>CP125974.1:83946961-84628309 GCA_030063025.1 Avena longiglumis
TAAATGATATCAACTTGTTGCATTAAATCATTCATCTCGCATGCATATCTGTGGTTTGGGGGCCTTATGCCGATTCACCTAATAATTAAATATGGGGTCCCTATGCGGGCAAATCTAGACTCATATCGGCCTCATTTAAACATGTGTAGCGAACCGGTTCCATCTGTCGTCTTGCTAAACAACATTTAATTTGCGGGGTAGATAAACAACTTGAACCATCTAATTAATGTCGGGACCCTGGTTCCGCTTAACCTGACCTAATTGCGTCGCACCTTTGCCATGACATTCATCATACATGCATCATGTCGATCTTCTGCCGTTGTATTAAATATTGCATCCGGTGTTTGCTCTAGTGTTTTGCTTCTTCGCGGATAAGGCCGTTGAGTTGATGTGAGCTTGCCCCGATCCTCGGATCAACCCTTCGACAATGTTTTCAGGCAAGCATCTCCCCCTTTCTACCTATCTTACTTTTATAGTATTTATTCCCTCCTGTTGATCTATTGCTATCTGCGTTGCGATGCTTTAGTACCGTACCTGTGATTTACCGTGCAGCCCTATATTGCCTTGGACACATCCTATTACCTGTTGTTTGGTAGATAGTTGGACTTGCGCGTCGTAGTCGCTTGCTCAAATGTTGCTGTGTGTCGTTCAATGCAACAGTTGTTGATGTATTGCCGCATGTTGATGATGGAGATAATCATAGTTTTACTTATCGTTCACTTTAATTTCTGTTTAACAACTAAAATTGAATTAAGCAGAGGCATCGGTGGGTGATAGAAAATATTTGGTTTTCGAACGCCCACTTGTGTCCCGTAAGACCCCGAGTACTTGATACCTGTTCCTTGATTTATCGCGCTATCCACATCCGGGAGGTATATGGGACCCCCCGAGCGAGCTTGATTCACCTTATTTCTTGGGGCCACAAACTAGTTTGAGGTTATATTTACGATCCTGTACTTATGCCATGCTACTTATGTATTTACAATTGTGCGAGGAGCACTGTCTGTTTAGGATCGGGACATTCCGATGTCGACAAGCCCAGTTTTGGGTTCCCGATGCTCACACGGTAGATCACCCAAACCTTGAGTCCGTCTCGAGCTTGCTTACTTGCGGGTGTACTTCAAGGTGGCCCCTGAAATATTTCTGAATCTGTGATTGTTCGATCGTGAAAGCCTCGTTGGGTTTTGATTTGGTTTTCCGAGGTTGATCGCGTGTGTTGCTATTGGTGCACCCCGCCGGTAAAACTTTCGAAAGCCGTGTCAGCGGATATGGGCGACTTGGACACAAAGATCTCGATCATGAACAAGCATAACTAAAGTTTATTGCTATAAATTTGACTTTATAATGACTAGTAATCAGCTTCACTATAATGGAATGGCTAATTACTGCCCACAGCTTGTTTGGCGTGTCGCTTAAACTGCGACCATTGTACTGACTAGTAAGTATTGCAACTTCTAGCGGAATGGCTGAATAAAAGTACCAACAACTGCTGGGTTTTGGGATTATATCATGCCATCTGTATCTGATTAGTAATTGCTGCAACTATAACGGAATGGTTAACTAAATGACCCACTGCTTATTTTATCAGGATGCCTATCTATATTTGACTAGTAATTACCACAACGATAACCGAATAAATAAAACTGCCAACTGTGTGAGTTCCTCGGTTGACTTCCTCGTTTGGTCTCGAGAAACACCGGGATGGGTTTGTTTGGTGTTAGTTTCGTTGGATCCGGATAGGTCATTCTTACCCCTCTCGATAACCGCCCGGTTGTATCGAGTCTCTATAGGTTGTTTAGTGCATGCTGCCGCCACTTCCACTATACCTATGTGGCGAGGACCGCCCGAATTCTAGTCTCGCTGTCTTGGCCTCGATCTTGACGCCTCTTTTTCTTTGCCCTTTGTCGGCACCCCTTTTGTTTAAGGTTTTGAGATCGGCGTCGTTAGCGGTTACCCTTCCGGCTTGGCCCGGCAGGGTTATGGACGCCATTGGTTATTCTTCAGGGCTCTGAGCCCCATTTGCATCTTGTCCGTAGTCGGACGCTCCCTCTTTTCAAGGTGATTTGGATCTTTGTACCGTATATCTGTATTCTTGACTCTTTGAGTCGCTGTTGTACATATCTGTTCTGTGGGTCCCATCGAGTACTGTTGTGTAATGTTATTACTTCGTTTTCCACCCGCACGAAAGTGCCTGGTGGGCACCTTTGAATCGTTTCTATGCGGGTTTGGCGGATTTTGCTAAAACTGGCATAGGTCCGATTCTGAGGGTGTTACACCGCGCCTCCTCGCCTTCCCCTCCTCACAGGCCTCACGCTGCCTCGCTTCGCCCGGCTCCGCTCTCCGCTCGCCGATGCGCCGCCGCCTCCCGTGAGCCGTCTGCCTCCGCCTGCCCCCGAGCCCGCTGCCCGCCCAGTCGCGCCAGTCGGCCCCCCGCCCACGCTGTCCGCGTCGACCCACCGTCGCCGAGCCGCCGTTCGACCCGCCCGGGCCCGCCTGAGCCCCGACCCGCAGCCCGCGCCGCCCCGCGGGCCCCCTCCTCCTCCCTCTGGCGCCCGTCTTCGCTGTCCAGGTAGAGAACCGGCGGCCCCGGTCCCGCGGACTCGAGGACTCCGACGCCCCGAGACCCGAAGGGCCCCACGAGACCACGGGCGCGAGACGCCAAGACCGTACCAAGCCGAAGGTGTCCGAAGAATCTCCGACAAGAACTTCATCGCGGAACATCTAGCACTCCGACAGGAACCACAGAGACCCCGACATCGAGCAGGGATCATCCACGGAACCGAAGACACATGTGCGACAAGTACTCTTTTCAAGACAACAAGTACCCCTCTCGGACAGGCGAAGATGCCGAACACCAAGATCGCCTCAAGGTTCGAAGGACCCGATATCGAACCCGAGTTCGCCAGCGACATCAAGACGAGCGCTAAGACCGTGCCGGATCCGAGTCGAACCCGATACCGTCAAGATCTCTGACGCCGAAACCCCGACGCCATGACCATCGATCACGGACCCGAAGACCGAGCTCGACATGCCATGTTCTCCCTCACGAAGCACGTCATCCTTTCGAGCGCCATGCTCGTCAACATGACCGAAGACCCGCGAATCAAGCAGCGAGCGACCGAACGAGGCGGACCCGATGCGCCCCCGACACCGAACCAAGTCCGGCTTCCCGGAACGCCAAGAACTACCCCCGATATCCGAGAACGCTTCCGTCGAGCCGAACCCCGTCGAACCCTGGACCGCGAGACCAACCCCGAACCTCGTAACCCCAAGTTCGTCGAGACCCTAATGTGTGAACCTCTTTCCGAAACCCTAATTTCATAATATAATACAATTGTTGCACATCAAATCATTCATCTCGCATGCATATCATGTGGTTTGGAGGCCTTATGCCGATTCACCTAATAATTAAATATGGGGCCCATATGCGGGCAAATATAGTCTCATATCGGCCTCATTTAAACATGTGTAGCGAACCGTTGCCATCTATTGTCTTGCTATATAACATTTAAATTGCGGGGTAGCTAAACAACATGCACTACCTAATTAATTGTCGGGACCCCGGTTCCGCTTAATATGACCTAATTGCATCGCACCTTTGCCATGCCATACATCATACATGCACCATGCCGATCTTCTGCCGTTGTATTAAATATTGCATCCGGTGTTTCTTCTAGTGTTTTGCTTCTTCGCGGATAAGGCCGTTGAGTTGATGTGAGCTTCGCCCCGATCTTCGGTTGAACCTTCGACGATGTTTTCAGGCGAGCATCTCCCCCTTCTACCTATCTTACTTTTCTAGTATTTATTCCCTCCTGTTGATCTTTGCTATCTGTGTTGCGATGCTCTAGTTTCGTACCCGTGACATCCCTTGCAGCCATATATAGCCTTGGACACATCCTATTACCTGTTGTTTGGTAGATAGTTGGACCTGCGTGTCGTAGTCGCTTACTCAAGTGTTTTGCTTGTCGTCAAGTACCACAATTGTTGGAGAATTGCCGCATGTTGACGTTGGAGATGATCATGGCTTTAATTATTGTATCACTTTAATTCCTGTTTAACAACTAAAATTGAATTAAGCAGAGGCATCGGTGGGTGATAGGTAAGATTTGGTTTCGACGCCCACTTGTGTCCCGTGGACCCGAGTTCTTGACACTGCCGAGATCGAGCGCTAACCACATGGGGAGATATGGGCCCCATTGATAATTACCGATTTCAAAGTATTGTCTTTGGGGCCACAACTAGTTTGAGGTGTTTTACTATCCTGTACTTATGCCATGCTACTTATGTATTTACGTTTGTCTGACGGATAGCACGTGTCTTGTTTAGGATCGGGACACGATTCAGCGGTGCCAGCAGATCCCCGTTGGGGATTTCTTTGTCGCATGCCGTCCGCAAACCGAGTCCGTCTGAGACCGACTCCGTTGCGGTGTCGACTCGGTGGGTGGCCCCCATGTACTTGCTTTGTGTGCAGGAGCGTCGTGACTTAGGCCCCGCCGACATACCGATGGGTGTATGTTAGCGATCGGCAAAAAGGGTCATGTGGATACTTTGGTGCACCTGCGGATTTAATCTTTTCGAGAAGCCGTGTCATGCGGTTATGGGCGACTTGGAGCACAGTGCTTGATCATAGACAACTATAACTAAAGTTTATTGTTATAAATTGACTTGTATCGATTTGACTAGTAATCAGCTTCACTACAGCGGAATGGCTAAGTAAAAGTACCAACAACTTTGGGTTTTGGGGTTATCTCATGATAATTGTATCTGACTAGTAAGTGATGCCACTATAACGGAATGATTAACTAAAAGTGCCCACTGCTTACTTTATCAGGACGATTATCTTTACGACTAGTAAATTGCCAACTATAACCGAACAAGTAAAAGCGCCAGCGGTGTGAGTTCTCGGTTGACTTCCTCGTTTGGGATCGAGGGGAAGCGCCAGATGGGTTTGTTTGATGATAGTATCGGGTTGGATCCGAATAGGTTTTCTCACCCCTCTCGATAGCCGCCGATTGTATCGAGTCTCTATAGGTTGTTTAGTGCATCTTTGCCGCCGCTCGATCCACCATACCTATGTAGGCGAGACCAAGTCTAGCCTCGCCGTGTCTTGGCCTCGATCTTGGCGCTCCTCTTTTCCTTTGCCCTTTGTCGGCACCCCTTTTGTTTAAGCGTTTTGAGATCGGCGATTAGCAGGGTTACCCTTCCGGCTTGGCCTGGGCAGGGTTATGGACGCCATTGGTTATTCTTCAGGGCTCTTAGCCCCATTTGCATCTTGTCCGTAGTCGGACGCTCTATCATTTTCAAGGTGATTTGGATCTTTGTATATTATATTTGTATTCTTGGCTCTTTGAGTCGCTGTTGTATATATCTGTTCTGTGGGTCCCATCGAGGACTGTTGTGTAATGTTATTACTTTGCTTTCCACCCGCACGAAAGTGCCTGGTGGGCACCTTCGAATCGTTTCTATGCGGGTTTGGCGAGTTTTGCTGAAACTTGCATAGGGCCGATTCTGAGGGTGTTACAAGAAGGGAGGTCCATGTCGGATAAAGGAGGGCTACGGTGGAGTCACCAACGTACCCTGTAACCTGTCCTTCTAGTACAAGATACACAAGACTAGTAATAGACAGTGTAGGACTCTGTAACCTGTCCGGCTAGGACTTTTCCCTGTAACCCTAGGACCTGGCGACTATTTAAGTCGGGCCTATGGGAGCCTTTAGGGCACAATCTCATACGATCATAGATCGATACATACAACCTCGCACAGCGAACCTATCTCTGTAACTCGGAGTATTGCCCTTATAGTGATTTATAGCAGGAGTAGGATTCCGCCACCGTCGTGGGATCTGAACCTGGGTAAGTTGTGTTACCTCGTACCCGTCAACCGTCCGCCTTACCCCACGTCTGTGAGGAACCCTCCATGGCGTACTCGTCGGCAATACCACGACAGTTGGCGCCCACCGTGGGGCAAGAGGCGCTTCAAGCTCTTTAGCGGGCGAGCAACAAGATCTTAGCGGGAATCGGCGAAACCGTAGCCATCGGCCTTGTTCTCTTCTCCGGCAACGTTCCGATCTTCCCACCTGACGAGTTCTGGATCCCGGCGAAGACGAACCCTACGCGGTGTTCGATCGTTCCTATCAGAGACATCCACCTCTTCATCAGCGAAACCGACTCGGGCACTAGCTCCCTGGGAGTCGGAGGAGCATCAAGACCCGCACGAACCGCCTATGGGTTCAATACGTTCACGGAAGGATCGATGTCGGATCTCTCTTTGGAGTTTGCCGACAAATATCGAAAAGCACCAAGGCCCGCACGGACCGCCTACGGGCTGGATACGTTCGCGGAAGGATCGATGTCGGACCTCTCTTTGGAGCTTGCCAGCAAAGATTGGAAAAATTCAAGGCCCACCCAAACCGCCTGCGAGATATAAAGGTGGAAGATCATTGCAAATCCGCCGGCTTAAATGCGTCGTGCGTCTGACATCGAAGATCCAAGTTCGTCGGCATGGTTACCATCTTGATCTAGCGCTGCATTGAGAGCGAAAACCGCGACTACGGCAGGTGGCTCCATATCTGAGCCGATCGGCCCACTACCCCAATGATGATGCTATCTATCACTTGGAAGCCTTTGACCATGGCATGCTTCTCCGACATTCTCTAAGACGGCAGCGCCGGGCGCCTACCTTGAAGGCATGGTGAACACCGTCAACAACTATGTGGAGGCAGGCGGCGGCGGCTGTGACAGCGCTTGCGCTCATTGTGAGCCCTCCGATTCAGCCACCGCCACCACCGCCTCCGGCCGCCATCGTCGCAGCAGCACCACCACCTCCAGTCATCGTCGAGCCCGTCGCACCTCCACCGCCCGTCATCGAGGAAGTCCTGGCACCCTCCGACTCTGTCATTGACGCGCTTTATGCTGATTTCATTCCAGATTCAGAGGAGATAGACTTCAGTCCAGAAGAGCTAGACTCCGCCATGCAGGAGATGGAGGAGGAGTACTCGCGCGACGAGCAAGCCAACAACACCGTCACGCCCCGAGGGGTGTTCATCACCATTTGGACGGCGATGGATGAAGATCGACCCGGGCAAGCTCGGCCTACAACGCTGGACAAGGGGAAGGGGCCACTTATTGCTGCTAACGATGATCGCGCAAAAGTCATCCCTCCTCCGCCTAACCCAGTGCAGTAGCCGTAGGAACTCGGCACCAGTCCGAGCAACAATAATACCGCAAACTTACCGCCTCCAGCATCCACATCGGCGGCAGCCCAAGTTACTCTAGCTGATAGAGTGATGTACGGCAACCTCCTCGTCGAGCCACTAACCGTTGCTCATATCCGGAACGTGACCCAACTTGATGAGAAGCGCCAGCAGCTGCTGGAGGAGGCGCAATCCATCGCGGAGCAAGGCGCTAAACTAGATCGAGATCTGGTCAACACGCAGAAATCCATAGAGAAAGCTAGAGCAATGGAGGCCAAGTACAAGACTTTGCTACAACAGCAGAAGGGTAAGAAAGCTCCGGCCCGCGTCATCAACGATCCTGGTGTACGGCACAACCTAGGATGGGCTCCCTCGAAGCCGGCACAGGCCAAGCCATACATTGACAGCGAAGGCAAGCAGGTGATGCCCACCCCACTCCTTAACCTCGCCGTCGCCAAGACCCTTCTCGAGCAGGATAGATCACCTGAGGCAGTGGAACAGGTCTATGACCTAGTGGCCAAGGCGGTGAAGCAACAGGAAAAGGCTACCTCTCAGAGGCTTGAGTCTAACCCAGCGCTCTGCTAGTCTAGCCAGTACAAGCCACCAAGGGACAGAAATCCTCTTTATGTCGGGTCCCAGACGGGTTCATCAGAACGAAGACGGAGGGATGCGCGCAACAGGAAGGATGCTATCCCCATATCCTCCGACCACAGAGAAAAGGCCCGGCCTCGTCGCCACCGCCCCGATCCCCCCGACATCGCGAAGAATTCAAGGCTCACCATCGTACGGATATGCCCCCACCAAAGCAGTGCGGCATCGTCATCCGTGACAACGCGGTGCAGACCCGTCATGACGGAGAGCACAACCAAGGACACAAGAGCAGGTTGCGCCATGACCCTCCGTGTCCGACAAGCAACCGTGATAGATGTGAGGCATCGTAGGAGGGTAACAGCAAGAAGGCTAACCCACCGCCACCTTCGCCTCCATCACCACCAAGCAGTCACCATGGCGGAAGAGGGCCGCATCGTTCACACAGCCCATCCCTTGTTGACAAGAAGAAGAACCCGGAGCCATACGATGCACGTTCGCGGATCGATAAGATCCATGAGGCCCAGGAAGGACCATACCTGGGACCACGTTGCTTTGGACCTGCAATACGGTCTGCAACTTACCCCAAAGGTTTCCGGATTGACAAGACCATTAAGCCCTATGACGGTACCGCCAAGCCAGCCACATGGTTGCAGGACTACAGCAACACGGGAGATTGCGGAGGAACCCTAGCGCCGTTAAGTACCTCCCGTTAATGTTGGCAGGCACGGCCCGGCAATGGATCGACGACTTACCGGAGAAATCTATCTACAACTGGCTGGAGATGCAAGCGTTCACCAAGAACTTTGAGGTACATACAAGCGTCCTGCACTATGGGCGATCTGGCGGTGTGTGCAAGAAAAAGACGAGACATCTCGCCTACCTCTCCCGATGGCTGGATATGAAGAATTCTGCAGGAGTGCCGCTCGGAACCGCCATGGCCACCTTCATCGATGGGTTGGAAAGGGGCACGTTTCTTCGACATAAGCTGAAGCGCTTGCAAGACAATCACCAGCTTGACTTGAATCAAATGATTCAGTTAGCTAGTGAGTTCGCAGCTGCCGACGACGATGCTCGTGGGCTCTTTGCCGGCAACGGCCGTTCCAGCCCAAGCTCAGAGGAACAGTAGTACAAAGCGGCAAACTGATCCAAAAGAAAAGAAATCTACCGACATGGTCACTATGACTTTTGCAGGACGAGGAGAAGGCAGACAACGTGGCCGAGGAAGGGGAGCTGGCCGCGGGTAGCAATGAGGAAGTGAAACCACCTCGGCGCGCTCGCGTTCCCCAAACCTCACGAGAGTACCGCAATATGTCGTGCCTCGTACACCTCGGCGCCAGCAGCAAGGCCACCCATACCAATCGACCTGCAAGTTCGTCCAGCGACCTCAAGGAAGACCGGGTCGGCTACAAGCGAAGTCGGATGAATAGACCGCGAGGCAAGGGCAAAGGGAAGAACAAGGAGGAGGACTCCAAGGATTCAAGTGACATGGACGAAGACGTTGACCCCAAGCACGCCGCCAAGAGCGACGACAAGGGCAAGAACCCCTTCGCAAAGAAGGCTCCAGTCTACCACACTTTCCTTAGCACCCCCACCATCCGACAATAGAATACCTCTCTAAGGATCCTTATGTCCACTCTCCCCGGTCCCCAGTACACCTTTGGTCGGAAGTTCCAATAACTTGGGGGGGCGGACCACCCGGACCTTGTGCCCACGGAGAACCGATGCGCCATGGTCATCAACCCCTTGATTGGCGTGGATTTCACCAAGTGCATGGTGGATAGTGGGCGGCATCAACATCATGTACTGGATACACTGCGGAAGATGAACTTGGCGGAGGCAAACCTAAAGGCGCACCAACACCGTATTCCACGGTAGTTCTGGTCGAGGCTCGGTCCCTTGGGTGCATTACACTTGAGTTGCCTTTGGCGATGTTAATAATTACCGCCAAGCGCGCATGACCTTGGTGGTCCCCTTCAAGTGTGTACCACGTCATATTGACGCGACATATTCCACACATTCATGGCCAAGCCATGCTTCGTCTACAACAAACTCAAGATACCAGGACCAAACGGTGTCATCACCGTATCCGGAAGCTTTACCAAGGCAAGGGACTGCGAGATCAATGAAGCAGCCGTTGCAGAAGCTGTCCTCTACAGCGAAGAATTCAAAGAGATCCAGAGCAAGGTTAATGACTCAGAGATGCCCGCGTCGAAGAAGTAGATCTCCGACTCCGCTCCTGTTTTCAAGGCCGCCATCGAAACCAAGCCGGTGGAACTTATGGTAGGCGATGCCTCTAAGACCATCGCCATTGGGACGAACCTGGATCCCAAATAGGAAAGCGCGCTCGTCGAGTTCCTCCGTGAGAATAGGGACATCTTTGCCTGGCAACCTGCCGACATGAAAGGTGTACCTAGGGAACTTACCAAGCACAGCTTAAACATTGACCCAAAATGCAAACCAGTGAAACAACCTCTACGACGCTTTGGAGATCAAAAGAGACGCGCCATTGGCAAAGAGATAGCTAGGTTACTTAAGTCTAGATTTATCCGAGAAGTCCTTCACACCCAATGGGTGGCCAATCCTATACTTGTCCCCAAAAAGGGAACCAATGAATTAAGAATGTGCGTTGATTACACCGGCTTGAACAAAGCATGTCCCAAAGATCCGTTTGCTTTGCCTCGCATTGACCAACTCATTGACTCGACGACTGGCTCGGAACTTCTGTGTTTTCTCGATGCATACTCAGGATACCACCAGATCAAGATGAGGAAGTTGGACCAATTGGCCACTTCGTTCACTACCCCATACGACACGTTTTGCTATGTCACGATGCCCTTTCGGCTGAAAAATGCAGGTGCTACCTACGAGCGGACAATGCAATGTTGCCTTCATGACCAAATTGGTCGGAACGTTCACGCCTATGTGGACGATATCACGGTGATGTCTAAAGTTAAACGACTTAATCTCCGACTTAAAAGAAACCTTTGATAATATCCTAAAATACAACATGATGCTCAACCCTAAGAAGTGCGTCTTCGGGGTTCCAGCCGGAAATTGTTGGGCTTCATCATTTCCCAACGTGGAATCGAGGTCAACCCCGAGAAAATCAAGGCCATATTAAACATAAACCGTCCGACATGCCTAAAGGACATTCAACGACTAACAGGTTGTGTTGCGGCGATTAATCGGTTCGTCGGCCGACTTGGAGAAGGCCTGCCGCTATACAATTCTTGAAGAAAGCGGAACAAATTCACGTGGACGGATGAAGCGGATGCAACATTGAAGTAGCTCAAGGAGATTCTTTCCTCGGCACCCATCCTTGCGGCACCGAGCACAGAGCCACTGTTAATTTACATGGCGGCAACCAACCGGGTCGGCATCGTCGTGGTGGTAAGCGGAAGGAACCGAGCTATGAGCGGAGTTCAACGACCAGTTTACTATGTGGCGAGGTCTTGGCGAGTCAAGCAGCGTTACCGCACTACCAAAAGATAGCTTATGGGTATTCCTCGCTTCCGAGCCGAGGCATTACTTTCGAGCACCCAATCACGATGGTGAGCAAGACTCCACTATCACATTATCAATAACGGCGGCCTTCTGAGGAAGGGTCGCGAAGTGGGGCATTGAACTTGCCGCCTTCGAGATCACCTACAAGAGACGCGACGCTATCAAGTCACAAGCCTTGGTGGATTTTGTTGCAGATTGGACAGAGATGCCAGACTCTACTCCGTTGCCAGAACCAGAGTACTGGGTGATGCACTTTGACGGATCAAAGTTGCTCAATGGCTCGAGGCTGGTGGTGTACTCTGATCACCAACAGGAGACAAGCTACACTACGTTCTGCAGATCCACTTCGAGGCTACAAACAACATGGCGGAGTATGAAGCACTCATTCACGGACTACATGTAGCCAAAGATATTGGCATCAAGCGCATAGTTTGTTGTGGAGATTCTGACTTGGTTGCCCGGTTTGGCACACAGAATCTGTGGAACCCTATGATGGCGGCATATCGAGGCAAGTGGGCCGAGATAGCCAAGAGCTTCTTGGGATCTGAAGTCAAGTATGTCCCTAGGGAGAAAAAGCAGTGGTGATCTACTCTCTAAGTTGGGATCAGGGCGCAAGCGAATTCCGCCATGAGTTTTCCTAGAGCATCTGCGCACACCATCCGTTAAGGGAGACGACATCGACAACCCGGATAGAGCTGACTCTTTCGTCAACATGGTGACCAAGGTCCCTCCGGCTTAGACAAAACCGTTCATGGAGTATCTCGAACATGGAACTTTGCCCAACGACGAAGTCGAAAGACGGCAAATAGTATGACGAGCAAAGGTTTATACCATAATCAATGGGCAACTCTATAAAAGGAGCACTACTGGTGTATACCTAAAGTGTGTTTCCCAGCTAGAAGGTATGGAAATCATGCGCGAAATCCATCTCGGAGATTGCGGGCATCACGCCGCTCCTCGATCGTTGGTCGCGAAAGCCTTTCGTCAAGGATTCTACTGGCTAACCGCGAAGGAGGACACCGACAAGCTGGTTGAGACATGCACGGGATGCCAGTATTATGCCCGACAACCACATGTTCCTGCTGAAGAATTGCGAACAATACCAATAACTTGGCTGTTTGCAGTCTGGGGGCTAGACATGGTGGGACCGTTCTGACGGCACCTTGTGGATTACGCATCTTCTTGTAGCAGTTGACAAATTCACCAAATGGATAGAAGCTAAACCCATTAGAAAGCTTGATGGGCAAGCGCCCTCGGGTTTGTCAGGATCTAGTGGTGAGATTTGGTCTCCCACATAGCATTATCACCGACAACGGAAGCAACTTGTCACTCGGAGAAGTGGAGGCTTATTCTTTGGGAGAAAGGCATCCGACTTGACCTTGCATCTGTGGAACACCCACAATCCAATGGTCGGTCGAGCCAATGGATTAATTTTGCGGGGAATCAAGCCACGTCTTGAGGCACGCTACATGGAGCAAATTGGAGCACAGGCGGAAGAATTTCCATCTGTCTTTGTGGAGTTCTGAACTACACCCAACATATCCACCGGCTACACGGTTACTTCATGGTATATGGAGCATAAGCCATCTTGCCTTGACATCCTCCACGATTCACCAAGAGTTGCCTCTGACGAGGATGAAGTGAAGAATCGAGCGCCTAGATGTGGACCTTCTCGAGGAGGAGCGCGTTTTGGCATGCCAAAGATCCGCCATCTACCAGCATAAGCTACGCAACTACCATAGTCGCCGCGTTCGGCATCGCTCATTTAAAGAGGGGGACTTGGTGCTCCGACTTAAGTAGAAGAAGTCACACAAATTATCCCCACCATGGGAAGGACCGTTCATCATAAGCAAGGCGCTACTCAATGGGTCTTACTACCTTGTTGACAATCGTGAACTAAAGGATAGACCCAACAAGGATCATAAGCGTAAGCGACGTGACCCGGATGATGACTACCCAGAGCTTGATCGGCCATGGAACATAGCACAACTACGTCCTTTTTACACTTAGCATTTTTTATCTAATTGTGTACCTCCTATATGATCAATGAAATAAAGCTCTTTGGTTCACTCATATTCCTGAGTCTTTTACCTCCTTTAGTGTTCATTTTTGGATCATGACCTTTATGCACAAGTCTTGCGTTTGCACTTGTGAAAATTCCGCCTACAGGCGTTAGCTTAAGTTTTCTGGTCTACACATTCTTTGTCGTTTTTATGTGGATTCTGGAGTAGTGACTTCGGTACTTGTTGTCGGCGATTTTGTGCTCGGGTTATTGATGGTGCCATTGGGCATCATCACCTAAGCACATGGTTCCGACAACGAGTCTTCGGACTCACGAAAAGTCAAGCATAAGAACCAAAGTAATGGATAAGCCAGCACTTGCTTAAAAAATATATACATGCTAGAAATTAGTTCTTAAGTAGCAGGATATAAAAACTATTGTTTTCCGCCTTAAGTTACATCGCCAAGATTTTCGCGCATACACCAAAGATGAAACAAATATTACATAGTGTTTTTTCACTCCTTGGGCGCAGGAGACTCGGAAGCAACATCGTCACCAGCCGAAGAATCACCCTCGATGTCGGCACTATGATGAGACTCGGAGGAATCTTTGTTGACACTGTCGATGGTGTTCATGGGCACGAAGACGTCGATGTCCACCAACTTGGTAACTCTGGTGTCATAACCCGCGAGTGATGACAAGATGGCTTCGTGATCAATCTGGTTGCCGTCATCGTCAATGTCGGGGATGCCAGAGGTCACCGTGTCGATGTCGGCATCTTCGTAGTGTGCCTTCACCATGGATAGCGCCATCCTTGCGCCAGCCCGTGCACATGAAGCTTTCCAGCTCGTGACACGCTCGGGGGCTCGGCCGAGAATCTCGAGTGCCGTCACGGAGTTCGAGGCCTTGATGTATATCTGGAGGGGCTTGGCAATCTCTTTGGCATGGGTGATGGCGGTGTTGATGAAGTTGCCGGTAAGAATCATGCATTCCTTGTCCGAAGGAGGCGAGCGGGTCAAACCCATAGGAGCTGCTAAATTCCGACAAGGAGCGCATGAGTTCAGTAAACTCTAAGTATCCAGACTACAGAAATACAAGGCGGAGGAAACTTACTGAAGATGCTGGCCTTGGCCTGCTAGAGGGTGTCCGCCAGGGATTCTTTCTCTTGTTGAAGGAACTTAAACGCCTCGCTGTGGCGTTGGTTTTGCTCATCAGCAGCTTGCTTCTGATCTTTTAAGATCGCAAGATCCTCCTTCAAGCGATTGATTTCCGCGGAGGCGGAGTCCTGTAGGGCATTCATGGAATCCTCATGCATCTTCAGCATCTCTTCCCTCTCCTTCTTAAGGATTTGGTTCTCGCTGTCCAGCTGCTGAATGTGCGTGGACTGCTCGACAATATCCTTGGCCTTGGCGACATGTTCTGTAGGTCGGAGAAAATAAAGTACACAATGAGTACTCGGAGAAAGTGGGCACAAAAACAAGATGGAATGCGCAAAAAGAAAACAGACTCTTGTTTTGATGATCTGTTCCTTCAAGATGGCAGTTTTACCCTTTTTACTTCAAGATCTGCGCATCTTACGGTACTTGTCGTTGGCCATGCCCTCGAGCATTCTCGTTCTATGGAAAAAAAAAAGTTAAACCGTTGTTTAGTGCTTGGAGCACCTAGTGGAAATTTTCCACCTAGGCTCGGGGCTCTGACGAGAGTTTTTACTTGGTAATATGCTTAGATTTTCTTTAAGCATCTAGTCGGAGCTAATTCAGTTCTCGATTAGAAGCTTGGGGGCTCTGACATAAAGTTTTTAACTCGGAATCTGTAGCTTTTCTTTAAGCATCTAGTGGAACTAATTCAGTTACAACTAGAGGCTTGGGGAAACTGATATTGAAAATTATAAACACTTATGCTACTCTTAAAGCATCTAGTCGAATAGTTCATCCCATCTAAATGCTTGGGGGCTACGGTGAGATTACTTTCTAACTTAGTCAATCTTAGAGCATATAGATGCAAAACCTATGGTTTTAAAGTCTACATCCTTAGGGGCTACAATGGGATACTCATATAAAATGCAAAGGGCAAGTAAAACTTACAAGTGCAATGATCTTGAGGTTTGTGGCGCTCTCGGTTAGCGACTTGCCAAGGAGATGCTATTTCCTGTAAGATATCTGCTTGTCGGAGGAGCTCCTCAAGACCACATGTCGGAGATGGCGGTACTCCTCCGAACGAGTTGTGTTACTCGGCGTGGCCAGTAAACTATCTTGAAACTCAAAGGGTTTCTAGGGAGCAAGGCACCGCCTTGGCGAATGTACCAGCCTCCACTGCCACCCTTTGCCGCCACGATGGCATCCTTGGCCGGAGCTACAGCCATTTGGTGGCGGTGCTCTCTGTGTCGCTTTGCCGACAATAGCGAGTTCGGTAGAGGCGCCAGAATCCACTTCCATGGCGGAAGGGCCTCGTGCCTCCTTAGCCTGCGAGCTTGTCGGAGCAGACAAAAGCTTGACGGCAGGGGTAGCAGGGGTGATGGCGGGGGAGGCGTCGCGATGCAGCATGTCTTTGATATTTCGAGAAGCCCCCAAAGTCTTGGAGGTCTTCTTGAGGCTGGTCGTGGCTTTCTTCCTGAGACGTGCAAAATGCATAAGTACAGGAACAAGACAGATAAATAGACAATGTCGGAGAATGAGAACCTTACACTAGGGGGGCGCTTTGGCAAAAATCCTGGTGGCTTTTCTCTTTTCCGCCTCCAGGGCGGCGGTAGTCTTTTTGGAGGCTCCACCCTCCGTCTTTTTCTTCTTGCCTTCGTCAGCAGCGTCAGAGGTGGAGCTCTTCCGCTTTCACGCCAACGGGACATCATCGTCGGACACGACCGTGACTTCCTTCATCTTTGGATCGTAGATTTGGGCAGCCAGGTTGCCCTCATCTAGATCGCTAAGCTGTTAAGTGAGAAATCACTATGTTAGATAAGATGGTATTGGCAAGACGGAAAAACTGGAGCAATGTCGTACACGGAAAATAAATACCTACCTTTGGGCACTTGCCGTCTACGAACATGTCGTAGGTGATGGTGAAGCCACACTTCTTATTATTCACCTTGGCGATGTCCTTGAGGGGAGCTTAATGGTCGCTCGAAGTTGTCCGGAGATCCGGAGGCTATCCCTTGATCAACTGGTATACTCGTGCATATACTTATGCAGTCTTTGTAGAGGTTGGGTTACTTTGATGAACCAGCAAATGGCTAGGTCCAAGCCGGTCAAACCCGTCTCTACGAACTATTTCATCCGCCTTATTGCGCGAGAAGTGTCGAGGTCGGAGGGAAGGGAGGCATGGGATCTCCATGTAGAAACTTCAGCGGCTCCATCCACGAAGTCGAATGCGTCACTTCTCGGCGGCCAAAGGAATGTCGGGACCGTAAAAAATGCGTTGCCGGTTCTTGCGGGACTCGTGGCCGACGATGTCGGGGAACCGCCGGCCAGGTCGAATCTTGAAGCTTATGGTGCCGCAGTTCCTAAGCTCCTCATTACTATGTCCGGCTTCACGTTTGACGGTGAATAAGTACACGAACAAGTCTAGCCTAGGCCTTATCCCTAGGTAACCCTCGCAAAGTGCCGCGAAGTTGCTAAGCACTAAGATGCTATTGGGGGAGAGGTTATGGGGTTGGACCTTGTAGTGGTTCAAGACGGAGAGGAAGAAGTGGGAGATGGGCAAGGAAACGCCGCGTACCAGCTGAGCTTTGAGGTACACCTTTTCTCCGGCTTGGGAAGAAGGTGTCACCTTGCCGGCCGGCGCCGCCCGCCAAGCAAGCCCCTCCGTCGCAGGGAGGTAGACTTCAGCGACCATCTCCTGGATGTCGCGGTCGGTGATGTCCGGCACCTGATCACCCTTTGATCTGGCTCTTCTTGAGTGGCTCTAAGCGCCGCTTATTGTGGTCGCCGCCGGTAGACTCGATCACCGCCGATGCGGGGATGACCAAGCCCTCTGGGGGCATGAAGACGGAGCTCGCCGGCTTCGCCGTGGCTTCGCTCGACGCCGCCATCGATGGGGAGGAGTTGCTGCTGGCCATGGAGTGATGGACGGATGCGATTGACGCAGATGGAAGCTAGGGTTTTCGAGGTTTCTCGCGGAGAGCTCGAGGAGACGTGCGGCTGGAGGAAGAAGACAACGCGAGAAGAATGGGGTAAAAAGTGGAAAATTCCCCATGGTTACTATTTATCATCCTCGACGTCAAGATTCGTGCAGCTAATCGAACGGTTGCCGCGTGAGCGGCGTGTTGTGAGCGTGCGGAAATTTATTCGCCCGTCTCCAACCGCCGCCAGCAGTTAAATGTCGCTCAGCGGAAAATCGGATATGATTGCGTTCTCTGCATGTGTGAGTTCTGGCGTCGCTGACCTAAGCCTACGTCATCCTAGGCGACATGGGTAGATGAGTCACATCGAAGATTCCGGCATGGGATTTAATCCGACTACGGAAGAATGCGATGGAAGATTCAGCATTCTCCGACTTACAAATTGAAGGCGGAGAAAACCTTCTGAGGTTCTTTGAGAGGACTACAAGATATTGCTTGACGATCTGCCAACATCCATCTAGTCGGAGCATTCCACGTGAAGAGGCAAGACGGCGCAAGATCTCGGAGTTCTCCAGGGGCTACTGTTGGGGATATGCTATATGGGTATCCTTATAGAATGTCTCTTATCCGGCTAACCCGGGTGGCCCATAGTCGGTAGCATGTCCTATGGCCTGCTGGGCAGCCCAGTTAGGTGGATCCAGAAGGGAGGCCCATGCCGGATAAAGGAAGGCTACGGTGGAGTCACCAACGTACCCGGAGCCTTGGAGTACAAGATACACAAGACTAGTAATAGACAGTGTAGGACTCTGTAACCTGTCCGGCTAGGACTTTTCCCTATAACCCTAGGACCTGGCGACTATATAAGTCGGGCCTATGGGAGCCTTTAGGGAACAATCTCATACGAGCATAGATCGATACATACAACCTCGCATAGCGAACCTATCTCTGTAACTTAGCGTATTGCCCTTATAGTGATTTATAGCAGGAGTTGGATTCAGCCACCGTCGTGGGATCTGAACCTGGGTAAGCTGTGTTACCTCGTACCCGTCAACCGTCCGCCTTACCCCACGTCTCTAAACACGCACTATGAAGACCCCTCCATGGCGTACTCGTCGGCAATACCACGACACCAGGTACTTTCCTTTATCTCCCTTATGAAGTTGGCGTCGAGAAGTCTGTTGACCTTGATACAAATGGCTTCGGCTCTTGGCTCGGATAGTTGACGCATCGACTGCTTGACTAGTTTTGCATCTGGAAACACATTGAGTGCATGCTCGGCGAATTCACAGGAACCCCAGCATGTCCGCCACGACACCGGCGAAGATTTCCTAGCGCTCACGGAGGAATTCAGCGTGCTTTCCTATCGTGGCTCATCGTTGGTGATCGGTAGTCTTGGAGTGTCTGTTGGGTGGACTGCACCTTTTAGTGTTGTGGAGTCGAATGACATGTCATGCGTTTTTCTGGTGACTAGGGGTAGACCATTTGTGACCCCTTGACCTTGTGAGCTCCTCACGCATCTTTGAGCGATTGGGAGATTCTGTTGAAGTACATGCCAGGTATGCGACTGGTGAAGCTTCTGGGGCGATGATGACGCCCCTGGTACTAGCATCTTTAGTAGAAGGTATGTGTGATGCTGATGCTAGGAATCTTGCGAATGCCACACACCCGATGATGGCATGGTACTGTGAGGGCCAGTCCACCACTTCAAACTCGAGCCTCTCACGCCTGAAGTTGTCGGGCTTGCCGAAGATGACGTCGATCCATATTTTTCCTAAGGGGTATATGCCCTTCCCTAGGACAATGTCGTGGAATGTCGTGTCTGACGCCTCTAGGCTGCATAGCAGGATCCGCATTGTCGTGAGTATGCTGGCGAACATCAGGTTGATGCCACTAAGGTCGTCCATGAAGATGTGGCTCATCTTGAATCCTCCGATCTGGGCCTCAAGCACCAGGGCAGAGTGGCATGGGCAAGGTATCTAGCGCGG
Source organism: Avena longiglumis (assembly GCA_030063025.1). NCBI lineage: Eukaryota > Viridiplantae > Streptophyta > Magnoliopsida > Poales > Poaceae > Avena > Avena longiglumis. The sequence goes on from CP125974.1 coordinate 83,966,290, forward strand.
ATGATCCGTACGATCGAATGTGATGCACGACTCTATGCTACTAAGGTACTTAGGTTGTGCTGGTGGAGATGTGATGACCAAGTTGACCTGACGGGTGATCTTCTTCTACACCCTATTAGTTGGGCGCCCCTTGGACCCCAGCGGTTATGGGTATCACGTATGCCCGTTATGCGGCGCCTTGTAGCAGCGTCTTTGCAGGTCCTCCGTGGTAGCGGTGGAGCTCCATGTGTGGCTCTCTGGGCGAGGCGAACCACAGGTTCCACGGCTTGAAGGCACTGTCTGGCGAAGCCCTCGTGGAGTTTTTGGAACTCCCTGCAGTCTTTTAGCATGTGCATGGCCTTTATATTACCATACTGCTTGTCGATATAAAAATGGATGGTGCGGGGACCCGACAACTTTTGAATGTGGATGGCTCGTCATCGTGGTTGCAGCGTTGCCATGTTTGGGTGGGCCTTCGCATCACGGTAATTGCCACGCGATACCCACTCTTACACTTTCCATTGTCGCGGCGATCAGCGTAGCCAGCCGCAACCATGTCGACCTCCTCGTGATCATCATAGACACACGGTCTTCTCTTTCTACGGCGATCGCGCCTACGGACAAAGTCGTCTTCGTCATTCAGACGTGCTCGATTGATGGCATCTTCACCATCGGCCCATCGATTGGCGATATCCATCGGTGGTCGATGGTCTTGGCCTTTGCCCCGAGCTCTTCCTTGAATTCACGGCACCTGACGCCATCATTGAAGGCGTCGATTGCCCTCTCTTCCGAGATGATTGCGGATGAATTTTTATGAAAGACCAACATAGTATGTACGAGTGGATGGACTCGTTGGACAGCTGGCAACAGGCCTCTAGTTCCTCGATTGAAGTTGGTCTCATGCTGGTTCCCTTAAAGTTTCATATGAAGATGTACGCCAACTCTTCTCAGCTACGGATGGACCCAGAGGGGAGGCTGTTGAGCCAAGCTCTGGTTGCGCCTGTCAGCTGCAGCTATAGGCATTGCATGGCTGTTTTTTTGCTCCCGTCATGGATCTTGACTGATGACATGTGATCGTTGAGCCAGATCTTAGGCTCCTGCGTGTCATCAAATTTTGGGTTATCCGAAGGGAGCTTGAAGTTCCTAGGCATTCATGATTGCTGTACAGCCCTGCTGAAGCACCTGGCGCCGCACAGTTCCTCATCCTCATCTTTAGACTCGGTGGAGCAAGCGCGCTTTGCACGTGATTTGTTGATATTGTGTTGCGCGAGTTTGCTATGTGCGTCGTAGTTGCTGCTCCTGCACCGTGGGCTACGGCGGCATCGCGTAAATTCATGCTCTTCCTCCTCAGATGAGGGTGTGCAGCTTCGAGTGAACTTTACCGCGGCCTTTTTATTCGGCTCCACGGGTCTATCATCGTGGAGCACAGCTCTGACGAGTCTGAGGCCGCAAGCGCAGACTTGTGGATTGCGTTCCTTGGGTCTCCCGCTGGTGGTGGGTTGGATGGGAGGTAGGTGGTGGACACCATGACCGCGGACTGTGGCGTCTTGGTCATGACGTTCCCCTGCGAGTCCATCATGCGCCTCTACACCAGCCTTGGCGTCGACGCATCTCCGGCTACTCCTCGTCATCAACCGCGCCGGATCGTCTTCGCCAAGATCAATCGGTATGCATGTCCTGAGTACGCGTCTCGCCGTCAAATACAAAGCTGCACCTTCATCACCCGTGGTCATCATCGCCGACAACCATCTACACCAACAACATCGCTCCGCTCGTCGCCGCCACCACCAATCGTGGTCATCATCAATGCCAACAAGTTCTTCTCCACGAGCGACGCCGCGATACAAGCGGAAAATACGGGTCTAATTCCCCAAATCGTCTACCGCAACAACTCAATCGCCATTGACAACTACCTTCATCGTCTTGGTCCACCACGAACTTGCGCCAGAGTCGCAGTCTAATTTTTATTTGCACAAGTCTGTGCTCAATTTTCTTCTTGCAGCCACTTCGTCTACTCCGACACGGCGGACAACTTCTACACCGACCGTTTACGGAAAATTTTCTTTGCTCCTCAATCTGGCTCTGTCACGCATGGATCATGATGGTCTCTGTCTTCGCACGTCCGGTATCGGCAACACCAACGCGTGCCTTCGTCTCCGACACGCTCCCGAGTCTGGCAAGCTCGGCATTCCGGGTCGAGCTACTTATCAAACTACGTCTACCTCAACCACGACGGCGAATACTCCAGGCTCAACGACGACATCGACCACCAAACAACATCATCAACGTCATCGACTTCATCAACGGCGACAACTTCACCAACAACACCATCGACCACGACTACAACGCCCCACTCCCGGCTACATCGACATCGGCAACAAGGGCTACGAGTATATTACGGTTATGTTATATTTGGTAGTTTAAGTGTAATCCAATTCTATCTCTAGTAGTCTTCTTGCCCCACAAGTCTTCTAGTATTATATAAACAGCCTAAGGGCTCACGTTGTAATCACCTCTTGCAATATCAATACAATCTATACTTTCGCAATCTATCACCACCTAACTTGTTCAAGAATTGTTGTACTCATCACCACCTTGTGTGACAGTATATGCCTCATTTTAGTTATACATTATATGTACCATGGATGCATGTTCACCAGCTATTGTGGATGGACCAGCGTCATCTATTCGAGATGTCGGTTTGGTGTTCATGCTTTCTATATATGCTTTTAGTGTGAGTGTAACTTGCTACAACTTGCCTAGTTCCCCTTGATGCGAGGAATGGCTATCTGTCGATGCATGACATGGCTTGATTTAGGGCTGTCAGCAGCGAACTCGGCGAACATTGTTAGGCTCGGCTCGAGCTCGGTAGAAGCTCGAGCCGAACTCGAGCGAGCCTAGGTTGGCCTTCGAGCCTACATCAAAGCTCGAGTTCGGCTCAACCAAAGCTCGAGTAGGCTTGAGCTCGATTCGTTGAAGCTCGGTAAGAAAATTTTAGTACATCGACATGCAGCTACATAGCAAGAAAATAGTAAAGCTTGAAAACGGAATAGCGAAAATGGCTTGGAGTTTCATATAATAGTAATACAGTGCCAACATGCCAGCATAATTATTTTAACGGTCTTACAACAGATGGAATAATAATAGTAGTCTCAATTTTGCGGCTGTAAAAAAATCACGAGCTTTATCGAACTGTTTGAGTTTGGCTCGACTAAGCTCGCGAGCTCGAAAACAGGCTCGAGTTTGGTTTGTTAGAGAGACGAATCAAGCTCGAGCCGAGTTGTTAACGTGCCGAACTCGCACAGTTTGTCAAGTCCGAACTTTTTTGACAGCTTTAGCTTGATTAATAAGGTGACTTGGTGGATCAGTTAGTTAACCCTGGATGCTCATCTCTTGAATGTACTACATACATGGCGTCACAAGGTTATTTCTACCACTCACGAATTCACAGAAAAGTGACATTGAGCAAGCTGAGAGCAGTTACCTGCAGTGGGACATAGCACATGCGGCTAACAATTGGGTCTGAGGATGTGCTGCTCAATACAAAACTTAGTTTTCCTTGTACGACTTGTGTTAAGACTGAACATCACATGGTGTCAGGATGGAAGCACACACAGAAAATGTGTGCGTGGATTTTCAGTTTGCCACTGCCAGTCTTTTCTACGAGAACACTACAACCCTTGTCAATACAAAATGTCTAGTTCTCCTTCCTCCAATTCTTATCCTATTAGAGCATCTCTGTTAGCACTAATCTTGATTAGTGGTAACTAAGAGTTTATGTGTGTCATGTACGAGTGTCCTAGTCTAAATAGATTTGTTAATTAGGTAAGTTCTATGCGTGTGTGGGCTTCTAGTGTTGTACTAATCCGGCTAGGATTGTTAGCCGTGTGGAATTAAGACTAGAAATCTGTGTGGGTGGAGTCGGTGGTTGTTTAGGAATTGTGGCGTGAGTTCAAGTCCGTGTAGGTATAGGTTTGTGTTGTCTGGCTGTGTATATATACACAGCAGGATCGTTGCTTGTAACAGTGCAAGAAAAGAAGAAATAAACAGAAATAGAGGGCACGATACGATTCCTTGGCCATAATATTTTTTCGAGCGCGCTTGTTTGTCTAATTTGATATAGTCGATCTATGGACAAATTCCAACAATTGGTATCAGAGCAAGGTCGAAGATTTGAAGTCACGCTTACCCCGGGGAGGTGACCCGACTAGCCCCTCGGGGCGGGCAATCGAGTGGAGACGGCAGGCATGTTGTCATCAGTGAGATGGCGGGAGGTAGTCGCTCGGAGGAGCGACAAGGTGGAAGATAGCGGGCGAGGCGTCGTCGGTAAGGTGGTGGATGGGGATGATCGTTGATGAGTGCGATGGTGCCGGGTGCGGTGCTGCAGAATCTCGTCAAGATCGTCAATCGTGGAGTTAGAAGAGTCAAGGAGTCATGGGTGTGCGGGTTGGCACGTTGAATCTTCGTCGTGTCTGTGAGTCGTCGTTGTGTCCGAGTGCTCGTCTCTGTGAGGATCCGTTGCAGTTGAAGCGAATGAAGTTTGAGGGACTATTCATCGTTTGGACGAAGACGCAATTTGTGTGCCTCGATCACGTCGTCTATGTGTCTCGACGAGAGGATCAATTTCAAGTGTGAAGGGGGCGGTAAACCAGTGAAGGGGAGCCTCTTCAATGAGGACATGTCTCTATATGAGGCCGAAGTGGATGACCTAGTCCACGCCAGGAGGTCGGCATGTATTGCGCTAGGGTGGACGGTGTGTTTCACGGGTGGTGCGATTCCACAAGGTTGCTAGCGTGGTTGGGTAGTCCAGATCATATTTGAGTTGGTCCGTGAAATTCGTCAAGTCAAAATTGGGGAGAGCCAATTAGACTTGTCGTGGTGCGAAACCTAGACAAGACATGCATCTACAACGAGTCAAGATCAGAGAAGCATGAAAGACAAAGAGTCAGGAGAGATTGTTAGCACTAATCTTGATTAGTGGTGACTAAGAGTTTATGTGTGTCCTGTACGTGTCCTAGTCTAAATAGATTTGTTAATTAGGTAAGTTCTATGCGTGTGTGGGCTTCTAGTGTTGTACTAGTCCGGCCATAATTGTTAGCCGTGTGGTATTAGGACTAGAAATCTGGGTGCGTGTAGTCGGTGGTTGTTTAGGAATTATGGCGTGAGTTTAAGTCCGTGTAGGTATAGGTTTGTGTTGTCTATACACAGCAGGATCGTTGCTTGTAACAGTGCAAGAAAAGAAGAAATAAACAGAAATAGAGTGCACGATACGAGCTCTTGGCCATAATATTTTTTCAAACGCGCTTATTTGATATAGTCGATCTGGGGAAATTCCATGAATCTCTAACAGACCCCTTTAAATGCATGGACCTTTAAAATAACCGCCACGTTACGGTTTCGGTCAAAAGAAAGTATATGGTTTTCCACACGGAATCGAGGCTGATCAGAGGCTGCCCTTATATATATTTTTCTTTGGCAAGAGGGAACTTTTGGCTTGGAACAGTGTTTCTGTCGCCGGACCTCCGCCAAAATTCACCGAGTGGGCTCAACTCCAGCCGAATTAAACAACCATAGGAAATCCCTGAGCCCGCGACCTCAATTTCTGGGCAGGGAAGCACGCGTGGAGGCGGGCGGGCGATGTGCCACGCGCGGGTGGCGCTGGCTGCGCACGGGCCGGGGGGCGTCGGAGAGCCGGATGGAGGGCGGGCGGCAATCGGCGGCATAGATGTGTAGGTGTGGATCGGACGGGCACGGTGTCGATGTGCAAGTGAGGGCAGGTGGAGGTAGAAGGAGGGAAATGTTTTTCTATGGGCCCATATGGATATTCTGGTTTACAGTAGTTTTAAAAGAGTCTCTTTCGCCCTAGCCCGTGCGCACAACAGAACGTGATTTTCTCGGCCCTTATACATGTTTTAAGGGCCAGTCTTTTAATAGATCCGCTAGAGATGCTCTTAGTCTCCTTGAGGCTAACTGTCTTCAGAACAAGGAAGGCACAACGTGCCCGACTTTTTTGCTTATTAGAATACATGTACTCTTGTCCGTGCTTGGGACATACCTGAGCCTGGCAATGACAAAATCCATTCTTTGTGCTAGCCAGTACATATGTAGTTTCTCCTACTCCTTCAGATCCATATAAGTTAACTTAGATTTATCTAGATATGAATGTATCTAGTTGAGTTTTAGTGCTAGATACAGCCGTATCTAGTATTAACATTCAGATTGAGCATTGCATGAAGCTGTTAGATGTGTTAGATGTATATATTTGTATATTGTAGTTTCCATATATGTTAGGAGGCTTCCTGTATATTTGCATCTGTACCTGTACTATATATTGTGGTCTTTAGCCCCCAGAGGAATACAAGTTGTCTATTCCTAACATGGTATCAGAACCACGCTTAGCCTAGTTTTCTCCTCACAACTTCGTCGCCGGCACCGTACCTGTCGCCGCCTGCCTTGCCGTCGTCGCCGCCGCCGGTTACCGCCCCTTTTTTGGTCCAGATCTGACCCGTTTTTGGCCCAGATCGGATCAATCTAGCCCGTTTTCGTCCAAATCCGATTTTGCCCAGATTGCATCTGTCCCGCCGCCGCCTCCACCCGGCCCCGCCGTCGCCTCCACTCCGTCCGCCGCCGGCCGCCGCACTCCCTCGCGTGCGCCCTGCTCCGCCCCCGGCCGCCGCTTCCGCACTGCTCCGCCCCCGGCCGCCGCCTTCCTCCGGCCACCGCCTCCACCCGGCCCCGTCAGCCTCTGCCCCCGCCGGCACTCTGCCCCAGTCGGCCTCCAGTCAGCCTCTGTGGTCTCGATTTGGTATTGCTGAGATCGATTGAGAGTTGAAAAAAATTGAGAAAGAGAGAGATGTCTTATGCATCGGGCTATGTTGCGATTCCTCGCTGCCTGGTGATCTTCGATGGCGCGAATTATCCTGATTTCGCTGCCTTTATGCGCGTTCACATGCGCGGTCTCCGTCTTTGGGGTGTGCTCTCCGGCGAGGTCCCCTGTCCGTCGTGCCCCCTGCTCCTGTGGCTCCTCTTCCGCTGACGCCGATTGTTCTCGGCGCTGATGCTTCTCAGGAGGCCAAGGATGCTGCTCAGAGTGCTGATGATAGTGTTGTTGCTGTTTATGACCTGAAGTTTAAGCAGTACTCTGCTGATCTCGAGTCGTATCGCCACGCTCTGACTGCCTACACTCAGTGGGTTGATGAGGATGCTCGTGCTGCTGCTGTTTTCACCTCTAGTGTTTTGCCCCAGTATGGTGCTGAGTTCATGAGTCTCCCTACTGTTGCCGCTCAGTGGGCACATCTTCGTCAGCGCTATCAGCCGTCTGGGGATGCTCTTTACCTGTCTGTGGTTCGCCAGGAGCATGCTCTTCAGCAGGGTGATTCCACTATTGATGAGTTCTATACTCAGAGTGCTGCTATCTGGCGTCAGCTTGATTCTCTCCGTACTGCTGTTTGTGGCACATGCTCGTGCTGCCAGATTGTGCGCTCGGATTTGGAGTTTCACCGCATCTATGAGTTTCTGTCTCGGCTCCGCCAGGAGTTTGAGCCCCGGCGTGCTCAGCTGAATGCTCATGGTCGTGTTCCGCTCTCACTACTAGGAAAATGGTCGTCTGTGGCGCACCTAAAAGGCCCATCTGTGGCACACTAGTGGTGCGCCACGGGCCTTGCGCTACGGCTATCTCCTAGCCGTGGTGCACTGCCTGGTGCGCCACGGTTATGTCGAGATAGGCGTAGCGCACCTGCTAGTGCGCCACGGATATGTTGGCACGTGCGCTACGCCTTGGATCTTTTGTGGCGCACGTTGCAGTGCACCACTAAGATGCGCAAGTGCGCTTTAGCTGTAGTGCGCCACAGAAGTTGTGCCATGTGCGCCGCGAGTGTCTTTTTTTTAATTTCAGGGCCAGATGATATACAATACAGATTATATAAGCAGATATACACATAGATATACATACAGATATAAGATATACAGTTATATATATAAATACACAATTCGCAAAATAAGATAGAAACAAATACATATAGGTAAGTCTCATACATGAATACATAAGTTATACATTGTTTCGATCAAGTTACAAAGTAGTTGGTGACATGCGAATACATGTGTCGATCGAACAAGTTAGAGCTCAGAAGCTCGCCTAGACATCTAAACTAGCCAGACACAAACGCGGGATAAACAACCAAAGAAGATAAGCATGATCACCGCCGCGACGAAGGTGTAGGTCTTCATCCAGTTCCTCGTCCTAACTCCCGCTAGATAGCGCGTGTATCTAGCGTCCGCCTCCGGCATAGTGTTGTACCCTTTGTAGCTATTGCCGCTGAAACGGTGCACCTGTCTCCGGCAGTCTTCCCAATCATCGTAGACTCCGGGAACCCGTCCCTTGTACACGACGTACCACGTTATCTACAAGTTGACAATAATAATTAACCGATGATTGAAAAAAAAACATATATAATTAAAGTCGCATATGAAGATACACTTATAGAAATTACTCCTAAATCAAAAAGACCAAACTCAAAAACCATGCCTCATATATAACTAGGTTGTTCGACACAGGAATATGCTACGATGGAACTGTCCGCCAAGTAGGATGCACAACACCTGGACCTGTGCATAGCACAAGGCGGACAATCCCATCGCAGCACATTCACATATAGTGTGCCACGACATTTCAATCATCAGCATTATTCTCGAAAAAGACCAAAGTAACTCGAAAAGAATGCCTCATATATAACTAGCTAGGTCTTTGGACACAGGAATATGCTACGACGGAACAGTTAGCCAAGTAGGATGCACAAGACTTGGACTTGTGCATATCACAAGGCTAACTATCCCGTCGTAGCACATTCACATATATAGTGTGCCACGAAATTTCAATCATCGGTATTATTCTCGAAAAAGACCAAAGTAAATCAAAAAGAATGCCTCATATATATATACATAGGTCGTTGGACACAGGAATATGCTACGATGGAACCGTGAGCCAAGTAGGATGCACAACACCTGGACTTGTGCATATCACAAGGCTCACAATCCCGTCATAGCACATTCACATATATATTGTGCCACGACATTTCAATCATCGACATTATTCTCGAAAAAAGACTAATAAAGTAAGGAAAAATAGAAGGACCAAATGAGCAAAGGACCAAAGAGTAAGCAAAAAAACCAAGCATTGATTGATATATAATAATAAGCAAAAGAAGTAAGCGATGATTCATAAACCTAATAAGATAAGTATAGTAGCATGTACACTTGTCCACATACACACAAAGGTCATCTATAGTTTGTAACTACAACTGGGCCAACATCAAGCCTTCTGGCTCGGCTTAGGGACCGGGAGGACGCCTTGTCTCGTCATGAACTTTCTATAGTCACCCTGCATCTCTAGGCGATCTTCTATGTCACGGTTATTCGGGATATTTCCCCCGTAGAAGACCCCCCCCCCCCCCCCGAAGTCATGACATCACGAAAGATGATTGCCCCAAACTGCTGGTGGATGTGATACATCTCTTGTCTAATATCTGAATCAGTGATCTTGGCCTTTGCTTCGGTCCACTGTTTGAGATGATCTGGCAGCGTAGAATTCTGCTGGTCAAGTAGGAATGCCCTCATGTGATGGAGTGCATAGTAGGCTTCCTTCTTACCGTTTTCCGACTGGTTCACGCAGGGGAACACCGTTACATGGTTGAAGACGTGCCTACCGAACTTGACCTTCGTACGCACGAAGGTGGTGCCTTCCATCGAGGCAAAGCTAGTGAGAGCATCATCCAGAACTTCCTTGATCTTGTCGTAGTTTTTCTTTTTTTCTAGACTCCCCGAGTCGAAATACGTGGCGTGGGAGTGCTTCAGAGATAAGGAGATGAGCGTGCAGTGTTAATCTCTGCGGAAAAAATTCAAATGGAATGTGTTGGAAAAAGAATGATGATAATCTAATAAAGCAAATCGACGGTGGCGAGTGAATAACGACTTACTCGGGAAAGTAAGGCACAAGAATGTATTCCTTTGTCTTGTTCGCCACGAGGATTCTTTTTAGGTACGAGGCCACGATACGTCGTTCGGCGGGGGAACCCAAGCAGCCATCACGCATGTAGTAGGGGTCCACTATAGTGATGCCCGGTGTGTTCTCTCTAATGATCTGCATGGCCAGGCTGAGAGAAAACAGGTGGACCATGGTATAGTGCAGCGGGTATAGGTGGAACATATTGAAGATGTCGTCGAACCGCAGGAAGAACAAAAACGCAGGGGCATTGTCGACGAAGCCCAAGCCTGGTGGCACCTTAACCACGAATACCGGGTGCGAGGGATCTTTCTCCGATAGAAGGCGTCTCTCTATCGTCAGCACGACATCATGCACACTCTGCAGTTCCAAACTGGCGAGCCTCCGCAAATTCTTATGTACCATGGGCTCACCCGCCACATGAATCCTCCACATAATACCCTCGGATCTTGGTGGCCCATCCCGAAACCTGATCGGATTCGCAGTTGTTGACGCCACCGGCTGGCTCGAGCTGCTAGATTTTCTTTTCCTGCCCTTTTTTCCTTTTGGAGAGCGGGCAGGCACCGCAATCTGAGCACCGGCCTCCCTATGTAGTGTGTCAGGGCTTAGAATAAAGGGCCGGTTGGTTGTATTACACTGGTAGAAAAGGGCCCATGCGTCCCGGTTGGTAAGGGCCATTAGTCCCGGTTGCCCAACCGGGACGGGGCAATCGGGACTAAAGCTCCAACCATTAGTCCCGGTTGCCCCACCAACCGGGACAAATGGGCACGTGGCGCATCGAGGCGAGGGTGGAGCAGTAGTCGGTTCGTAACCTAACGGGACTAATAACCTGCAGCGTCGGAGATTTGGCCCATTTCTTCGCCATGCGTAGAATTCATTTGGCACATTTTGTTGTCGCGGCAGCATTTTCGCCACTTTTTGTGCCAAGGAATTCATTTAGGTTGTTTTATTTTTTATTTAGTGTTTTGCACTTATCAATGAAGGAACCTTATATTACACAAGATCATCATGACAACATTACATTCAATACATGATCAAGTTCATGCACTACATACAAAAGTTGCTATTCGATGCTACCGCCAATTTCTTGAAAGTTGCTATTTATACAATTCCTATTGTCTATACACAGCCGAGTAGTATTCCCCTTGTGTGTTTAGGACTTACGCATCCAAGAATCCCGCCAATTCCTCATGTATTGCTCAGTGTCGATCCTTTGGCGAAGACCGTCCCAGACGCTCGATCTGATTTAAAAAGGAGTCACCTATATGAATATGAAACTAAACACAATTTGATTGTAATTAAAACTATAGAAATTGTTTACGTCGTGGAGTTGCTCTAAATTCCTGCCCTTCTCATCGCACGTCCGGATGAACTCGCATACATAGTATCCACATAGATTGTTACGGTCCTGCGTCGGGCACTTTACGACAACAGAGTTCAATCAAAATAATAATCAAGCATGATAATAACGTATCAAAACTAGAATCAAAGAGATGCGGATATAGCTAGTGGTGCTTACATCTAGTGGTTGAAATGTAAGCTCCTCTTTCCAAACACCCCTAGCCTTCTTGGTGAACCGTTTCCAAGCGCCTGGCGTGAAACGAATAAAATAAGTTATTAAGTACTTGATATCATAAAATTCACGAACGTTGCCGATATAGTGTCGTAATGATTAGAATTACCGGAGAAGTATCTGCATGTCCTTCCGTCTCAAGGGTTTATGTTTGAGTCCATGACTAGTACACGCCCTTTGTCAAGTTGAATGATTAACGAGAATATAGTGGTACCTGCGAATGCGTAACTAATCAATTATATACTTAACATCGAGTAAGCGAAATAGAAAGTGTATACAAGACAATAACACTCCTTTGGAAGTTGTAAGGAAATAGTATTTCCCTTTTGGTTTCTTGAAACCTTAACGCTGTACTATATTATCCTCCGTATCCGGGGCTTATTTTGAGATTAGCTTCATGAACCCAATATGGGTCAATGAAGCCAATGTCATAGATTTGTCCTCTGCTGCATTCGAGAATCTTCATTACGCATATTAAAGTATGATTATATACATGCAATAAACAAAATATTATAGATGGAGACTAAATTAATTACAGAATTAGTACTTACAGACAATAGGCACTCATGATCGATTTGTCCAAAGCCTTGATTGAATAATTGAAATAGTTCATCAAATTCAATGGATACCATGTCATCGCTTTTCTTTCCCATGATGCTTTTTGTAACCCTCAAAGACTATCCAGTTAGCCCCGCCCTTGTGGCATGCATGTACCGTTATGCAATCTTCGCATTTTTGTTGGAAGATTGTTTACCTCCTCAGGTTTGACGAGAGGTTTTCCGTATCGGTATTGGTATGCTACTTCTCACGGGAAGAACTCTAACTGGGATAAATCTGGCAATACTCATACCTTGAGCAGGCAGCTTCTCCGTGTGTGCAACTACCTCTGGATCATACTGCTCTTCGCCCCATATTTGCTCGACCCACATTGGTTTGAGAAATCACCTTGAGAGGGGCGCAAGTCTTTGCTTGTTCTCGCTGGGCAACAGATTTCCCGCTTGCATCGATCTTGCTCTTGAGGCTTTTGTGCTGCATGTGACTTGAGAATAGAACGCTCATAGTCGATGACAGCTTTGGCTCGGGTTGATGAAGAGTCTTTAGCATTTTCAACACTTTGGCTTTTTTCTTCTTTGGTCTTTGAACTCTGCTCTTTCGGCCCTCGGCTTAGCAGCAACGCTGCTTCCGCATCAACGATCGCCGATCTCCTCTTGATACATAAGCTCTCTTGGGAGGAACCGTTGGTACTTTTGAAAAGGCTCTTGTTTACGTTTGGCGATCGCTTCGCACCTTTAATAGCGGTAAGCTTACGCTTTTTATCTGAGGCGCCGATGGCTCCTTGCGATGGCTGCACGAGATTGGTGAGGCGATCAGCGGGTGAGGCGACGAGCCGGGTGAGGCGACGAGACGGCTGCGGAGGCGACGATTTAACGGAGACGGGTGAGGCGGCGAAGATGGCCTTGGCGTGTGATTTGAAGCACGATACAATCCTTCGCCATAGAATGGTGACGTTTTTGCCACCCAAAGACAAATCACATCCCTTCACCAGCAGGTAGTGAAGATCCAAAACCTCAAAGGTGGGCATGATTTCATCCACGCAAACAGCGTAGCCCTCCGGAACGAACGGCGCATTGTGGTAAGTTGGTGTGGGTCCAATTGGTAAGGCATAGCCGACCGCCACCTTCATTGATATGTTCACAACTTTGACATGTAGCTCGCAGTGTGTCATCTCTGTGATATCATCCACTGGGTAGCCAACAGGAGCCATCGTCGGTGCATCATCGTCATCGCCATTGTCATCACCCGGGACCTCGGTGGAAGCCACACTGCTTTTTCGATTATTCGATAGGCCGGTAGCATCGAATGCAGTGTGCTGCTGAGATGGGGCGCCGGTAGTACTTTGCTCTTTAACAAAGAGCCACACTGCTCTTTGTTTCTGAACATGCGTTTCAACCTTGGTATTATAGGAGCATACCACATAACCTTAGCAGGAACCCTCTTCCAGAGGGGCTCTCCCTCAACATCACCAGGGTCATCTCGTCTGATCTTATACCGCAGCGCTGCATACCGGCATTTATCTAAATTCTCATACTCCTTACGCGGTAGAGGATGCACGATTAATGCATGCATGTATCTTTTGCACATCTAATCCCAGAGGATGAGAGTCTTCTTTGCTTCGTAGGTACTCTCGGGAAGTTCGTTATGTTTTGGAAACTTCGCTTCATTATTTTCAGATCTTTTCAAATGAGGAGTCGGTTAGACCACACTCGCCTTCCATCGCAACAATTCCGATTGGTCGCAAGCTTTGTGCTGCCATCTTCACAATTTGGGTAAAACAATTTCTTGTGATCTTCTAACATGCCCTCTAACTTCAACTTCTCATTTTACATTTACGTCTCGCTTTGCATCGAAATGACCCTACCAAGTTCATCGACCGGCTCATCGATGCCCGTTCTTCACCTTTTTCCTCTCCATTATCTTCCATTGCGATCAGTATTATTCAGAAACATATCATGATAGTTGTTATCATCATCTTCTTCTTCACCATCTTCCATCATAACCCCTCTTTCCCGTGCTTGGTCCAGCAATTATAGTTGGGCATGAAACCTTTCATAATCGGTGGCCGCGAATGATTTTCGAGGAAGAGTACTCCTTGTTGTTCCGACATTGAACACATGGACAACGTATAAATTCATTCTCTTTGTTTGCCGTAGCCATCGATAAATTTATCCACGCCTTTGATATACCCGGCTACCCGGTCATACATCCATTCCTAGTTCAGCTCATCATACAAGTAAGTTTATCAAAAACAGGACATCATAAATAGTGAAATAACCAATTCACACCGACACATGAATTGTATCAATGACCTAGAAAAGATAAGATTGCTAACCTCGATCGAGGGAAATAAAGAGGAGAAAGCTCAAGTGCGTCTCGGACACCTTCTATATTTTTGTTCTATGAGAAATTCAGCGGATTTTTCACTCAAACATTTCAGCAAACACCTTCAATGCATGCATGAAAAAAACTAGCACACACCCTCACGCCTTACACCATTCAAAAAGCAGTGGAGGCAGAGGGGGTGAAGCGTTGCATTTATAGAGGGCAAGGGTCTTTAGTCTGGTTGAAGCCAACACCGGGACTAAAGGTGCGTCAGTGCCACGTGGTTGTGGCCAAACCTTTAGTCCCGGTTGGTGGCTCCAACCGGACGATGCCCCTACTACCGGGACCCATGCCCCCGTGCCCGCTCAACCGATCGTGCGGCATTAGTCCCGGTTGGTGGCGCAACCGGGACTAATGCTCCGAGGGGTCGCGAACGGATGGCCCTTTTTCCTCTAGTGTTAGCTGGCTTTGTAAAGGCGCAAGCTGGAGGCGTCTCCTGAGAACCAAACAGACGCTTGGTGATAGTGGCTTTCTCTATGGGGCCACCAGCTAGGTCTTCGTTGCTAAACTGAGTGTTGAAGAAGTGATCATTCCGGTCTTCGTCGTCCTCGGCCGGATCCTGCGCCATGTGCATATCATCAACATGATCATCCGACCCACCACGTGGAGGTGACGGCGAGGGCGGTATGGGGGCCTTGCCACCGCTTGTCGCTAGCACGACAGGTGGTGGTGTTGCCTGTGGCGTGATGGCCCCCGCCGTCCCCAAACGGATCATGCTCTTTGGCCATTGCAAGAATAAGCCGAAGCAACTTCTGAGCACAGCCGGCTCTTCTTCATCCGCTCCTGGGGGTTGAATGGGAGGTTCCAGGTCATCGCAGCCCCTTAGCACCCGACTAATTTTAACCCTGTGCACGCTATCTGGCATCGGCCTTGAGTGGAACGTGCGCTGCAAGGGTTGAACGATGGTACCCTTGGCAACATCCATCAGCTTGTTGTTCATGTAGCATAAGAGAGTGCAAAAACATCCGTCTGCGGAAAACATGTACGGTGTCGTCAGAGATTCCATAAGAGTAATAGATGGCGTGAAAGGCGGTAAAGCAATTTGTTTACCGTGATGGCATCGAGATCGGCTAATGTCGAGGCACCGCATACGGCGACGGGCGTGCAAGAGATGGAAGGGCTGCTTGATGGCGCGATGCTGGCCGCCGGTGTATTCTCCCTACCTCCGGGTGCTTGGAGCTCCGGTGCCGCCGCGACGATGGCAGGGGGCCACCAACATGTACTCCAGCGCCGCGGTGATGGCAGGGGGAGTCACCAACACTTGTGGCGTCGCGGTGCTAGCGGGCGGAGTCACGAACACGTAGTTTGCATGATTCGTCAGCGCCGCGTTGTTTGAGTGGCTACTGACCATGCTTGGAATCAGGCACGACCCTACTCGACCACCCGCACTCCAGTTCGCTATTGACTCCACCAAGGTAGGCAGGAAGGACATGAGGGTGATTGCTAGGTTGTCTTGGACGATTTGCGGGATCCGCGCCACTTATTTCTTAAGTTCTTGAACCTCGCGGTTTTCCTCCTCGCTCCTTCCCGACGGCGCCACATGCGTCCTCGGCGGTGGACCAAAATGATCCACCCAATTCTTACCCCCGAGGCTGGCCAGACGGCCAGCCGACGACGGCTTCTTCATAACCGGCTCTATTTTCTTGGCTCGGTCCATCGCCCTGTTAAAAGGGTTATCCCACCGGGTGGCTGCCGTCGACCCCTGGGATGAGGAACCCTGGGATCCATGACTAGCAACAATTTCCTCCTCCTGCAGAAGAAGTAACAGTCAATCGCTTAGATCATCGATTAGAATGCAATTGAGTTGATCCGTGATAATTATATTACTTACCACAATTTCCTCGAATTCCTTCACCGCAGGATCCGCAGTGAGTTGTTTGGTTTTTGGGTCCACATGGTAACGGGCCCTGATGAAGTTTCGAACCTGCCCGGGTTCGAATTTCACAAAGGGATTTTCTATCCCCTTGGATCTATACTCTTCGTCCTCCTTATTCCATTTGTCCTCCGCGGTTCTGTATCCACCAGATCCGAGATGGTGATGACCTAGATTCATCGCCTGCAGCACCTTTCCCCGATTACTATTGGCCAGGGCTCTTTCGGTTTCACACCTCTCCTTGATCTCCCAGAACTGATCTTCGGTGATCTGCGGGTCAATCTTCTGTATCTCCTCGAGACTTTTGGCTTCTTTATAGATCTTCTTCTTTATCCGGGCTCTCCAGCTGGCCAGGGCGGTTCTCATCTTTGTGAGGGCGGATTTGTTTACATCGTTCCTATGATAATTTGTGTTTTGATACTTAGCGGGGAACTTGTATCTTGCGTGCAGCTTCTCGAAGAGGAGTGTGCGCAAGTGGTCATTATCTTTATGCCGGAGATTCTCGGTGTTGATCGAGATGGTTGTCCGGGTGATCGCCGCCACTTGCCCACCATACCCTCTGACGACAAGGTCAGGCTCCAAAGGAACCCCTGATGGGCTCACTTCGGTAATTTCTTCCCTGACCGTGCCGACCGTGTTCGGACGCCGTTCCTTCGGCTTCTTCTTCTTCTTCTTAGGAGGATTGCTACCACTCCATGTGCCCTCGCCGCCATCAGTGGTTTCATCGTCCGCCGTTCCTTCGCCTTTTTCCTCCGTGTCTTCCATCTCATCATCCTCGCTCTCCGAAGGATGGTATTCTTCATCGTCTTCTAGCCGCTGGGCCGCCTCCCAGAATGCCAATTGTTTATTCGGAGGTCTGAGTTCTCCTTCAGCGCTGATGCACTTAGAACATCCAGCCTCGTCGTTGTCACACATCTTTGCACTAATAAAAAACAAATAATTGGTTAAATGCACGGAAAAATCTGGCATGGCCTTTGCTAATTTTCTTGAACTAGGAGTGCCCGATTTCTGTCAAAACGGAAGTTAATCAACATTCCGGCAAAAATCGGGACTCATTTCATACAAGAACCTGCATACACGACATAAGAAAGTGCTTCATACAAGCACAATTATAATTGGAAATAAGCAGGATCATTTCATCACCAGGAGCATCATTATATACACATATATATTCACTACCAGTACCAGGACCAGGATCAGTACCAGGATCAGTATATACACATATATATTCACTGCACAAAAATTATATAAACTGATGAACAGTTTGAAAAGTTTCTTAGTTTGAGTAGGGTGAGTGTTGAACAGATACATTTGTCGCTGTGCATGTAAACTCCAATCATGATACATGTCAGTCACCTGTGCAGAATTATATTTTTGCATTGACATTCCTATCTAGAACAGAAGCTAGCTAAAGTGGAACAGCACTAAAACCATTTATGTTAGCAAACAACATGGTTACCATAGCTTCTATTCAGAATAGAAGCTAGCTAGAGCCTAAACTTGATGTAATTATCTAGCACATGTAGCTCAGCAACATTTCATCACACACTAGACCATCACCAGGAGGTCACAAACAGCACTAAACCTTGCATTAACAGCATCCCACTAATGTGCTCAAGCACAAAAAGATTCAGCGCATTTTACATTAACGGCTTGCATCATTTAGTAGGTAGATTACTGCTACTACCTAAACCTAAGCCTAAATCTACTGCTAAATCAACCTAAATCAAGCTACTCCTACTACCTAAATCAAGCTAAATCTAATGCTAAATCAACCTAAATCATTTCAGCTTGCATCATTTCAGCACTAAATCTGCTACTAAATCTACTGCTAAATCAACCTAAATCAAGCTACTGCTAAATCATTTTAGATTAACAGCTTGCATCATTTCAGCACTAAATCTACTGCTAAATCAACCTAAATCAAGCTACTGCTACTACCTAAACCAAAACCTAAACATAAATCTAATCCTAAATCAACCTAAACCTCACTATCAACCTAAACCTAAATCTAATTCTAAATCAATGCCTAAGCCTAAGCCTAAACCTAAACCTAAATCAACCGAGAAGTGGAGAGGGGAGAGATGGAGAGAGGGGAGAGGACTCACCTCTCTGAGACGAGGACGAGGACGAGCCCGCGGGTGAGGTGGCTGGCGAGGCGGGGCTATAGGCGGTCGAGGCCGCTGGCGAGACGAGCGGCAGGCGCCTCCTCCTCCTCCGTGGCGGCGCCCACCTCCACCTCCTCCAGGCTGGCGCTGCGACCTCCTCTGGCTGGCGAGGCGGCCTCCTCCTCTTGGCTGGCGCGCGGACGACACTCCTCCTCCACCTCCTCCTGGCGGGCGCGCGTTGATGCAGATGGGATGCGGTGGCGGTGCGTCGATGCGGCGGCGGCACGTTTATGCAGATGGGTTCGATCCGTGTCTGAGGACGATGGGGGAGGGTAGGGACGACGCGGCGAGTTGACTAGTCCAACCCACTTAGGCGTAGCGCACCCTGGCCAAGTGCGCTACGGTTCCGTAGCGCACTTGGCCAGGGTGCGCTACGCCTAAGTGGGTAGGACTGGTCAGATAAGAGGGCTGCCACCCCCATAGTTGTCACTAGCACTGCATTATCCCACTAGTTCCACCCACTGCTCTAATCTAAACCTGTGAGCACCTAGGTTCGAATCCTGGTGCCCACTATTTTTTATTTTTATTTTAAAAATATTTTTAAATGTTCCAAAAAATGCCCAAAAGTGGTGATATATTCCATAAAAGTTTTGTTTTGTTTTTAAAATACTTTTAAATATTCCAAAGATGCCCAAAAGTGATAATATATGTCATAAAAGTGGTAGAAATTAAATATGATTCAAATATGTCATAATAATTTGTCCATGATACAAATATGTCATAATAATTTATCCATGAATATTACAATCTTTTTCGACCACGCGTTTTACAATATTTTTTGAGCTAGCATTTTACAATCTTTTTTCCCTTCTTTGTCACGGTTGAATAATTTAGCCCCGGCACTTTAATGTTTCTTCTTTCGAATGGGCTACCTTTTTTGGGTATGGTTGTCCTTTTTCTTCTTGTGATGTATGTTACTCATCGTAGTCATCGTCATCTTCAATCTTTGGATCGCCGTACTGATCGAAGTCTTGCTCGTTGGTGACTCCATCCATTCTGATGATGTTTCTTTTTACTCCCCTCACGACAACACGGCTAGGCTTTGTCGGGTCGGTAATGAAAAAACATTGGTCCACTTTGGTAGCCAGTACCCACGGTTCATTTTTCGCCACGTTAAGCTTCGTGACCTTGGATTTGGCTGCTTCGGGTATAACCATGGTTGTGAAATACCGGTCTTCTCTTTCGACGCTCTTTGCCCATCTGACACGGAACATCGGCACCTTTTCTCCACAGTAGTTGAGCTCCCAGATCTCCTCGATTCTTCCGTAGAATCTTTCCTTCACGTTTTCATCGGTGTAGAATTCCGACGTTACGCCTGAGTTATGATAATCACACTTGTTGTTCTTTTCCTCAGTGTAGAATGTGTAGCCGTTGATATCATACGCCTGATAGGTCACCAGGTTTTGCATCGGTCCCTGTGACAAGATGAATATGATCTTTTCCATGTCAGACAAATGCGATCGCGGGGGATTATCAAGGAGCGTCTGCCTAAACCAACGCTTGAAATTTGAGTTGTGCTCTTTGATTATTTCTCCCTGCGTCCTCTGTATTCCCCGGTCACTGTAATTCTTCTCGATTAACCTTTTGTGCTTCTGTACCAAGGATCGACCAGTTCTAAATGTTGTAGCGCGACGAGGTTTGCTCGATCAAAGTCTGCGCGTCGAAAATCGAAGTCCGCATGCAGTATGCGACGACCCTCTCGGTGACCAGATCTGTCGAGCTTGCCAAGGTGCCTGTTGACGGGAAGACCGACAGGGTTCTCGATGTCTAGATAATTCATGCAGAAAGAGATGCACTCTTCGGCCAGAAAGCCCTTGGCTATGCTTCCATCTGGACGGGACCTGTTGCGAACGTATCCTTTGATGTGTCCGTTCAACCTTTTGAATGCCATCATGCTGCGGAGGAACATCGGCCCGAGTTGGACGATGTCCTCCACGACATGGACCAGCAGATGCACCATAATGTTGAAAAATGCGGGTGGGAAGTAGACCTCAAGCTCGCATAGTATCACCACGATCTCCTCCTGTAGCCTCCCGAGCTGATTCACGCCAATCGACTTCCTAGAGATGACGTCAAAAAACTTGCAGAGGCCAAATAACGTTTCACGGACGTTCTCGTCCATTATACCTCTTAGTGCAACCGGAAGTACCTGCGTCATTAGCATGGCACAGTCGTGAGGCTTCATGCCACTGAACCTCTGCTTCGCCTCGTCTAGTTATCTACTTATCTTGCCCGCGTAGCCGTAAGGAAATTTGACTCCTAGAAGGCACTTGAAAAACTGTTTGATCTCATCCTGGCTTAGATGAAGCAAGAAGGAGGGCAGTAATATTTGTTCTTCTTGAACTTTTTACCCTTCCGACGACCTTGCGTCGTCTCCGACTCATTATCATCGTCATCTTCCTGATCATCAGGAGTAGTGCGTCCTCCGTGAAGCTCCTTCCGGATACCCAAGCATAGCAGGTCGTGCCTTGCTTTCGGACCATCTTTTGTCCTATCTGGCATGTTGATTATGGTGGCGACCAGACTGTCGCACACGTTTTTTGTGATATGCATGATGTCGAGGCTATGAGGCGTGCGGAGAAACTTCCAGTGTGGCAACTCCCAGAAAACAGACCTTGTTTTCCATACCTTCATCAGCGGCTTGTCTTGTAGCTGCCCCTTTCGCTTCTTTCCAGGCTTAGGACAATCTTTCCATTTTTTTAGCAACTCTTCCACTTCTTCGCTGCTCCTATGCTCTGGGATTCCTCGGGTCTCGGATTTTCCATCGAACAGGTCTCCACATTTTCTCCATGGATCATTCTTGACGAGCCACCTCCGGTGCGCCATGAACACGGTTTTCGATAAACCTGGATCTTTCTCTAGTTGGAGATAGCTTGTGTTATCCATGCACCTAACGCATGCGCAGAATCCTTGGATAACCTTCCCCGAGATATACCCGCAACCTGGATAGTCTTGCACCGTAGTGACCAACGCGGCTCTCATAGTGAAATAATCTTGTGCGACGGCGTCGTAAGTATTGGCTCCAGATTCCCATAACATGGCTAGATCCTCTTTCAACAGCCTGAGATACAGATTGATGTCGGTACCAGGTTGTTTCGGCCCTTGAATTAGCATACTCATTTGTATGTACTTCTTCTTCATGCACAACCGTGGAGGGAGGTTGTACATCCATACAAACACGGGCCAAGTGTTGTGCGTGCTGCTCTGGCTACCGAACGGATTGAGTCCATCGGTGCTCGCACCAAGCCTGATGTTCCTCGAATATCCACCGACTGCAGAATTCGAGGTCCAATGATTTCAGCAGCTAGCATCGAAGGGTGCGTCGGCCTCATCCTTTTCGGGTCATCATCGTCATCTCCTAGCTTCTCCCTTTCCGCATGACATCGCATGAGCTTCCTTAGGGTCCGCGAAATAGCGCTGACGAGGAGTGATAGGAAAGTGCCATACCACTTTTCGAGGTTCTTTCTTCCTTTCTTGTATCGACTCACGCGCTGCTGGACATGTGGTTTTATCCGCGTCCTCGCCCGATAAATGATGCAATCGTTGATGCATACGTGATATCTAACATGCGGTAGATCGAGAGGATGACGATTTTCTTGGCGTCCTCGATACTAGTTGGACATGTGTTCCCCTCGAGACGATCATGCCGAATGCCATCATATCGCCGGCTTGCGTCGCTCAATTTGTGTTTTGCCTTCATCTCCATAGCCTTGAGCGTTACATTCAACCGGGTATCATCAGCCTGCATCCTTCATACAATGGAGTAACGCGTCTTTCTCAAGTTGCGCAAGCTTGGCTTTCTCTCTAGCGGCAGCCTGGCGTTACTAAATGCTTGAAGCAGCTCTTGCACATAAGGGTCCCGCACCCAGCCTGACGTTGTTCCATCGTCGTCTGCTCCTCCAGCATCTAGATCATCATCATCCTGGTCTGCTTCCGCACCTTCACCATCTCCAGGAGACTCTTCATCATCTCGCCTGTCCTCGTCGTGATGATTATCATCGCCATGTTTCCCACCTTCACCGCCTCCATCGCCTTCGTCGCCGCTTATCCAACGAGTGTATCCATCCATGAAACCATGGCGTAGCAGTGCGCTTGATTCCCGGAATCTGGTCGATCACCGATTGAGTTTGCATCTTCTGCACGGACATCTTATATTCGTCTTGTTATTTCGTATCATGTCGGCCGTCGCACATTTCAAAAATCTAGCCACAATGCCTTCGCTCATTATGCGGACCATTTTTGCCTGCACGGTGTACACGGTACAATTAGAAGTCTATTAGAACCACATAAGGAATGCATGCATGCAATGGTCGATAGAAAATTTCGGCATGACCTATCCTAAAATTAGGACCTTTCGAATGTTAAAGTCTTGCCAAAATGGAAATGAATCAACATTTTGGCAAAACAAATGGCAACTTGTTCACACACAAACACAAGAGAGAGAGACCGATCCATAGACACATGCACATATCACTATCCTCTCCATACACACATGCATATGAGCATCGATACTCTCCATATATATACACACATGACCATCGATCCTCTCCATACACACATCATGAGCATCAATCATCTACATACATATGAGTACATCCTTACATGGACAACTTACCGATATGAGAGACCGAGATCGCGAGAAGATGGAAAGGAGAGGTGCGCGCGAGACCGGAGAAGGAGATGCGAGAGACCGAAGAGCTTCCTCTATTACGTATGTAACATCCAAGGCAAGTGGAGAAATTGAGGTGGGAAGGAGAAGGATCCCGACTAGATCTAAGGAGGAAGAAGAAGGGGAAAGTGAAGTGTGAGGTGGTAGATGATCACACATGTGCACAAAGTGGAGCTACCAAAAAAATACTGGTCGACACAACCGTTGCGCACATGTCCCTAGTGCGCCACAGGAACAAAACACAACCGTGGCGCACATGGCCCTAGTGCGCCACGGATGTGTCTGTCCATTTACGTAGAGGCTCCACTTAGGCGTAGCGCACTTCTCCACGCATGCCACGGTTAACCATAACATCCGTAGCGCACCTTCCCCATGTGCGCTACAAATATGCGGCATGCGGCCAGCAGGGCCCGGGCCCACACACATCTGTGGCGCACCATCACCATGTGCGCCACAGTTGTTGTAGTTACTAGTAGGGCACTGCCCATAGGTGAGCCACGCCTGTTTTACCCGTGGGGCACTTCAACCACGTGAGCCACGGAAGTTTGGATTACCTATAGCCGTTTTCCTAGTAGTGTCTCTGAGGTGTTGTCTGAGCTTCAGGCTAAGGAGACCTGCCTCCGTGGTGCTGGTCTTCTTGCGGTTCTATCTGTGCTTGCTACTCGTGGTCCTCCTATGCCGTCTGCTCCCTCGACTCAGTCGCGGTCCTCTGTGCCGCCGCCGATACTACCCACTTCTCCAGGTTAGGGTCATTCAGACCAGCAGCCTGTGGTCCGAGTCGAAGAAGAATGGCAGGGCTGAGTCGACTCTGCCGCCAGAAAATCGTGAGGTTTTGACAGACGTGTCAAATAGTTAGCTTATTCGGTCGCCCCGATCGTGGGCTATCAGAATCGACCAAACATGCGAACGTGGACTCGCCCACGCTTGCCTCCGCTAGGTTTCTGGGCCGCCTATATAAAGTCCTGCTACCGCCACAATACCACCGAAAACCAATCTAGGGTTTTGCCATCCTCTCTACTTGCGCGCCACCGTAGTCTACTCCATCTCGCTTGCCAAGTGCACCGCGGACGGGAGAGCAGGTCTCGGAACCACTCGCCCTTGTGATCCTGCAGACGGAGAGGCGAATAAGGTTGAAGCGCCCGCCGATCGCCGAAGTTCTCCATCACGGGTCGTCTTCCATCCAAGTCAAGCGGTGCTGCCTACCGCCGTCTTCGTCGCCATCTGCTGCGATCACACTTCCCCAAAGTTTCTACTACGACAATCGAACGGTACGTGATATGTGATCCTGTTTGGTTATTCATCATGTTCTGCGAGTACATGTTAAGCTGCTGTTTGTTTCCGATCATCCTGTTGTTTAGTACATCTAGTATGTTCGAGTTAAATGAGCTAGTAGCTGGTTTTGTCATGATTTATATTTTAGAATTAATCGTGGAAATTATTCCTAATAATCCAACAATCCAAAATCCTTATTGTAGGCAATTTCTTGAATTAACAATGACTGGTTTTACCGATGCACTGGGGCCGGATAAGTTCACCGGTGTGCACTTTAAGAGGTAGCAGTACAAGGCTGAGCTTTGGCTGACCACGATGAAAGTGTTCCATATCAGTAAAGGCAAACCTGAAGGAACTATATCTGACGAGGATCAGAAGAAGTTCGAGGATGCCAATACTTTCTTTGTGGGATGTATTTGAGCATTCTTGCTGACCGTCTGTGTGATGTGTTTATGCACATAAGACGGGAAGGAGCTCTGGGATGCACTGGATGCAAAGTTTGGTGCTGCAGATGCTGGCAGTGAACTGTATATCATGGAGAGCTTTCATGATTTTAAGATGACAAAGGACCTTCATGTGGTTCAACAAGCTCATGAGATACAGTGCATTGCCAAAGAGCTCGAACTCCTTAAGTGTACCTTACCCGACAAGTTTGTGGCGGGTTGCATTATTGCTAAGTTGCCCCCTTCATGGAGGAACTTTGCCACAACTCTCAAACACAAGAGACAGGAGATATCAGTTGAAAATCTGATAGCGTCCCTTGATGTTGAGGATAAGGCTCGGGCTAAGGACACTACTGAGAGAGGAGGCGAGGGTCAGTCTAGCGCCTATATGGTGCAGAAGAAGACCTTTGGCAAGAACAAAGGGAACTATAAGCCCTCGTTCAACAAGCCTGAAAAGACTACAACCTTTAAGAAGAAGAAGAAGCTGAACAAGGCCGAGCTACATTGTTATTCATGTGGAGAGCTCGGCCACTTTTCCAAGGACTGCCCAGATCGTGCAGATCGCAGAGGAAGGTGGAAAGACTGTCAACGTCGTGACCGCTAGAAACACTGATGGGTACGGTAATTTATTTACTGTTATTTCAGTATTTCAATCACCATGTTGGTGGATTGATACGGGTGCTAATGTTCACGTGTGTGCTGACATCTCTATGTTCACTTCTTATCAGGTCACTCGGGATTCAGCCGTCCTAATGGGGAATGGATCACATGCTTCTGTTCATGGTGTTGGCACGATGGATCTGAAGTTTACTTCCGGAAAGATCGTGCAACTGAGGAACGTGCAGCATGTCCCTACTATGAACAAGAATCTTGTTAGTGGCTCCCTTCTATGTAGAGATGGGTTTAAGGTTGTGTTAGAGTCCAATAAAGTCATTGTTTTGAAACATGGACAATTTATTGGTAAAGGTTATGAGTTCGGAGGCTTGTTCCGGTTTTCACTTTCAGATTTTTGTAATAAATCCGTGAATCATATTTGTGGTGATATTAATGATGATACCAGTGTTTGGCATTCTCGTTTATGTCACATTAATTTTGGTTTGATGTCTCGGATGTCCAGTATGAGTTTAATTTCCAAATTTCACTATTGTCAAAGGTTCTAAGTACCATAGTTGTGTGCAATCAAAGCAACCTCGAAAGCCTCACAAGGCTGCCGAGGAGAGAAACTTGGCACCTCTAGAACTCATACGTTCTGATCTATGCAAGATGAATGGTGTGTTGACAAAAGGTGAAAAGAGATATTTCATGACGTTGATAGATGAAATTACTAAATTCTGCTATGTTTACTTGTTGCAAACTAAAGATGAGGCTTTAGACTAATTTAAAATCTATAAGGCCAAAGTTGAAAATCAACTAGAGAGAAAGATCAAGCGTCTTAGGTCGGATCGTGGTGGTGAGTATTTTCCCAAAATATTTGAAGAATTCTGTCAGGAACACGGAATTATTCATGAGAGGACGCCTCCCTACTCTCCCCAATCTAACGGGGTTACCGAGAGGAAAAACCGCACGCTAACTGACTTGGTGAATTCCATGTTAGTCACTGTTGTTTTATCAAAGGCATGCTGGGGGGAGGCTTTGTTGACTTCATGTCATGTCCTGAATAGAGTTCCTAACAAGAATAAAGAAAAGACCCCTTATGAGGAGTGGGCTGGGAGAAAACCATCACTTTCGTATTTGCGCACTTGGGGGTGTTTGGCAAAGGTCAACATACTGATTCCCAAGAAACGCAAGCTGGGACCTAAGACAGTGGATTGTATCTTTCTAGGATATGCTCCACGGAGTGTAGGCTATAGATTTCTAGTGGTTAAATCTGAGGTACCTGATATGCGTGTTGATACTATAATGGAATCTCGTGATGCAACATTCTTTGAGAATATTTTTCCTATGGAAGATATGCATAGCATTGGTAGAATTTCTTCTGAAATACTTCCTGAATCTAGTGCATCTAATGAGAATTATGAACAACCACATGAGGAAGTCCTTGAGAAGGATGACGATGAACCTCTCACGAGGAGTAAGAGACAGAGGATTGCAAAAATCCTTTGGTAATGATTTCATCGTGTACCTTGTGGACGATACTCCTGCATCCATTGGAGGCATATGCATCTCGATGCAGATGATTGGAAAGAAGCTGTCCAAAATGAGATGGACTCGATTCTTTCTAATGGAACTTGGGAATTATCGAATCTAATTCTATGGTTGCAAAACCTGTAATGTAAGTGGGTGTTTAAGAAGAAGCTAAGGCCTGATGGTACTATTGAGAAGTACAAGGCACAACTTGTAGCTAAGGGCTACACACAGAAAGAAGGCGAAGATTACTTTGACACATATTCACCTGTCGCTAGACTGACCACCATTCGAGTACTACTGTCCCTGGCTGCCTCTTATGGTCTTCTCGTTCATCAAATGGACGTGAAGACAGCTTTCCTTAATGGAGAGTTGGAAGAGGAGATCTACATGGATCAGCCGGATGGGTTTGTGGTAAAAGGTGAAGAGACAAAGGTGTGCAAGTTATTAAAATCTTTATACGGCCTGAAACAAGCACCTAAGCAATGGCATGAGAATTTTGACAGAACTCTACTTTTTGCTGGCTTTGTCATTAATGAGGCTCATAGTGAAAGGGTATTTTACCCTATGCTATTTTTGGTTGACAATGACACCATGGTTAGAGTGGACTAATGCTATTTCTAGTGTCTTACACAGGTTCTAGTCCAATGCTGTGATGAAATGTTATCGGAGACCCTCCCCCCATTTTGATAACAAAGCTTCGCACCGGAGTTTTCCCTTTTCATGTAATTTGAGTCCGGTTAGGAGCTCCGCACTATTAAGAGGGGTTCTCTCGATGAGCTTGTTGGGGATGATCACCTAAGCCATATACACATCCCTCTCTCCTACCTAATCCATCACCAAAGAGAGAAGAGAAGAAATCCTATCCACCTGAGCCTTTTCTGCAGATCCGTTTTCGCACCGTTGGACCGGCCCCACCGGACCGTCCGGTGTCGGGATCGAAATCGGACTCAAACCGGGTTCTCCTTTTCTCACTCAATCTATCCGAGTCTGTATCGAGAGCGGTTTCGGTTTTCCAGGATGTGGACCAGACTGTCCGGTGTGTGGGCCGGACCAACCGAACTTAAAACCGGACCTTGCGTTTTTGGCTCAAAACGTCTAGTTTTTCTCCTTGAGTATAAATATCCCTTCTTCCGGCTTGAGTAGGTTAGGCATTCAGTTTATATCATTTCTTGAAGCTCTCTCTCTCTCCCCATTGTTGAAACACAAAAGCTTAAGGATCTCCCATTCTACCCAACCAAATCCAAATCCCTTTGGTAGAAAGGAAGAGGAGGTCCCGATCTACGTTTCCACCAAGCCAAAGTTCATTCCCCCTTGATTTCATCGAGTTAGCTTGTTACTCTTGGGTTTGTGGGAAACCCTAGGCGGCTAGGGTCGCCCGGAGGCATTCGGCTTGTGATTTGCCCCGTGGAAAGTTTGTGAGGGTTTGGAGACTACCCTAAAGTCTACCACGAGTAAGTGAGCTATTCCTTCGTGGGATAGGCTTAGAGAAGAAGGTGAGCCTTCGTGGCGCGTGAGGAATCCTTCGTGGAACCTCACACCTCTACAACGTGACGTAGCCCCCTTCCCAAAGGTGGTGAACACGGGAATACATCTTCGTCTCCGCGTGCTTCGATTATTCCTTAACCGATCTCTTACTTGTGTTGCTTATCTTGTGATAGCATTCGAGCTTGAAGTATCTTGTACATCATCTAGGTTCCCTCACCTAGTTTGCATTTAGGCTCACTTATATTCCTCAAAGCCTAAAACTTGCAAAAGATTATAAAGAATTTTGTAGAAACCTATTCACCCCCCCCCCCTCTAGGTTAACCATCTTACACTTTCAATTGGTATCAGAGCCAAGGGCTCTTTTAAGGGCTTTACCGCCTAATAGGAAAGATGGTTTTCTCCGATGATGAGGAGGAAAAAACTTATTCGGTCAAGGAGCTTCATGAACTCTTAGCCAAGAGTGCCCTTGAAAAGGCCAAGGCGGATTCCGATCTCCTTGTTCGAATGAGTTACCTAGAAGGACAACTTAAGGCCATTGGTGATGGGGCTTTTCTTGGTAATCCATTGGTAGTACCTCAAGGGAGACCAATGGACATCGAGAAGGATAAGGATGCCGAGTCCGCTCATGAGGGGGGATCGTCAAAAACTTCCACGCCCCCTAATCAATTCACTTATGTTTATCCTAAGCAAAAGAACATCATGCCTCATATTAATGGTTCGTGCCCTGCACCTCATTATGATGGAACTCACTTCTCTCATTGGAAAGCTTCTATGGAATCTCATCTTCGCATCTGCAGCGTTGAGCTTTGGGAGATTGTATGCACCGGCTTCCACCCTCATGATCCCAACAACCTCACCCCGGGGGAGTACTACGACCGTCAACTAAATGCAACGGCTTGTGACAAGATAAGGAGTGCCATTCACCGCACTCTCCATGATCAAGTCAGCGACATCCCCACCAAAAGGATCTTTGGGATAGGATTGTCATTCTCCAAGAGGGAACCTCTCTTATCCAAAAGTCCAAGTATGAAGTCGCCAAGTCTGAGATGAACATGTTCATGAACCATGATGGTGAAACTATCATGAAGCATACAAGAGACTCAAGTTGCCCTCCGCGTGAAGATTGGTGGCCTAGGGTGTGAGAAGTATGATGATGGATTCAATTTTAATGATGAACTTATCAAGTCCAAGATTGTCTCCATGATCGTGGTCACCGACAAGAAGCTTGCCTTGAACTTGCAACTCCTCGATAGAGCTAATCAATTCACTCCTGATGATCTAGTCTCTTATCTAGTTGCCACGGATAACTTGGCGGATGAAGGGCAAAAGATCAAGGAGATCAACCGTGCTATCGGGTCTTCCCACTCCCTAGCTTTGAAGGACAAGCAAGTGCAAGAAGATGTTGCTAGTGATGAAGATAGCGATGGTGATGGAGTTGATGATATGCTCTCTCAACTTGCTCTCTTCACCAAGAACATGGAGTTCCGAAGAAGGAAAAGCTCAATGGGATCAAGTGAGAAGAAGAGGACGTGCTACAATTGTTATGAGGCAACCCATTTTGCCGACAAGTGTCCTTATGAGAAGAGGCTTGACAAGCCTAAATATGAAGAAGGTGCCAAACCAAGATTGAAGCCCAACCCCATCAATGAAAGATACAATAGGAACAATAGGCGTGATGGTAAGGGATTCCTAGGCCAAGAATACATATCCGACAATGCGGAAGAGGATGAAGCGAAGGTGGTTGGAGTGGCCGGTTTGGCCTTTGCCAAACCCGGGTCTCTCTTCACCTATGACTACACCAAGGACTACACCGACGACTCTCCTAACCCCAAGGTCACTGCCACTTGCCTCATGGCAAGGAGCTCAAAGGACGAGTCCGACGTGGAGTGTGGGGATAAGGAGAAAGTGGTGGGTGTGACCGGTTTGGCATTTGTCGAATCTGGTTCACCTCTCACCTACGACTACTCCAAGGACTACATCGAGAGTTCTCCTATTCCCAAGATCACCGGTTCTTGTCTTATGGCAAGAAGCTCCAAGGTAATTGTCTCTCCTCCATCCCTATCTAGTTTCTTGGATGATCTTGAGAGTGACCATGATAGTGATAGTGATAATGATGAATTTGGAAAAGAATATATAAAAGAAATGTATGCTATCATGAAGTCTCTTCCTCCCATTGCTCGTGCTAGAGTCAAGCAATTAATGGAACTTGTTAGCTCACGCGATGAGACCATTGATAGCTTGGAATCTCATATTGATGATGATAAACAAAGATTCAATCTTCTTGAGCAAGAGCTTTGTGAGGAAAAGAATACCAACTCTTTTCTTAAACTACAAATTGAAATCTTTGAAATTGATAAAGCAAAAGACATGGACACTATTGATAGGGCTAACTCATTGTCTCAAGAGCTCGATGTCTCAAAGAAAGAGCTTGAATTTGCTCATGCTTCTCTTACCAAGGACCTTGAGCACCTTGAGAAGGCTAGTTTGCTTATCAAGCGTGAGCTCATAAAACTTGGAGAGAACCATGATCAACTTCGGGTGTCCTATGAGAAAGCTCTTGGTAAATTGAAGGATCCAATTATAGTTGAAAATGATTCTTGTAACTCTAACTCTACCTTTGATCAAGCCCACCTCATTGAGGAAAATAAGAAGTTGAAAGAGCAACTTGAGAAAGAGCGTCGTGCACCTATCTCCAAGGGAAAGATCCTAGATGAGATTTTATCCCGTCAAAAGACGAGAGTTTCCAAGGAAGGTGTCGGTTTTGATCCAAAGAACAACACGAGCAATGCCATTCCACCGAAGAAGATAACCTTTGTCAAGGAAGGTGACAAGGTGGTTGACTGGGTCAAAAGGAATGTGGTGAATGGGGGAGCCATGAGGGGCAATCCCAATCACAAGTTTGCGGGAGAGTCTAATCCTTCCTATGTGCTATGTAAGGGCACTCAAGGAAATGTATATGCTAAATATGTTGGCCCTCGAAATGGTTATGCTTATAGGTGGTACTCAATTTGGGTACCTAAGGATCTTGTTGCTAATGCTAGGGGACCCATTACTCAATGGGTTCCTAAATCAAAGAATTGATTTTGTAGGGTTATGCCTCCGGTGGATCAAAATGGGTGTTTGATAGTGGATGCACCAATCACATGACCGGAGGTAGGAGTGGGCTTGACCAATTCATTCACGATGTCAACTCAACGTCAAGCATCACTTTTGGAGATAACTCAAAAGGAAAGGTTCTTGGTTATGGTAAGTTGGTAATTTCCAAGGTTTTGACTCTTGAGACCGTCCTACATGTTGAAAACCTTGGTTACAACTTGCTTTCTATTAAACATCTCGCGGATGCTGGCTATGACTCCTATTTCTCTAGAACTTTTGTGAAGGTCTTTAGGGGTGATGATCTCAGCTTGGTTCTCATTGGACACGTGGAAGATGACCTTTATGTGGTCGACCTCTCGAAAGAGAGTCAATCTCTTCCTACATGTCTAATGGCCAAGGATGACAAGGGATGGCTTTGGCATCGTCGCCTAGGCCATGTCAACATGAGAAATCTCAATCTCCTCCTAAAAGGTGAACATATTATTGGACTAACCGGTATATCCTTTGAGAAAGATCGTGTGTGTAGTGCTTGCATTTCAGGGAAGCAAATTGGAAAGCATCGTCCTTCAGTTACCAAGGTGGCCACGTCAAGACCCTTGGAATTGCTCCATATGGATCTCTTCGGGCCTTCGAAATATGACTCTCTTGGAGGAAGAAGATATGGTCTTGTTATTGTTGATGATTACTCAAGGTATACTTGGGTCTTTCTTCTCAAGACGAAGGATGAGACTTTCAAGGAATTCATGATCTTCGCCAAGCAAGCTCAACGCACTCATGGTGTGGAGATCAAGACTATTAGAACCGATAACCAGACCGAGTTCAAGAATTACACCATGCAAGAATTTGTTGAAGATGAGGGGATCAAGCATGAATTCTCAGCTCCTTATACCCCTCAACAAAATGGTGTTGTTGAAAGGAAGAACCGGACAATCATTGAGCTGGCAAGAACAATGTTGAGTGAATTCAAGTCTCCTCATAATTTTTGGGGAGAAGCTATTGCTACCGCGGTCCACTACACGAACCGGCTCTTCCTCCGTGCTCCCTTTGACATGACTCCATATGAGATTCTCACAAGTAAGAAGCCCAATGTTAACTACTTCCGTGTCTTTAGGTTCAAGTGTCTCGTCAAGAACAAAAAGTAAAAGCTCGGTAAATTCGAATCTAGAACTATAGAGGGTATTTTTGTTGGTTATGCGGAAAACTCTCATGCCTATAGATACTACAACAAGACTAATGGTTGTGTTGAAGTATCTTGTGACGTGGAGTTTTTGGAGAATAATGGTCCCCATGTGGGGAAAGTTTCTTCTCGTGATGTAGGAGATGGTGATTCTTCTCAAGTCATCAAGTTGATGGGTATTGGGCACATCTTGCCTACCGAGTCTCACATTCATGTTCAACAAGATGATGGGGGAGAATCAAGATCAACTCAAGAAGAGCCAAGCTCTATCCAAGTTGAGCCATCAAACGCATCACAAGATCAACATCTCTCTCATGATGCCTTGCAAACCGAAGAACAAGAACCAAGCCCTCAAACCTTCGAGCAAGACCAAGTAGAAGATCAACCTCCATCTCAAGGCCAAGCTCAAGATGGTGTCAATGATCAAGGCCCCTCAAAAGATGAATTTGTTGATCATGAAGGCACAATTCGGAAGATTAAGGCCGCCTCCGTTGCAAGTGGTCTTCAAGTCAACAATATCCTTGGAAGCATATCAAGAGGGATCGAGACCCGTGCCAAGAAGAAGAACCTCACAACCTTTTGTGGGCACCATGCTTTTGTGTCCAACTTCGAGCCCCTTAAGGTACATGAGGCTTTGGAGGATCCGGATTGGGTCATTGCCATGCAAGAAGAACTCGAGTGTTTCACCCACAATGAAGTATGGTCTCTTGTGGAGAGGCCTAAAGATCATCGCATCAATGTTATTGGGACCAAGTGGGTGTTCAAAATCAAGCAAGATGAGAACGGGGTCGTCACGAGGAACAAAGCAAGGTTAGTGGCGCAAGGGTATGCCCAAATAGAAGGTATTGACTATGAGGACACCTTTGCGCCAGTTGCTCGTCTTGAAGCTATTCGTCTCTTGCTTGCTTATGCATCTTTCCATAACTTCAAGCTTTATCAAATGGATGTGAAAAGTGCTTTTCTTAATGGTCCCTTTAAAGAGGTTGCATATGTAGCTCAACCCCCGGGTTTCGAAAACACACGCTATCCCAACCATGTGTATCTTCTCCATAAGGCTCTCTACGGACTAAAGCAAGCTCCTCGTGCTTGGTATGAGCACCTTAGGGATTTTCTAATCATGGATGGGTTTAGCGTGGGTAAGGTCGATTCCACCCTTTTCACCAAACGGGTTAAAGGGGGTGGCTTATTTATTGTTCAAATATATGTTGATGATATTATCTTTGGTGGAACTAACGAATCTCATAACAAAGCTTTTGCCGAGTTGATGACTATGAAATTTAGGATGTCCATGATGGGGGAGTTGAAGTTCTTTCTAGGCTTCATCATAAAGCAAATACTCATGGCACTTTCATCTCTCAAGAAAAGTACATTAAGGATATGCTCAATAAGTTCGAGATGGCCAAGGCTAATCCCATGAAGACACCCATGCCTCTAAATGGACAACTTGGCCTTGGACTAGGTGAGAAGGACGTGGATCAAAAGGTATATCATTCTATGATTGGTTCTTTGCTATACCTTTGTGCTTCTAGGCCAGATATCATGTTAAGTGTAGGAATGTGTGCTCGTTTTCAATCCGCTCCCAAGGAGTGCCACTTGATGGCGGTCAAACGGATTTTTAGGTACCTTGTTCTCACTCCTACTCTCGGGCTTTGGTATCCAAAGGGGTCAACCTTTGAGCTTGTTGTCTATTCGGATGTCGATTGGGCAGGTGATAAGGTTGACCGGAAATCAACCTCCGGGGCTTGCCAATTTATTGGTCGGTCGTTGGTGAGTTGTTCTTCCAAGAAACAAAACTCCACAGCCCTATCCACCGCCGAAGCCGAATAAATATCCGCGGCATCTTGTTGTGCTCAATTGTTATGGATGAGGCAAACCTTGAAAGACTATGGTGTGTCTCTTGGTACGGTGCCTCTTCTATGTGACAATGAAAGCGCGATAAAGATCTCCAACAACCCCGTCCAACATTGCCGCACCAAACATATTGACATTCGCCACCACTTCCTACGTGACCATGTCACAAATGGTGATATCAATCTCACTCATGTGGGTACGATGTTCCAATTGGCCGATATCTTCACGAAGCCTTTGGATGAAGCCCGGTTTGTTATGTTGAGGCGAGAACTCGGTATCCTAGATCCCCAAAACTTGGATTGATTTGCTTCTTGCACTATATTCTTGCTCTTAACATGCTATGTATACTAGTTGCGCCGCACATGTAGGGATAGCCATCTTACCATGTCTTGGTTTGATGCATACCTATGTGTGCAACATAAATTGATCTCGTGTCATGATATGAGTCCAAGCATCTATCTTTGAGGCGTCATGACACATGTGCTTAAACATAGGGGAGAAATCCCCCACAACCTTCTAGCCTCCTTTGCTTTTCAATGTTTTCCATCTTGAGGCTCTCTGAGTTTGATCTTTCCTCTCGCTCTTGATATCTTCGAATCATGCCTATTGTTGCTCTTTGTGAGGTTGAAATTGATTCTTTCCAATAGGCATGCCTAGATCACCTGCTTCCTCCACCCTTTTGGAGCCTACTATCTTCCTCTAATTGCACATGCCATCCTCGAAAACAAAACAAAAAAAAACTTTCTGTTGTTCGGTTCTTGGCCGAATCTGCTCCAGACTGACAGCGCTGGCTCGGATAACCGGACCAGAACCGAAAAGTCCGGTTATACTATACCGGGTCTATCCGGATCTCGTATCTGAACCGGTTTTCGGTTCTACTCCGGTTTTCTGAGCTGTAGACCGGGTCCTCCGGTTTGGATCTCGGTTCAACCGAACTTAAAACCGAGCTTCAGGTCTGTTTTTTTTCTTTTCTCTCTCTTCTCCCTGGTCCCCCCCCTCCCACAGTTCCACTTCACTTCCCCCGACCTCTCATCCTCCATTGTCGCCCCTCCCCACCCTCCCCTCCTCTCCTAGGGTGATTCCACCCCTAGGATCCATAGATCGGGCCACCATTTCATAAGGAAGGACTTTTGGAGGCTTCTCACCAAAGGAATTTCTTCCTCTCGTGGTGGTTCGGGATCTTTTTGGTGTTATCCTTCCTCAAGGGCTCCTTGGTGCTTTCCTCCACGGGAAGCCATGTCCTCGGGTACTCCTTTTCTCCCTCTCCTCTTGTCCTTCTCAAATCCCTATGTTTTGCTATACATTGTGTTGGATTTGAGAAATTAGGGGTCCACCTAGTTTTTTTCCCCACCCTCGTTCCTCCATGTCCTACCCACTCTGCTTAGAACTGTATTTGCAAGTACATGAGTCATTGGTACGATTTTTACATTGCATAGTGGTCTCCGTGGATCTCGGTTTCAAACCCGTTGTTCCGGTCGACGGACCGTCCGGCTCGAGTCCGTTTTCCGGCTCGACACCGACCGTCCGGTTCTCAAGGCTCGTCCGACCGCCTGCACCGACCATCCGTTCGGCTCGGTAGCTCGCCCGCACCGACCTCTCTGCAATGTCTCTTATTTTTACCATGCACTTGCCCAAATCCAAGTTTCTTTTTCTTTCATCCTCTCCTTTGGTATGTGTACTTATCTCTGTGCTCCCCAATCTCTCTCTCTCTTTTTCACAGGTGAAGACGCTGATTCTGCTAGTGATGAGTATGTGCCTGATCAGGAGTTTGTGCCCGAAATAGCTAACAGGAGCAAGCGGGCTCGTCGCAACCCTCGGTCTGTGCAGCTTGAGCCTGAGGGGAGCGCTCGCTCTGGGCGCATCAAACTCAAAGCTAACAGGGGTAAGCAGCAAGCTTCTCAGGCCGAGGCTGAGGATGTGCCTTGTCAAAATCTGAAGGGTATGGAGATTGGTCAGTACCGGGATCTCCGCAAGCAGAATCCCTATCGCTTCAAGCAACGCACCTATAAAGGATCTGACAAGAAGTTTTGGACTGAGACTCAGGCTATGATGTGGGATCACATTTACACTCAGCCCGGTCACTCCTTGTGGCCACATTCAAGCTCTCAATCAAGTGGTTCAATATGTATGCAGCCTGATTACTTCTATGTTGATGAAGCTTTGAGGAAAATGGATCTGCTCGACCTCGTCTGCCCTCAAGGAGGACTATTACCCCGACTTCATCCGCCTTCTTTGCACGTCATTTTCATGATGATGAGTATCGACTATGACTTGGATGATCGCACGAGGCGCTTTCGTGCTACTTATGCTGATTTGGTCGATGTCATGGGCTACACCGTCGAGGCGGCGCTTCAGATTCACGGTGAGAAGGTCAAGCCCTTTGAGACTCTTGCTTCTCGCTATCCCTGATTCTCGGAGTCCTCCGTGCATGACTGGCATGTATTACTACTATCATACCTTGGCCACTATCTTTCGTCAGTCCCTTATTCCCCGTGTTGGCGATTCCACCAACTGCCATGGGTATTTTGCCAACTTGTTGTACTATTGTCACTCGGATCGGCTGAGGAAGATTGATGGATGTGACTTTGTGTACTGTGAGCTGCGGCGGGCTGCTTTGTACAGGATGACTCCCACCTTCTGCGCATATGTTCAGAAGCTTCTCAATCGGGTGGTGCCGCCTGGTGTGATGGTGGGCGAGCGTGAGGAACAAGAAATGCTTAATCTCTGTCTCCGTGCACACACTCCTGAGGTCCCTGGGATGCGGCCTCCTGAGCACCACACCAAAGCTGCTCATGATCCTCGGCCTTCTTTTTCTACTCGGGCTGGTTCTCGTCGTCCTATTGGTGAGTCCTCCTCTCACCCAAGGCCGAAGGGTGGTGCTGCCAAGTTTTTCAAGAGGCTATTCCAAATGTGCCGTTCTTCCTATGATGTGAGTGACAAGGCTTTGGAATTGAGCCAGGAGACTAGACGTCGCCACAACGAGTATCTTGCGACCCAGAATGTCACTCCTCCACCTGATGGTCCTGAGATGGCCCCTGTTCCTTATGTCAACTATGAGATGCCGCCTCTTGATGATGCTATGTTCTATGGGTTCTTCCCTGGTCAGTTTGCTCCCAAAGGGTCCCGTGGTCCCTCCGCTCAGGTCATGTTGATGATGAGGACAATGATGATGTCATTGATAGTGATTTAGTACTCTGAAGAGGAAGATGTCCCTCCTCCTCCTCCGCCGTTCTTCTAGTTGGGCTGTGTTAGCATCGCTCTCCTCCTCTTCCTTTTTGGTGTCTCGATGCCAATGGGGGAGAAGAGTAGAGTTCTATTAGTTATCTACGGGTTCCTTGCCGGGGTTTTCCGGGGTTTGTCGTTAGCACAATGCCCCTTGCGTTCTCATTGCTTCTTATGTCATTGTGCTTTCCCTTTCACTTTATGTATGAACTATCTGCTTTCGTTCTGTCTACTGAACAAGTTTGTGCTATGTGTGTGAACCTTGGATATTTATATTATGCTATGACTATGTCTTTTGTTGTTTATAATATCTTTGAGAACTCTAGCTCGGTTTGTCATCGCCAACCAAAAAGGGGGAGATTGAAAGGGTATTTTACCCTATGCTATTTTTGGTTGACAATGACACCATGGTTAGAGTGGACTAATGCTATTTCTAGTGTCTTACACAGGTTCTAGTCCAATGTCAGATGAAATGTTATCGAGACCCCCCCATTTTGATAATGAAGCTCGACCGAGTTTTCCTTTTCATGTAATTTGAGTCCGGTTAGGAGCTCCACACTATTAAGAGGGTTCTCTCGATGAGCTTGTTGGGGATGATCACCTAAGCCATATACACATCCCTCTCCTACCTAATCCATCACCAAAGAGAGAAGAGAAGAAATCCTATCCACCGAGCCTTTTCTCGCAGATCCGTTTTCGGTTGGACCGCTCCTGACCGGACCGTCGGTGTCGATCGAAATCGGACTCAAACCGGTTCTCCGGTTTTCACCCGAGTCTATCCGAGTCCAGGTAATCGAGAGTGATTTCGGTTTTAGTCCGGTTTCAGGACTGACCGTCCGTGTGGGCCGGACCAACCGAACTTAAAACT
Source organism: Avena longiglumis (assembly GCA_030063025.1). NCBI lineage: Eukaryota > Viridiplantae > Streptophyta > Magnoliopsida > Poales > Poaceae > Avena > Avena longiglumis. Next base: position 84,005,030 of record CP125974.1, read on the forward strand.
GGACCTTGTGTTTTTGGCTCAAAACGGCTAGTTTTTCTCCTTGAGTATAAATATCCCTTCTTCCAGCTTGAGTAGGTTAGGCATTCAGTTTATATCATTTATTGAAGCTCTCTCTCTCTCCCCCATTGTTGAAACACAAAAGCTTGAGGATCTCCCATTCTACCCAACCAAATCCAAATCCCTTTGGTAGAAAGGAAGAGGAGGTCCCGATCTACGTTTCCACCAAGCCAAAGTTCATTCCCCCTTGAGTTCATCGAGTTATCTTGTTACTCTTGGGTTTGTGGGAAACCCTAGGCGGCTAGGGTCGCCCGGAGGCATTCGGCTTGTGATTTGCCCCGTGGAAAGTTTGTGAGGGTTTGGAGACTACCCTAAAGTCTACCACGAGTAAGTGAGCTATTCCTTCGTGGGATAGGCTCGGAGAAGAAGGTGAGCCTTCGTGGCGCGTGAGGAATCCTTCGTGGAACCTCACACCTCTCCAACGTGACATAGCCCCCTTCCCAAAGGTGGTGAACACGGGAATACATCTTCGTCTCCGCGTGCTTCGGTTATTCCTTAACCGATCTCTTACTTGTGTTACTTATCTTGTGATAGCCTTCGAGCTTGAAGTATCTTGTACATCATCTAGGTTGCCTCACCTAGATTGCATTTAGGCTCACTTATATTCCGCAAAGCCTAAAACTTGCAAAAGATTATAAAGAATTTTGTAGAAACCTATTCACTCCCCCTCTAGGTTAACCATCTTACACTTTCACATAGGTGTGTTTACTATCGCCATGGTGGGGGCGATATCGTTATATTATGTTTGTACGTGGATGATATTATGATCTTTGGTACAAACATGAAAGTGATAAATGAAGTCAAGTCTTTCCTGTCAAAGAGTTTTGATATGAAAGATCTGGGAGAGGCTGATGTCATTCTGAACATCAAGCTTATTAAGAACTAGAATGGGATTACTTTAACGCAATCTCATTATGTTGAGAAGGTCTTGAGCCGATTTGGCTTTAATGATGGCAAGACTTCTCCAACACCTTATGATCCCAATTTGACATTACGAAAGAATAAGAAGGAACCAACAGATCAGCTGAAATATTCACAAGTTGTTGGTTCTCTCATGTACTTAGCAAGCGCTACAAGACCCGATATCTCTTTTGCTGTGAGCAAGTTGAGTAGGTTCATGTCTAACCCGGGTATTGATCATTGGCATGCACTTGAAAGGGTCATGCGCTATCTATGTGGTACAATGAGCTATGGGATTCACTATTCAGGGAATCCTGCTGTGCTTGAAGGATATAGTGATTTGAATTGAATCTCTGACATTGATGAACTCTACGCCACGAGCGGGTATGTGTTTACCCTTGGAGGTGGCGCAGTGTCATGGAGGTCTCGTAGACAAATCATATTGACGAGGTCAACTATGGAAGCAGAACTTACTGTTTTAGACACAACCACTGTTGAGTCAGAATGGCTGCGTGAGCTCTTGATGGACTTGCCTGTGGTTGAGAAACCTGTGTCGGCAATCCTTTTGAATTGTGACAACCAAACTGTTATTGTCAAAGTGAACAATTCTAAGGATAACGCGAAGTCATCAAGACACGTGAAAAGACGTTTGAAATCTGTTAGAAAATTGAGAAACTCCGGAGTAATAATTGTTACGTATATTCAAACAGACAAAAACCTGGCAGATCCCTTTCTAAAGGGACTATCACGAAATGTGATAGAAAGTGCATCGTGGGAGATGGGGTTGAGACCCATGGATGTCACACCTTAGTGGTAACCCAACCTATGTGATCTGAGATCCCGTGAATTAGGACCTGAGAAGAACAAGCTAGTGGTTTGACTGTGGAGAGTATTTTGTAACCCTCTCTATGTAAAGATATATGACTCTCATAATCTGTAAGGCAGGTTGGCAACATGCCTTAATGTGTTTCTGTTGGCTTTAATTAGCAAAGATGTCGTCCTACAGGGCATTCTTGAAAGAACACACCTATATGAGCTCGATCAGAACGTCATGTCTATGAGATTTGGGTGATCTCTAATAAACTCATGAAGAGACCAGGGAGTATGACGCATATGCTCCAACCCGCAGGGTAGGCTACTGACAGCCAAGTACTAGTTATGATTTTGAGCGAAATCTATTGGCACCAAACTTGCAATTCAAGGTCCGTCCATTGTTCAAGTTGTTGGTAGATGTAGTTCAAGACTCTAGGCGGAAGTTCAACTTAACAGTCTCTGTTGAAACACTGGTATATAAACAAGTAGCAAGGATTGGCAAATCTTCAAATGGGCATTTGAGATCTGGTGGGGGATTGTTAGAAATAATGGGGCTAATCCATTTAGGACCATGTGTATTTTAGATTTTCTCTAAATCTCAAATCCCAAATTTGTGGTAGCCCATATGTGTTTGGGCCCATGTTTGTGGCAGCTCACATGGAAGTGGAGTGGGAGCTCAAGTTTAATCCCACATGGAAAGTTGGAGGAGAGTTGCACCATCTTATAAGGTGGAGTGTTGCACCACTTTGTAAGTGAGTAGCAATAAGAGAGATACACGCGCGCGTTCCTCCTCCGACGATGCCGCCGTCAAGACTTTTATAAGCTGATGACGTGTCAACAGTTAGCTTATTCGGTCGCTCCGGATCGTGGGATATCAGAATCACCAACATGCGTAACGTGGACTCGGCCCACATTCGCCTCCGTTAGGGTTTTCTGAGCCGTTCTATATAAAGTCCTGCGCGGCTATCGCCACAATACCACCGAAAACCAATCTAGGGTTTTGCCATCCTCTCTACTTGCGCCGTCACCATAGTCTACTCCATCCCGCTTGCCGGCATGCACCGGCGGACGGGAGAGCAGGTCTCCGGAACCACTCGCCCTTGTGATCCTGTACGGGAGAGGGCGAATAAGGTTTTTGGGAAGCTCTTCGCGCGACTGCTCGAGTTCTCCATCACGGGTCGTCTTCCATCCAAGTCAGGCGGTGCTGCCTACTGCCGTCTTCGTCGCCATCTACTGCGATCACTCTTCCCCAAAGTTTCTACTACGACAATCGAACGGTGCGTGCTACGTGATCCTGTTTGGTTATTCATCATGTTCTTCGAGTACATGTTAAGCTGCTGTTTGTTTCCGATCATCATGTTGTTTAGTAAATCTAGTATGTTCGAGTTACATGAGCTAGTAGCTGGTTTTGTCATGACTTATATTCTGGAATTAATCGTGGAAATTATGCCTAATAATCCAACACAACCAGATAATAAAATAAATAAAGAAAAGTTAATTCCCCATCCCAAGGACAGAACAGTTGGCAAATATTCCAAAACAGAGCAAAATGACTTGGTACCACAACAGGCATATATTTCATGCAACCACAAAACATTCAGAGCTTTCTGACCACAACTTTATATACATCAATGCAAAACGAGGAAGAAATCAACATGCTCATACTTGATCCAATTTATAGAAGACTCGTGAGGATATATGACAGCTAGGCCTTGGAGAAGAACCACCTCGTTCAATAGCCGTCAGACAAAAGGCGGAGCGTTCATATCATGACCTGCCAGTGCCGTGAAGAAGGTATGTTGAACAAGAGTTTGTTTGAGCTGAAATACATAAGGATAGACCTGTGTCGGCCATCATGATGCATGGAAGTTTGTAACCAGTTTGCCTCTAACATCAACGTGAAACAGCCACCCGCCACTACTGACCAGCAAGAGGAGATCACCGTCGTCCACCGACTGAACACTGACATACCAATAGTAACCCAACGATCCAAACCGCCGCCTAATTTCTTCAGCTGGCAATTTGACGCTGTACATGTGCCTCCAAACCTCACTTTGGTAGTTCCCCAACATCCATATATCAACAATTTGCATTGTACTCGCATAGTTATAGATGCCAAGCGTGCCATCCATCTCAACGATATATGACTTGGCGGGAACAAGTGGAGCACTCATATGTCGGAACGACTCGGATATGGTGTCAAATACTATTACCACTTTGCTTCCGGCCTGATACTGTTGCGGCCTTGCGGGTCACTCCGGTAGGGCGATGCGGATACATACCTAGCAAACCGAATCTAGAGAGTTGCGGGAGGGAAGCATGCTGACGTGTGGCCGGGTTACAGAGGGAGAAGCAGCAGGCGCCAGCATTGCCATGCTTGGAGAGGACGAGGAGGCCGTCGCAGGAGGCCTCCACGCGCGCAGAAGGAATCGTTAAGCTGGGCAACGAACGGGTTGGAGCTGGGCACCGGCTGCTCGGTGATCGAAAGACAGGATGATTTTGTGGCAAGCGACGCCAAATTCGGAGTTGGAGACGATGGGGAGGGAGGGCTGGCGGCGGTGGTGGTCCAACAAGAAGAGGCTGGTCGAGGTGGAGTGGAGTGGCGCCAGGCGCGGCAGCGGAGGAGGGATTTGGGAGGGAGGCGAACGAGGATCTCCCAGACGGCTATTTCCTCCGGGAGGCTGCGGCGGAGATGCGCCGCTCCTGCCCTCGAGGCCTTGGTCATGATCGCCGGCCGCGATTCCAACCCAGGAACGACAGCGAAGATCCGAATGCCACGGTCGTCACTCGGATTCAATCGTTGGATGGGGCATACGCGGTTTTTATTTTTCTATGAGCAAGGGAACGGAAAAGGAGTTGTGGAACGAGACTAGTTCGGCCACCCTCGAGTCATAAACAGGCTTTTCAACTTTCGCTTAACTGTAGCAAAACGAAAAGGGCCCATGTACGTCCATATTCTAAATATGCCTATACAGTACGTCCATATTCTAAATATGCCTATACATTTTTTTTTTAGCCATAATAAGGGCACATGCCATCAACTTCGCCCCAAAGTCGACAAAATATAGAGTTGGCATTATCCATATCCATGGCGCCGAGGTGGTCACTGAGCTTGGTGATGAGATCCTCGCTATGTCAGAGAAGCTGTGCTCCCACACACCCTACTTCTTCGCGCCATGGTGAGCAATAGACCGGGAAGGGGGCAACAGAACAAAAGCGTAGCACACCCATAACCACGAGGAGAGGACCGACGAGTCTATAATGCCACTAATACCCTCAGATCTAGAGAGAATTGGCGCGGGCGGGAGGAGGAGGAGGAGAAGAAGAAGAAGACAGTGAGAAGACAAAAAGGAGGAGAGACGTAGAATTAAGATCTATTCAATTCATAGTTGTCGATTACGGCGGCCACGAACATGGCTTATAAGCGTATCGAACCATACACAACAAGCTAACAACTCGCGCAAGACACGAACATCAACTGCAACAACTGGTCTCACTTGTCAGCCTGGATCCTTGTCTACTAGGGGGAAAAAGGTATTCGTGGATTTTCATCTATAGAAAAATGCCAACGGGTGCTAGTGCATGAGTTGGTCTTGTTTAAGAAATTCCAGACTTTTGAGAGGACAAAGCTCCATACTTTCTTTAGTTCAGTGCATCTAGGTGACCTCCATATTCAAACCGACTGTGACACAAAGGGCATCTCATGTCTATATTCAATCCGCTTCCGTTCAATGTTACGTAGTGTGGAAAATATAGAATCCCTAAAATATTTTGGTGTATTGATTTGACCCTCATGGGGAGTATATATATACGTACAAACTTGGAGGGCAAGAAGCCTATGACTTGAAATACAAGATGATCTCTAAAGTCCTAGTCTATCTCTAGTTGTGTACGTACACGTACTCTAACATCCCCCCTCAGTCGAAGCGGGAGTGAAGCGGACGCTTGCGACTGGATTTGAAGTCTTGTGCTTCCCTCGTCTTCACCTCCTTGTCATCATCACCTGCGTGAACATGATCATGGCTGGCACCTAGCGGCGGTGACTGCGTCCCCTTCTAGTGCCTCTCTTCCCTCCCGCAGTCACAGCGGGAGTGGCGTGGACGCAAGTGACGACGCGGACGCTGTTGACTGGAGTTCTTGAGTTGCTGTAGATGTTGTTGTGGATGTCGATGTCGATGTAGACGATCGTGATGTAGCCGTGGTTGATGTAGGTGTGGTCGATGTCGTAGTCGTCGTAGTGGTGTGGCCGCCATTTCCGGAGGCGCAAAAAATTGCGCGAGGTACCGTCGAGGGCGTCTCTTGGACGCGGTCATAACTGAGACCACCGGTTTTGCCAGGACCGGAGGAACCCACCAAGCACACAAGGTTTTGCCATGTGGAAAATATAGAATCCCTAAAATATTTTGGTGTATTGATTTGACCTTATGGGAAGTATATATATATGTACAAACTTGGAGGGCAAGAAGCCTATGACTTGGAATACAAGATGATCTCTAAAGTCCTAGTCTATCTCTAGTTGTGTACGTACACGTACTCTAACATGTAGCACCGTTACTATGCGTAGCTCTGACATATATTGGACGCCTTAAAAGAATTTTAACATAAGTTGACATTCAGACTGCTTGCTTTCAGTCAACTATTTAACCAAGACAAACATGAAATGTCATTATTAAAGATGAAAGAGTGTTAGGAGTAACTAGACATTTTTTTTTTTGATATAGTAGAAGCTGGATGGCTTGAGAATTCCGAAAATTAGTCCCTAACAGGGATCGAACTTTAGTCGTCGGGATGCGCCAACTGCGACCCAACTACTAGGCTACTGCCCCGTTCTCTAAAAAAAATGAAACAGTGCTAGGAGGAACTACACACTTTTTTGATATAGTAGAAGCGGGACGGCGTGAGAATTCCGAAAATTCGTCCCTAACAGGGATCGAACTCCGATCGCTGGGATGCGCCAACTGTGACCAAACCACTAGGCTACTGTCCCATTCTCTGAAACGACATTATTACCCTTACAGTTTCCATGAGGCTTATTTTTTCCTCCTCAAAACAGGCTTGAGTCCTGCTTTATAATAAAGCAACATCTAAATACAACAGGTTCCAGTATGAAACACCACTGGCCGAAACCAAAAAAGGAAAAACCCACGCGAAAGTCCACTAGGGTCTCAACATAGCAATGCCCAATAAAAAAGAAAAAGATGCAAATGTTATTGAAGATATTAAAGATATTTCTGGAGGTATCTCATGGGGTCTTTGATCCCAAGTATTTGGGATTACCCGTGCCAAAAGGCAGAATGAGCAAGGGGAAGTTCCAAGCTTTGCTAAGTAAGTTAAGCAAACATATGGTGGATTTTGGGGATGATTTTGTCCTCAGGATCAAATGAGGCTCTCACTAAATGGGTAATTCAAGGCTTGCCCACACATGTTATGAGTGTAGAAAGATACAGAGGGATTGGAGGAATATGATAGATGTATTATTATGGACAAGTATATATAGACGTATGTGGATCATCTTGGAGTACAAGTTAAGTTAGGATAGTATGAAACCGTATTCTGCCTCTATCTTATACTACCATAACAAACATATACCCATATACTCTAACATTTCCTTGCAGTCGTAGCGGTAGCATCATGAACAACTGAAACATAACGGACGGTCAGACTAAAGATAAACCGAAATAAATGTCAAGCAAATGCATCTATAGTCGTCTTGTTGTAGCTTTACTGTGAGATTTACAAATTTGATTACATGAGGTGGCCTTAATTGATCAGCATGTTATTCTTCACAATGACACCGTCACCTGCTAGTAAATGCATCAGGTCTTGATCAGCAAGGATGTCTACATGTGCGGCCTCAGGCTGGCCGGCTCAGCCTATGAGTGTGCGCTCGACCTAGTCCGAATACATCTCTATCCTTTGATTCGTTTTGACTCAGTGCACGGCGGCAGTACCATGCGCGAGTGTGCACTTGAATCCGACACCATCGATGTGCCAGACGAGCGGACGATAGGGGAATAGGCGGCAGGCATCCTCGACTGACCGAGCACGATGAGCATAGAGGCGGCTGTTTTTTTTTATGTGTATCGGAAATTTTTATGAAAAGGTCTAGATTTTATAACTCTCTAACAGATTTCTATCATTCGACTGATTTGTTGACTAGCGAACTCTTTCAAGTAGCCGTAAAAGTGCTTTTAGTTGTGAATTAGTGTGATCTGCAACGTTGTGACTTAAAAGTTGGTATTGACTCGCCAAAAATACCAAAGTTGGACTCGTAGTCAGAGCCCGAATTATGATAGTTTTATCCAATTAACTCTTTGATTTGGGTAATTTCGTACAACTTCACACTTTTCTACAACATCTTCGTGTACACATGTTGTTGTCTTTTTTTGGTTAATCTTTGTTTTGATTAATCTGTCCACGAACATATATTTGTTCTTCCCGAACTTGAACTTGCGGAATCTTTTCTTCCATTACATGGCATTCTAAGCATCCATACTAATTTCTTTAATCCTTTCTTTATTATTATTTGATGGTACTGAGTTGATTCTACAATTCTAAAGTCACGGCAAGTGGAGTATTTCTATTACTCCCTCCATTTACTAATGTAAGTTCTTCGAGTGTTTTTTTAGAAATGAATGTATTTAGACATATTTTATTGTTAAGGTTCATCCATTTCATTGAAATCATAGTCGTTGTAACTATCAACATTCCCTGATGTCGCCGTAAACCACTCTTTCGAAACCTGGATAGTTTTTCAGTAGTTTTGCATTCCCATGTTTCTAGAAAATTGAAACAATTCATGTGTAGCGAATACTAAACTACACAAGTCTATCAAAAGTTGAAATAATTCACAATATTATATTGTACTTCCTCTGTCTAGACAAATTCAAGTCACTTATATCCGGACTTGGAGGGAGTATTTTTCTTTCGGATTTGCAAATCATCCAAGACCTACGAATTATTTCAGGGTAATCACAAATTTTCTTTTTTTCTTTTAATAATAGTATCATAAAATTTCTTACTGGGCTCACGAGCAATCAGAATGAACTGGGCCTACCTTACAAGCCCATTTAGAGTAGAGTCAACGAGGTAACTCTCGGTTGTTTCCAGAAAAAAAATAACTCTCACGGGGAAGACACATCCGACGATCGATTCCCCACCGCAAACCCTAGTCCCCGCGATACTAGGCGGCGATGTCGCCACGACAAGACTGCTGGGAGCAGGACGACTCGCCGGCGACCGGCCACCGTGGAAGGGACGAGGACGCTCCGTCACATTCGCCGCCATCATTCCCGGTCAATGCTGCAGTAGCTTATGAGGTTTGTTTTCTTCCGATCTTCTTCCAAGAAAACGAAAATCGGGGACCTGAACGAAATACTGATTTTTCTAACACAGAAATTATCGATATCCTTCGAACATTTATGGCAAAATCTAAAAATTACGTGTCTCTTGCTTGAATTATGTGTCTCTTCCATTTGTAGAAGAAGAAAAGGAAGCACGAGCTGGTCGCTCTGTCGGACGATGTCCTCATCGAGATCCTGTCACAGGTATCCTACAGGTCGCTCTGCCGCTTCAAGTGTGTGTCGAAGCCATGGCTTGTCCTTTGCTCCAACCTCGACATCCACCGGAGATCACCGCGGGCTGTGTCCGGCTTCTTCTTCATTGCCAATAGCAGCAGCAACGACCTCACTTCCCATGATTTGACCACGGGTGGCATCCCATTGGCTGATCCCACTCTGGCTTTTTGGGGCGGCCATGAACACATCAGTATCAAACAGTGCCGTGGTGGCGGCATTCTCTTCTGCAAATGCTGGGAGTGGTGTTCTCAAGACAAGAACAGTTATGTCGTTCGCAATCCTGGCACCGAGGAGTGGATCGTGTTGCCGCTTGTAGAATTCCCGGACCGAGTGGATGGTCATCGTTTTGATTTATATGGAGCCGATCGCTTTTTGTGTTACGATAGAGTCAACCCCTCCAGATTTGTGGTGGTTCTGCCCATGAAAAATGGTTTTGGACAAACCAGAGAAGTGGCTATCTACTCGTCAGAGACTAGAAGATGGGCTTCCATGGAAAAAGTCAGTCGAGTTCTGAAACTATGTTGTTGATGGATTGTGGTCAAGGGGCTATCTTCTTGGATGGCAGGATGCATTTCACTTCCTTTCCTTCTTCAATAGTAACAGTGGACATAGAGGGGAAAAGGTTTGGAATGAAATTGAAGTGCCAAACGACTATGGTTGAGGTTCCATTGGACACTCTCAGGGATATTTGTATTACCAACTCTCTATTTGGGTTCTTGAGGATTATGGTAGTGGGAACTGGCCATAAATCACACATTTAGCATCTTGGAACTGTTTGGAACGGATTATCATGATGATGACAAGGCCTATGATATTACAATCCATCCAGATTGTAAATTGATTTTCCTTACTGGCTGGGAGATTTTCCTTACTTTCTGATGGATAATCAGAAATGATGGATAATCAGAAAGTGCATGTTATCTGTGCTTCTAAACAATTTGTGGGTGGTGTGCCTTATATTCCCTGTTTTTCAGAATGGTCAGTCAGATTGTAACTGAAGGTTGCAGCAACACATGGATAAAAATCGTTTGTTGGATATGGGTCCAATCCTCTTGTTTTTGTGGCACTAGTGTCTGTAGTTTAGACTGGGCATCACCACACAAATTTGCTATTCATTACTGAACTTTTCGACTGCTTGTTCTGTTTAAGCTGCCCATGATCAATATTTCCTTCTTGAATTCTGATAGACCATATTGTACCGTAAAGAACCTCCTTGTCCATTACCTAGCCTTCCAAGTTTTGTATCGAGTCCCTAGCACGCAAATTCAGTCCTTTTTTGAATTTCAATGGATGGTTTGAAGGACCTATGTTGATTCTGCAATTTTGTAATTTACAGCAAGTTGAATTTATGTTCTTGAATCTGGGACATATAGGAAGACTGCATATGTAGCACCAGTACTAGCATGCATTGCACAACCCAAAGAGGATTTTAGCATAAGCTCCAATCTCGTGTTATGACAGGAAAAGCTCCTACCATTATTTCCTCTTCAGTCAATCATTTAAATCAAACGACAGTGGAACAAAAAATCCCTTCTCAGTTGTCCTCAGATTTGTTCCCTTCTTTGATTGAAATCCCAAATAATTTCAAATCCAGACAAAATAAAACTTATTTTTTTTAGAATCCTAGCATACTCTCATCTAATTTCCTGGAGTTGCACTCGATTGTGACTCAACTATATTTTGTCTCCCAAGATATATGTATCAATGTATCATGACAGGGACTGTGAAACAGATGTAGTAACTAATAGTATAGGTACTATAGGAAGCCTATAGTATTATATGAATCTGGTGGTGTTTAGGTGCATGCCTATTTGTGGCACTAGCTTGGATATGCGCTTACTCAGTTCTGAATCTGGTGGTGTTTGGGTGCATGCCTATTTGTGGCTTTGCATGTACCGGTGGTGTTTGGGTCCATTGATAATGTTCAGTTATATGAATGAATCTAGTCAGTTAATCTACTCGTGTGGGCTAAATTCGAGAGAATTATAATCTATGTTTGAAATAATTTTTATTTCCATTATTTCTTGCAAATATATTTGTCGTGCAATTTTTCTGCACTTGGAAGCGTTACTCTCCCATTTTCTTTATTTGAATTGGTACACTGTTTTGCAGTAATGGAAACATAACATAGTGGATGGACTTTCTATATAGTTGCACACTTGCACGTCCAGAGGGTACAGAAAATATGCTGCTTATCAGAACATAATATTTTTTATGTTGTTTCTTACTTTCTTTTTAGCGGAAGATAAGTTGATTTCTCTAGGGTAGAGAACATCATACTTCTTTCAATAGTATGTTTGCAGTTTTAGACTGGGGTAAGACCACACAAGTTTGCTAGTCATCACTGTACTTCTCAATTCTTTCTTTTGGTTAAGCTGTCCATGACCAATATTTTCCTCTTAAATTCTGATGGATCATATGTTGATTCAGTCCTTTTCAATTCCCAAGTATGCAAATTCAGTCCTTTTCAGAATTTTAATTGATGGCTTCAAGGATCTATGTTGATTCTGTAATTTCGAAATTACAGCAAGATGAATATCTTTTCTTGAATATGGAACTTGTAGGCAGGTTGCATTTGTAGCACCAGTACTACCTTTGAACTCTGGGATGCATTAGACAACTCAACATGATTTTAACATAAGTTGTAACCTCATGTTTATTGTCATTCAGATTTAGGACAGGAAAATCTCCTAAAAACTTCCTCTTTGGTCAATCATATATAAGTCAACAGAAGCAGATTTAGGACACTATGGGATGCAATGCCATAGAAGCAGAAAATTAGACCGTAGAAGTTATCAAGTATTGCTCAGCTGAAGAACAAATGTGGAACGAAGCCACTGCCATTTATGCCGATTACCTCGCTAGTGCTGGACTCGTTGGGAAGGTCAAGTTTACTCAACATTGCAGCTCATGAAATAGCTAGTTCTTATTTTACTTCAGAAATTGATGTAATTGGGTTGATGAGCCCCCTGGCTTCTGATTGCAAACTCCTGTATTATTTGATATCAATAAAGCTAGCCATGATGGCCTTCTAATAATCTAGTTTATCCCCTTGTTTGATTGAAACCCTAATTAAATTCATTCGTCAAACTCAAACATTACAACCTAAGCCTAATCAAAATAAAACTTGAATTTCTTGGAACCCTACCACACTTTGCTCTCACTGAACAGATCAGTAGTAGTACCTTTATCAACTGAAGGCAAGAATGATCTAATCCCATGACGTAGCACTCTTGACTCAACTTATTTTTGTCTCCTACGGAGATATGTGTCATGACAGGTACTTTGGGACGGATGGTGCAAATTAACAGCAAGCCTAATCATCAACAGAAATATCGCGCAAGGGCCGGCTGAGAAAAATATACAAATTCAGTACGAGCCACTTTGGAGGCACATGACCACTTGGCCAATTCACTAGCTTGCTTCTAAGCACAACTGATAGCACCGAGTCACTTAAACTAAGACGTTTTATTTATCAAGACGCTAATCATATTGAGAGGCACCTTAACCATGTTTATTAACGATCCGGCCGCCATCAGTCCCGAAAAGGGGACGTCTTAAACAGAACCATCAGACAGCAAGTTGGGCAACTTGCCCTTCACAGACAAACAGCAATAATGCACAGGTTCAGGTTCAGACGTCACAATCCCAAAAGCATCAGCCGCACAAGCCACTCTCCCATGATCCCCATCTCCACCACACCTGATAGGATATCTCCATTCACAGCTCTGAATCCATTATCCAACCTGTCATGCATTTTGCTGCCATCTTGATCACTCACTACTGGAAATTGCCAGTGACCTATCACTGTTCCGCGCATGCTAGAGGCCAACAAGCACTGACCAAGCCAAGTATGCAGGTGCTTGGTTCAGCTACACAAAACAGAGCTTGGTGCCCTACATCAGGATAGATGCCTAATTCATGGAGAAAGATGCAACCATACAAGGTAGCAATAAGTACAGCAACATTCTTTTTGTTAATTCACAACTTTGTACTTCATGTTCTTTGCATAAACAAACCGTTGCCTTTTCCATATATAATAACATGAGTGGTGCCAAGGAAGTACTGAAACCCTACATCAGGAGACACACGCCTAATCTATTGACAAAGCGGCAATCATACAAGAAGGCAGGAAGGGGGCAGGCAGGTGAGGGCAGATGGCACAAACATTCTGCATTGATCTACAACCAACTGAAGCGGTATCTGTGTCGGCATCCAGTAATCCCTTGACCGGAACAAAGCACCATGATTGCACCTCCCACCAAACATGTTCCCTTCTTTCTGTCATGCTTTCCTTCCTGGCAATAGGATAATGCAGGTGGCTGCCGTTCATTTCTTGTTTCCCACTGATCACTTACAACACCGCTCAGTGGATGCTGCTCCAAGTAACATCAAAAGGAAGCCTTTTCTCAAGTGTCCCGCTGCCTGCACTCTTCTTTTGACCGTAGATTGCCAGCTCAGAATTCATGGGCATTGATGAAGCCTTCTGCAAGTTCTCCATCACCTCTGATCTTGACATATTTTCCAGTGACATGGACAGAAGCTGGACATTGCAAGATACTGGGGGCACTATAGACCAGTTTGGCCAGACAGACAAACAGTTTGGACACCCTCAAGTAACCATAATTTGGAGGCTTTTGAGCTTTGCTTTCAGTAGGTATTTAACTGGATACATTTGACCTACTGTAGCAACCATCTTCCAGATTTAGCTTTCAGTAGGTGGTTAACTGGATACATTGGATGCTTTCTCAAGCTTTTGATTCATGGAGTCTTCAGTTGAAACAACCCATCAGCGTTTTCCTTACCCTATCGACAACACGGTTCCTATTAGTTAGGCTGTTTGATAAGGGGAATTCTTTGCTGTCATCCAGCAGAAACCGGTAGACCTCCCATTGACGCTCCGATGCTGTTTGTCTCCCGATTTCAGCCTGAAATGAGGAAGGGAAAACATAAACACTAACTCTATTGTGAAAACTTATTTTGTACCTTCAGAATTAGCTTTTTCAGCGCTTACAGAGAAAATGCAGATCCCGAGTGCTTTTAGAGCCAAAGTAGCATCATAGAATACACGTGGCCGCCCCTTCCCGGACAGTTCAACAGGGTTAGCCACAAGGAGTTCTGTGTCAGGTCCACGGTTGACGATCATCACCCTGAGAGGATGGAGCATCTCGGACCTCATGCGTGACTGCAGAGCATCCTGCTTCTCCGAATCAATAACCTTCTTTCCATCTGCTTGCTTGATAAAAAGATCCACCTCTCGAAAACCTTTCTTGTCAGACCAGAACCGCCCATAAGTGACCTAATTAGAGTACCAAATCATGATAATGAGACACACATAATAATTAGAATTATATAGAGGTGATAAATAGGCACAGTGCTGCAAATCTATAACTACTTTTCTTTGTAAGCTGTCAATATTGCAGTCTTTGGTGACTATGCAATGGCCAGCCACACATTAGGAGTAAAAAAGAGGACAATAATTTGTATGGCTGTAAAAGGAAACAAGGATTGGCCAATAGTTCATTTCTTTTGAAAGGCCATGCTGCCAAAACTTCAACCTACTTATCTATTTGATTGCCAGTATTTTTCAGATATTCAAAATGTCTACAGTCCTCCCAGTACTTATTTTTCAGACAACCTGAATTTTGCATGGGGTGTGCTATTGAGGATAAAGAAGTCGTAACAAATCGTTAGCTAGGCACAAAAAGTGCATATGTATATCTTCAAGTACCTTAATGCTGCAGTCCTTGAGTGTTCTCAACATGTCATAAATGAGCCCCTTCTGATCTACACAAATAATTTGGAGCAGCGTGTGCGCAGGGCTCAGGGAATTGTCAAATTTGATGCTGGCCTTCTGCACCTTTTTCATCTCTGCAGAAAGAGACCCTGAACTGCTCTCGCAGTCATCTAGTTCCAACCTGAACAATTCTTCAGATATTGTCGGCGGAAGAGAAGAGAATCCTTGCTGGAATCCTTCTGCCGATAGGATTTCACAAGTTAAGGAAGGACCCAAGGTAGCGATCAGCATCGAGCAGGTCTCTTCCTGCCTATCCTTCGTATGCAACAATTCCCTTCAGATAGAAACAATAACTGTCAAATATATAGTAGACTTATTATGCCATGCAACCAACAGTTGACATTATAGCAGCAGCAGCAGCAAGAGAGTGTCAACTCAAAGGGGGAGTTAATGCTTCAGCAAGATGCACAATAACATTTACAGAAAGATAGCGACTTACATGCCGTCAGTTATAAAGAAGAGGTTCACAACTCTCCCGTCAGGCGTCGTGGACACTTTGACTCTCTGGATTATAAGCTCGAGGTCCGACAGGATATGCGTCACGTCTGAAAATCGCATGGTGTAAGAATCTGGATGCACAGATATTTAGAGCACGAGGCAGGGCGAGACGTCCTCACCGTGCAACAGCCCCTTGCGGTCGTCTGAGAAGAGCTTGAGGAGGTAGAACTGCGGGGGCCCCGGTGGGTTGATGTCATGGTAGAAAGGGATGGAGTACGACGAAGGGCACATGGACATGAGCCGGTTCTTGAGGCTATCCCAGCGGATGTTGATGGACTGCGAGCGCGGCACGACCCAGAAGATCACGTAGCACCATTGCCCGTCCGTGGACACGTCTGCTAAATCCGAGAGAGACACGAAGTTTAGACGACAATGATGGAGTTATGGATTGCTGAATTATGAAAAAAGCTCCAATAGGGTCATGTACAGGTGAAAAGGTTGCAACGTTTTGTCAGTGTTATGCATATGATTGAAGCGCTCTCGTGATTAACTGTGTACACACAGTATTATGGACATGAAAAGTCAGGTGCCAACGCCTATGATTAAACAGCAGGCACACAGTAGCATGTACTCATAAACCCACTGACAGTGATTATACAGCACCACTTCCTGTCCTTGGACACGTCTGCTAACTCCGACAGAGACACGAAGTTTAGACGACAATGATGATGATAGAGTAAAAGACATGGATTACAGAATAATGAAGCCCCAGACAAAACAGGGTCCTGTAACTGTAAGGTTGCAACTTTTTTGTCAGTTTTATGCTTATGATTGAAGCGCTAGTTAGCTGTGTGCACACGGTAAATTTGAAGCGCTACCGACTGACTGACAGTGATCATACAGTAACATGTAGAGACAGGGAAGTCAGAGGAGACGGCAACTTGGGCCGAGAAAAGAATCCCTGGCTTTTCCATCCAGCGAGTAAAAGAAATCACACGTGAGTGGGAGCTGTAGGCACAATTCTGGGAAATCGACGAACAAGGAACATCCATAAATAAATAAAAATTTCCAACAAAAAAAACAGGTCGAAAGGGGGTGTCGGAGGAGAGGAAAGCCATCCACCCTTCCTCACCAACCAAGGATAAACACACACACACACACACACAACGTAGAGAAAAGGGCAAGAAATAATACAGTAATAATTGTGAAACGATAACGAAGCCGCCGTCAATACCGCCGGAAAAGAGGGGGGAAATCTAGCATAGGCATGCGATTCGAGGTCGCAATTGAGCCGGCCAATCTGGTTCTCGCGAGGATGGGCTGCAGGGAGCGGCAGCGGAACCGAAGCAACGATGAATTTTGGGGTAAAATTTGGGAGGGATGGGATAGGAGGGCTCACCGCCGCGGGTGATGCGGAGGCCGAACTCGAGGATGGTGCGGCAGAGGTCGCAGCCGAGGCCGGCCTGGTCGGGGCAGTTAACGGTGATGACGTTGTCCTCCCCGTGCCCCGCCGCCAGCTCCATCACCACGGCGTCCTCCGCGCCGACCCCTGGCCCGAGGCCGCCTCCGCCCAGCACCATCCTCCCTCCTCCTCCTCCCCCTCCGGCGACTGGCATCTCCCGGCCGCCGAGATCCCTGATGGCCTGATCCTTCCCGGCCTCTCCTTCCCGTCCCTCGTGCGTGGCTGCGCTGGGTCGGGTTGGAAACTTGGAACTGTGGAGCAGGGTGCCGTGTTTTTTTTGTACGTGGTGCGAGGCGGCGGGGCCGTTTCTATCGGTGGCTTGCAGGTGGGGTCCCCGGCTGAGTCAGCGTGCGTGAGGCGCGTGCGGCGGGAGGTGGCTCGGGCCCACCTGTCAGGAAGCGGATGGAACCAAGTTTGTTTCGTTTCTGGTAGGCGTACGCGCGGGCTTGGATGATGGAGTCTGGTATTCTGGTACGAGTCACTGTGGTCAAACCTAACAGCATCTCTACTTGTTGACTGAACTCATGCCGAAATTCGGATCTTTTCCCGGCCGGACGTGGTCTGGCTACGTCTAGCTTCCATTTCAGGCCGAGTACCTGCATTTAACACAAACGGCGATATATTTGAATCTTTATCGTTCCCGTCGGCGAGTGCTCGGCCACAAGGTGTTCGACAGATACGCCCACAAGTTTGGCGACATATTTTTATTACATAACAGGGAAAACAACTCTCAGTCGTCGATAGGGATGGGCTCCAGGCGTGGCGCCGGGCGTTGTCGTCCATCCGTCGGTGAAGGCCCCGGGTTGGAGGAAATCGAAGCGGACCTCGGCGTGAGCATTCTAAGAGCATGTTCGGCCTGAGAGGAAGGGCGTGATCATGCACTACAGGATGGCCTGACATTGCGTCATGTACCAGGCCTTGACCGGCGAGCTCATCTTCGACGTGTCCTCGCCGCCCATGAGGAACTTGAGGTCCGTGTGGCGCTTCTTCGCGACGTAGTTGGCCTTCTTCTCGGCGAGCTTGGCCTTGATGAGGGCCACCTTTTCCCCTTGTGTCTCGATCAGTTTCTTCCAGCGCTGACGAGGTTTAATCTCGTCAATGCCCATTGTTATGGACTTGGGTTTTGGAGAAGATGGGGATGCTGGAGATCGCGGAACGGTTAGCAAACAAGCAACACGGGGACACGAGGTTTACCCAGGTTCGGGCCTCCAGAGGGAAAACCCTACCCCTGCTTGTTTGCTCTTAATTACGGCGGAACCGAAAGTTACAGGGATGCGCAGATGCAATCTGGCGTAGAGGTGTCTATGCGAAGGTATGAGATGCCCTCCTCGTCGTGCCTTCCTAGCCTTTATATAGAGTTAGGCTGGTCCTGCATACGGTCAGTCGATTCAGGTTTTAGGGTTTACCCCTTTGAATTTTCTATCTACTCTAGTCTTGCTCTCCAAGGATCCGAAGGCGTCATGGGCCTTGGCCACCCGAAAATCTTCATGGGCCGACATATATTTGTCGTGGGCCTTCCTTGGGCTAGACCAGTATGCTGAGGTCGTGTACCCGCGGGGTATAACCATGTCAAGCGCTCCTCGCTCTTCTCAGCCTGCGCCCTCGTGTCGGCGAGGCATTTCTCGATCGAAGCCTGGAGACGCTCGGCGGGAGGTCCGGCGGCCTTGAGCATCTTCGCCTTCTTCTGGCCGAGCTCAGGTCTTCCTTGTACAGCAAATTGCGGGGCCTCGGGGTTGTAGATGCCGTCCTTGCTCTTGGAGCGACTCAAGCGAGTGTCCCGCCACTTCTCGTAATGCTCGATTTTCTCGAAGACATGATGGAACTTTGTAACACCCTCAGAATCGACCCTATGCAAGTTTTAGCGAAAACCCGCCAAACCTGCATAGAAATGATTCAAAGGTGCCCACCAGGCACTTTCGTGCGGGTGGAAAACGAAGTAATAACATTACACAACAGTCCTTGATGGGACCCACAGAACAGATATATATACAACACGACTCCATGAGTCAAGATTACAGATATAAGGTACAAAGATCCAAATCACCTTGAGAACGATATAGCGTCCAGCTACGGACAAGATGCAAATGGGGCTAAGAGCCCTGAAGAATAACCAATGGCGTCCATAACTTGCCCGTGCCAAGCGGAAGGGTAACCGCTAACGACGTCGATCTCAAAACCTGCTTAAACAAAAGGGGTGCCGACAAAGGGCAAAGGAAAAAGAGGAGCGTCAGTACTGATGCTAGTACACGGCGAGACTAGAATTCGGCGGTCCTCGCCTACATAGGTATGGTGGACTGAAGCGGCAGCGGCAGCATGCACTAAACAACCTATAGAGACTCGATACAACTGGCGGCTATCAGAGAGGGGTAAGAAAGACCTATTCGGATCCAACATGATGCTACCACCAAACAAACCCATCCTGGCGTTTCCCCCTCGAGACCAAACGAGGAAGTCAACCGAGGAACTCACACAGTTGGCAGTTTTATTTATTCAGTTATCGTTGCAGCAATTACTAGTCAGGTATAGATAGTCATCCTGATAAAAATAAGCAGTGGGCACTTTTATTTAACCATTCCATTGTAGTTACAACACTTACTAGTCAGATACAATTAGCATGAGATATCCCAAAACCCAACAGTTGTTGATACTTTTATTTAGCCATTCCGTTGTAGTTGCAATACTTACTAGTCAGATACAATGGTCGCAAGCGACAACTCAAGCAAGCACTTGTTGGCAGTTTTATTTAGCCATTCCATTATAGTGGAGCTGATTACTAGTCATTATAAAGTCAAATTTATAGCACTACTTTAGTTATGCTTGTCTATGATCGAGATACTGTGCTCCAAGTCGTCCATAACCGCGGACACGGCTTTCAGAAAGTTTTAACCCGGCCGGGGTGCACAAATAGCAACACACACTCGATCAACCTCGGAAAAACCAAATCAAACTCCGGCGACGACGAGGAGTACCTCGATCAACCTCGGAAAAACCAAACCAAATCAAACGTCGGGCTGGGGGAAGAGCACATTGGGGTTGAAGCCGCCGTCAAACTCCGGCGACGAGGAGTACCTCTGCCGAGAAGCCGCCTGGCCCTCCTGGAAGCTAGCCGGAGAGATCGGCGAGAATCCGGCGGGTGAGCCGACGCTCGCCTGGCTTCCCCAGTGTGGTGGGTACGGCGCGATCATCAACGCCGAATGCGTCGTCGCCGCCTGCTTCGCCTTCACCATCGCTTGTTCTTCCACCGTCGCCTTCACCATCGCCTTCTCCTCCTGTGCTTGCTGTTGCCGGAGCTTCGCCCTCTCCTTCATGTCCTTCCGCTCGGCAGACGAGATCTGCCTGGCGTGCTCCCTCTTCTCCCACTCGGCCGAGGACATGCCCTCCGGCTTGGTCGGCGGCGCTCTTGGCTTCCTCGCCTTCTTCTCTGCCGGACCCTCGCCGAGGATCGATCTGGGTTGGACGAAACTCTTGGGCGGCATGCATGTCGGGCGGGGTGATCGGCGGAGCGTCGGGGGTGGGGGGAATGGGGAAGAAAGGCGGGAGCTCGGCGAATTGGCGGGAGTGGTGCCTTCTCTCGCCGACAGAGCTGGACCACGCCTGATTTCGCTGAGTCCGGCGTGCTCGGATCTGGATACGGCACGGGTAGGCCGGACGAAACACGCCAAATCCGGACGAACAGTCCACAGGTACGCGATCGAGCCGATTTTGCGTCCGGGCAGCGTCTGGTATACTGGGCCATTCGGCCAGAAAGCTCGGCCCGAGTTTTCTAGGCTCCGCCCGAGTTGGGCTCGGCCCGCAGTTGGAGGTGGACCGAGCCGAGCCTCCTTTGATGGACCGCGACGACCTTGGGCTGGCTCGGGCTCGGCCCGGTCCAGCTCGTTGGCTCGTTTTTTTAGAATTCACTGGAAATGGGCCTAAAGAGGGAAGACAACAAGTGTATGGGCCAATTTCTTCTCAGCTCGTACGTGTCTAGGACCTTGGTCGTCTCTGGACCGGTCGTCTTCCACGCTTCCTCACCTCCAGCTCTAGGGCAAGCCGTCGCCGCTGGATGACGCAGATGTGCCGCTGACCCCCGTCGCCGCCACGTCGCTCTCTGCCACGCCCCTGCCCGACCTCTACTCGTCCCTCCCAGACATCTACCCATCCCTCCCCGAGCTGCAGGCCGCGGCGCTGGACGCCGGCAGATCGAGCGGCAGCAGCCAACAAGGTACGCCGGCGTGGCCCCACCGTCAGTGACCCAACGCCTCCAGGCTCGCGAGCTGCCCCGAGCTGGACCGAACTCGTCGGCTCGAAGCTCCTTTCATGGCTCGGGGCGACGGCGAAGCTGGCTCTCGCTCGTTTCGGACCGAAGCTTTCTCGCTCGGCCAGACCGAGTTGGCTCGCGTCCAGGTATAGTCCTGGGTAGGCGAGTGGAGATGCTCTAAGACAGATAGGCAAAGGTACCGAGATGCGGAGGTATACGGTACAAAACACGTGAAACATACATTCAGTAGAGAAATTGTAGTGCATTCTCTTATGTGTTTGGTTTCTTTCTCCCATGGTAGGAAAGACAATACTAATATGATCATAACCATCCGATCGATTTCATCTCCGATGACGCGATTGCTAAATAACAATATTTGTTGCGTTTAGTCCAAAGTCGGTTAGTGAAGGAGGTATGTGATGGCCTATAAAAGTGAGGTTGTCTGTCCATTTCTATCATGCTGGTCTTTTCGTGGGAGATCTAGGGTTTGCTCCTGGTTGGGCCTGGCTCGTGGGTCTAGATGTGGGGTGGATACGGAGTTATCTGGATCTATAATTGCGGTAACAGATATGTTGTCTCATCTGAAGGTCTGAAGGTCTTCTTCTTAATCGAAAGCCTTGCTTGTTTGTGCTTGTGCTAAAGATCAACGATTCAACATCAATGGTCTTCATCAAGCCAATCGATGCTGGGGGAGGAAGCATCTAAGGAGGGAGAACCACCAAAGGTTGACAAGAAGATCCAAGAAGAGTGAATCTAAGGTATCGCCTAACCGGCTTCAAGATAGCGACTGAACCACATATACCAACACGCATTATATTTGTTGAACTGATTAGAATGTACCGTAGTCATTCCTCCTGGACCTTAAACCTGTAGGAGGGAGTACTACGGTAAGAGAACGAGGAACGTGATGCCTCCCTAAACGAAGTAAACATGTATGATGGAGTAGTTGTGCAAGAGAACACATAACTTGATGCCTCCCTCAACTGGCTTTGGAGGAACAGGATGAGAGTGGGGAAGAGAAACAAGAAGAAAGGCATCTGGCGAAGACAACAAACGATGAAATTGACAATAGACAACGAAGTTGAAATAGCCAAAGGACATAGAGGCGAGGCCCCGTAGCTCGATTCCCTCAACACTGCCTCCCTTTACTAAGATAGATAAAAGGCTCAACGAAAACACCATTAATTACAGCAACCGGTCGGCTACGACCGTCTGACAAAGACGCATGGCCTATCTAGGGAATTTTCCCCTGCGGAAGATTTAGTATTTTTAACTAATAATGCTCTTAGTAAGCAAATTAGGAAAAATATGTGCCTTGCTATGGCCAAAACAAAAAAATAGTTTGCGTAGCTTGGAGGGGCACACCCTCCACCAGACCAAGATTTTTTGCTAAAACCCCTTCATATTTGCTATTTCTGCTAAACGCGTAATTCCTTGTTTGAATAAAAGGCCGGGCCATATTTTATCTCTAACTTTAAGCACTAATTTTACCAACACAACGATGAATTATATGTCACAAAAAACATTTCACTGGATGCACATTTCAGAGAACTTTCCGATGATATATTTTTTTTTACGACATATAACACATATTTTATTGACTAATTTATTAGCCAAAGTTTGGCACGCAAAACGAAGTGGGCTTCTTGTATTACTCCCCACTGTGAATAGTTTACTGGCGTTGGCGAAGAGAGAAAACTAGGTCTCCAAGGAAGATGAGCAATGGATATATGGAAGAGGGTGCGGGGGCGGCTTTCATCAGATATTTTAAATTATAAATAATTATTTTCTTCAATCTAAATTAATTGACTTAGATTTATTTTGATTTGGATATATCTAGCACTAAAACGTGTCTAGATACATCTGAATCTAGATAAAATCCGAATCAATTAATTTATGTCGAAGGAAATACAAATATAGCACGGTTCGACCGCCTGAGTGTATATAGCATTTTTCTTTTGTCACGCTCATCCATCCTCTGCTCCACGCTCTAGCTAGGTCACACGTGGTGGTGACGGATGGGTGGCTACCAACCGCCGCCTTTCCATTTCTGCCTCACCACCCAAAGTTTTCTTTCCATTTCTGGGAAGACATGGCAGATCTCGCCGTACACGCATCTAGACGCACGCATCCGGATCATAGAAACCTGTTTGTGGGAGGCAGCCGGCCGCAGGCATGGAGGCGATGAGATGCCCATTTATGTTCTCCTTTTCCTTGACATCGATCGTTGCCGGATAAGTTTGGAAAATCTGTTATCGGCTGGACTCTTCTTCTAGATTAGGTTAGCTGCCTAGTTTGAGGAGAAGGAAACCTGTTTGTCTCCGAAACTAAAAAAAAAAGAGAAGGAAGAAATGGATGATGGACCGATCCCATGTCGATATATGTTTCCATGTGAAGCTAGCTAGCTAGCTAGCGCAATCAGTACACCCTGCAACGTGTGCCCGATCGACCGAATCCGTCGCACCTCTGCATCCATGCCAATGATGCCATATGCACGTATGGCACGCGGTGCGGTGCCGGGGTGCCGCGTATTTTTGTTACTATTACTACCACCATGTCTTGTATTCGTCACGAACTGGCATATGTGTATAGTCACCACCGTAAAAAAAAATAGTCTGAAATGAACTGGTTAAATAAGTGCACTTACGAATGTCCTCCGAAATTCTTGAAATATTTATCAAATTCTCTAGCATGTTTGAAAAGCGTCTTCGTCCAAAAATCACAAGATCTGTGGATGGATAGTAGTACTACTAGAAATATGGATCGGAGGGAGGGAGTAATATTGGTATGTATTTGATATTATGGATATTGATATTTTTTATATTCTTGATCAAAGCTTGACTTTATCAAAAGAGTTTTGTTATAAAAACTTACAACACAAGATAAATAAAAACGAAGAGAGTATAGTTAATACCTTGAGAGTGAGATAGCAAGTTGTCAATAGTTTATTTCTTACAAAATTACATCGATCTATTAATAATCAGCTTAGCCAGTGATCGATCGGTCAACACGGTGACACGGTATATATAGGTGCATGCATGTGGCCCTAGCGAAAGCTGCAAAAACTGGGGAAAACGACGATCGAGACCGACTGCTAGCTAGCTAGCTAGCGGCAATGCATCGCTCCGCTCGTTGTTTTCAGGTCGTGCGTGCGTGCATGTGTGGTGACTGGTGTGTGTGGGTGTTGGCGTGCGAGGAGCACCAAAGGGCGGCGCCATTTCAGCCCCGTCAAAAGCTTACTGGTCTCGTGCGTGAGGCTAGCTATCTACTCGCGATCGAGCCATCGTCGATCGATCGGTCGACCTGTGCCTCTTGCCTGCATCGTGGAGTCGGGAGATTCTTCTTAATTTCTAGTCAGTAGTGGCGGGTGTCTGTTCCAGGTTGACGTTAAAGGCAAACTGGTTAAAGACTTCCATCTGAATGGCCAACATGTCTATCCTTATACACTTCGGCTCAAACAAACTCTTGTTCAACATACCTTCTTCACGGCACTAGAAGGTCATGATTCGCCTTTTTTTCTGACGGCTATTGGACGAGGTGGTTCTTCTCGACGGCCTAGCGGTCGTCATATCCTCATGAGTCTTCTGTGAATTGGATCAAGTATATGAGCCTGCTGGTTTCATCCTCTTTTTTGCATTGGTGCGTATAAAGTTGTGGTCAGAAGCTCTGACTGTTTTGTGGTTGCATGAAATATATGCTTGTTCTGGTCCAGTGGTACCAAATCATTTTTGTTCTGATTTTGAAATATCTGCCAATTGTTCTGCCTCGTGACTCCGTTTATTCTTAGGATGGGGAATTGACTTTCCTTTATTTATTTTATTATCTAGCGGTTCTTATTAGTAGTCAACTTTAACAATCTATGATTCTAGTCCCTGTTCCTTGAAATGAAGAATTGACCTCACCGTTTTCATCTAGTGGTTTTCTTAATAGTCACTATTTAGGATGTCCTTGTAGCTGATTTTCCTCTTTGTTGATGTCGGGGCGGCGGCCCCGAAAGGTGGACTGCACGGGCGTCTCTTTAGCGAGCGACGTGGCAGTGGTGGTGGTACCTATCTTCGGTCATGTGGATGGCGAGGAGCGGACGTTGGGGGGCTTTGGCGGTGGCGGCATCTCCCGGATCGTGTGTCGGAGGCCTAACTCGGGTACCGCGGGGCGCATGACGGGGAGTGGCACGAAGGTTTTTTCGGGCGGAAGTCCTGTGCTTCGGCACCAGTGGCGGCAATGCATGCGGGTATCATTACCCTTTTGGGGGCGCCGCTAAGGCTACCTTCTCCGCGATAGGGCTCCGGGTGAAAACCCTTGACCCTCGGTCTCGGCGGCGGAAGCGCGGCACGTCGTTACCCTCTTGGGGGCGTCGTCGTGGAGCCCCGGTTTATCCTGTTCTCGGACCGTTGTCTTAGGTGGCAAGTTGTGGTCATTCGCGTTTTCTTGTTTTATCTCGATCTGCTTTGTAAGGGGTCTCCCCTCCACCTTGTATCAGTTCGGACGATGTGGCTTTATTTATAAAACGGAGCGAAAGCCTATTTCGAGAGAGTTTGCGGGCTTTTTTGGCACCGATGCCAGGGTTGGAAAATTGGCAGCGAGCGTGCTGTGGCTGCCCTAATAGGATCAGGAATGGAGCAAGGAGAACTAGACATTTTGTATTGACAAGAGTTGTAGTGTGTAGAAAAGACTGGCAGTGGCAACCTGGATATCCACGCACACATTTTCTGTGTGTGCTTCCATCATGGTGATGTTCAATCTTAACACAAGTCGTACAAGGAAAAATAAGTTTTGTATTGAGCAGCACATCCCTAGACCCAATTGTGTGATAGCATAGTCGTAGTAGAAGTGTAGAATCAGTTGTTAGCCGCATCCCGTGCCTCGAAGAAGCAGATTTGGTCCATTGCACCATTTCAAACAAGATACCTGGAGAAGGGAATCATTTAAAACTCTATGCATGTACTTGTGGTCTCAAATTCAACCAACCGCCTGTAGCATGAAAATGGTTCCCAGAATCAAGAACTCAACAAAGAACACTGAAATAAAAAGACCTGTCCAAGAACTTAGCAAGAAAGAAGAACTAAACTCCTCAGTTGTCCCTTCTGCTCCACAAAATGTGCAGCATCCCATGGATACTGCTTTTCAGGAATTGGAACGATATATAATATGAAATAATTTATCACTGGAGTGTCCCACACGATGAGGAAGCAATCAAATACGTTGCACTCCTTCAATCCAAACTACTCCAATTATTGACAAAAGGGTCATATCTGAAGCACCACACACATCTGCTAGCGGTATCAAATTCAACCTTATGTCGACAGCATTTAACAGTTTGGAAACCAAACAAAAACGTCAAAGAGCACCCCTGAGATAAGAAGAGTGCACCAAACATTGGGCAATAAAACTTTGAAAGTTCATCTCTTGGCGGTGTGCTTGGTGGTGTGTTATTGCTAAGGTTGGCTTGAGTACCCTGTTTCTACCAGATCAAATAATAGAAATAGTCCACTTGCTGTGACTTTCAAATTGCAGAATCAACTCAGAATCATCAAATTATTAAAAAAAAATGAAAGAACTCAATATGGATACCTTTTTTTGACATGCCAGTATGGATACTTAGAATACTATGTAATGGAAGAAAAGATTCTTCAAGTTAAAGTTCAGGGAGAACAAAAATCTGTTTGTGGACAGCTTAATCAAAACAAACAATAACCAAAAAAAAAAAAAACAGCAGGGGTGCATGAGAGGTTGTAGCAAATTGTAAAGTTGTATGTTATTGCCCAAATCAAAACATTGAGTGAATTATTCTGTTCTCTACACCCTAAATAGAATTATGCACCCTAGTCCTTCTCAGCTGCATAATGATTCAGAGGTATCCAAGCAGAATTTTTTACCTTCTTTGTAGATGCAGATAGAAAGGTCAACCCACAATATTACATCACAGCAAGAGTAGTCATTCAAATAAGAAACAAGAGAGTATACTCCCAAATGCAGAGAAATAGAGGAAAAGGTAACTATTTAACATGAATGGGATAACAAGTTCCATACCGAAGACACTTGCTTGAAATGACAGGAAATAGAAACAATTCCCAATTTTGATAGCATGGAATTGCCTATTGCTAACCAGCAATGTTCAAGGCGACAAAACAGAACGCATCCGACCGAACATGAACAGATAGGAAAAACAATATGAAGTAGAGAAAGGAGCATATCTGAGCCAGTGCAAAAAAAACATGAACAGTAGGCCCACGCCAAGTACATGAAGCTGAAGCGGCTTTCAGTGACCAAGTGATCATGCGCCTCCAAAGTGGCTCGTGCTGAATTTATATTTTTTTCTCAGCAAGCCTTACTCCATCGGGTCACAGTACCTGTCATGAGTCATGAAATATATCTAGGAGACAAAATAAATTGAGTCACGAATGCTACGTCATGGAATTGGATAATTCTTGCTTCCATTAGATGGAGGTACTACTGATACATTGAGTGGGAGCAAGTATTGTAGGATTCCAAGAAATTTAAGTTTCATTTTGTTTAGGCTAGCTTGTGTTGGAGAGAATGTATGAATTTATTTGGGCTTTCGATCAAAGAAGAGAACAAATCTGGGGATTTACATTCCATGGTTGTTTGAAATGATTGACTGAAGAGAAATTTTCAGGAGGCTTTCGTGTCCTTCAAATTTTTTATCACAATTAACATAAGGTTACAGCTTATGCTAAAATCCTCTTTGAGTTGTCCAATGCATGCCAGAGCTCAAACAGTAGTACTGGTGCTACATATGCAGCCTTCCCACAAGTTCCATATTCAAGAACAAATATTCAACTAGCTGGAATTTCATAATTACAGAATCAACTTGGATCCTTCAAGCCATCCATTAAAATTTTGAAAAGGACTGAATTTGCATACTAGGGACTCAATACGAAACATAGAAGGCTGGGTAATGGACAAGGAGGTTCTGCAAGTTGCAATATGATCTATCAGAACAAAAGAGGAAAACATTGGTCATGGACAGCTTAACCAAAAGAAAAAAATGAAAAGAACAGCGGTGACTTTTTTTTTTGAGCTGACAGTGATGACTATTACCCCAGTCTAAATTAGAAAACAAAGTTATTTTCCACTACAAAAAAAAAGAAAACATCATAAAAAGAAAGAAATTATTTGACACCAATGCATGAGAGGTTGTAACAAATGGTTCAGTAATGTTTCCAACTGCAAAACAATAGCACACCACAAGTATTTGACACAAATGGATAACAAGTTGCATGCCAAATACACTTGCATTAAAGTTAAGTAAATAAAAATACACTGCTACCTCAACCACTAGGCCTCTGCCCGGTCCTCATGCACAAACAGATAGGAAGACCAAACTGAAGTAGACACAGGGGATATGACAATCCAAGCCGGCGCCACAAAATCAGATGAATAAACCCATGCTCAGCAACTGATATCCAAGCTAAGTACATGAAGCTGCTGCTGTCTTTTAGCAACCATCTGATGATAGTTCCACGAAACAAGGAATATAAGGTGCACCATCCAGGAATTCTCCAGAATTGCAGATAACATGGACTTTCCGAGTATCCATATCATACGACACTGTCATCCTCTCCTTGTCTGTAAGGAAAATCAAATTGCAGTCTGGATGAATCGCAAACATTGCATACGAAAACATCATATAGGACTGATCGTCTTCATCAACCTGCCTCCCGAATAGTTCAGAAACATTAACAGTATGCTTCAGTGTCCACTTCCCACTACTGTAGTCCTCAAGAACCCATACATAGAGTTTGCAACCATTATCATCATCTATCTGCCACGCATATAAGCATCCCTGAGAGTGCCCAATTGAAGGATAACTATCGACATCAGGCATGCCATCTGGCATTCCAATTTCTCCCCAAACCTTCCCCTCTAGGTCCACTGTGACTGTCGTACCATAATGGGTAGCAAAATGAATGGTGCCATTGAGTAAAACACATTTTGGTTTACTAGCATGAAAAGTCTCGTACCCACTCACTCTCCGCGGGAGTCCATCGCTGAGTTTCAGATGAGAAGATGCCTACTTGTGTGAAGTCGCCAAAACCATTATCTAGGGGTGCAAACACCACAAAGTGGGACGGATTGGCTGCGTCGGAAGCAAAGAAGTATTCTTCTAAATAGTCGTAAATCACAGGAACATCGTCCTCTGGATCTGGTAACACGATGGTAGGTAACACATTCCACTGCCCAGTCACAGGATTGCACACTGCAAATCCGAACTTCTTCCTGTTTTGCCATTTATAGGACTTCCAGTATTTGCAAAGGAGAAGGCCGCCGCAGCATTGTTCGACCTCGACACGTGAGTACCTCCCACGCAGGAAAGGGAGAGAAGGGTCAACCATTGCGGGGCCTCGCCCGGACAGATTGCAGAAACTGAGGCCGCAGCTCCTCGTGTTGTAGAAGAAGCCGGTCATGGTCTGTGGACACCTCTTCCGGATTTCAGGGTCGGAGCAGAGCCCGAGCCACGGCTTCGACACGCACTTGAAGCGGCAGAGGGACCTGTAGGGCACCCGCGACAGGATCTCGACTAGCGGCCCCTCGGGGAGTTCCGCCGTGAGCTGCTGCTCCTTCTCGTGCTGCTGCATCTTGTTCATCTAGAAACAGTAGGGAAGGTCGTTTCTTTCCCCTTTGTTGGAATCAAGATCGGAGGAAGAGCGAGGAGGGAAACATACCTCAAGCGAAACCTCGGTGGCGGGGAATGGCGGCGGAGGATGGGGCAGCGGAGCGTCCTCGTCACAGCCACGGCGGCCGATCGCCGGCGGATGGCCCTGCGCCGTGCAGCCATGCTCGCCTCCTCCTCGTCGCATCGCTTCCTCGGCTCCCGGATCTAGGGTTGCGGCGGCTGTTTAGCGCTCGTGTGAATTTGACCCGGTGACTGAGAAATGGGCACCTTTAGCTTCCAGTTCCAGATGGAAGTGAAATGCGCCCTCCTCGAAATACTTTACAGTACAGTAGAAAAAAATAAAACAATTAATGTGTGTCTATTGCATAAAATAATTTTGTGCACATAATTGTATTATTAGTAATACACACCGTGTAGTACTAGCATCTAAACAAGGTAAAAGTATCCAAGGTAAAAGTATCATCTGTGCTATTAGTACTACTCCCTCCGTTTCGGTTTACAAGGTCTACACGTATATCTAGCTTATCAATTTGACCTATATAATTTGAATTGTATAATATAAAAATTATATCATTGAAAAATACAAAGTTTAAAGTTTCCGGTGATATATTTTTTGTAATATATACATCATACTAAGTTGCTCAATTTAGCGACATAAAACTACGTACGGGACTTGTAAACTGAAACGGAGGGAGTACGGACATTCGGTAAAAGTATTATGACTATATGTAGGATTGTAAAATGATATTCCTCCGTCATGGTTTGTAGGACGTCTTATAAAAACCATGCGTTTCTAAAACTCCTCTCCTCCAAGGTGTGTTAAACTTAATCATAGAATTAATGCTTTTATTTTTAATCCTCACTTCCTACTGACTCCACCATTGCATTCGCCAAACTCTTCGTTTCTATTGAGTAATTACGTTTAATAGGGCGTCAAATAATTAATAGGCATATTTTCTCCCAATGAATTTGCATGTTTCTAACACAAATCTGGCCCCAATCAGCGTCCACATAGGTCCCAACACTCTAAAACGTCCTCCAAACCGTGACGGAGGGAGTATGATGATTTCCGCACCAAATCTTGTCCCGAATCCTATTTAACGTATCGATTTTAAACATAACTTATAAGGACATCCGATTTCAAAGGGTCATCCGGGATACGGTGTAGGATATGGTATGACAAATAGCATGTGGATATAAATTATGCGAAAATTGATTAGCATAATCCGAGTGTCTCAATCTGGATAATCCGATTTTCAAGTCAAACATCAATTTCAATCTCAAAAATTTAGTAATTGTTTAGTTGTCAAGTTCATTTGACAAACATGTCTAGTTTTGAATTTTATTACCATCTCTCTAGTTTATTAACTAGCTGATTCCTATGAGGCTAAAAGGTCAAATTGCTCTCGAAAGTTTACTAGAAATATAATTTTATCTTACTATTTTTATTTTTGGTTCGAGCCCAAGTCCGAAATATCCACATTCAAATCCGCAATCGATTTTGTCCGCTCCACTCCAAATCCAAAAGAATAATATGGTAAAGATATGGTAGAAGCATAATTCGACACGCTTAGACCCCTAGGAAAGAAGAAGATAAAGTAGTCGAATGCCTTCTAACAATTTTTATACATAAGTGTCAACACCCGGATTTTTCAATCCTAGATGCCTGTTATGCCATACATCGCAATCGCAGGATTACCATTTTTGCGAGACATAACAGAATTGGATACCATAGTACATCATTTATTTCACTAGATACCGAAACGGGTTTTCGGGTGAAATTGCAGAAAGTGTTTTTTGCATGTGAAATAAAATACTAGCAAGGGGTTATATGTGAATGTTTGTCATTAAAGTAATTGAAAAAATTCTAAATAAATAAGAGGAGTTTTATTTAATGAGAGTTTGCATTAAATTTGGTGGAAATTTAATGGGAATTTGAGTGGGTTTTTTAGTGGAGGAAATTGAAAGGCATTTTATGAGTGGAGTGTCCACCAACATCAATGGAGGGAGGGCAAGGGGCAGCCCCATGCTCCAGCCACCCCCTTTGGGTTCCCCCACCTCCAATAAAAGGAGCCCCCCTCCCTCTCTATCACTCACAGCTCCTCGTGAAGGATCTCTCTCCCCCTCTAGTATTTATTCCCCATGTTCTCGGACTAGCGAGATACATGTTCCCGGTGGCTATTCGAAAAGAAAGAGTTGTGTTTCCGTTGCATCGCTGGAGCGAGGAGGCGGAGGTTGCTCGATGCCTCGGACGTGTGTGCGAGCACGTATGCGCCGCTGATTTGCGGTGCTAAGGACTTCCTCTCGATCTTGAGATTGGCAACAGATTGTCTACATCAACCACGAGTTTGAACTCGTTAAGCTTTGTCGGTCTTCAAGGGTATGTTTTATATGGATGTACATCCGCTCATTATTTATATCTAGTAGATAGATCTTGGTACATAGTTGTTCCCATCGTAGGAAAAAAATTGTTTTCTATGCTGCGAACCCTACAGTGATATCAGAGCCGGATCTATGCGTAGATGCTTTGCACGGGTAGTACACATATGAGTATATGGGAGATGATGATCATGTTATTGCTTCTTAGTTGTATTTTGGATATTGGTGGCATAGTGGGATGAAACGGCCCGGACAAACTTTACATGTCCTCGCACATGAGACCTGTTCCACCCTTGAAATGCAACTAGTTTTGCATAAGTGGCTAGCGGGTGTCTGTCTCTCCTACTATAGTCAATATCTAATTTGCAATGAGTTGTCAACAATTTGATTATCCTCGTTGTGGTTCATGTTCGTAGGTAAGAACGGTTCTATCTTTGAAAGCCCTAAGCCACGTAAAACTTGCAATAGATAAATTAGAGGCGTCTAGTTTAGATTGTTGTTGGGCTAGTGTCATGATATGGTGATGTTGTAAGTAGAAGTATAAGTTGATACTCTTACAAAAAGCATAACGTGTAAGTTCTATAGACCTTGGACTTACACATAGAGGTATGATAGTGATCATACCACAATGCACATGATGGAGATCAAGTGCAAGAACAATATCATTTCACTTATAAACATGTGATGTTTGATTGCATCTTATATTGCTTGTTTGGCGTTTTATTAGCATAATAAGATGATCCCTTATTTAGATATCAAGATAAGAATTTGTTCTTCCTTAAGTATGCATCAATTATGTTTCGTTGCTCCAAGACATCACGTGATGATCGGGTGTTCTTGGATCCATGATCATATTTCGGGTGTAAGACAGTTACACATGCGAATACTAAGGTTCTTACTTGGCGAGCCTAGCATGTACATACATGACCTCGGAACACGGACCAAAAGTTTATGAGCCATATGGTAGATATGATGCCCATTGATGCTCGCCTTTGAATCTACACCGACTCACGTGATGATCGGACTTGGTGTAGTGGATTTGGTTCATGTAATCACCAAAAAGGCACGAGGGATGTCATTTTTGAGTGGGAGTTCATTCTTAATATGGATTAGTTGAACTCAATTTATCATAAACTTAGTCTAAACTCTACAAATTCTGTTGTAGATGGCACCACCTGCTTTTAATTTCAATGTGTTCATGGAGAAAGAAAAACTTGCAACGAATGGTAGCAACTTTACCGAATGGGCCATGAATTTGAGGATTCTCCTCTGCTGCACAAAAGCAATATGTGCTAGAAGCGCCGCTAGGCCCTCCACCATTCGATGATGCCCCTGACGAGAAGAAGAATGTCTACTAGACTTGTCAAGAGGACCACAACTTAGTTCATTGCGGCATATTGTATGGGCTAGATCCAGAACTTCGAAAGCGTTTCGAAAACGGCAATTGATGGCTTGCATAGCTTATGTGGAGCCTGTTGGGAACCCTAAGAGCAGGGTGTGAAGCAGTATAGCAGCAAGTCTTTCCTCAGTAAGAAACTAAAGTTATCGAACCAGTAGGAGGAAGGAAACGTCACACAGGTGTTGCAAGCAACGCAGAGACCTGCACAACACAAACTCAAGACTTTGCCCCAACTAACAGTGAGGTTGTCAATCTCACCGGTTGTTGTAACAAAGGATTAAATGTATGGTGTGGAAGATAATGGTTTGCAGCAAGTAAACAAGTAACAGTGGAAGATGTATCAATGGTAAAGATTGGACCGGGGTCCATAGTTCACTAGAGGTGCTCTCCTTAGATAAACAACATGGCATGAAGGATAAACAAATTACAACATGGAAATTGACAGGAACTGAGCAAGGAATAACAATGCAATTACTAGTCAGAAAGATCCTATGAGATTCGATTGGGCAATACAACAAGATACATAGACCGCCATCCAACTGCATCTATGACTAGAAGTCCACCTTCAGATTATCATCCGAACCCCCTCAAGTGTTAAGTTACAAGCAACAAACAACTGCTTTAAGCAAAGTGTGTAAGGTAAACAGTCCACATGTTCCATGAAGAAGAGACCGTTGTTTTCTCCCTAGTGGAAACAACACATCTACAACCGAAGATATTTCTGTCACTTCCCTTGGAAACTAGAGGCATGAACCCACTATCGAGCATAAATACCCCTCTTGGAGTCACTAGAAACTACTTGGCCAAGATAGCTACTAACAACGGAGAGCATGCAAGATCACAAACAACACAAACATGATAGAATCATAAAGACAAAACCATTAATCAAACCAACATAATAATCTCAATATCCATCGGATCCCCGCAAACACAACATGCATGATTACAAATAGATTAGATCTTGATCATGTTTGGAGCTCACAAGATCTATACATGAAAGCACAAAGGAGGAGATACAACCATCTAGCTACTACATGGACCCATAGTCCAAGGTGGAACTACTCACGCATCATACCGGAGAGAAGGCCTCCGGGATGATCTTCCCTCTGGCAGGGTGCCGGGAAGAACTTCAGATCCCCCTCGATCTAGGGATGATGGTGGCGACGGCTACAGACGGTTTCATGGAGATTTGATCGGGTCCTTAGGGTTTCTGCATCGGGGGCTTCTTATAGGCGAAGGGGGAGGTCGAGGCGACGGCCAGAGGGGGCAAACCCTACCCAGGCGCGGGGTAGGGCCCACCCGCACCTAGGGGGTAGCCGCCCTGGCACGCCTCCTCGTCTCCCCTATGGACTTCTTGTTCCCCACGGAAAGTAATTGACTTTGACGTTTGTCCCGTCCAATTCCGAGAATATTTCTTTACTAACTTTTCTGAAACAAAAAACAACAGAAAACAGGCATTTGGCACTGTTGCAACTTGTTAGTAGGTTAGTACCAGAAAACATGTAAAAAGCACCTCGAAGTGTAGACAAGCAAAGCAAAGTAGATACTAAATAAGCATGAAGCATCAAAAATTATAGATACGTTTTCAACGTATCAACATCCCCAAGCTTAACTCCTGCTCGTCCTAGAGTAGGTAAGTGATAAAAAAAATAATTTTTAAGGTGACATGCATCCTCACAATAAAGATCCAACCATTTGCAAGCATTGAAAGCTGGGATAAAAAAACTCTAAATATGTGCATGAAAGGTGGAGTTCTAACATTTGAAAGATGGAGTTCTAACAATGAAAGATGGAGTTTTGGAACACTACACAAAGAATAATTTTTAAGGTGACATGCATCCTCACAATAAAGATCCAACCATTTGCAAGCATTGAAAGCTGGGATAAAAAAAACTCTAAATATGTGCATGAAAGATGGAGTTCTAACAATAGGACATAGTAACTATGCATGCAACATGACAAGCTACAAACAAAGATCATGAATAATATGCATTGAAAAACATTTGTTTGTTTTACATACAGAAAACGTAGTGTAACACCCTCAGAATCGGCCCTATGCAAGTTTCAGCGCTTCCCGCCAAAACCCGCATAGAAACGATTCAAAGGTGCCCACTAGGCACTTGCGTGCGGGTGGAAAACGAAGTAATACCATTACACAATAGTCCTTGATGGAACCCACAAAACATATATATATACAAATGACTCAAAGAGTCAAGAATACAGATTTAAGACAAAGATCCAAATCACCTTTAAAGCGATATAGCGTCCGAGTACGGACAAGATGCAAATTGAGCTAAGAGCCCACGAAGAATAACCAATGGCGTCCATAACCACCTTGGCCAAGCCGAAGGGTAACCACCTAACGACGTCGATCTCAAAACCTGCTAAACAAAGGGGTGCCGACAAAGGGCAAAGGAAAAAGAGAGCGGTCGATCGAGGCGATGCAGCGAGACTAGAATTGCGGTCCTCGCCTACATAGGTATGGTGGATCGCGGCAAGCAGCATGCACTAAACAACCTATAGAGACTCGAGATAACCGGCTATCGAGAGGGATAAGAAAGACCTATTCGAACCAACGATACTACCACCAAACAATACCCATCCGGTGTTTCCCGAGACCAAACGAGGAAGTCAACCGAGGAACTCACACCGTTGGCGGTTTATTCATTCCGTTATAGTTGCGGCAATTACTAGTCAAATAAAGATGGCGAGTCATCCGATATAATAAGCGATGGGCAATTTTAGTTAAACATTCCGTTGTAGTTGCAACACTTACTAGTCGACACGATTAGCATGAGACATCCCAAACCCAAAGTTGTTGGTACTTTTATTTAGCCATTCCGTTGTAGTGAAGCTGATTACTAGTCATATCGGATACAAGTCAAATTATAACAATAAATTTTAGTTATAGTTGTCTATGATCGAGAAGCTGCTCCAAGTCGTCCATAACCGCATGGACACGCTTCTCGAAAAGATTTAACCTCAGGGTGCATCAAAGTATCCACTTGACCCTTTTGCGGATCGGTTAACATACACCCATCGGTATGTCGGCGGGGCCTAAGTCATGACGCTTCCCGCACCAAAGCAAATCTTGGGGGCCACCCCACTAAGCTACCATAGCGAAGTTGGCCGGCTCGAACGGACCAGGTTTCGTCAATGGTCAGTAACGGGAACCGAAAGTGTTGGGCTTGTCGATACCGCTAAAACACTCGCTTACCTAAGCGTACAGTGCTCCTCGCACAATCTTAAATAAAGCAGTAAAGCATGGCATAAGTACAGAATAGTAATAAAGCTCCAAACTACTTTGTGGCCCCCAGTTCAATACTTTGAAATAAGGTACTAATCGATGGGGGTGCCCACACACCCCACCTGTGGTTAGCGCGCTCGATCTCGGAACAGGTGTCAAGAACTCGGGGTCCTACAGGACACCAGTGAGCGGTTAAAATCCAAATATTGTCTATTACCCACCGGTGCCTCTGCATTTACCTACTTTCAATTTTAGTTATTAAACAGTAATTAAAGCCATGATCATCTCCAACATTAAACATGCGGCAATACTCCAACAACTGTGGTACTGGACGACATGCAACAACACTTGAGCAAGCGACTACGACGCGCAAATCCAACTATCTACCAAACAACAGGTAATAGGATGTGTCCAAGGCAATATAAGGCTGCAAGGGATATCACGGGTACGAAAACTAGAGCAACGCAGCACAGATAGCAATAGATCAACAGGAGGGAATAAATACTATAAAAGTAAGATAGGTAGAAAGGAGGAGGTGCTCGCCTGAAAACATTGCCGAAGGTTCATCCGAAGATCGGGTCGACACTCACATCAACTCATCGATCTTATCCGCGAAGAAGCAAAACACTAGAAGAAACACCGGATGCACTATTGTTGGAGATATGCCCAAGAGGCAATAATAAAGTGGTTATTATCATATCTTCACACTTATGATAAATGTTTACATACCATGCTATAATTGTATTAACCGGAAACATTAATACTTGTGTGATTTGTAAACTAAAATAAGAGTCCCTAGTATAGCCTCTTGTTAAACTAGCTTGTTGGTTAATATATGATCATGGTTTCCTGATCATGAACATAGAGATGTTATTAACAACAGGATCATATCATTAGGAGAATGATGTGATGGACATACTCCTATAGATAAGCGTAGCATAAAGATCAAGTCATTTCAATAGTTCAATTGCTATATGCTTTCTGATACATAGTAACCTAATTCCTTCGACCATGAGATCATGCATATCACCTTTACCGGATGGATGCTTTGATGACATCAAACACCACACCGTGGCGGGTGGCTATAAAGGTGGCATTAAGTGTTCGGAAAGTATTGGTTGAAACACATGGATCAAGAGTGGGATTTGTCCATCCTCATGACGGATAGATATACTCTGGGCCCTCTCGGTGGAATGTCATCCAATTAGCTTGCAAGCATGTGACTTGGTCACAGGGGATCACATATCACGGGAACGAGAAAAGAGTACTTATCAGTAACGAGGTTGAACTAGGTATGCAGAGATACCGACGATCATAACCTCGGATAAGTAACATATCGTGAGACAAAGGGAAATTGGTATCGTATGTAAGTGGTTCATTCGATCACAAAGTAATCGTAGAAATATGTAGAGCCATATGAATTTCCAGATTCCTCTATTGGTTATTGTTAGAAGTGTCTCGATCATGTCCGCATAATTCACGAACCGTAGGAGACACACTTAAGGATTCAACGTTGTTTGAGTAGTTATGGTATTATGAGAAAGAGACGAATGTTGTTGAGTCTCGGATGGGATCCGGATATCACGAGGTGATCCGAATGGTCCGGAGAATAAGATTCATATAAGGAAAGTCCCGTTTGAGTTCGGAATGATTCGGTGTTTTCATCGAATGTTCTAGAAGGTTCGGATTGTCCCAAGACTCGGGGAAGGGTACATGAATGTGTCATTGCTCATTGAATGATTGCATCATGTACTAAGTGTTCTTGCTGTCCCAAATAAAGGATTAAATTGAATCCTAAAACAAATGAAAAGTCAAATGTCCAGTTTGAAAGTCAAGCGCCAAAACAAGCTGTGGGAAACAAGCAAGAGGAGTTGGAACCAACCTGGAGGAGGTTGGACTCCTCCAGGCGCCCAAGCCCTGGTCCGAGTTGGGGAGGACTCCTCCCTCCCTGGCCAAGGACCTCCCTCCCATATAAGGAGGCGGGGCTCCTCCCATAGATACATAACTTTCTACTCTAGATCTCGGTTTAGAGTCGCTTTTGGTTTAGAGCTTCTAATTGCTTTAGCCAACAGTTTAGAGCCTTCTAATTGGTTTAGAGCCTTCTAATTGGTGTGTCTAATTACTAGGCCACTAATAGCCTCTCTCATAAGCTCCACCATACTCGCACCGCTTAAGGCGAAGCCTGGGATCTCCCTCTACTTAGGTACCACGCCGTTGTCTTTGCCGGAATCGCGAGAGAGTGCTACAACCTCCATTTTCTTTGGAACAAGGGAGAGGAAGGTCTTCGTCGAGTACGAGCGTGTGACCATTGCGGGGCGCTGCGGAACGTGGCCGGAAGGATCGTCTCGCGATCTTGAGATCGGAAGTGTCGACTACATCACCCACGAGAATCTGCTCTCGTTAACCGCTTTGGAATCTTGAGGTGAGTTCCTCTATCGACTCGTTGCTACAATCTAGTAGATAGATCTTGGCTTGTTTGTTTGTATGCGATAGAAAATTTTGTTTTCCATGCTACGAACCCCTACAAGGGTATCGAGCCGTGTCTATATGTAGATCATTGCCGAGTAGAACACAATGGTCATTGTGGGCGTTGATGCTTTATTGTAGATTGCTTTTGTGTACTTTGCATCTTGCGGTATGTTGGGATGAAGCGGCCGGGCTAACCTTACATGACATCGTTCATGAGACTTGCTCCACGCTTGACATGTAACTTGTATTGCATAAGTGGCTTTGGTGCATGTTTCTCCTAGCATAGTTAAGATCCAATTTACAACGGGTGATCAACAATGCTAGTATCAATGTTGTGGTTCTTGTTCGTAAGTTAGAACGACGCTTATTGAAAGCCCCAAACCACGTAAAATATGCAAAGAAAGTAGAGGCGTCTAACTTTGTTTTGCGGGGTGTCTTGATGTGATATGGCCATGATTGTGATTATATTTGATGTATGCAATGTTCCTTATTGTAAGTCGACAACCGGAGAATATATGGTTGTCTTTAATTTATGTTAAGACCAGCGTGTCTATTCAAAGTAGTTGTAATAGTTGAAGCGGTGGGCGACAACCATGGAGAAGCGTCATTGACCTTGATGCAATGCGGTGATGATGGAGATCATGTTCGTGCTTGAAGATGGAGATCGGAGGCACGAAGAAGAAAGGCCATATCATATCACATATATATTGAATTGCATGTGATGTTAATCCTTTATGCATCTTGTATTGCTTAGTAGGCAGCGGTAGCATTATAAGATGATCCCTCATGCACATGAATTTCAAATCATAAAGTGTTCACCCTTAGTTAGCACCGTTGCTAAAGCTTGTTGTTTGAAACACCACGTGATGATCGGGTGTGCTAGATTCGCAAGTGTATACAACGTGAGCAAGCAGTTGCTCATGCAGAAACTAAGGTTTGATCTTGACGAGCCTAGCATGTACAGACATGGCCTCAGGAACACGGATTACCGAAAGGTAGAGCATAAGTCATATAGTAGATATGATGAACATGTCGATTGTTCGCCATTGAAGCTATATCAACTCTCGTGATGATCGGTTTTGATGTGGTGGATTTGGTTTGTGTGATCACTAAAACAATGTGAGGGATATTGTTTTGAGTGGGAGTTCACCTAGATTAATTTAATTATTAATTAGAACTCAATTTATCATAAACTAAATCAAAGTGAATTTGCATAGTTGTTGTAGTCATTGGCATCCGTTTACCACCTTGCACTTAGTTTTAATTGAGATGATAGAACTATAGAATTCTGGTTAGTTACTTTACGAACTGGTATCGTATTGTTTTAAGTGTTAATCTAAAGTTTAAAAGTCCTATTGCAAACTTTCAAGAAGTTCAGTTACTCCATGAAGTTTAATAATTAGTATTAAATCAAGAGTAACAATTCCAAGTGTTAGTATATAAGTATCATGTTTGTCTCCATGATTCTTGATATTCAAAGGATTCTCTTAATATCAAGGTTATCTAGGATCTGAAAGATTTGTTTGAAACCATGATATGTGGAAGATATTGTGATATCTCAAACAAAGTATTGGTTACAACATGATAGAGTATAATATGGCAAAAGTCATGTTCTCATATTTGATGAGAATTTGCAAAGGTTGGAGACACTAGTTGTCCTAATCCTCCAAGAGGTTTTGGAGAGCAACATTATACTTGCGATTCAACATTACAAGCTAAAAGTAGCTTGATCATGGATAAATCCATAATAAGGGTGAATATTTGATGTAGGTAAAATGTTTACTACACCAAGAAGATTACTAAATAAAGGAATTTGAAAGAACACCAAACATTTGATGATGGTGATCTACTTCAAAGTGCAAGTCCAAAGACATTGGTATTTAACTATACACGCTTTGGACTATATGTCATATGTATGACTCCACTATTGATGTTGATAGATTCTTTCAAGCAGAATAGGAAATCTTGAAAGAGAATCTCATAAATATATGGCGAAAAGAAAATATTAGAATTGTTCAATTTAAGTATATATATGATATACATGTTATGGCTATATTCTTTGCTTATTAAACAATGTGGTTCTTAAGTATTTGATCTTGAATTTGTTGGTATGAATCGTCATACAAAACAAAAATTCATGAACTACAATGGCCTAAGTAACTAGC
Organism: Avena longiglumis; assembly: GCA_030063025.1. Classification (NCBI taxonomy): domain Eukaryota; kingdom Viridiplantae; phylum Streptophyta; class Magnoliopsida; order Poales; family Poaceae; genus Avena; species Avena longiglumis. Next base: position 84,046,611 of record CP125974.1, read on the forward strand.
GAGAAGAATATGTGATGATGTTCATCGAGAACAAAATAAAGGGTTATTGTGTTGCTCGTTAAACATCAAAGCTTGCCTTCAAAGATTTGTTTTATTAGGTATTATGAGAACAAAGGGTTGTTCAAATAATTGCCGTAATCCATAAAAGATGGATGATTCGCAAATCTCGTTGGAGGAATCACATCCATAAAACTAGTGCTAAAAATGTCGAAAGACAAATTGATTGAAAGATCACTTAGGAAGTGACATCGCGTTTAAATTATATTGGAAAGAAAACATGAAGAAATTCCATATGGATGGAATTTTGGAGTCTTTGATTTTGATCAAATGACGCTTGTAAAACTTTCCTAGAGATAATTAAAACTTCGTTCATAGGCCAAAGGGAACGAAAGACTAGCTTATTGGAATTTGTACATATTGTTGTACGAAGTCCATTATGTGTAGTCAAGAGCGATGGATTTCAACTTCATATGCTTTCTCCTAAAATTTGAGTGAATATATGAATATTTACTTAATAAGGATGAAGTATGAAACATTTGAAAAGTTCAAAGACTTTCAAGATGAAGTACAAAATCATTGTAACAAGAATATAAGCAGTTTATGATAAAGATCATAAAGGGAGATATTTGAGTTCTGAGTTTAGCATAATACCTAAGATTTAAGGAATCGTTCCATGGATTTGCATTTCCCAAACACCATAAGAGTATGGAGCATTCGAGATATGTAATTAAACCTTGTTTGACATGGTGAGATCAAAGGTGTAATTCATAAAATTGCCATTGTATTTTAAAGATTAAAAGCTTTAGAGACTACCGCTTTTACATTGAAAAGAGCTTCATCATAATCCGTTGAAATGACACCATATAAGGTTATGGTTTGGGATAAAACCCAAGTAGTCCTTTCTTAAACATTGGTATGCTATACATAAGAAAGATGTTTGCAACCAAAGTCGGATGAATCTGTCTTTGTTAAGTATTTCTCCATAACACCGAGACAAAAGTGTTTGTCGCTTAGAACGTCAAGTTTCTTTATAAGAAGGAATTTTCGTGAAAAGTTAAGTGGGAGGACAATAGAACTTTGATAAGGTTGAAAGAACCTTAGCTATATGTGCAGAGTTGCAAGACCGAAAAGTGTTCCGGAGGCAGCAACAAAGCTCATGGCTCACGTGCCTCAAAGGTTGTGGTCACGGAGATCCAAGTTCCTATTGAAACAAGTAGGTCGGATAAACAATCAAATACCAAGATTTGAGGGTTGAATCATTATTTGAGAATAATGAACCGACTACATGCAAAGAAGCGATGATGGGCCCTGACTCCGTAAAATGGCTTGAAGCCATAAAATCCGTGATAGTTCCATACACAAGAAAATCAAGTTTTGAACTTGAAGGACCCTCGAGAAAGGTGTAAGACCTTATAGTTGTGTCTGGATCTATAAAGAAATAGACATGGATGTTTCACATCTATGAAATAGTCGACATGTTGGGAAAGAGTTCACAACAATGTTCAAAGGTTGACTATGACAAGATTTGATCTGTCATAGTGATATTTAGTCTAGACGGATTAATGTAGCAACCACTACATATAATTTGTTATATGGTAGTTGAATAAACAAAACAAGTTCTTCTAATAGAAGGGTTACCTAGGACGTGTGCATAACACGGTCCATAGGGTTTTGTTAATTCAAAGGATGCTAAAAGCATATGCAAACTTCAATGGTTAAAGTGAGCATCACGGAGTTGGAATCTTCACTATGATGAAACTGTTAAAGGAGTTTAAAAGTTCATTAGAGATAATGAAGATGCTTGCATTTGCAAGAAATTAAGTGGGAGCGCTAAGACATGTTTCTAATACATTATGTGGAAGACATATTGTTGATTGGAAATAATGTATCTTTTATTAACACATATTAAGAATTTCATCCCGATGAAAGACTTAGGCAAAACCTAAATATTTGGCATCAATAGACGCTAATATGGTTGTGCCAGAAGTACATAGACAAGATATTGAATGAGTTCAATATAGAAACTACAAGAGAGGTTCTTGTCACACATAAAGGATTGAATAAGTTCAATGTTGATGATATATTCAAGTGTATTGACATTTGGTAAAGTGAAACAAATAATCAAGTATAGATTGATACTTGATGTATGAAATCACAAAGAGTATTTATATCAATCATACTGTGATATGTACAAATCCAGATATGTCCTATGCTCTAAATGTTGTGAGCATATACCAGAATGATTCATAAGATGATCATTGGACAATAGTAAGGATATTCTTATGATCTTTTGGAAGAACTAAGAGTATAATATTTGTAGAAGTGACAAATAGATGGTTAGTTCATTGTAAAAGTACTACATTGATACTAGTTTTGTCACAAAGTACAAATTAAGTTTATCTCAATCTAAACTAAGGGTGGCACAATATAATGGAAGGTGAGTTCCATAATGGATTTGGATGAGTTCCAAAGTTAAGACATTGTGACGGATACTACAACAAAAGGCCAAGTATATAAGCGCTATTTTAGCAAAAGAGGGCATTTGTGTCAAGTAGTTTGTTATCAAACTAGGTGTAGTTCACAGTGGGATAATACTATGAAGATATATTGTGCGACAATATTATCAACATGTTTTAACCCCAAAGAGCTAAAGGTCACACCGAAAGACCAAATTTATACAAAGTCATCTCATTAGAGAATGAGTGATGCGTAGACATGCAATTACACACGGACCTGGAAGTGTCAGATCCGAAGATCAGTTTACCACTAGCAATCGTGTACATACAACACCGGAAAGCCATAGGTGTTGAATACACAAAGGTTTGAAACTAGATTATTGACTCTAGTGCAAGTGGGAGACTGTTGGAGATATGCCCAAGAGGCAATAATAAAGTGGTTATTATCATATCTTCACACTTATGATAAATGTTTACATACCATGCTATAATTGTATTAACCGGAAACATTAATACTTGTGTGATTTGTAAACTAAAATAAGAGTCCCTAGTATAGCCTCTTGTTAAACTAGCTTGTTGGTTAATATATGATCATGGTTTCACGATCATGAACATAGAGATGTTATTAACAACAGGATCATATCATTAGGAGAATGATGTGATGGACATACTCCTATAGATAAGCGTAGCATAAAGATCAAGTCATTTCAATAGTTCAATTGCTATATGCTTTCGATACATAGTAACCTAATTCCTTCGACCATGAGATCATGCATATCACCTTACCGGATGGATGCTTTGATGACATCAAACACCACACCGAATCGGGTGGCTATAAAGGTGGCATTAAGTGTTCGGAAAGTATTGGTTGAAACACATGGATCAAGAGTGGGATTTGTCCATCCTCATGACGGATAGATATACTCTGGGCCCTCTCGGTGGAATGTCATCCAATTAGCTTGCAAGCATGTGACTTGGTCACAAGGGATCACATATCACGGAACGAGAAAGAGTACTTATCGAACGAGGTTGAACTAGGTATGCAGATACCGACGATCATAACCTCGGATAAGTAACATATCGTGAGACAAAGGGAAATTGGTATCGTATGTAAGTGGTTCATTCGATCGCAAAGTAATCGTAGAAATATGTGGAGCCATATGAATTTCCAGATTCCTCTATTGGTTATTGTTCGGAGAAGTGTCTCGATCATGTCCGCATAATTCACGAACCGTAGGGAGACACACTTAAGGATTCGACGTTGTTTGAGTAGTTATGGTATTATGAGAAAGAGACCGAATGTTGTTGAGTCTCGGATGGGATCCGGATATCACGAGGTGATCCGAATGGTCCGGAGAATAAGATTCATATAAGGAAAGTCCCGTTTGAGTTCGGGAATGATTCCTGTTTTCATCGGGAATGTTCTAGAAGGTTCCGATTGTCCCAAGACCGGGGAAGGGTACATGAATGTGTCATTGCTCATTGAATGATTGCATCATGTACTAAGTGTTCTTGCTGTCCCAAATAAAGGATTAAATTGAATCCTAAAACAGAAAAGTCAAATGTCCAGTTTGAAAGTCAAACCGCCAAAACAAGAAACTGGGAAACAAGCAAGAGGAGTTGGAACCAACACGGAGGAGGAGTTGGACTCCTCCAGGCGCCAAGCCCTGTCCGAGTTGGGAGGGACTCCTCCCTCCTGGCCAAGGACCTCCCTCCCATATAAGGAGGGGCAGGCTCCTCCCATAGATACATAACTTTCTACTCTAGATCTCCGGTTTAGAGCTGTTTTGGTTTAGAGCTTCTAATTGCTTTAGCCAGTTTAGAGCCTTCTAATTGGTTTAGAGCCTTCTAATTGGTGTGTCTAATTACTAGGCCACTAATAGCCTCTCTCATAAGCTCCACCATACTCGCACTTGCTTAAGGCGAAGCCTGGGATCTCCCTCTACTTCCTGCATTACGCCTTAGCCGAATCGCGAGGAGAGTGCTACAACCTCCGCCCTGCTGGAACAAGGGAGAGGAAGGTCTTCGTCGAAACCGAACGTGTGACCGATCAGGGAGCGCTGGAACGTGGCGCCGAAGGATCGTCTCACGATCTTGAGATCGGAAGTGTACGACTACATCACCCACGAGAATCTGCTCTCGTTAACCGCTTTGGAATCTTCGAGGGTGAGTTCCTCTATCGACTCGTTGCTACAATCTAGTAGATAGATCTTGGCTTGTTTGTTTGTATGCGATAGAAAAATTTTGTTTTCCATGCTACGAACCCCTACAACTATTTAATACGACGGCGGAAGATCCAGCATGCTTATGATATGATGCATGGCATGGCACAGATGTGGTGCAACTAGGCAATATTAAGCGGAACCGGGGTCCCGACATTTAATTAAACGGTTCAAGTTATTTATCTACCCCGCAAATTAAATGTTGGATTAGCAAGACAAAACATGGCTTCGGTTCGCTATGCCAATTTAAATGGATTCCGGAATAAGACAAAGATATCCCGCATATAGACTCCATATTTAATTATGAGATGAATTGGCATAATGCCCCCAAACCACAGACAAGTATGCATGCATGAACAATTAATATGCGATAGTTGATAATGTCATATTATAAAAATAGGGGTCTCGGATAAATGGGTCATACATCTGGGTATGGCAGATCTTGGTTCGGGTTGGGCGGACTCGAGTTCAACAGGATCGAGGTTCGATTCAAGATGGAGAACTTGTTGCGACGTGATGGAGATCTTGGGTTACAAGCGGTCGATCTTGTCATCGATGGCTAACTTGAATGGATCGGTACGGTGGTCTTCGGTCCGTAGAGCGGTCATGGCATCCGGGATGAAGAACTTGGCGTGCCAGGGTTCGGTCTTCGGATCTTGGTCAGGTCGTTGGTTTTCCCGGGGTCGAAGGACTTGGCGTTCGAGAGACGATCTTGTCGCATCCGGGAAGAAGGGCTTGGCGTTCCGTGGTGAAGTGCTTGTCGTTCCGGTGGCGATCTTGGCGGTCTTCGGGTCCGGACTTCGCCTCCGGGAACGGGTCTTCAGGGTCTCGACGAACTTGGTGTTCTGGCATCTCTGAGTCGTGGATCTTGGCGTCCGGGTTCTCGGTCATCGGTAGATCTTGTCATCGCTTTGGTCTTGGACACGACACATACGATGGAGATCTTGGGGTACCATCTTGATCATCAGAGGCGAACTTGGGGCTCGACACCGGGGTCTTCCGGGTTCCATGTCGGAGTACTAGGGTTCCAACTTCGACAGTTGGTGAAGGACATGAAACGAACTCGGTTCCGTGAGTTCCGGGCAAAAAATCTTGTCGTGCTTCTCGCGATCACCTGCAACAGTGCCCCTGCATGCTGATGAGGGGTGTTGCTGCTATCCCGTTGTTGACTTGGTAGAGGCACAGGGGAAACCATGGACGAGGCGAGGCCGGCGAGCCGAGGCGCAGCAGGCTCACAGCGCCGAGCCGCCGCGCATCGGGGTTGGAGGCCGGGCGCGGACGAGGTACCATGGCGGCGGTGGCGGAATGGCGAGGCGGCGCTGCATCGAGAGAGGATGGAGGAGAGGCGACGGGGAGGAGGTGCGCCAGCGAGGTCTGCGGCGAGCGGCGGCAGAGGCGGCCGACGGAGGGGAAGGCGAGCACAAGGCCCGGGAGGAGCTCACCATGAGGAGGAGGCGGAGACGCCAATGACGGTGCGCAGGCGTGGCCAGAGGAGGCCAAGGCGGCGATGGGAGCCGAGGAGGGAGGCGCTCGAGGCACGCGGAGCTGCAGGCGGGCCGATCGGATTTGCGCGGGCAAAGGGGTCGACGAGTCAGGACCAGAGGAGAAGCGCCCGGGGACTTGGCGGCGGGACAACGGAGGAGGAGCGGAAGCGGGCGGGGTTGGTGGTGACGGAGAGGGCCGGGCTCGGCCGAAGCGGAGCGGGCCCAAGGCGGTCATCGGGGTGGAGGCGGAGCTCGGTGAGAGGGCGGGGGAGGACGCGGCGGGAGGGAGAAGAGAGAGCGGCATGGGCGAGGCCGTGAGGTGGGTGGCGGAGGAGAGTCGCCGGGGCGGTGGGGCCTGGGGGCGCCGGAGCTTGAGGGAGGCGGCGGTGGAGAGGAGGAGCAGGAAGGCGGCGGTGGAGATGAGGAGAAGGAAGGCGAGGCGAGGCCGACGCGTGCGTGGGGACGCGGTCATGGTGGGGCCAGGGGAGACCAGGTGGGCGGGAAAAAGGCCAGGCGCGCTGGGGAGCGCGCCCAGGTGGCGGCATGGGAGTGGAGGGAGTTGGGGAAGTGGTGAGGTGGCGGGGGGTGATAGGGTGGGGTGAGGTGGCTGGGGATGGGTAGGATAGGGTGGGGTAGGAAAAGGTTTGGGTAGTCTGGTTTTGCACTGGGGGTGGTCGATCGTCGGATCGGCCACGGCTACCCTAAAATAAATATTTTAATATTTAAAACGGGGCTTTTGAAATCCATTGGTAGACGAAACAAAATAATCCGGAGACCCGGGTTTTGGGATTTGAAATAAAGGCGGGGTATTTAGAAAACAAAATATGCTTTTCGAAAATAGTTTCAGACAAACAAATGCATGATGATGACGATGCTCAAATGCAATGTGGCATGATGACATGAGCATGCGGTCATGATGATGCAATGCACAAAAATAACGCGATTTTCTAGTAGTGGTTTTTGCGGGGCGCCACACGTAGCATAGTGGCAATCAGCTTGTCCCTCATAGAGTAGCAATATAGATGCAAAGGACACCTTCAAAGTTCACAAGGGTGACTAGAAACAAATAGCACAAGAAAAAGTAATAACACAATATGCATCAATTAATAAGTTTTGGAACACTACACACAGAATGACAACTATGCTCTCTTAATGGTGCCTAAAGATAGAAGGTGGAGACTCAAATAATGGTGAAAGAAAGGCCTTTTTATAAAGAAAGCGGGGATTGCAAGTTTCAAAAAGAGTTTCCAAAAATTATGGTACTTGTTAGCTTTCAGCCCTCATTGCCCATATCATAAGCATCTTGAAGTGGTTAAGGTTAAAGTGGCAAAGATGGAGTATATGCTTGACGAAGTATAGGTTGACAATCTCAAGTCCCTTGAATACGAGGCCACACCTCATGCATACTCAACTTTTGGTCCATGTAAGTTCTTGTCATTGTAAGTATTTGCATATCATTGAGAACCGCCAACGGGATACCCCTTGCACATGGTACAGGAGGTTTCCCATAACCAAAATGACAAGGCAAGCAGACAATGAGCATCTCAACAATCTTTTTATTTATCATATGCATAGATTTTTATTGAGGTTGCTTCACAGATTGCTCATTATGGTGATGCTGCAAGTTTCCATCATGATTAGGCATGGCTTAGGCTAGTGGCCCAGGCATTTCTCTAACATAAAATACATAACTCCATGTACTTACAAGCTCCCTTTTTATTTCACACCGGTGACATCCATAGACAAAATAACATGATATCAAATGAGTACAAAGTACAAGTGCAACATTGAAAACGTTCCCCGTGACAGCATGGTTCTGCTAATTCCAATGTATAAGTGCAAGCATATACAACATAGATGACACAATAGTTCAAGTTTATTAGGGGCAAGAAATATAAAGTGCGTCATCAAATTTATTAGAAAATACATAGGAGAAGCTAGTGCAATGGGAGGATGATATCGCGGTCATGTTATCACTTACTTTTCTACTGCTTTCCTACTTTGCCTATGATAGTAAATCTCTGGAATTTTGGTGATAGGGTATTTAGTTGGATTAAATTAACACAAAATTGCTAATGATTTCAACCACATTTGTACAAGTAAAGAGTCATATGGCTGGCCAAACAAAGAGATAGAAGGGGGCATGATTCTTCACCAGAAAATGGTTGGACAAAGCTTATAATTTGATAAAAAATATATATATTATTGCAGAAACTTTCAAGCAAACGGAACTTCACGACTAATTTGCGTCTGCCATATCCAAGACCATGCAAATGAAACATCAATACATCATTATTTTCACCAGCACTTATACATGCTCAACGGCTCCATGGTCTCGACAAAGTCGAACGTCTGGAACGTATAATTAATACTTTGTCCAAATATGGGGGCTACCGTTGTACCTTGTTTCCTCCCGTTGATCTCGACCTTACCATGTTGTGCTTTTCTCGTGTCGTTGCTCGGCTTGTGTCTGTACAATACACAAGCTCCCACGGTGTATGACCTCTCCCACGTCAGGATGTGATTAATTGCTTTGATGAGAAAAGTGCGGCAATGTGAGATGTTGATGGTCGTACCACTGTGGTTCGTGCCGCGGCGTGTGCCGGACCTGTACGCTGTACCAGTGGCTCCACCCGGCGTGCTTAACGTTCCTCGATGCTCCATGCTTCATGACCCACACCTCTGCCTTGTCTAGCCTCGGTGACACGAAGCTGAAGGTGATGCCGAGTCTCCCATGCACCTGCGTCAAGCTCCAGGTACCGGCTTGTTCGGATGACGGTAGGGGATTGACAGACGTGGCCCGCTCACCGTTGAGGTCCAGCGATATGACAATGTGTTGTCGATGGTCACAAAACCGTACGTCCTCGGGGATGCAACACCAACCGCCGGTGGACACGTCTCGCCAGAACGCCTCACCGAGCGTGAACACCGCGACCTGGCCAAACAAACCCGGCCGCGTTCACGACCATGTGCGGAACGACGTCGCTGAAAGGGTTGCGGACGCAGATGATGCCCTTGCAGGTCCCTACCACCTCGCTCTTGTCCGAGTAGAGGTCGCGCCACATGGAATACTCCTTGCTGCATCGCTTAGTAGTAGATAGGTTGTCAAAGACGTATGCGGCCTACTCTTTGGGGTTTTCTCCGCAGTTGTGGCAGCAGATCCGTGTCCAGACCTAATATATGCCGGTACGTGTTATCAAATCTGTCTCATCGTACTTGGTGGACATATTATCTAGAGAAAATTTCTTATTCGACGACACTGTCTTAAAATAAGGTTTCTTATTTGACACCAGACAAAATTTTCTTCCCTATTTGACATCTAATCTTAATTTAGTTTCTTGTATGACACTGCCGTTGGTTTTTTTACACTCTTCCGCCCAAAAAAAAATCAGGTGGACCAAAATACCCTCCACAAGTCGTTAGCCTATAATAAACCAAAAGAAACAAATCAGAATCAGACTGTCCCATCTTGAGTCTCCACTCTCCACCCACCATGAACCCTTGGGGCGGTGGCCACGTGAGCTGAAGGTGCATGGACCTAGGGTAACTTCGGGTGGCAGCCCAAGCACGGCTGCACGGGGTGGGAGCAAGCACTGCGGTGCAAGGCCACCCAGGCATGACGGACTGGGGGTTTATATAAAGTTACACGAGGTAGGTGGACTTAAAGTACAAGATGTAGAGTCATAGTCTATATCTAGCCTATACACGTATACCTACTCTAACGTCCCCTATTTCTAGCCTATACATATACGTACTCTAACATCCCCCCTGAGTCGGAGTGGTAGTGAGACGGACGCTTGCGACTGGATTTGAAGTATTGCGATCGTCCTCTTCACCTCCTTGTCATCATCACCTGCTTGGACATGATCATGGCTGGCACCTAGGGCGGTGACTGCGTCCCCTTCTGGTGACTAAGGCGTGGCTGGGAAGGGCAGCCAAGGCACATGCGGCAGGATCGGAGGGCGGAACGTTCGCGGCTTCAGCAGCGCGAGCATGTACTCCAGTTCGTCAAGCACCCGCTTCATCGGCCAGCTGATGGTGTCCATGTCCCAATTGGATATATGTGCCCTTTAGCTGCACTAAAACGTATCTAGATACATCTCCTTCAAAAACCTAAAACATCTTATATTTCTAAACGGAGGGAGTACGTGTATTAGGTGTATATTGTACCTAACCGTTGTAACTCTTGACTATATGATGAAAGGCAACAGCCGGCCAAGATTGAGCCAGTCTATCCACCCAAAACCCTAGCTCCACTTGGTTGCTTGTTTCGGCACGAGGGTGTCGTCGTGCGCAAGCTTTGATATCCGCCCAGAAATCGTTATAGGACTCGGCGCAGACCGAGCTGGCACTAGTGGAAACGAGGCCTTTTGTTGAGCCTGGAAATGGGCTTTAACACCGGTTCTTCTATGAACCGGTGTTAAAGGGGGGGGGGGCATACCAGCGTGGCCCGTGTGCAGCAAAGGAGCCCCTCCTTTAACACCAGTTCGTGGCACGAACCAGTATTAAAGGACCCTGCACCAGTGGCCTGCACAACCCCCCCTTTAACACCGGTTCATGGCTTGAACCGATGTTAAAGGGGGGGCTATATAAGACACCGCAGCCCACACCCCACTCTTCCATTTTTTCACTATCTCATTTTGGAGCCTAGCAAGAGGGTGTGAAGTGTGCTAGTTTGTGTTTTTTTGGTATGCACAAGAGGTGTTCGGTGAAATGCTCGAGAGCTCAAAATAAGTTTTCTCGTTGCTCTTTCCTTCTCGGTCGAGGTCGGCAACTATCCTTTCATGTGTCATTGATGTACTATATATATAAATGGTCATCTCCCTATTATTTTTTGATATATACGATATATTAATGCAGATGAACTGGCAATGGATGTACGGTGACCGCCGCACTTCTGAGTATATTACGGGCCTCCAAAATTTCATCGTTGTGGCTAATGCAAACCGTGATCACAATGGTTTTATGTGCTGTCCGTGTGTTCACTGTCAGAACAATAAAGACTACTCAAATACCAGAACCATTCACGCCCACCTGCTTCGATCCGGTTTCATGCCCAGCTATAATTGTTGGACCAAGTACGGAGAAAAAGGGGTTGTGATGGAAGACAACGAAGAAGAAGAGGATGATGACACCTATCATAATATGTATCCTGAATATGATGATACTACAACAGAGGTAGATAATGAAGATCAAGAGGCAGCAGATGGTTCCGCTGATGACTATCTTGGTCAGGCCATTACTGATGCAAAGGAAGAATGTAAAACTGAAAAGGAGAAGGAGAAGCTGGAGGAGATGTTAAAGGATCACAAAACATTGTTGTACCCAACTTGCGAAGATGGCCATAAAAAGCTAGGTACCACACTGGATTTTCTGCAATGGAAGGCAGAGAACGGTGACCGACAAAGATTTTCAAAGTTGTTGGTAAAATGAAGAATCTTCTTCCAAGAAATAATGAGTTGCCCGACAATACATACCAAGCAAAGAAGGTTGTCGCCTCTAGGATTAGACATGCGTAAGATACATGCCTGCATGACCGCATCCTCTACCGTGGTGAGAAGTACGAGAATTTGGATGCATGCCCAGATGCACCGTGCATGGTATAAGATCGGGCAGACGATCCTGGCGATGTTGAGGGCGAGGCCCCTAGGAAGAAGGTTCCTGCCAAGGTTATGTGGTATGCTCCTATAATACCACGGTTAAAACGTTTCTTCAGAAATAAAGAGCATGCCAAGTTGTTGTGATGGCACATGGAAAACAAAAAATTTCTACCGCATACAATCAAACAAGCCAAGATCTATCTACAAGATTGTAGCAACGAGTTGATAGAATAACTCACCCTCGAAGATTCCAAAGTGTTTAACGAGAGCGGATTCTCGTGGGTGATGTAGTCGTACTCTTCCCGATCTCAAGATCGTGTAGACGATCCTCCCACGCGCTCCCAAGCGCTCCAGCCGGTCACACGTTCGGTTGACGAAGACCTTCCTCTCCCTTGTTCCAGGAAGCGGAGGTTGTAGCACTCTCGCGATTCCCGAAAGACGGCGTGGTACCGGAAGTAGAGGGGAGATCTCGCAGGGCTTCGCCTTAAGCCGGAGCGAGTATGGTGGACTATGAGAGAGCCTCGGTGATCTAGGGTTTAGACACACCAAGTAGAGGGAGCTAGGCCGGCGGCTAGGGCAAGGGGATTGCCCCAAGTCGGCGGCTTGGGCAAGCCCTAGGGCGGCGGCGGCTATGGTGGCCGGCGGCGGCTAGGGTTAGGGTTTAGAGGGGTGTGGTGTAAGTGTTGGAGGGGCAGCCCTGCCCCTCCTTATATAGGTGGAGGGGGCGCGCCATGGGGAGGGGAGTCCCTCCCCAACTCGGTCTCCAAGTGGGTCGGCGGTGGAGGGAGAGGGACTTCCTCCCCAACTAGGTTTCCTACTCTCCCTCCACCAAACAAAATAGCCGTTTGACTTTTCAAATTGGCGTTTGACTTTTCAAACTAGGATTTGATTTAACCCTTTATTTTGTTCAGCGATGACACCTAGTACATGATGCAATCATTCCAACTTGTTATGACACATTCATGTACCCTTCCTCTTCCTCTTGAGTGGACATTCCGAACCTTCTAGAAATTCCCGATGAAAACACTAACCATTCTCCAACCCAAACAGGGCTTTCCTTATATGAATCTTATTCTCGACCATTCCGGATCTCCTCGTGATATCCCGGATCCCATCCGAGACTCGAACAACATTCGTCTCTTACTCATCATTCCATAACTACTCAACAACGTCGAATCCTTAAGTGTGTCTCCCTACGGTTCGTGAATTATGCGGACATGATCGAGACACTTCTCCGAACAATAACCAATAGAGGAATCTGGAAATTCATATGGCTCCCACATATTTCAACGATTACTTTGCGATCAAATGAACCACTTACATACGATACCAAATTCCCTTTGTCTCACGATAGTTTACTTATCCGAGGTTTTGATCGTCGGTATCTCTGCATACCTAGTTCAACCTCGTTACTGATAAGTACTCTTTTCTCGTTCCCGTAATATGTGATCCCTTGTGAGCCAGTCACATGCTTGCAAGCTAATTGGATGACATTCCACCGAGAGGGCCCAGAGTATATCTATCTGTCATATGGATGGAAAAATCTCATTCTTGATCCATGTGTCTCAACCAATACTTTTCGAACACTCAATGTCACCTTTATAGCCACCCAGTTACGGTGTGGTGTTTGATGTCATCAAAGCATCCTTCCGGTGATGGTGATATGCATGATCTCATGGTCGAAGGAATTAGGTTACTATGTATCAGAAAGCATATAGCAATTGAACTATTGAAATGACTTGATCTTTATGCTACGCTTATCTATAGGAGTATGTCCATCATACCATTCTCCTAACGATATGATCTTGTTGTTAATAACATCTCAATGTTCATGATAGGGAAACCACAATCATTTATTAACCAACAAGCTAGTATTATATAGAGGCTTTACTAGGGACTCTAATTTAGTTTACAAATCACACAAGTATTAATGTTTCCTTGTTAATACTATTATTGCATGAATGTAAACATTTATCATAAACACAAAGATATAATAATAACTACATTTATTATTGCCTCTAGGGCATATCTCCAACAGTCTCCCACTTGCACTAGAGTCAACTAATCTAGATTACATGGTAATATACCGAACACCCATGGCAGTTTGGTGTTGGTCATGTTTTGCCCAGGAGAGGTTTAGTCAATGGATCCGCCATTCAGATCTGTGTACTTTGCAAATCTTTATGTCACCATCTTGGACATGTTCTCGAATAGCGTGGAAACGTAGCTTGATGTGCTTCACTTCTTGTGTGACCTTGGTTCTTGCGCATTGGCTATGGCGCCCATGTTATCACAAGAGATAGACATTAGGTCCAGTAGCACTTGGAACCACACCGAGCTCTGTAATGAACTCTTTCATCCATATCGCTTCTTGTGAAGCCTCAAAGCGACCATGTATTCCGATTCAGTTGAAGATCTCGCCACAGCGCTTTGCTTTGCACTCCTCCAGCTAACTGCTGCACCATTCAAAGTAAATACGTATCCAGATTGTGATTTAGAATCATCCGGATCGGTGTTCCAACTAGCATCGGTGTAACCATTAACAACGAGCTGTTCATCATCTCCATAAGAAAGAACCATATCCTTAGTTTTTCTCAAGTACTTAAGGATGTTTTTGACTGCTATCCAATGATCCACTCCTGGATCACTTTGATATCTGCTAGTCAAACTAACAGCATATGCAATGTCGGGTCTAGTACATAGCATGGCATACATTAGAGATCCTATGGCCGAGGCATAGGGAGTCTTACTCATCCTTTCTCTATCTTCTGCCGTTGTTGGACTTTGAGTTTTACTCAACGTCGTATTGGGCAACATGGGCAAGAATCCTTTCTTGCTATCTTCCATTCCAAACCTCTTTAGAACTTTGTCCAAATATGTACTTTGAGACAACGATATTAGGCGTCTCGATCTATCTCTATAAATCTTTATGCCTAATATGTAAGCTGCTTCGCCAAGATCTTTCATTGAAAAACTATTATTCATATATTCCTTGACACTATTAAGAAGGTCTACATCATTCCCAATCAACAATATGTCATCTACATACAGTATTAAGAATGCTACAGAGCTCCCACTCACTTTCTTGGAAATACAAGCTTCTCCATAAGTTTGTATAAAACCAAAACTTTTGATCACCTTATCAAAACGTTGATTCCAACTTCGGGATGCTTGCTTCAATCCATATATGGACCGTTGAAGTTTGCATACCTTGTTAGCATCTTTAGGATCGACAAAACCTTTGGGTTGCATCATATACAACTCTTCATCAATGTCTCCATTGAGGAACATTGTTTTGACATCCATCTGCCATATTTCATAATCGTAATATGCAGCGATTGCTAACATAATTCTCACAGACTTTAGCTTCTCTACAGGTGAGAAATTCTCATCGTAGTCAACTTCTTGAATTTGTCGAAACCCCTTTGCGACAAGTCGAGCTTTATAGACAGTAACATTACCATCAGCATCTGTTTTCTTCTTGAAGATCCATTTGTTCTCGTGACCTTCGCCATCCGGTAAGTCCACCAAAGTCCATACTTGGTTTTCGTACATGGATCCAATTTCGGATTTCATGGCTTCTTGCCATTTATTGGAATCTGGGCTCATCATCGCTTCCTCATACGTCGCAGGGTCATCGATGTTGTCCACCAACATGACACCCATAACGGGATCATACCAATCAGGAATGGTACGAGTTCTCGTTGACCTGCGAGGCTCTGTAGCAACTACAACCAAAGTTTCATGATCATCATCATTAGCTTCCTCTCTTATTGGTGCAGGCACCGCAGGAACTTCTTCCGGTGCTGCGCTACTCGCAAGTTCGAGAGAAGGTTCGACAACCTCGTCGAGTTCTACTTTCCTTCCAGTCACTTCTTTCGAGAGAAATTCCTTCTCTAGAAAGGATCCATTCTTAACCGAAGATTTTGCCTTCGGATCTATGATAGAAGGTATACCCAATAGTTTCCTTTGGGTATCCAATGAAGACGATTTTCGCTTTGGGTTCAAGCTTGTCCTTGTAACTTCTTTACATAGGCTTCGCAACCCCAAACTTTAAGGAACGACAATTTAGGTTTCTTCCCAAACCATAATTCATACGGTGTCGTTTTAACGGATTTAGATGGTGCCCTATTTAAAGTGAATGCGGCTGTTTCTAATGCATAACCCCAAAATGATAACGGTAACTGTAAGTGACATCATAGAACGAACCATATCTAAGAGAGTTCGATTCGACATTCGAACACACCATTCTGCTGTGGTGTTCCGTGGTGTCAATTGTGAAAGTATTCCGCATTTCTTCAAATGCTCGCCAAACTCGTAACTTAGATATTCATCTCCACGATCAGAACGTAGAAAATTAATCTTCTTGTTACGTTGATTCTCAACCTCACTTTGATATTCCTTAAACTTCTCAAAAGTTTCGGACTTATGTTTCATGAAATAGATATACCCATGTCTACTCAAGTCATCCGTGAAGGTAAGAACATAACGATAACCACCGCGCGATGCTACACTCATTGGACCACACACATCGGTATGTATGATTTCCAATAAGTCCGTAGCTCGCTCCATCATACCAGAAAATGGAGTCTTAGTCATTTTTCCCATCAGACATGCTTCGCATCTTTCAAGTGATTCAAAATCAAGTGATTCAAGAAGTCCATCGGAATGGAGTTTCTTCATACGCTTCACTCCAATGTGACCAAGGCAGCGATTGCCACATATAGGTCGAGTTATCGCTCAATTTCAAACGTTTAGCCTCAATGTTATTAATATGTGTATTTCCACTATCGAGATTCAATAAGAATAGACCATCTATCAAAAGTGCATGTGCATAAAACATATTACTCATATAAATCGAATAACCATTATTCTCGGACTTAAACAAGTAACCGTCTCGCAATAAACAAGATCCCGATATAATGTTCATGCTTAACGTAGACACCAAATAACAATTATTTAAGTATAAAACTAATCCCGATGGTAGATGAAGAGGTAGCGTGCCGACCGCGATCACATTAACCTTTGATCCATTTCCCACGCGCATCGTCACCTCGTTCTTCGCTAGCTTCCGTCTATTCTGCAGCTTTGTTTGAGTTACAATATGAGCAACCGAACCGATTATCAAATACCGAGCACTACTACGGTACTAGTGAGATACACATCAATAACATGTATATCGGATATACCTTTCTTCTTGATGTTTCCGTTCTTCAAATCCGCCAAGTACTTTGGGCAATTCCGCTTCAAAGGACCTTCTCCCTTGCGGTAAAAGCACTCAGTATCGTGCTTAGGTCCTTGGTTTTCTTCGTCGGTGCGGTAACTTTCTTACCACCCTTCTTGAAGTGTCCCTTTTGCTTAGACTTGCCTTTCTTGAATTTGGTGGTCTTATTGACCATCAACACTTGGTGCTCTTTCTTGATCTCCACTTCTGCAGATTTTAACATGGAGAAGAGTTCTGGCAACTGCTTGTTCATGCTTTGCATGTTGTAGTTCATCACAAAGTTCTTGTAACTTGGTGGCAGTGATTGGAGGACACGGTAAATCCCCAAATCATTAGGAATCACTATACCCAAGCTTTGAAGTTTGTTTGTGTGCCCAGACATCTTAAGAACATGCTCACTGACGGAGCTGCCCTCTTCCATCTTGCAGTTAAAGAACTTTTTAGAAGCCTCATAGCTCTCAACTGCCGCGTGAGTCTCAAAGATCAATTTGAGTTCACAGACAATATCATGTGGGTCTGAATTCTAAAACCTTTTCTGAAGCTCCGATTTTAAACCATACAAGATAGCACACTTTGCAGGAGTCTTGATTCTTCCGAGCGAGGTAAATGTTCTTTACTTCATCGGTAGCATCATTTGCGGGTCACCAGTGCATCCAGCACATAGGTCAAATTACCAGCATTGAGGACAATCCTCAAATTGCGGAACCAATCCGCGAAGTTGCTTCCATTGTTTTCAACTTTTCTTTCTCTAGGAACGCATTAAAATTGATGGTAGGGGCCGCCATTGATCTACAACATATTTGCAATTATTTAGACTAAGTTTATGACAAATTGAGTTCTGATTAATAGTTAAATTAATCTAGGTGAACTCCCACTCAAAACAATATCCCTCACATTGTTTTAGTGATCACACGAACCAGATCCACCACATCAAAACCGATCATCACGAGAGTTGATGTAGCTTCAATGGCGAACAATCGACATGTTCATCATATCTACTATATGATTCATGCTTTACCTTTCGGTGATCCGTGTTCCGAGACCATGTCTGTACATGCTAGGCTCGTCAAGATCAAACCTTAGCTTCCGCATGAGCAAATCTGGCTTGCTCACGTTGTATACACTTGCAGAATCTAACACACCCGATCATCACGTGGTGCTTCGAAACAACAAGCTTTAGCAACGGTGCTTACTAAGGATGAACACTTAATAACTTGAAATTCATGTGCATGAGGGATCATCTTATAATGCTACCGTCGTTAACTAAGCAATACAAGATGCATAAAGGATTAACATCACATGCAATTCATTATATGTGATATGATATGGCCTTTCTTCTTTGTGCTTCCGATCTCCATCTTCAAGCACGAACATGATCTCCATCATCACCGGCATTGCATCAAGGTCAATGACGCCGCTCCATGGTTGTCGTCCACTAGCTTCAACTATTACAACTACTTTAAATAGACACGCGGGTCTTAACAGAAATTAAAGACAACCATATGGCTCCAGCCGGTTGCCAACTTACAATAAGTAACATTGCATACATCAAATATAATTACAATAATGGCCATATCACATCACAGCACACCCCTGCAAAACAAAGATAGACGCCTCTAATTTCTTTGCATATTTTACGTGGTTTGGGGCTTTCAATAAGTGTCGATCTAACTTACGAACAAGAACCACAACGTTGATGCCATACCTATCAAGTGCCCGTTGTAAATTGGATCTATACTATAATGGGAGAAACAGACACCCGCAAAGCCACTTATGCAATACAAGTTGCATGTTTAGCGTGGAGCAAGTCTCATGAACGATGTCATGTAAGGTTAGCCCGGGCGACTTCATCCCATCATACCGCAAGATGCAAAGTACACAAGAAGCAAATGATAATAAAAGCACCACCGCCCACAATGACCATTGTGTTCTACTCGTGCAACAAATCTACATATAGACACGGCTCTGATACCACTGTAGGGGTTCGTAGCATGGAAAAAAAAAATTCTACCGCATACAAACAAACAAGCCAAGATCGATCTACTAGATTGTAGCAACGAGTTGATAGAATAACTCACCCTCGAAGATTCCAAAGTGTTTAATGAGAGCAGATTCTCGTGGGTGATGTAGTCGTACTCTTCCCGATCTCAAGATCGTGTAGACGATCCTTCCGTACTGCGTTCCTGGCAGCTTCCATGATCGGTCACACGTTCGGTACTCGACGAAGACCTTCCTCTCCCTTTTTCCAGCAGGCAGCGGAGGTTGTAGCACTCTCCTCGCGATTCCGGCAGCACGACGGCGTGGTACCGGAAGTAGAGGGGAGATCTCGCAGGGTTTCGCCTTAAGCCGGAGCGAGTATGGTGGACTATGAGAGAGCCTCGGTGATCTAGGGTTTAGACACACCAAGGAGAGGGAGCTAGGCCGGAGGCTAGGGCAAGGGGATTGCCCCAAGTCGGCGGCTTGGGCAAGCCCTAGGGCGGCGGTGGCCGGCGACGGCTAGGGTTAGGGTTTAGAGGGGTGTGGTGTAGGTGTTGGAGGGGAAGCCCTGCCCCTCCTTATATAGGTGGAGGGGGCGCGCCAAGGGGAGGGGAGTCCCTCCCCAACTCGGTCTCCAAGTGGGCCGGCGGTGGAGGGAGAGGGACTTCCTCCCCAAGTAGGTTTCCTACTCTCCCTCCACCAAACAAAATAGTCGTTTGACTTTTCAAATTGGCGTTTGACTTTTTAAACTAGGATTTGATTTAACCCTTTTATTTTGTTCAGCGATGACACCTAGTACATGATGCAATCATTCCAACTTGTTATGACACATTCATGTACCCTTCCTCTCCGGAGTGCCGGACATTCCGAAACCTTCTAGAACATTCTCGATGAAAACACCGGAACCATTCTCCAACCCCGAAACAGGACTTTCCTTATATGAATCTTACTCTCCGGACCATTCCGGATCTCCTCGTGATATCCCGGATCCCATCCGAGACTCTGAACAACATTCGGTCTCTTACTCATCATTCCATAACTACTCAACAACGTCGAATCCTTAAGTGTGTCTCCCTACGGTTCGTGAATTATGCAGACATGATCGAGACACTTATCCGAACAATAACCAATAGAGGAATCTGGAAATTCATATGGCTCCCACATATTTCAATGATTACTTTGCGATCGAATGAACCACTTACATACGATACCAATTTCCCTTTGTATCACGATAGTTTACTTATCCGAGGTTTTGATCGTCGGTATCTCTGCATACCTAGTTCAACCTCGTTACTGATAAGTACTCTTTTCGCTTCCCGTGATATGTGATCCCTTGTGAGCCAGTCACATGCTTGCAAGATAATTGGATGACATTCCACCGAGAGGGCCCAGAGTATATCTATCCGTCATATGGATGGACAAATCCCATTCTTGATCCATGTGTCTCAACCAATACTTTCCGAACACTCAATGCCACCTTTATAGCCACCCAGTTACGGTGTGGTGTTTGATGTCATCAAAGCATCCTTCCGGTGATGGTGATATGCATGATCTCATGGTCGAAGGAATTAGGTTACTATGTATCAGAAAGCATATAGCAATTGTGAAGGGAATATGCCCTGAGAGGCAATAATAAATTGTTTATTATGTGTATTCCAAGTATATGATAGATGTTTATTTTGCATGCTATAATTGTATTAATACGGAAACGTTAATACATGTGTGTTTAATAAACAAACAGAAAAGTTCCTAGTTAAGCCTCTCTCATAAACTAGCTCGTTGATTAACAAGATGATCAAGGTTTCCTGATCATGGACATTGGATGTTGTTAATAACGGGATCACAACATTAGTGTAATGATGTGATGAACATTCATCCGAAGTATAGCATTACGATCAAAGTCATTGAGTTTATATTGCTATAACAACTTAAGTGATCCTAATCCTTAGACCATGAGATCATGTCAATCACTAACAGGAAGAGTTTCTTGATAACATCAAACGTCACACCGTAACGGGGTGATTATAAAGATGGGTTCGAACTAATAAAGTGTTATGTAGAGGCTCATGGATCGAGAGTGGAATTTTTTCATCCCGATGACGGATAGATATACTGGGCCTCTCGGTGATATCACATTGATTAGCTTGCAAGCAAGTGATTTGATCACTAGAATGTTATATCACGGGAACGAGAAAGAGTGCATGTCGATCTAGATCAAACTAGGTATGGAGATACCGATGATCGAATCTTGGACATGTAATATATCGTGAAACAAAGGATTAAGATACTAGCGTAAAGGTTCCGACGATCACAAGAAAGTCATCGTTGAATGTGTGGGAGTCGATATGGGTCTCGGATCCCGCTTCGATTATTGATCGAGAGGGTCTCGATCATGTCCGCATTATTCACGACCGTAGGGTGACACACTTAAGAGACACCGACATCCAATTGGAGCAAAAGTTTCATGCGAAAGAATAAACAAGCGCGAATTTATTTCACTAGATAAAGCAAGGTTTTCGGGTGAAATTAGTAAAGTGGTTATGCATGTGAAATAGAATTCTAGCAAGGGTTATTTGTGAATGTTTGTCATTAAAGTAATTGACAAAATTCTGAATAAAATAAAAGAGTTTTAGTTAATGAGAGTTTGCATTAAATTTGGTGGAAATTTAATGGGATCTTTGAGTGGGATTTTGAGTGGAGGAATTTGGAGGAGTTTTGTGAGTGGAGTGTCCACCCACATGAAGAGGGAGGGCAAGGGGCAGCCCCCATGCTGCCACCCCTTGGGGTTCCCTCCTCCTATAAAAGGAGCCCTCCTCTCACTTCTCACTCACACCTCCTCGTGAAGGATCTCTCTCCCCTCTAGAATTTATCCCCATGGTCTCGGACTAGCGAGATACATGTTCCCGGTGGCTATTCGGCAAGAAAGAGTTGTGCTTCGCTGCATCGCTGGGCGAGAGGCGGAGGTTGCTCGGTGCCTCGAACGTGTGCGAGCACGGATGCGCTTGCTGATTTGCGCTAGGACTTCCTCTCGATCTTGAGATCGGCAAGAGATCGTCTACATCAACCACGAGTGGGACTCGTTAAACTTTGTCGGTCTTCAAGGGTATGTTCTCTACGGATATACATCCGTTGTTTGTATCTAGTATAAATAGATCTTGGTATATAGTTCACATCGTAGGAAAATTTTTTTTCTATCTGCGAACCCTTCAAAGATCATCGAGCCGGATCTATGCGTAGATACTTTACAGGTAGTACACATATGAATATGGGCGATGATGATCATGTTGTTGCTCCTTTCTTGTGATTTTGGATATTGGTGGCATAGTGGGATGAAGCGGCCGGACAAACTTTACATGTCCTCGCACATGAGACTGTTCCACGCTTGACATGCAACTAGTTTGCATAAGTGGCTAGCGGGTGTCATCTCTCCTACTATAGTCAATATCTATTTTGCAAGCGAGTTGTCAACAATTTGATTATCCTCGTTGTGGTTCATGTTCATAGGTAAGAACGGTTCTATCTCGAAAGCCCTCTCGACCACGTAAAACTTGCAATGGATAAATTAGAGGCGTCTAGTTTAGATTGTTCTTTGGGCTAGTGTTATGATATGGTAGTGTTGTAAGTAGAAGTATGAGATGATACTCTTAACACACATAGCGTAAAATCCATAGATTGTGGATTTACACATATAGGTATGATAGTGATCATACCACGATGCACATGATAGAGATCATCTGCGGGAACCATATAATTTCACTAATAAACATATGATGTTTGATTGCATCTTATATTGCTTGTTTAGCGCTTTGTTAAGCATAATAAGATGATCCTCATTTAAATATCAAGATAAGAATGTGTTCTTCCTTTAGTATGCACCGATTATGTTTTAAATGGCTCCAAGACATCACGTGATGATCGGGTGTACTTGGATCTCGACCATACTTGGTGTAAAAGCGTTACACACGCAAAATACTAAGGTTCTAACTTGGCGAGCCTAGCATGTACGCATACATGGCCTCGGAACATACGTAAGAAAGGTTAAGCATGAGTCATATAGTTGATATGATGCCCATTTGATGCTCGCCTTTGAAGCTATACCGACTCACGTGATGATCGGACTTGGTGTAGTGGATTTGGTTCATGTAATCACCAAAAGGACACGAGGGATGTCTTTTGAGTGGGAGTTCATTCGTAATATAGATTAGTTGAACTCAATCTATCATACACTTAGTCTAAACTTTACAAATTCTATTGTAGATGGCACCACCGCTTTTAATTTCAATGCGTTCATGGAGAAAGAGAAACTAGCAACGAGCGGTATCAACTTTCTTGAATGGGCCATGAATTTGAGGATTCTCCTCTCTTTGCACAAAAGCAATATGTGCTAGAAGCGCCTGTTAGGCCCCACCTTTGACGATGCCCCGACGAGGAGAAGAATGTCTATCGACTCGTCGGAGGACCACAACTTAGTTCATTGCGGCATATTGTATGGGCTAGAGCCGAACTTCAAAGCGTTTCAAACGGCAATGCTTTTGATACAATGGGTGAGTTGAAAATGATTTTCGACACACATCTTTCTTTGAGAGCTACAATGCTG
Organism: Avena longiglumis; assembly: GCA_030063025.1. NCBI lineage: Eukaryota > Viridiplantae > Streptophyta > Magnoliopsida > Poales > Poaceae > Avena > Avena longiglumis. The sequence continues at coordinate 84,070,171 of CP125974.1, forward strand.
AGAAAAGTTCTTTAGCTGCATGATGGAAGAGAAACTCCGTAAGTGAGCATGTACTCAAGATGTCGGGTTACCGATAAGCTTGTGTCCTTGGGAATAACGATTCCCATTGACTTAGGCATCCATCGTGTTCCGCAGTCTCTACCACCTAGCTATAAGAGCTTCGTGATGAACTATAATATGCCAGGCATGAAGAAGTCTCTCCCGAGCTTACATCAATGCTTAAAACTGAAGTGGAGATCAAAAAGGAACATCAAGTGTTGATGATCAATAGGAACACTGGTTTCAAGAAAGACAAGAAGGGAAAAGCGGAAGGAAGTAAGGCGGCAAGCCTGTTGCCCTGAAAAAACCCCGAGTTGGACCTAAGTCGATACCGAAGTGCTACTATTGTAAGGGGACCGCCATCGAAGCGAATCGCCCCAAGTATCTGGCGAACAAGAAGGCGGCAAGGCAAACAAAGGTATATATGATATACATGTTATTGATGTGTACTTGACTAGTGCTCGCGATAGCACCGGGTATTTGATACGGTTGTTGCTAATATTTGTAACTCGAATCAGGTCAATTGCAGGCGACCGCTAGCAAGGGTGAGGTCAAGATGCGTGTCGCAATGGATCAAGTGTTGATGTGATCGCCGTCGAACGCTACCTCTCCACTTACCGTCGGGATTAGTTATAAACTTAAATAATCATTATTTGGTGCCCGTGACCGAGCATGAACATTGTATCTGGATCATGTTTGATGCAAAGTGGTTTTTCATTCAAATCGAGAACAATGGTTGTTCCATTTATATGAATGAAATCTTTTATGGTCATGCACCAATGTTGAATGGTTTATTTCTGTTGGATCTCGATGATAATGTTACACATATTCATAATGTTGATGCTAAAAGGATTAAACTTGATGATGATATATCCGCATATATGTGGCAATCGCCGTCTAGGTCATATTGGCATTAAGCATGAAGAAGCTCCATTCGGATGGACTTTTGGAATCACTTGATTATGAATCATTTGATACATGTGAGCCATGCCTTATGGGCAAGATGACTAGAACGCCGTTTTCGGTTCAATGGAGCAGGCGACAGTTATTGGAAATCATACATTCGATGTATGTGGTCCAATGAGTGTGTTTGCCGAGGTGGATATCGTTATTTTGTTACTTTCACGGATGATTTGAGTAGATACGGTTATATCTACTTGATGAAACACAAGTCTGAAACCTTTGAAAAGTTCAAGGAATTTCGTAATGAAGTTGAAAATCATCGTAATAGAAAGATCAAATTTCTACGCGACCGTGGAGGTGAGTATCTAAGTTACGAGTTTAGCACTCACATGAAAGAGTGTGGAATTGTTTCACAACTCACACCGCCGAACACCACAAATAAATGGTGTGTCGGAACGTCGTAATCGTACTTTATTAGATATGGTTCGATCTATGATGTCTCCGACGGACTGCTTGTCATTTTGGGGTTATGCACTAGAAACCGCTGCATTCACTTTAAATCGGGCACCATCTAAATCCGTTGAAACGACACCGTATGAATTGTGGTTTGGAAACAAACCTAAGCTGTCATTATTTTAAAGTTTGGGGTTGCGATGTTTATGTGAAGAAACTTCAACCGGATAAACTCGAACCCAAAGCGAAAAATGCGTCTTCATAGGATACCCTAAAGAAACTATTGGGTATTCCTTCTATCACAGATCCGAGGGCAAGGTTTTTGTTGTTAAGAATGGATCCTTTCTAGAGAAAGAGTTTCTCGAAAGGTGTGAGTAGTCGGAAGGTAGAACTCAAGAGGTTGTGGAACCTTCTTCAAAGTATGGCGAGTAGCCTGCGCCGGAAGTCGTTCCGAGTTGGCTCCACTGTTGAAGAGGGAACTAATGATAATGATCATGAAACTCCGAAGAGAGTACTACCAACCTCGCAGTCAAACAGACGCTGCAGCCCCGAGTCAGACGAAATCCTGTCATAAATTTCATGGTTGATGAATATAATGACCCTGCGACGTATGAAGAAGCGATGATGAGCCCGGATTCCAACAAATGGTTAGAAGCCATGAAATCCGAGATGGAATCCATGTATGAAAATCAAGTTTGGAACTTGGTGGAATTACCTCACGACCGAAAGGCCGTAGAGAACAAATGGATTTTCAAAAGGAAAACTGATGCTGATGGTAATGTGACCATCTATAAAGCTCGACTTGTCGCAAAGGGGTTTCGACAAATTCAAGGAGTTGACTACGATGAGACTTTCTCTCCCGTAGCGATGCTAAAGTCAGTTAGGATTATGTTAGCAATTGCTGCATATTTCGATTATGAAATATGGCGATGGATGTCAAAACCGCTTCTCAATGGTAATATTGAAGAAGAGTTGTATATGATACAACCAAAGGGTTTTGTCGATCCTAAGGATGCTAACAAGGTGTGCAAGCTTCAACGATCCATCTATGGATTGAAGCAAGCATCACGGTTGGAATCTCCGCTTTGATGAGGTGATCAAAGAGTTTGGATTTGTCCAAACTTATGGAGAAGCTTGTATTTACAAGAAAGTGAGTGGGAGCAATGTGGCATTTCGATATTATATGTGGATGACATATTATTGATCGGAATGATATAGAACTTTAAACAAAGGTTAAAAGTTATCTAAACAAAGAAATTTTCAATGAAGGACCTAGGTGAAGCCATACATATTAGGCATAAAGATCTATAGAGATAGATCTAGGCGCCTAATAGGGCTATCGCAAAGTACATACCTTGATAAGATTTTAAAGAAGTTTAAAATGGACGAAGTAAGAAGGGTTCTTACCTATGTTGCAAGGCAAGACATTGAGTAAGACTCAAAGTCCGGCTTCGGAAGAAAGAGAGATAATGGACAAAATCCCTATGCTTCACCCATAGGCTCTATTATGTACGCCATGCTATGTACAAGACCGGATGTGGCACACTATTAGTTTGACTAGTAGGTACCAATCGGATCCGTGTTCGAACATCGATAGCGGTCAAGAATATCCTTAAGTACTTACGAAGAACTAAGGATATGTTTCTTATACGGAGGTGAAGAAGAGCTCGTCGCTAAGTGTTATGTCGACGCTAGCTTTGACACCGATCCGGATGACTCTAAGTCTCAATCCGATACGTATTTCTCATGAATGGCGGAGCGTTAGTTGGAGGAGCTCCAAACAACCTGTGGTAGCGGGATCAACAACGGAGGCCGAATATGTTGCCGCTTGAGCGGCTCAGAAGCTTTGGATGAAGGAGTTCATATCCTAACTAGGAGTTGTGGCAAGCGTTGGACCCAATGGTGATCTATTGTGACAACAATGGTGCCATTGCCAATGCCAAAGAGCCAAGGTCTCACAAGCATTCCAAGCATATTAAGCGCGGTTTCACTCCATCCATGAGCATGTCAAGGATGGAGATATAAAGATTTAGAAGTACATACGGATCTCAATGTAGCAGATCCGCTGACTAAAACTCTCCTAGAGCAAAACATGATCAACACCGAACTCAATGGGTGTTAGATATATCACTATGTAACTAGATTATTGTCTCTAGTGCAAGTGGGAGATCAAGGAATATGCCCTGAGAGGCAATAATAAATTGTTTATTATGTGTATTCCAAGTATATGATAGATGTTTATTTTGCATGCTATAATTGTATTAATACGAAAACGTTAATACATGTGTGTTTAATAAACAAACAGAAAAGTTCCTAGTTAAGCCTCTCTCATAAACTAGCTCGTTGATTAACAAGATGATCAAGGTTTCCTGATCATGGACATTAGATGTTGTTAATAACGGGATCACAACATTAGTGTAATGATGTGATGAACATTCATCCAAGTATAGCATTACGATCAAAGTCATTGAGTTTATATTGCTATAACAACTTTAAGTGATCCTAATCCTTAGACCATGAGATCATGTCAATCACTAACACCGAAGAGTTTCTTGATAACATCAAACGTCACACCGTAATGTGGTGATTATAAAGATGGGTTCGTAACTAATAAAGTGTTATGTAGAGGCTCATGGATCGAGAGTGGAATTTGTTCATCCCGATGACGGATAGATATACTGGGCCCTCTCGGTGATATCACATTGATTAGCTTGCAAGCAAGTGATTTGATCACTAGAATGTTATATCACGGAACGAGAAAAGAGTGCATGTCGAACGAGATCAAACTAGGTATGGAGATACCGATGATCGAATCTCGGACATGTAATATATCGTGAAACAAAGGGATTAAGATACTAGCGTAAAGGTTCCGACGATCACAAGAAAGTCATCGTTGAATGTGTGGGAGTCGATGGGTCTCCAGATCCCGCTTCTGATTATTGATCCGAGAGGGGTCTCGATCATGTCCGCATTGTTCACGAACCGTAGGGTGACACACTTAAGAGACACCGACATCCAATTGGAGCAAAAGTTTCATGCCGCAAGAATAAACAAGCGCGGGAATTTATTTCACTAGATACCGAAACAGGTTTTCGTGTGAAATTGCGTAAAGTGGTTTTGCATGTGAAATAGAATTCTAGCAAGGGGTTATTTGTGAATGTTTGTCATTAAAGTAATTGACAAAATTCTGAATAAAATAAAAGAGTTTTATTTAATGAGAGTTTGCATTAAATTTGGTGGAAATTTAATGGGATCTTTGAGTGGGATTTTGAGTGGAGGAATTTGGAGGAGTTTTGTGAGTGGAGTGTCCACCCACATGAAGAGGGAGGGCAAGGGGCAGCCCCCATGCGCTGCCACCCCTTGGGGTTCCCTCCTCCTATAAAAGGAGCCCTCCTCTCACTTCTCACTCACCTCCTCGTGAAGGATCTCTCTCCCCTCTAGAATTTATCCCCATGGTCTCGGACTAGCGAGATACATGTTACCGTGGCTATTCGGCAAGAAAGAGTTGTGCTTCCGCTGCATCGCCGAGCGAGGAGGCGGAGGTTGCTCGGTGCCTCGAACGTGTGTGCGAGCACGGATGCGCTTGCTGATTTGCGCTAGGACTTCCTCTCGATCTTGAGATCGGCAAGAGATCGTCTACATCAACCACGAGTGGGACTCGTTAAACTTTGTCGGTCTTCAAGGGTATGTTCTCTACGGATATACATCCGCCCGTTGTTTGTATCTAGTATAAATAGATCTTGGTATATAGTTCACATCGTAGGAAAATTTTTGTTTTCTATGCTGCGAACCCTTCAAATTGAACTATTGAAATGACTTGATCTTTATGCTATGCTTATCTATAGGAGTATGTCCATCATACCATTCTCCTAACGATATGATCTTGTTGTTAATAACATCTCAATGTTCATGATAGGGAAACCACAATCATTTATTAACCAACAAGCTAGTATTATGAAGAGGCTTTACTAGGGACTCTAATTTAGTTTACAAATCACACAAGTATTAATGTTTCCTTATTAATACTATTATAGCATGCATGTAAACATTTATCATAAACACAAAGATATAATAATAACTACATTTATTATTGCCTCTAGGTCATATCTCCAACACTTACTTCATGGAGGTGTTGCATCTGCGACCGAGAAGGCTACAAATGCGGGGCTTTTGTCCCGGCTTGCTGCTTCAGTCCTACGCCATGACACTTTGATCTACGCGGATGACGTGGTCACATTCTTGAGGACTTCTCTGACTGACCTACTGGTAATCTCTACGATCATTGAAGAATTTAGAGAGTCATTTGTCCTCCGAACAAACCTCGACAAAGAACTTTCTAAACCCATTGTTCTGAGGAGGAAACTCTGGTGACTCAAGAATTGGGATGCCTCATTACCCCTTTCTGCTTCTCTACCTCGGGTTTCCACTTGCCTTGAGGAAACCGACAGCTGCACAATTTCAATATCTGGTGACAGTGTGGCAAACAAGCTACTAGGGTGGAGAGCATCTATGCTCAGTAGAGGAGGCTGATTGGAGCTATTCAAATCTACCCTCTCGGAGAGGCCCATTTTTGCAATGATGTCCCTCGACATACCGATTGAGACCTTAATTGCGATCCAGAAGATAATTCGAGGTTTCTTGTAGAAAGGAAAAAATGATGTGCATGGTGGACGCTGCCTGGTGGCTTGGGATAGAGTCTGTATGCCCAAAGAGCTGGGTGGTCTTGGCATTCCCAATCTGCGCCTCATGTACCTAGCACTAAGGGCCAAATGGTTGTGGCTTAAACGAGTTAGTTACTCCAAGTCGTGGAACGCTCACTATTAATGTCCTAGAGACTACTCAACAACTTGTCGACGTGGCAACCTCATCAATTCTTGGTGATGGGGCCACCACTTTCTTCTAGACAGGTAATTGCCTCCCTGGTGGTCGGATCTGTTGGAGATATGCCCTAGAGGCAATAATAAATATATTTATTATTATATCTTTGTGTTTATGATAAATGTTTACATTCATTCTATAATAGTATTAACAAGGAAACATTAATACTTGTGTGATTTGTAGACTAAAATAAGAGTCCCTAGTAAAGCCTCTATATAATACTAGCTTGTTGGTTAATAGATGATTGTGGTTTCCCTATCATGAACATTGAGATGTTATTAACAACAAGATCATATCGTTAGGAGAATGATATGGTGGACATACTCCTATAGATAAGCGTAGCATAAAGATCAAGTCATTTTAATAGTTCAATTGCTATATGCTTTATGATACATAGTAATCTAATTCCTTCGACCATGAGATCATGCATATCACCTTTCTGGGATGGATGCTTTGATGACATCAAACACCACACCGTAATCGGGTGGCTATAAAGGTGGCATTGAGTGTTGAAAGTATTGGTTGAAACACATGGATCGAGTGGGATTTGTCCATCCATATGACGGATAGATATACTCTGGGCCCTCTCGGTGGAATGTCATCCAATTAGCTTGCAAGCATGTGACTGGCTCACAAGGGATCACATATCACGGAACGAGAAAAGTACTTATCGGTACGAGGTTGAACTAGGTATACAGAGATACGCGATCATAACCTCGGATAAGTAAACTATCGTGAGACAAAGGGAAATTGATATCGTATGTAAGTGGTTCATTCGATCGCAAAGTAATCGTAGAAATATGTGGGAGCCATATGAATTTCCAGATTCCTCTATTGGTTATTGATCGGAGAAGTGTCTCGATCATGTCCGCATAATTCACGAACCGTAGGGAGACACACTTAAGGATTCGACGTTGTTTGAGTAGTTATGGAATGATGAGAAAGAGTCTGAATGTTGTTCGGAGTCTCTAAAGGGATTCGGGATATCACGAGGAGATCCGGAATGGTCCGGAGAATAAGATTCATATAAGGAAAGTCCCGTTTCGGAGTTGGAGAATGATTCCGGTGTTTTCATCGGGAATGTTCTAGAAGGTTCCAGAATGTCCGGCACTCCGGAGGGGAAGGGTACATGAATGTGTTGTATCAAGTTGATATGATTGCATCATGTACTAAGTGTCATCGCTGAACAAAATAGAGGATTAAATCAAATCCTAGTTTGAAAAGTCAAACGGCTAGTTTGAAAGTCAAACGGCTATTTTTGGGAAGTGGAAAAGAGGAGGAAACCGAGTTGGGGAGGAGTCCCTCCTCCCCACCGCCGGCGCACCACCCAAGCTGAGTTGGGGAGGGACTCCTCTCCCTCCCCTTGGCCGGCCGGCCCCTCCACCTATATAAGGAGGGGCAGGGCTCCCTCCTAGAGACACACAAGATCATCTCCTCCAAACCCTAAGTCATGCGCCACATTGTCGCCGCCGCCCTAGCAAAACCGCCGCCTAGCAACCCCTAGCCCGGCTAGCCTCCTCCTCGACGTGTATAAACCCTAGATCGCCGAGGAACTCTCTCATACACCACCATACTCGCTCGGCTTAGGCGAAGCCTGCGAGATCTCCCCTACTTCCGGTACCACGTTGTCTTCTTAGGAATCGCGAGGAGAGTGCTACAACTTCCATTTTCTTTGGAACAAGGGAGAGGAAGGTCTTAAATCAATCGATGTGACCGATTGCGGAGCGCAATGGAGCATGGCGGAAGGATCGTCTCACCGATCTTGAGATTGGGAAGAAATGACTACATCACCCACGAGAATCCGCTCTCGTTAAACACTTTGGAATCTTCGAGGGTGAGTTATTCTATCGACTCGTTGCTACAATCTAGTAGATAGATCTTGGCTTGTTTGTTTGTATGCGGTAGAAATTTTTTGTTTTCCATGCTACGAAACCCTACAGGATCGGCAACCATGCCACAAACCTATTTGCAACAGTCCCAAATCAAGCAAAACTGACCTGCCGGGTGTGGGAAGGCTTGGCAGGTGGATGGCTACATGAATTATCGCGAGACGCGCTGTAGTGACCAGGGAGATCCTTGAGGCGGCGGATTGGCTTGTTGAGGTTACCTTGACTGAGGGTACAACAAACATCATAAAGTGTATTTGGGACCCGAGCAACTGCTACTCTGCATGCTCATGCTACAAAGCCATGTTTGATGGCAGGGTAGCCATGGCCGGAGCGGTCCAAATTTGTTGCTCTCGGCCCCCGCTAGCTGCAAAATCTCTCTTTGGTTGGCAGTCAGGAACAGATGTTGGACAACAGATAGACTCAACCGACGTGGATTGCAACACCCGACAACTTGCCCACTCTACGACCAATGCGATTAGATGATTGTGCACCTCTTGATGGGCCGCGTGCTCTCCTAAGAGATGTGAACAACTTGCTTAAGTTGGTGGGACAAGCTGCACTAGTTACCAGACCCAGACACGAACTTTGTAAACTAGTTGGAGGCGAAGCTAGGTGGAATTGGCGCAGAGAGAGATGGAGGGAGGGAGAGAGATATGGTATAGCCCTAGTCTGTCCGTGCTTTTGGCGACACAGGAATGATGTGATGTTCGAGGGAGCTTCACCCTCTACAACCGAGGTCCTTAGGAAAATCTCTTCTAAGGCATCGCTCTAGCGATCAACGAGTCTATTCCATGATTGCATAGGGAAATTGGATATGTGGATATCTCGCGAGTAGTTTCTTAGTGTGTGGGTGCCATTCCTGTGACGTCGTGGAGTTGCGCTCTTGCGTCTGTGCCTTGGCATGTTGTAAGCTGGTCCTTGGCCTTTCTTCTATGAAACCTATATTTTTAGGGCCTTTATGTTCATAACGATGTCATGCTTGCTTTTGGTACTCCAGAAAAGCAAATCTTGATATGATGATATTACTGAAGAATGTATTTATCAGAACATAAATGTACCCCCTCCGATCTATAATAAGTGTTTTGTACTAAAACGGCGAAATTATTATGGATCAAAGGGAGTACTTATCTTAACACAAGCTACCACGACCGCATAAGTGGCAGTCCAACGTTGGCAGTATAGTCTGTTCAATCAGGAAAAACATGGAACTAACATATACCCAACATTACAGCAGCATATATATTTTGTAATAAAGCACGAGTAAGACCGACAAACAAAATCCAGCATTTACATCCAAGACGTAGATGGATGTGCATTGACACTATAGCACGCCCAGCTTCACAGAAACAGTAACCGAAGATTCTGAACCTGCGGCATACCCTTGGAATTCTGCTGCCTGGGGACTCTCTGAAAATTCACCAGTACCATGCTGCATATAATTGCAAATGATGTGAAATAATGCAAAACCTGATGAGGTGTATCAAATCGAGGGTGACTACATGTTCGTGCTGTCAAACGAAACGGTTACCTTGTTAGGCTCATCTGGAAAGTCTGAGAGGCTTAATAATTACGCAGAGGTATTGCAAACCAGTTTACCGATTACCACAGCTTACAATATATATCTTTGTTCCTGGTGAAGGTTCATCCCCAAACCCATGAATCTAAATCAGCCAAAATAAAATCTGTAAGCTGGTGTGCGCCATACACTGTCTGAATCGGTAATACTACCAAATTTCCTGCACGGTCTATAATGTCAATTATTAGCTTCTCTTCTAGACTTCTAGTTCATATGAATGACGAGAAAATTGTTTAGTTTAGATCAACAGAAAGTGTAGCTGCAAGGAAAAGTAGTAATGAAAAGCTAGACATTTCGGCATTAAAGAATCATCAAGTAGACAAGAAGTGCAATCTGCAAACCAGAATAAATTATATACTAACCGTAACCAAAAACAAGAAAGAGTAGGCGTTTCAATAGAAGATTAATATGGCAGATAGCGTGAACACGTACCTACTCTTTTGTGTTAGCGAGCTTTATCTTGTTCTCCTCTGATTCACACCACTTCTGTAGTGCTGGGCAGTCAACGATTCTTACTTCCTGGAGGCTGGTGAGGTGTTTTATGCCCTCTGGCAAAGACCTGATGGCATCAGAGTCCCATATTTCAAGTTTCTCGAGAGAGATCAGTTCTCCTAACCAATGTGGCAGTGATGTGAGGTTGTCGCAATTGGGAAGATTTAATGGTTGCAGCTTTGCAAGCAGCGTCATGCTCTCGTGCAGCTCCTTCATCGCACTGTATCCTAATATTCGCTTGTTCAGGAGAGATGCGAGCTCATCCATCCATGTCGTCAGTTCTTGCTTGTTCATGCGTTGTAGCCTTAATGATTTGAGGGAGTAGAGATGTTGGATGATATCTGGTGAGCCAGTCAGATCAGTGCAACCATTAATCCAAAGAGAAGTGAGACCAGGGAGGTGTTGAAGCAACCTCCACTGATGCATAGGCACCTTGCTGTGTTCAACAAGCATAGTAGTATTTACTGGATAAGAAGAGGTGGTTGAAGCACCTGTGTACTCTCCCGATAGCACACTATCACTGCTCGATATAGTCAACCATTTAGCTCTCGGTGGCAGTGGTTTAATCCTCAATCTGGGGCAATCATGTATTTCCAGTCTCTCAATCACGCACCCTTGATCACTGGACGTGTTCCACTCTTCCAAGCTTGCCATATCTGAGAGAAACAAATATTTTACATTTGGTAGTTGGTCGATTGGTGGTAGGCTATTACACTTGGGTAGACGGCACATATTCATTCTGACAAGATTAGGGAGATAATGTGTAATATCCATTAGCCAGGCTGGAAAGCTGCCACTTGTATAACCTCGTATTACCAACTGCTTTAAACTGCTTGGTGGCAATAGTTTTTCCAGCAACATTTTATCATCCACAAACCTCTCAGCATCCCTAGTCCATTCCAATGACAAGTGCTTAAGTCGTTGCTTTTCCATCAATTTGATACACTCCGCCTCTTCTGTGGACTTTGCGTTTTCAAGTCCAGTTATCTCTAGCACAGCCGGATTTGTCTGTTGTAGACGACTAAGATTGCTGCTAGATTCACCATCATCAGCCTTCACCGCAAAGTGTGGAAATGTCATTGCACTGCTACCGAGCCGAGGTAGTTTTGACATATAGGCGTGATCTAAATATAGAAACTTCAGACTATCAATTGTTCCAATACTTTCTGGAATGTTCCTGAGTTCCATGCAGTTGGAGAAGTCCAGCGTGTGTAGCTTTCTCAGATTATGAAGACTCCAAGGTATATTGCGAATACCATCATTGTTAGACAAGTCCAAATGCTCTAGATTGGAAAGGGTACTGATTCTGTTTATGAATTCGAGAGCTTCATGTGAAAACATGGAATCGATGCACCCTGATAGATTTAAATACCTAAGCTCCCTGAGATTACCAATCACTGTTGGAAATATCGTAAAATTCCGGTGATGCACATGATATGGACGTGATAGATTCAAATACTGGAGATTGGTCAGACCACCCAGAGCTTTTGGTACAATATAAGCATCAAAACAGTTTGGTAAATCAAGATGCACCAATTTTTTGAGAGTCCCAAATAATCTTGGCAGTTGTTTTAACTTGTTACAGCCTGATAAGTTTAAATACTTGAGTTCACTGAATCTGCCCAAAGCTTCGGGGAGATTTTTTAAAGAACAATCCTCAGAAGCTAAATTCAAGTACTGGAGTTTGGTGAGGTCGGCCATAACTTCTGCTTCATGGCAACATTTAAGATATGAACTGAATGATAAGTTCAAGTATTGCAGTTCAGATAGGCCACCCAATTCATTTGGTAGTTCTCCAATATTTTGGCAGTGCGATAAGTTCAAGTATTGCAGTTCTTTGAGGCTCCCCAAGAACTTTGATACATCTCCAACACGAGGGCAGTTTGACAAATCCAAATGTACCAATTTTGTTAGCCTCCCAAACGATTCTGGAAGTTTTTCAATTTCTGAACAACCTGACAAATCAATATACAATAGACCTTCAATATCTCCAATCGACTCGGGTAGTGCAAAGATTGTAGAAGATCCATGAAGGTTTAGATAAGTTAACTTTGAGAGCCCGCCGGTACTATCTGGAATCGTTGTATCATGTATTCTTGGAGCATTCAGATACCTTAGTTGCTTCAATATACCAATAGAATCTGGCAACTTATGTATGGAGCACTCGCTCAAGTCCAAGATGCGGAGGGACTTGGCGGAAGAAAATGCAGCGTCATCAAGTTCAATTTCCTCACACCCCGTAAAACGAAGTGCCCTTATCTTGGATGGTTCCAATGGCTTGCTACAATCATTGAGCAAGGCATACCGACCGCAGCTTCCCCCGTTATTATTCTCTTTGCCAGCGACAATAATTTCATCAAACATGACCGATCTTGCGAGATCGTGCACCAGATCATGCATGGTGAAGAATATAGCATCTTCAAGATGCACTCCAGCCACCTGCAAACAAGATCATTAAGCAATGTCAGGTTTTATTATACAACATATCATATTTCATGATAAAACTTTCATTCATTGTATATTAAAATCTAGAGACACATTGCATATTATTATGTAGCCCAAGCTACATAATTGAGTGGCTGAACTAACTACCTCAATGGCATCTGGCCTATGAACTGACGTGATAGGTGGATATTTAGTGATCTGTCCTAAACTTTTAAAAATCCCAAGTGAAAATATTTAGATGTACTAGATGGCGTAAAAAAACGTAGCCAGTAGAAATAGAGTGTATATAATAGTTCCAAACTAAAACCACAGTCATACTACCCGTTATTAGAACGCTTGTGCATGCATTTATGTAAAATCTTAGATGCATCATGCATGCTATAATATCTTTTGGTCATCCTGATTTCTATTTGACATCTCTCATGAGCTTCCGGGTTTGCTCGCGCCGGTGAAACAAAAGCAGCACATTTTTGCATAAGCATTCTTACTTCTACCTGGTATAGTTATAGTACATGCATTTGTTCGCAAAAACACAAAACTATGAGCTCACATGCAATTCTTGACATATTATTTTCTTCAAACCTTAGAATGGTATGTGAACATACTCAGAATAATATAGTATACATTTCTTTTTCCCACGAAAACAGAATAATATAGTATACATTTGAGATATGGGTATAACTAAACCCAGTATTAGGATGTATTTTCCCTATATATATGCTAACCATCACTTTTATGGTACTATACATGTTTTATACATCTACAACCATACAATAGAGAAAAATACCAAAAACCAAAATAATTTTGGATGTTCTATGGTTGTTCACGTGTGTGCATGTAGGGTGCATTTGTATTTATGAACCATTAAACTATTTGAAAAACCCGACTTAGAGTAAAGTATATCATAAGCTAGAAAGTTAGAATATAGTACTAAATTGCTATTGATTGCGCAATATGTGTTATATGAGGTTACAACAGTTTGAGTGAACCATCAAAATTGTTCAATTGTGTAAGATCTATAGGAACTCACCAGTGATGACTCTGAACTTTGAAGAAAGGACAACCCCAAAAGCTGCCTAATATATATCTCGCCGAGCTCCAAAGAGGAGTATACATATGTCGGCTCGATGAAAGCAAGAGCTAGCCATTGTTGAATTAGATCATTCTTAACTATCTTCTGACCTTTTGGAAAGATTGCACAATAGGCAAAGCATAGCTTCAAATATGGAGGCATAACACTATAGCTTAACCTCAAGGATGCAAGAACTTGTGAAAAAGTTGGGTTTTTTGAATGAGATATAGACCAGATATTACTATCTATCATTAGCTTCCATTGACGAGAGGTCATAGATTTGAGCATATATCCAAGTGATTGAGCTGCTAAAGCCACACCTCCACACTTACTTGCAATGTCCTTCCCTATCAGTTTCAACTCATTTTTATCATCTCTAGACTTAAAGGCACTCTTGTGCTTTATTATAGACCAACACATGTGATTGCTTAGTAGTGCTAATTTATGTGATTTCATGGTAGAAACTTCCATTGCAATGCCCTCACTACGTGTGGTTACTATAACAACCACGTTGCAGCCATTCCCAACATTCAACATACCCTTTAGTTTGTCCAAATCTATTTTATTATCTTCCCACAGGTCATCTAAGACAATCAAAATCTTCTTATCATCAAATAGATTTGAAAGGGAATTATCTATCATCTGCATTTCATTGTAGTGACTCTCCTTCTCTGATAGTTGTGAAATTATAGAATTCCCAATTTTCTTTAACTCAAATGTCTAGGACACATAAACCCACACACGAGAGTAGTCTTTAAACTGGGAACTACTATAAACCATTTGTGCCAAGGTTGTCTTGCCAAGTCCTCCAATGCCATATATTGGTAAGATGGCTATCTTTTTTTTCATAATCTTAGATAAAGTAGCCAATATCATCTCTCTCTCTTCAGTTCTCCCAAATACCCGTGCATACATGTTTGATGATGTTTCCCTTTCATCAGGAACTTTCAGCCCAGTGGTATTACCGCTTGCTAGTAAGTTGAGTTTCTTGTGTTGAGCCGTGATTTCATCCAGATCAACTCTCATCACCTTCATCTTATTAGCCAATGTAAACTTGGGACCAATTGTGAGACAAGGGACCGTAAACGCCAGATAACTATTCATTGAGAACTGCATATAGTTGTAGTTGATTTGTTAATACAATACAAAATAGATAGCTTAGTTGCAAATCCAGTTGTAACTGAAAAAATTTCCTATTGCAACTGTGGTTGCAACTCACAGTAAGCACGGGGCGCGATTCAAAATTCTTAGTCAATTGATGTCATTCTAATCTCAGTTGCAACTCCAATTGCAAAAAATAAAAAAAATCCCAACCCACTTGCAACTCTTAGATAGCATAGATAGGCAATCAAAATCTGATGAACTAGCTTAATTCTAAGGCAAGTGTGGATTAACTTAATTCTCAGTCATGTTCATTTCAATCATAGGTGGAAAAAAAAGTCTGTTTACAACTACTAAAAAATTATTCAATTGCAACTGGACTTGCAACTACGAAAAAAAATCCTAGTTGCAACTCGCAGGAAAGACAAATCACGATTCGAGATGTCATGGATTCACTGAATCCCATTAGCTCATGAGCGTACTAAATCTACCGTGTTATTACAATCGCCGCCTCACGGAGAGTTCTGCTCCACTCTATGTTGCACGATGACAAATGTTAAGAGGATGATTGCAAACATAACATAAGACTCCAACGTCCATTGCCTGTTTTAAAACAAATAGAAGAAAAAAATACCAACATCAAGACTCCAACATCAATGCGTAGCAGATGTGGTTTTACTGTACCGTACACAGTCGCCTGAGATATAGGCACGGGCAAATATTAACCACGCACGATCCAAACAAGATCCAAAATTTTGGCCATTAGATAATTGAACTCTAGCATGTGGTTTTACTGTGGCGTATACATACCTTCTTCTTAGACCGCTGGGTGATAGCTTGAGTGTTGGTCTCAAACTCATCAATCATGTCAGTGATAGCATACATGGCGAC
This sequence comes from Avena longiglumis, assembly GCA_030063025.1. Classification (NCBI taxonomy): domain Eukaryota; kingdom Viridiplantae; phylum Streptophyta; class Magnoliopsida; order Poales; family Poaceae; genus Avena; species Avena longiglumis. Next base: position 84,085,910 of record CP125974.1, read on the forward strand.
CTTGAGCCGCTTCAGCCACAAACGCGTCGATTTGTCTTTGATGGACCGTGCCTCACCGTCCTCTAGCACGGATTCCACAGACTCCAGCGCCATCTTCATCCTCTCCAGGTCCTTGCTGAGGTTTTTCTGCAGCGTGATCTGGCCGCCGATTACAGAACCGATCTGATCACCCACCACCTTGAGGAGGGCAGCGGCAAGCATGCCCCCGAGCTCCGACATGGCTCCCCTGCTCACCAAGCGCCTCTCGAGATGGGTTGGATGAAGGTTGTGCGAGCTGGAATAACCAGACCTCTTGGGTTTGAATTAACCATAGCTGGTTTATGCATGCTTTGCTTACCTCTGGTATCTATCAGTATTTCATGTTTTTACTCGCTGCTGTAGTACCTGTTGCTTTACCTCCAGTAACCATCAGTACTGTAGCTAGTAGCTCATCCGCTCAATGTCTGGCATATGAGCATATCCCTTTTGTGTCCACTGTCATGGTGGTGACAAATTATCGTTAGCTAATCCGGCAGTCAACTGAGTGCCGCTGGGTACAAACTGAAAAGGGCCAGGCTGGCCCACCAATAAGATAGGACGCCTCAACCACCGGTTGATACTGCAAGTCGAATGGATAGTGGTGTTCTGATGGGATCTGCTGTCTGGAAACTCCCTAAAAGTTCCACTTCCATTCATGCTGCAGATAAGAGCAGGTGATGTGGAATCATGTAAAAGTTTGTGAGGTGCATCAAAATATAGGGTGCATCTCATCTTTAAGATTGTGAAACAAAATAGTTACCTGGCTAGATTCATGTTGAAGGACCGAGAGGCCTTGACTGCATTGGAGTTTGCAAGCTAGATACCACAGCTTTACTAGTAATCTCTTTGCTCACGATGATCCTCCTGAAGCCACATTAAAAATTGGATCATCCGAGATACATATTTGATTGCAACCTGATGTGCAGTATGTGTGGCTCAATAATAGTCGGACCCTTTGGCCTGCAAAATGAACTGTTATGTCAGTGCTTTCATTAGTTTGGATTCTAGCTTATATGAATGCCAAACATTGTGCACAAAGAACACACTTCATTTAGAACAGGAAAAAATGGTTCCAAGTATAATGCAGGCCAAGCCTCCAAAATAATCATAAGTTACTGTGTCTTACATTAGTAAAAGTACATCGTCGACCTCCTCAGACATTGTAGTAGCAAAAGTGCATCGCCGACCTCCTTCTCAAACATCTAAACCTAGAGCTTCCTGAGAGGAAGCACCTCCAGGAAGCTCCTCAGTTCCTTGTCATCTCGTTCGAGGGCCCGCCTGCTCTTCCAATCAATGGAAAACAACAAACTTCAGTTCAAACTCTCTAGTTTGATCCATGCTAAAAGTTTAGAATTTACCGAAGTGGTCCCTGAGGCCGTCCTTGGAGAGAGGGAGGCGCATCACCATGCGGTTCACCGACCTGAAAGTCTTCTTCCTAGTCCGTGCCCTCTCCCAGAGCACCTTCACCACACCTTGTTTGTCGAGATCCTTCTCCAACCTCCGGTGCTTCATTGGGGCGGTGAGCCTGGAAGCTGCACCTCCCATCCCTGAAACATGTTTTTGAGGCTCCATGTAAGAGGGTGGAGTACTGCATACGTAATTGCAGGTTTATGTGTCAATCATCACCTGCAGTGTTTGCTGCTGCAGTGTAGACGGAGGATTTTTGCTCTGCTTGCAAGATGGAATTCAGTGTTCTGCTGATGCTGTCGGATGTTTGTATGGAAAAATCCTGTTTGGTTTGAGCAATCTACATCGGCCTGGGGACACAAGATGAGGTAGAATCTGATGCCCCCAAATAGAAGTGAACACCACTGCCTGCCATGCCTATCTGGATATGCTCCCACTATCTACTGCATGAAAGAAATTTTCCATGCACCGGAATGCTGTCTATTGAGGCCTCTGTTCCGTTATGAACATAATAATGGCACTGGAATGCTTGTGTATTTTTTGGACCGAATTTTATCGTTTCTGTTAACATCAATCAATTCTATTTTAAGCTGATAATCTCACAAGAGATTCTTTTTGTTCTTCAACATTCTGTATCACAATTAACAAAAGCAACGGCCCAACAACTATGGAATTATTAGATCGCCTGGTTTGTTTTAGCACAACATACTGGGGGGATCCAAGTCACCAGGACCGTATAAAATGACAGTCTAAAGTCTAAACTACGAGTACAATCTGTCCAGTGAAAAAACCTGGAACTAATATAAACCCAACATTACAATAGTAGACATCTCCTGTATTAAAGCAAATAATAGGGCAAACACACAAAAACTCAATATTTACAACCAATTGTAGACACTATACCACAGCTAGGCATAGTTGTGAACCTGTGGGGTTCCTTCAGTACTCTGCCGCCTAGGACCGCAGAAGTCGAGTATTCCATGCTGCAGATTAGTATTGATGATGTGAAATACTGTAGAACCTTCTGAGGTGTATCAACTATCAAGATCGAGGAGTGACAACAACATGCTTAAATCATGAAACATAATGGGTTACCTTGTTAGATTCATCTTGAAGGTCTGAGACACTTAACTAATGCGGTTGAATTTTGCATACCAGTTACCAATTTCCGTAGCTTATAATCTCTTGGCTCCTGATGAAGGTTCATCCCCAAGCCCATGAATCTAAATCAGCCAGAACAAAATCCGTAACCTAGTGTCCATTATACATTGTCTGGGTCATCAACAGAATCCAATTCGCTGGACAGTGAATAATGTGATACTATTATTAGCTTGGATCCTAGTTCATATGAATTGGGAGCATTATACATAAGGAAGGCTTCTTCAGATCAACAAAAAGTGTAATTACGAGTGGGAGTAACGAAAAGCTAGACATTTTTGGCATTAAGGAACCATCGAAGAAATCCAAACCAGAATAAATTATATATATTAACATGATGGAAGGAAGAAAGAGTAGGCTCTGCAAAACAAGATTAATATGGCAGATAGTGTGGACACATACCTGGTCTTTTATGTGAGCGAGCTTTGGCTCGTTCTCCTCTAATACACACCAATTCTGTGCCGTGTGAACTAAACGTATTTTTCAGAGACAGAACACTCGGAAGATTTTGTGCCGTGTAAACCAAGAGTAGGCTTTTCTCTCGTTCTTATCCTTTTTATTCATAACAGAAGGTAAACGTGATCCTACCTAAGTGATGTGGTTGACTCGCGCCATCCCACGAGGCCGATCGAGCTAGGTCACGATGCTACGAAAACGGTAAAAGGATCCCTATGCTGCACGGCTCGCACAAGTCGCGGCACGTGCCTAACTATCAGACTAAACTCTGAAGAAAACGAAAAAAAAAAACTGTCGACGAGATTACAAAGTTCAGATAACAATCAACGGGAGAAGGATGGTCCGAGATTACAAAGTTCAGATAACAATCAACGGGAGAAGGATGGTCGCTAAGGGATGGATCCATCATGATAGTTCCCTTGGTCCAGTGCTCCCATACTATGAGGGATGTATGTCGCTACATGTGCATCCTCGTTTATATTCCAGATTCAAAACAGGTAGCTGTAATATCGAAATCAATTCAGATCCTTAAAACCATCAATTAAAATTTTGATTAGAACTGAGCTTGCATCCTAGGGAATTCGATAAAAAATTTAGAATGTTAGGTAATGTAAAGAATATACTGAAGAAAATATTCGTTGTGGACAGCTTAACCAAACTAAAGATTGAAAAAACACTGTATTGAAGTTTACTTGTGTGGTATTACCGCAGTATAAATTACAAATATACCATTGAACAAAGTTGTCTTCCCTTAACATGAGAAGGACCATAAAAAGAAAGAGAGAAAACTGAAGTTCAGTTCAGTTAAGCTGAACCGCCTCCTTCGTCGGTGACATATAGGAGTTAGTACATATCCAAGCTGGTTCCACAAAACAATATAATCCGGCTCATATCCAACAGATGATTTTCAGAGGGCACCACTGCCACTACCCATTTGTAGTCCACTTTGCAAAACAGGGAATATAAGGTACACCATACATGAGTCCTTTAGATCTGCAGATAACCTGAACTTCCCGACTATCCATATCCATATCATAAGACACTGTCATCTCCCCATCAGTAACAAAAATCAAATTACAATCTGGATGAAATGTAAGATTGTAGCACTCTTCATCGGTGATACGATGCATTCCGAACAGTTCCAAAACGTTAACAGTGTGCTTGAGGGTCCAGTTTCCAGTACCATAATCCTCAAGAACCCAAACAGAGAGCTGGAACTCACTATCTACAACCCAGTAATGCAAATACCCCTGAGACTTCCCAATGGAACCGAATTCATGGCCGGTCGGCACTTGAATTTCCTTCCAAACTTTCCCCTCTATGTCGACTGATACTATTAAAGAATGAAAGGAAGTGAAATGCATCCTCCCACCAACGAAGACAGATTCTTCACCATCTTCCTCAAAGATTGTTCCAAAACGCCACCGACTGTCCATGGAAGTCCATCCTCCAGTTTTCGACGAGTATATCGCAACTTGTCCTACCTGTCCAGTGTAAAGTATCTGCGGCACAACCACCCCAAAGTTTGAGGGGTCAGCTGTATCAAAACCCAAAAAGTGTTCGCTTCCGTTCAACTTAGAAAGGTCCAGAAAACAGTGACCATTCACTTGGTCTGAGTTTTCTATAGGAGGCAACACGGTCCACTTCTCTGTCGCAGGATTGCACATAATGTAACGGTACTTGCCTTCCTCTGAACGTGAGACCCAACATTTGCAAAGGAGAAGGCCGTCCGTGCAGCCTCGCTCGACACTGATGCATTCATAGCTGCCCAAGAAAGCGAGAGTGGGATCGACCAGCGCCGGGCCACGACCCACGGTCAAATCATGAAAACGGAGGCCGTCGCGGTTCTCGCCGATGAAGAAGAAGCCATACACGGCCCTCGGTGACCTATTGTGGGCGTCGAGGTCAGAGCAGAGAGCAAGCCACGGCTTGGACACACACTTGATGAAGCGGCAGAGTGGCATGCGTGACAGGATCTCCATAGTCGGCCGGGAGGGTCGCCGCCCGCTGGTGTTCCTGCTCCTGGTTCTTCTTCTGCAAAGAGAAGAGACAGTTTGGTCAGGTCGCTGATTCCACTTCTTGGAGGGAATCTCTGGCACATGGTCATGTCTAGTGTAGCCAATCTCTGGCACATGGTCATGTCTAGTGTAGCCATCTCCTCCTTCCAGTACTCCTCCTTGTGACAACATCGAACTTCCGGTCGCCGGGACTAGGGTTTTGTTGGCCCAGACCTGGCAGTACTTTCACCACGACCTGCAACAAGCCTGCCACCACCGAGTACTTTCCGACGAGCGTCGACGAAGCAGTCTGACTGAAACGCACGTGACGATCACCAATCTGTTCCGTCGAGATGCACACGAACTAAGAATAGCACCTAGCCTTGATTGATCCTTTACGATAGCTAACAGCAAGCAACAACACTAGCTACGGGCACACGGAAAAGATTGGAGAGTCACAGGTGCGTGTCGCACGTGTTTTACAAGTTCAGGCTAGCTACCTAGAGCACGGTTATTACTAACTCTAGTCCTGTTCGGATACTCTTGCATGCACACCGGGACACACGTCGTATACTACACCTACTCCTATACGTCGACGGTTGTGTCGATATGTACTCCTATACTACATGTACTCCTATACGACGGTCGTGTGTTCTCTCGAAATGCCGTCGCACTACGTTGTGGATGGTCGTCAACCTCGGAAAAAAAATCCTATGAGACCTGGTCTATATTCCTGAAGAATAGACTCATCTTCATGCAAACATGGCAAACATAGAAGAGGGTCTAGAAATAGACCCGATCTCATAGGATTTACTTAACCTCGACTAGATGGGGAAATTTGTTCAATGATAATGACACCAGTACTTCATATAATACATTGTATCAAGCAATTGGTGACCATGAAAGGCTATGCATAAGCCGGGATCCCCCATTTCGAAAGAAAAGGAAGGAATATCCAACGATGTGATGGCCGGATGCTTAATCATCTAAGCCCATCCTAACTTAACTAGCCCAAAAGCAACCTCTAGCAAGCGCTGAGGAGCTATCACAATTATCTTAGAGCATCTCCACTCGTTGGGCGAACCAGACCGAAATCCGGACCAAATTTTGGCCGGACGAAACTTGATTTCGGTCTGGAAACGCCGAGTTTCCCACTCATGTTTTCATGCCGAGTTCCCGCGTTCGGCTAAAATTCAGACGAGTTTGGCAAATTCAGGCAGATTACATTAAAGATGGGCGAATATAAGCGGATTATATTAAATTTAAACTAGATAATAAACAAAAACATAAAAAGGCTGCCGCCGTAGACTTCGCTGATGCCGTCGCCGATGACGTGGCCGCCTTTACATGCGGAAGTTGCTGTAGAAGGACGTGTAGCCGGGATCGGCCCTGTCGTCGTCGTCGATCGGTGGCTGTGGCGGGCGAGAGCTCTCCTGACCGGCGTCGTCGCACCTCCAGGGCTGGTAAGAGGGGCCGGCCTCCTCGTCGTCGTCGAGGACGAAGAGCGGGGCGCCCTGGTAGGTGAGCGTGCGCCCGGACCACGCCTGCCTCCGGGCCGCCTGTTCCTCGGCCTACTGCTGCAGGCATTGGACGCGCTGCCGCTCTGTCTCCTCCCAATCCGTCCTGGACCATTCCAGGATGTCCGGCGAGGACGGCTCCACCAACGACGACTGTGGAGCCGAGTCGCGGAGCGACTGCTCCATCGCCATCCTTAAGGCGCTATCCTCGGCGGCGAAAGCCTCCGCGCCGCTCACGCTTGGGCGGCGGCGGCGATTAGGCGACAACGCCGGCATGCGTGGCTCGCCGATGACGATGCCACGCGAGCGTGTCCGCGGCGGCGAGCGGATAGGCGAGACAACCTCGCGCTTGGCTGGGCGCAGCGCCGATGAAGGACCCGTCGGCGTACGAAGCAGCGTGGAGCCCGATGAGTGGGAGGCCGAGGAGGAGGAGCTCAGGCTGGCCATCCTCCTCGGCATCTAGTTCATCGGAGGACGCCGCCCTGACCTGGCCGCCGATGTGGATGTGCGTGGGAAGCCGAGACGCGGCGTGTTCCCGGCGTGGATGTGCTCCAGCACCGCCGCGATCGTCCGGCCTAGCACGCTCCAAAAACGCCGGCGACCGGCCGCGTTGTTGCGCTTCGGCGGCTCGTCGGGCGGCTCCTCGTGGCGGGCGAGCTCCTGGGCGCGACGGTCGGCGAAGAACGTCTCCTAGTACATGAGGTTGTCGGGGCTCTCAACGTTGGAGGGATCGTCCATGGCCGCGATGAAGGCCTGGATCTCGTCGGGTAGTTCATCCGGCATCGGTGCCGGCGGGATAGGGATGCCACCGGTGCTAAGCTTCCACCCCGGAGGGTTCCGCGTGTCCGGCGGCGCCATGTAGCCAGCTTCGTAGAGCATGCGCGCCTCCCAAGGCTGGAGCGTGCGCCTGCCGAAGCTGCTCGCCGCCGCACCATTGCCGGGAAAGCGCTCGGCCATGGCTAAGTGGGGGAAGGAGAGTTGTGTGTTCGCCGGAGTTGTGGGCTAGGGAGCTGTGAGAGGGTGTGAGAAACTTCAGCGAGGGGTACGGCTTTTATAGGCCGAGATGGGAGGCGAGGACGGGAAAAGAGGAAACAGCGTGAAGTTACTGCCCGCCGGTCTGTCGCGGGAGCCGAGACGGTGGCGCGTGGCCGAAGTGACGGGCAGTTATTGTCCGGCGGTCGCCGCATGGTTCCGGGGATGACGATGACTCGGCTTCCGTCGCTGACTCGACGGGTCCACATGCCACTTTGTTTTTTTCGCCGAGTTCGGTACGTCCGGCGTTCCTAGGGTGTACCCGGGATCCTGGAAATGGCCTGGGTAGTCCGGACCAAAGTTGACCCAAATCCGGACGAAAACAGGTTCTTGGGTATGCGATTGAGTCTATTTTCGGCGTCCGGACTAAATTTAAATTCCAAAATTTGAATTCAAAGTCATCGATATGACTATTTACAATGGTTTTTTTGTTAAAATTCATAAATTTTAAAAATTCAAATAAATTCGGGATTTTTGCCCGGTAAACCGATTTCCCGAGGGTGGTCGGGATATCCGGTTACCAACCGGTAACCGGATTTCTCGACCGGTAACCAAAACCTTGATTACAAGTCGTTCCGCCGCTTCAAGTGCGTCTCCAAGGCATGGCTTTCCCTTTGCTCCGAGCTCGACATCGTCCACAATAGGTCACTGCGGACCGTGACTGGCTTCTTTGGCGATCGAGCACGATAGCCAGGGTTACACCTTCCATGATTTCACCGGCCGGGGGTGGCTACCCTCCTCTAGTCGATCCCACGCTCGCTTTCTTGGGAAGGTACTACGAACGCATCTGCAGTGTCAAGCAATGCTGCGGCGGCGCCCTACTCCTTTGCGAATCTTGGGAGACGCGTTCGGATAATGAAGACAAGTACAGTTACGTCGTGTGCAATCCTGTCACCCAGAAGTGGACTGCGAGTTGCCTCCTATAGAATTCCCGGACGGTCACCACATCGTGGAAGATCGCATTTTTGATTTAAAACAAGCCCAGTTCTTTTTGGGTTTCGATAATGCACTCAGCCCATCCAGCTTTGTGGTAGCCGTGCCCATGACAAATAGTTTTGCACAAGTCAGAGAAGTCCGTGATCTACTCGTCGGAAACCGGACGATAGACTTCCATATGCAGAGTCAGCGGAGATCTGAAACAGTGATATTCATGGATTATGGTGAAGCTATCTTCCTGAATGGCAGACAATGATATATATATATATACTACCAACATGCAAAACCTCAACTCGAAATACATTATACTCTAGGCTATGCAAAAACGACAAAAGTGGGGATTTGAAGTAGTGAACAGTGTTTTTATCCCCCAAAATTGTAAAATTTTATCATATTTTGTGCCTAATATAAGATATTTCGAGTTGAGATTTTGCATGTTGGTATAATACATCATTGTTTACATCTAGATTTTTTCCAGAATTTGTTGAAACATGAAAATGTCATTTTTGATTGCTTCAAAAAATGAGTGTTGCATGTACACCCTGGGCTACATTTGTAGTTTCCGTGCTCTCTGGTTACTACTTACACACCCCTGATTTGAAAAGGAGGTTCCAACTAATGACCTACGTCAGACTATCAGAAGGGCCATGCATGCCCCTAATTATATCAATGGTACACACTCCTGATCAAAATGCATGCTCAATATGACCTATATCAGGAGCACCCCATACTCCCTGCATACTAATTATATCAGGGGTACACATCCCGGATCAAAAGACCTACATCAGTTCATTAGTAACTCCAAACACTACTTACAGAAGACAAGCAACAGATATGTCACCGCCTAGCCATGGCGAGAATAGACGCAGTGCACCAGAGAGGAGCTGGCATTGAAGATCTTCACGTTGCAGCCGCAAACCTTGAGCTTGAACCCGAGGGTGTCGTTCAGCTTCATGTCATACTTCTCGATGAAGTCACTCTAGCCACGGAAGAGGACCAACCCAGCCATTGAACTCCTAGATCTGCACCCACATATCGCAACACTAGCAAGTGGACAGAGACATGCACCTAGGCACCGCCTGTTTGGGTTGCTGTCCTAGCTTGGGAGGGCGCTCTGATGACCTCATCGACATCATCGCTGCTTCTCGCCTGCTAGGACATGCAAGCTTCAGTGCCCAACAGTTAATGTCGAGCTAGCACGTCTCAAAACCATATGATGCTCGGATGATGCAGCTGAACCTATCCTAGTCAGTCTTGATCACCTTGTCTAAGAATGTGACATTGGTACCATTGCAAGCATGTTCATATGTGTTCACCATTCAAATCATGGCATAATCAAAGTATGTCCATACAGTGTTTATCATTCAAAGCATGTCCATAATGAAAGCATGGCACGATCTCATCATTCCAGGCATGTTCATAGTCAACGCATGTTCATATAGTGTTCATCGTTCGAAGATGGGGTTTTCCTTAGGGTCAATGTCTACTAGTGATGTAGTGAGTCAAACTGTTGAATGATAAAGTAGAATAATACAAAGAGACAAGACATGCACCCTTGGTAGTATTCTCTATTTATTTGATTTCTTCGGTAATTGGATTACCACGGTATAGTTACGTGTGTCCACAAAAAATTCCAAATAAAAGCAGAGTATTACCTAAATGGTATATTTTTACTAAATTTAAATTTTATTACCATTGAATCTTTATACGATACACCTTTTGGCTTATTAAACATCATATGGAAATATAGAGAATGTATGCTATATAAATTTAATTAACTAGTCAAGTACCTGAAGCATTATGCACAATTTTGGAGTTTCATTATATGATTCCTCTATCTAGTTGAATTATTTATCATAATTAATTAGTTGATGCTATGTCCAACATTTTCTAGGTATATCGTCATCATTGAGGATGTATGGTCTATATCAGCATGGGGCGATATCAAGTGTGCTTTTCCGGAAAATAACTGTTTTAGCAGAATTATAACTACTACACGCGTTATTGATGTAGCAAGGTTATGTTGCCTTGCTAACGATGACCGTATCTATAACATGGAACCTCTAAGTCCTTCTCAGTCTAAGATATTGTTTTTCAAGAGAATTTTTGGCTCTGAGAACTACTGCCCTGATATGCTGAAACAAGTCTCAGATGAAATCCTAAAAAAATGTGGAGGGCTTCCATTAGCTATTATGAGTATAGCTAGTCTATTGGCAAATAGACCAATCGATAAACAAGAGTGGGAGAAGGTGAAAAAGTCAGTTGGTTCTGACATGGGAAAAAATCAAAGCTTAGAGAGAATGAACAACATACTATCCCTGAGCTACAATGTTCTTTCACCTAACCTGAAGACATGTTTGTTGTATTTAAGTATTTTTTTCCGAGGATTGTGTGATTGATAGGGAGAGGATAGTGAGGCGATGGATTGCAGAAGGCTTTATCTCTAAGGAGCGTGGACAGAGCCAACAAGATGTCGCCGAGAAGTACTTCTATGAGCTTATCAACAAAGGCATGGTCATACCGGTGGACATTGGCTACGATGGTAAGGCTCGTGCCTGTCGAGTCCATGACATGATGCTCGAACTTATTATTTCAAAATCGGCTGCAGAAAATTTTGTCACTGTGGTAGATGGCGAACAAACATTTTTGAGAAACCATCATGGTTTTATTCGACGATTATCATGTTAGATAATCACGTGTCCTACACGTATTGGAATTGCAGTCCGAGTAGGTGTAGGTGTCTAGATAATATATGTATATGTATTAGACAGGTTTAGCTACCGAGTCGGTTGTCTAGTCTTGGCATATATATATATATATATATATATATATATATATATATATATATATATATATATATATATATATATATATATATATATATGCGTGTATCCTGGTCTGTAAACAACACCGCGAGTTGAGCAATACAAGAGTGAAAGCAAGGTTCGACAAGAGCCTTTGGTAATCAAAGTTGTTTTGCGTGTGCGTGCGTGAGTGTACTAGTTAGATCAAAAGAATTGATCGGCAGTACGTGCATCTCGGCGGAAGTTATCGGATACGTGCGTGTCGTCTCGTCGGAATTTCCTCGTCGGTGTCGTCGGAAAGTACTCGGCGGCAGGGACTGTGCTAACAATTGGTATCAGAGCCTCGTGGAGGATCTCCTAGTAACGGGAGGTGATGACGAAGGAGCTAGGCGAGTATTCTGGTGCGTCTACGGGTGCACCGGTGTCGATGCAGTATCCGCGGTACAACCGCGACAACTTCTCTGATGCAGGCGGTCCGGATGGAGTGGGCGTTAGGCGCGGACTGCGGAGGATGTCTATCCAGGCGGCGACGAGTTCAAGAAAGGAGCGTCGAAGTACCACCTAGACCGACTAGCACTCACGGCAATCTGCTCGGTGGTGCCGACGGATCTGATGCAACACCTGATCTCGAAGAAATCTGCAAAGGAGGTGTGGGATACGCTCAAGACGCTTAGTCTTGGGCACGGCAGCGTCCGTGGCGACCCCGCAAACCTTGCGGAAAATGCGAGAATCGGAGATGGGAGAAGATGAGGCGCTAGGCGCTTTTGCTTCAAGGTCGCTACACTGGTCAATGGGATTCACGGACTTGGCGAGAAGCTGGATGAGATCTCTATTGTGAGGCGTTTCCTGCGTGGCGCCGCGTTACTCACCGTTGTCTCGGCGATCGAGCAATGCGTTGATCTCAAGACTCTCACGATGGATGATCTAGTTGGACGGTTCAAGGCGCCACGACAAGCGGATGAAGATCACCTATGGCGGCCGAAAGTGGATGAGCATCTCATGCTTATGGCTCGGCGTTGTTCGCCAAGGAGAAGAAGGCGATAAAGCATCCGGCAACAAGAGTGATAGAAGATTCTCGCCCGAAAAGCATATCGCGAGGACGAGGACGAGGCTCCGCCGCGGAGGAAGTTTGACATCAAGAAAGTAAGATGTCATAAGTGCGGCGAGCTCGGTCACTTCAAGAAGGATTGCAAGAAATCGTCGAAGGAGAGGGCACTCATCGCCCAGGAAGGATATGATGATGGACCGATGATGCTGATGCTCGAAGTAACTGAGCTGAAGGATGAGGAGGATCCTCCATCACCGGGTACGGTGATTGTGGCGCAAGTGGATCACGAGCAATGGAGTGCCCCGTTTCTGCGTGATGTCACGTTTGAGGCGAGTGAAGCTTAAGAATCTGATCATGGTGATCTATGCGTTGGAATTTCACCTGCAACTCCGTCCGGCAATAAGTTATTCATGCTTGTGGTGGATGATCATAGTAAATACATGTGGATTGTGTTGCTAAAAAGTAACGGTCAAGCTCAACAAGCATTTGAGAAGATCAAGGAAGCCGATGTAGGGGTTCGTAGCATGGAAAACAAAAAATTTCTACCGCATGAACACACAATCAAGATCTAATCTATGATCAAGCCAAGATCTATCTACTAGATTGTAGCAACAAGTCAATAGAGTACTAACCCTCGAAGATCCAAAGCGGTTAACGAGAGCAGATTCTCGTGGATGATGTAGTCGTACACTCCCGATCTCAAGATCGCGCAGACGATCCTTCCGGTGCTGCGTTCTGGCAGCGCTCCCGCAGTCGGTCACACGTTCGGTACTCGACGAAGACCTTCCTCTCCCTTGTTCCAGCAGGCAGCGGAGATTGTAGCACTATCCTCGCGATTCCGGCAGCATGACGGCGTGGTACCGGAAGTAGAGGGGAGATCTCGCAGGGCTTTGCCTTAAGCCGGAGCGAGTATGGTGGACTATGAGAGAGCCTTGGTGATCTAGGGTTTAGACACACCAATTAGAAGGGACTAGGCCGGCGGCTAAGGCAATTAGAAGCTCTAACTCGGCGGCTTGGGAGAAATCCCTAGGTTGTGGCTAGGGTTTAGGTTTAGAGGGAGGCAACTTGTGTGTCTAGGAGGGGAGCCCTGCCCCTCCTCTTATAGGTGGAGGGAGGCGCGCCTGAGGAGGGGAGTCCCTCCCCAACTCGAACCTAAGGTGGGCCGGCGGTGGGAGGAGGAACTCCTCCCCAAAGTCGGTTTCAAACCTCCTTCTCCTCTTTCCCAAAACTAGCCGTTTGACTTTCAAACTAGCCGTTTGACTTTTCAAACTAGGATTTGAATAAACCCTCTATTTTGGTACAGCAATGACACCTAATACATGATGCAATCATATCAACTTGATATAACACATTCATGTACCCTTTCCCCTCCGGAGTACCGGACATTCCGGAACCTTCTAGAACATTCCCGATGAAAACACCGGAACCATTCTCCAACTCAAAGCAGGACTTTCCTTATATGAATCTTATTCTCCGGACCATTCCGGATCTCCTCGTGATATCCGGATTCCATCCGAGACTCGAACAACATTCGGTCTCTTACTCATCATTCCATAACTACTCAAACAACGTCGAATCCTTAAGTGTGTCTCCCTACGGTTCGTGAATTATGCGGACATGATCGAGACACTTCTCGAACAATAACCAATAGAGGAATCTGAAATTCATATGGCTCCACATATTTTTGATTACTTTGCGATCGAATGAACCACTTACATACGATACCAATTTCCCTTTGTCTCACGATAGTTTACTTATCCGAGGTTTTGATCGTCGGTATCTCTGCATACCTAGTTCAACCTCGTTACCGATAAGTACTCTTTTCTCGTTCCCGTGATATGTGATCCCTTGTGAGCCAGTCACATGCTTGCAAGCTAATTGGATGACATTACACCGAGAGGGCCCAGAGTATATATATCCGTCATATGGATGGACAAATCCCATTCTTGATCCATGTGTCTCAACCAATACTTTCCGAACACTCAATGCCACCTTTATAGCCACCCAGTTACGGTATGGTGTTTGATGTCATCAAAGCATCCATCCGGTAAAGGTGATATGCATGATCTCATGGTCGAAGGAATTAGGTTACTATGTATCAGAAAGCTTATAGCAAATGAACTATATTAAATGACTTGATCTTTATGCTACGCTTAACTATAGGAGTATGTTCATCACATCATTCTCCTAATGATATGACCACATTGTTAATAACATCTCTATGTTCATGATCGAAACCATGATCATATATTAACCAACAAGCTAGTTTAACAAGAGGCTTTACTAGGGACTCTTTTATGTTTACGAATCACACAAGTATTAATGTTTCCGGTTAATACAATTATAGCATGGTATGTAAACATTTATCATAAGTATGAATATATGATAATAACCACTTTATTATTGCCTCTTGGGCATATCTCCAGTCTCCCACTTGCACTAGAGTCAATAATCTAGTTTCAAACTTTTGTGTATTCAACACCTATGGCTTTCGGTGTTGTATGTACACGATTGCTAGTGGTCAACGATCTCCGGATCGACACTTCCGGTCGTGTGTAATTGCATGTCTTTGCGTCTCGCATCACTCATTCTCTAATGAGATGGCTTCGTACAAATTTGGTCCTTTGGTGTGACCTTTAGTTCTTTGGGGTTAAAAACATGTTGATAATATTGTCGTACAATATATCTTCATAGTATTATCCCACTGTGAACTACACCTAGTTTGATAACAAACTACTTGACACAAATGCCCTCTTTTACTGCTAAAATAGCAGTCATACACTTAGCCTTTTGTTGTAGTATCTGTCACAATGTCTTTAACTTTGAAACTCATCAAAATCCATTATGGAACTCACTTTCCATTATATTGTGCCACCTTTGGTTTAGATTGAGATAAACTTAATTTGTATTTTGTGACAAAACTAGTATCAATGTAGTACTTTTACAATGAACTAACCATCTATTTGTCACTTCTACAAATAATATACTCTTAGTTCTTCCAAAAGATCATAAGGATATTCTTACTATTGTCCAATGATCATCTTATGAATCATTCTGGTATATGCTCACAACATTTAGAGCATAGGACATATCTGAATTTGTACATATCACAGTATGATTGATATAAATACTCTTTGTGATCAAGTATCAATCTATACTTGAATCTTGTTTCACTTACCAAATGTCAATACATTTGAATATATCATCAATATTGAACTCATTCAATCATTTCTGTGCGACAATAAACTTTCTTGTAGTTTCTATATTGAACTCATTCAATATCTCGTCTATGTACTTCTGGCACAACCATATTAGCGTCTATTCATGCCAAATATTTGGGTTTTGCCTAAGTCTTTCATCGAGATGAAATTCTTATCCTGTGTTAATAAAAGATACATTATTTCCAATCAACAATATGTCTTCCACATAATGTATTAGAAACATGTCTTAGCGCTCCCACTTAATTTCTTGCAAATGCAAGCATCTTCATCATCTCTGATGAATTTAAAATCTTTTAACATTTTCATCATAGTGAAGATTCCAACTCCGCGATGCTTACTTCAACCATTGAAGTTTGCATATGCTTTTATCATCCTTTGAATTAACAAAACCCCTATGGACCATGTTATTCACATGTCCTAGGTAACAATTCTATTAGAAGAACTTGTTTTGTTTATTCAACTACCATATAACAAAATTATATGTAGTGATTGCTACACTAATCCGTCTAGACTAAGTATCACTATGAAAGATCAAATCTTATCATAGTCAACCTTTGAACATTGTTGTGAACTTTTTTTTTCCAACATGTCGACTATTTCATAGATGTAAAACATCCATGTCTATTTATTTATAGATCCAAACACGACTGTAAGGTCTTACACCTTTCTCGAGGGTCCTTCAAGTTCAAAACTTGATTTCTCGTGTATGGAACTATCACGGATTTTATGGCTTCAAGCCATTTGACGGAGTCAGGGCTCATCATCGCTTCTTTGCATGTAGTCGGATCATTATTGTCAAATAATGATTTAACTCTCAAATATTGGTATTCGATTGTTCATCCGACCTACTTGTTTCAATAGGAACTTAGATCTCCGTGACCACAACCTTTGAGGCACGTGAGCCATGAGCATTGTTGCTGCCTCCGAAACACTTTTCGGCGCTGCGCAACTCTGCACATATAGCTAAGGTTCTTTTAACCTTATCAAAGTTCTATTGTCCTCCCACTTTACTTTTCACGAAAATTTCCTTCTCAAGGAAACTTAACATTCTAAGCGACAAACACTTTTGTCTCTGGTGTTATGGAGGAATACTTAACAGTTATTCGAAATAACATACAAAGACTGGTTCATCCGACTTTGGTTGCAAACATCTTTATTATGCAAAGCATACCAATGTTTTAAGAAAGGACAACTTGGGTTTTATCCCAAACCATAACTTTATATGGTGTCATTTCAACGGATTATGATGAAGCTCTTTTCAGTGGAAAAACGGTAGTCTCTCAAGCTTTTAATCTTTAAAATATAATGGCATTTTATGAATTACACCTTTGATCTCACCATGTCAAACAAGGTTTAATTACATATCTCGAATGCTCCATACTCTTATGGTGTTTTGGGACATGCAAATCCACGGAACGATTCCTTAAATCTTAGGTATTATGCTAAACTTGTAACTCAAATATCTTCCTTTATGATTTATCATAAACTATTTATATTCTTGTTACAATGATCTTGCACTTCATCTTGAAAGTCTTTGAACTTTTCAAATGTTTCATACTTCATCCTTATTAAGTAAATATTCATATATTCACTTAAATTTTCGGAGAAAGCATATGAAGTTGAAATCCATCGCTCTTGACTACACATAATGGACTTCGTACAACAATATGTACAAGTTCCAATAGGCTAGTCATTCGTTCCCTTTTGGCCTATGAACGAAGTTTTAATTATCTCTAGGAAAGTTTCACAAGTGTCATGTGATCAAAATCAAAAGACTCCAAAATTCCATCCACATGGAGTTTCTTCATGTTTTCTTTCAAATATAATTTAAACGGCGATGCCACTTCCTAAGTGATTTATCAATCAATTTGTCTTTCGACATTTTTAGCACTAGTTTTATGGATGTGATTTCTCCAACGGGATTTGTGAATCATCCATCTTTTATGGATTACGGCAATTATTTGAACAACCCTTTTGTTCTCATAATACCTGATAAAACAAATCTTGAAGGCAAACTTTGATGTTTAACGAGCAACACAATAACCCTTTATTTGTTCTCGATGAACATCATCACATATTCTTTTGCTAGTTACTTAGGCCATTGTAGTTCATGAATTGTGTTGTTTGTATGATTCACACCAACAAATTCAGTATCAAATACTTAAGAACCACATTGTTTAATAAGCAAAGAATATAGCCATAACATGTATATCATCTATATACTTAAACTGAACAATTCTAGTCTTTTCTTTTCTGCCATATATTTATGAGATTCTCTTTCAGTATTTCCTTTTCTGTTTGAAAGAATCTATCAACATCAATAGAGGAGTCATACATATGACACATAATCCAAAGCGTGTATAATTAAATACCAATGTCTTTGGACTTGCACTTTGAAGTAGATCACCATCATCAAATGTTTGGTGTTCTTCCAAATTCCTTTCTTTAGTAATATCTTGGTGTAGTAAATATTTTACCTACATCAAATATTCACCCTTATCATGGAATTATCCACGATCAAGCTACTTTTAGCTTATAAAGATGAATCGTGAGTATAATGTTGCTATCCAAAACCTTTTGGTGGATTAGGACAACTAGTGTCTCCAACCCTTTGCAAATTCTCATCAAATATGAGAACATGACTTTTGCCATATTATACTCTGTCATGTTGCAACCAAAACTTCGTTTCAGATATCACAATATCTTCCACACATCATGGTTTCTGAAACAACTCTTTCAGATCCTAGATAACCTTGATATTAAGACAATCCTTTGAATATCAAGAATCATGGAGACAAACATGATACTTATACACTAATACTTGGAATTGTCACTCTTGTTTTAATATCAATTATTAAACTTCATGGAGTAACCGGAACTTTACTGAAAGTTTGCAATAGGACTTTTAAACTTTAAATTAACACTTCAAAACAATACGATACCGGTTAAGTAAAGTAACTAACCAGAATTCTATAGTTCTATCATCTCAATTATAACTAAGCGCAAGGTGGTAAACGGATGCTAATGACTACAACAACTATGCAAATTCACTTTGATTTAATTTATGATAAATAGTGTTCAACTTTTAATCATATTGCCGTTGAACTCCCACTCAAAACAATATCCCTCACATTGTTTTAGTGATCACACGAACCAAATCCACCACATCAAAACCGATCATCACGAGAGTTGATGTAGCTTCAATGGCGAACAATCAACATGTTCATCATATCTACTATATGACTCATGCTTTACCTTTCGGTGAACCGTGTTCCGAGACCACGTCTGTACATGCTAGGCTCGTCAAGATCAAACCTTAGCTTCCGCATGAGCAAATCTGGATTGCCCACGTTGTATACACTTGCGGAATCTAACACACCCGATCATCACGTGGTGCTTCGAAACAACAAGCTTTAGCAACGGTGCTAACTAAGGGTGAACACTTTATGACTTGAAATTCATGTGCATGAGGGATCATCTTATAATGCTACCGTCGTCTACTAAGCAATACAAGATGCATAAAGGATTAACATCACATGCAATTCATAATATGTGATATGATATGGCCTTTCTTCTTTGTGCTTTCGATCTCCATCTTCTAGCACGAACATGATCTCCATCATCACCGTCAATTGCATCAAGGTCAATGATGCTTCTCCATGGTTGTCGTCCACCGGCTTCAACTATTACAACTACTTTGAATAGACACGCGGGTCTTAACAGAAATTAAAGACAACCATATGGCTCCTGCCGGTTGCCGACTTACAATAAGGAACATTGCATACATCATATATAATCATAATCATGGCCATATCACATCACTGCACACCTCTGCAAAACAAAGTTAGACGCCTCTACTTTATTTGCATATTTTACGTGGTTTGGGGCTTTTAATAAGTGTCGTTCTAACTTACGAACAAGAACCACAACATTGATACTAGTATTGTTAATCACCCGTTGTAAATTGGATCTTAACTATGTTAGGAGAAACAGGCACCCGCAAAGCCACTTATGCAATACAAGTTGCATGTCAAGCGTAGAGCAGGTCTCATGAACGATGTCATGTAAGGTTAGCCCTAGCCCGGGCCGCTTCATCCCAACATACCGCAAGATGCAAAGTACACAAGAAGCAATCGACAATAAAAGCATCAACGCCCACAATGACCATTGTGTTCTACTCGTGCAAACAGATCTACATATAGATACGGCTCGATACCTTTGTGGGGTTCGTAGCATGGAAAACAAAAATTCTACGCATGAACACACAATCAAGATCTAATCTATGATCAAGCCAAGATCTATCTACTAGATTGTAGCAACGAGTCAATAGAGTACTAACCTCGAAGATCCAAAGCGGTTAACGAGAGCGATTCTCGTGGATGATGTAGTCGTCCGATCTCAAGATCGCAGACGATCCTTCGGTCTTTGCGTTACGGCAGCGCTCCATGATCGGTCACACGTTCGGTTTTCGGCAGACCTTCGTCTCCTTGTTCCAATGACGGCGGAGGTTGTAGCACTCTTCGCGATTCCAAGACCTGACGGCGTGGTACCGGAAGTAGAGGAGATCTCGCGAGGCTTCGCCTTAAGCGGGCAGTATGGTGGACTATGAGAGAGCCTTGGTGATCTAGGGTTTAGACACACCAATTAGAAGGGGCTAGGCCATGGCTAGGGAAATTAGAAGCTCTAACTCGTGGCTTGGGAGAAATCTAAAAGTGGCTAGGGTTTAGGTTCTGAGGAGGCAACTTGTGTGTCTAGGAGGGCCTGCCCGCCTCCTCTTATAGGTGGAGGGAGGCGCGCGGGAGGAGTCCCTCCCAACTCGGACAAGGTGGGCGGCGGTGGGAGGAACTCCTCCCCAAAGTCGGTTCAAACCTCCTTCTCCTCTTTCCCAAAACTAGCGTTTGACTTTCAAACTAGCGTTTGACTTTTTAAACTAGGATTTGAATAAACCCTCTATTTTGGTACAGCGATGACACCTAGTACATGATGCAATCATATCAACTTGATATAACACATTCATGTACCCTTCCCCTCAGTCTTGGGACATTAGGAACCTTCTAGAACATTCCCGATGAAAACACCGGAACCATTCTCCAACTCCGAAACAGGACTTTCCTTATATGAATCTTATTCTCCGGACCATTCCGGATCTCCTCGTGATATCCCGGATTCCATCCGAGACTCCGAACAACATTCGGTCTCTTACTCATCATTCCATAACTACTCAAACAACGTCGAATCCTTAAGTGTGTCTCCCTACGGTTCGTGAATTATGCGGACATGATCGAGACACTTCTCCGAACAATAACCAATAGAGGAATCTGGAAATTCATATGGCTCCACATATTTCTCACGATTACTTTGCGATCGAATGAACCACTTACATACGATACCAATTTCCCTTTGTCTCACGATAGTTTACTTATCCGAGGTTTTGATCGTCGGTATCTCTACATACCTAGTTCAACCTCGTTCCGATAAGTACTATTTTCGTTCGTGATATGTGATCCCTTGTGAGCAGTCACATGCTTGCAAGCTAATTGAATGACATTACAGAGAGGGCCCAGAGTATATCTATCCGTCATATGGATGGACAAATCCCATTCTTGATCCATGTGTCTCAACCAATACTTTCCGAACACTCAATGCCACCTTTATAGCCACCCAGTTACGGTATGGTGTTTGATGTCATCAAAGCATCCATCCGGTAAAGGTGATATGCATGATCTCATGGTCGAAGGAATTAGGTTACTATGTATCAGAAAGCTTATAGCAAATGAACTATATTAAATGACTTGATCTTTATGCTACGCTTAACTATAGGAGTATGTCCATCACATCATTCTCCTAATGATATGACCCTGTTGTTAATAACATATCTATGTTCATGATCAGGAAACCATGATCATATATTAACCAACAAGATAGTTTAACAAGAGGCTTTACTAGGGACTCTTTTATGTTTACGAATCACACAAGTATTAATGTTTCTGGTTAATACAATTATAGCATGGTATGTAAACATTTATCATAAGTATGAAGATATGATAATAACCACTTTATTATTGCCTCTTGGGCATATCTCCAACAGCCGAAGAGTTCAAGGTGGAGGCGAAGATAAGAGCTCTACGCATTGATCAGGAAGGCGAGATGCATCAAACCGTGTTGACCATGGCACGGAGGATGATGAAGAGTAAAGGTTTGCGAAACTTGGGTGAGGCGATAATACGGTATGTATTTGCTGAACATGGAGCCAATCGAGAGTGGAGTTGGTATGACTCCGTATGAAGGATGATCTGACGAAAGCCCTCGATTGATCATCTTCGTACTTTTGGATGTGTGGCATAAGGTGAATCAGTACTCAATGATCATGACGGGCTATGAAGGCTCGAAGGGATACTTTGTGCAACCCCTATACCAATAAGGTGGTTTTCACGACGACGTAGTCTTTGAGGAAGAGAAATCATGGAATTAGGGCTCCAAGGAACGAAATATTCATCTTTTCACATCACGTGGGATCTTGAGTATGAAGAAAATATGGATCAACCAAGCTTATCTTTGTCAAAATTCAGACCCAAGAGATTGAAGGCCTAGGGGTGCTCGAGCGTGGACACCAGGCCGAAGCACTAGGGATACTCCCGGAAGAAAAAGTGTCCGGAGAAAAGGCTAGTCCGTGGTCGGAAAAAGCAGAGCTAGAAGGTGTTGTGTTTAGCTCATCATGTGCTAATCAGGAGGTGATGATCCACGTGAAGAGCTTGGGGCAAAGGTGTCCGAAGTGAAAGGGTCATATGATGTGGTGGTGAGTCAAGAAATTGGCTCGAAATAGGCATCTGCAGGATCTGTTGCATGTAGAGCCGTTAGCTCCGGGAGCTCTACATGGAGGCACAAGGTTCGTAAACAAGCGTGTTGTCGGACGCAGAAGAGTATGTCGTGCCGACTCCGATAGAACTGGAGACAAGGCAACTACGACCGACACGAGCACGCATGCGAGGCATGTTGGACTACTATCCGAAGAAAGAATTTCAGACGGTAAATTATCTGGTGAAGATGAAGTATGAAAATCAATGTTTGTTCATGTGGCATCCCGCAAAACCACTACTAGAAAATCGCGTTGAATTTGTGCATTGCATCGTCATCATCATGCATTGTTTGCCAAAACTATTTGCGCAACACCCGATTTGTTTTCCAAACGCCCCATCTTTATTCAAACGCCAAAAACCGGGTCCCCGGGATATTTTGTTTTGGCCGCTATCGGTTTGCAGACGGCCCGTTTAAATCGAATAAGTATTTATTTATTTTTGGCCGGAGCAGTCGAACGGGCCAACCGACCCGAACGACCGCCCCAGTTTTCTAGATCGGTCCAAACACAGCCCTGCTAATCCTATAGCTACCTGTAAATCTACCTAACCCACCCTCCACATCACCCCACCCAATCCACCGCGCCACCTCACCCTCTCTCCCTCTACCTATCTAAACATGCCACGTGTCCCTCCCTCTCTCACCCAATCTCCCACCAATCCGGACCCGCCACCTCACCCTCCCCAAAAACCCCCCCCCTCCCTGCTTGCCACGTGGACCAACCCTCCCCCTCTCTCTCTCTCTCTCACCCCCCCACACGCCAAAGACCTGCCTTGTGCCCCATGCCCCAGCCACTCCCACCTCCAGTCACCACCTCCCCACCGCGTCCCCCACGTGGGACCCACCGCGTCGCCCTCCCCACGCAACCGCGTCCACCCTTCTCCTTCTCCTCCTCCCGGCACACGTCGCCGGCCTTCCCGTCCACCTCCCCGGCCCCGACCCGCCGCAGGCCGCCGCATCCACCCCGCAGAGCCCTCCGGCGCCGCCTACCCTCCTCCCCTCCGGCGGTTCTCCCTCACCGCCGGCGGTCCGCCGCTCCGCGCCACCACCTCTGCGCCGCTCCCCTTCCTACCTCCCTCTCTCCGTCGCCGCCTACCTCCCTCTCTCCGTCGCCGCCTACCTCCCTCTCTCCGTCGCCGGTCCGCCGCCTCCCTCGCTGTAGCACCCCGCCGCTCCCCGCTTCCCCGCCCCGAGGCCTCTTCTTCCTCCCAGGCTCCGCGCGCCTCGCAGCACCCCGCGCCCCGCCGCCACCGCCGCGCGCCAGCTCTGCGCTCCACTGCGTGGCGGCGCCCGGCTCTGCCGCTGGCCCCGCCAGCTCGCTGCCGCCTCGCCTTGCCTCGCGCCCCGCCGCGCGCTGCCGCAACCGCCTCGGCCACCTCGGCCCTCCGCCTCCCTGCTGCCTCGCCCGCCGACCCTGCCTCGCCCGCAGCCGCGCGAGCGCCGCCCCACCGTCCGCCTCGCCGCCGCCGGAGTTCCCTGGGCCCGCCCCGAAGCGCCGTCGCGTCCAGCCGTCCGCACCAACGCCGCCCTGCGGTCCCCACCGCGTCGCTGTCTAGCCGCCGTCAGCGCCTCCTCCGATTCCCCGTGGGCCCGCTCCGGAGACCATCCGCTCCGCTGCAAGGCCACCCTAAGGATGGACAGTACCAGAGATACTCAAGAATTCCCGATACGGCCATCGAGACGACAAGATCTTCATCCGGGAACGTCAAGCTCTACCTCCTGAAATCCGGAAGACCCCGGTGTCGAACCCGAAGGCCTCGGCGAGGACCGCAAGTTTTCCTACCGGAATCGCCATGACCGTCCAAGATCCCGAAGACCACGGAACCAAGGAATTCCGAGCAGCGAGAACTACTTGGCGGGCGGCCACACATGCGACAAGACCTTCGACCGGATCGACAAGTGCTCCCTCACGACGCCATGACCCGGCGCCCCGGATACCAAGACCGCCCACGATGGCGCGGATCAACAAGACCCTATAGCGGCAAGACCGACCCGTGGGACGGCAAGACCTTCAGCGATGAGCGAAACGGCGCGAACCAAGTTACGCTCCCGGACATCGAGACCCGATGCACCAAGATCTACCTTCACGAGAACGACCGAATCCGAGAACGCTTCCGCGAACCGAACCCCGGATCCGTCGAACCACGAGACCGACCCGAACCGGAACCAAGATCGTGAGACCCCTAATGTGTGAACCCTTTCCGAAACCCTATTTTATAACATAATCACAACTTGTTGCATATTGAATTGTCATCTCGCATGCATACGTGGTTTGGGGGCCTTATGCCGATTCACCTCTTAACTAAATATGGGGCCCATATGCGGGCAAATCTAGCCTTATATTGGCCTCATATAAACTTGTGTAGCGAACCGGTATCTTATAGTGCCTTGTTTAAACAACATTTAAACTGCGGGGGTTTTAAACAACTTGAACCACCTAATTAATGTCGGGACCCCGGTTCCGCTTAATCGACTTTGATTGTATCGCACCTTGCCATGCCATCCATCATGCATGCATCATGCCGATCTTCTGTGTAATAAATAGTGCATCCGTGTTTCTACTAGTGTCTTGCTTCTTCGCGGATAAGGCCGTTGAGTTGATGTGAGCTTAGCCCGATCTTGGTTGACCCTTCGACAATGTTTTCAGAGCATCTCCTCTTTCTACCTATCTTACTTTTATAGTATTTACTTCCCTCTGTTGATCTTTGCTATACGTGTTGCGATGCTTTAGATTTCGTACCCGTGATATTCCTTGCAGCCATATATAGCCTTGGACACATCCTATTACCTGTTGTTTGGTAGATAGTTGGACCCGCGTGTCGTAGTCGCTTGCTCGAGTGTTTTGCTTGTCGTCAAGTACCACAATCATTGGAGGAATTGCCGCATGTTGACGATGAAGATGATCATGGTTTACTTATTGCTCATTTTAATTCCTGTTTAACAACTAAAATTGAATTAAGCGAGAGGCATCGGTGGGTGATAGGTAAGATTTGGTTTTCGAGCATACTTGTGTCCCGTGGGACCGAGTTCTTGACACTGTTGAGATCGAGCGCTAACCACGGTGGGGAGATATGGGCCCCCATCGATAATTACCTGATTTCAAAGTATTGTCTTGGGGCCACAAACTAGTTTGGGGCTTTATTACTATCTGTACTTATGCCATGCTTTATCGCTTTATTTACGATTGTGCGAGTACTGCATTGCATGTCTTTTAAGCGGAATGTTTTGGCGGTGTCGGCATCCCGATTGGGGACCTGCATCGTTCATGCATTGTCGCAAACCCCGAGTCCGTCTCGAGACCGGCCGACTTCGTTGGTGTGTACTTAGTGGGGTGGCCCCGGTGCTTGCTTTGGAGTGCAGGAACGCCGTGACCTAGGCCCCGCCGACATCTGGATGGGTGTATGTTAAGCGATCGGCAAAAGGGTCAAGTGCTGTGGATACTTTGGTGCACCCTGCAGGGTTTAATCTTTTCGAGAAGCCGTGTCCGCGGTTATGGACGACTTGGAGCACAGTGTCTGATCATAGACAACTATAACTAAAGTTTACTGTTTTAAATTGACTTGTTTCCGATATGATTAGTAATCAGCTCCACTACAACAGAATGGCTAAGTAAAAGTTTCAACAACTGCTGGGTTTTGTGGTTATCTCATAACAAATGTATCTGACTAGTAAGTATTGCCACTATAACAGCATGATTAACTCAAGCGCCCCTTTTACTTTATCGGACGATTATCTAAACTTGACTAGTAAAGTGCCGCAACTATAATGAATAAATAAAAGCCAACCTGGGTGAGTTCCTCGGTTGACTTCTCGTTTGGTCTCGAGGGAAACACCGGGATGGGTTTGTTTGGTGTTAGTTTCAGGTTGGATCCGGATAGGTCATTCTCGCCTCTCTCGATAACCGCCTTGTTTGAGTCTCTATAGGTTGTTTAGTGCATCTGCTGCCGCTCGATCCACCATATCTATGTAGGCGAGGACCGAATTCTAGCCTCGCTGTCTTGGCCTCGATCGACGCTCCTTCTTTTCCTTTGCCCTTTGTCGGCACCCTTTTGTTTAAGCAGGTTTTGAGATCGACGCGTTAGCGTGGTTACCCTTCCGGCTTGGCTCGGGCAGGGTTATGGGCGCCATTGGTTATTCTTGGGCTCTTAGCCCCATTTGCATCTTGTCGTAGTGGACGCTCCCTCTTTCAAGGTGATTTGGATCTTTGTACCGAATATTTGTATGCTTGACTCTTTGAGTCGCTGTTGTGTATATATCATTACGTGGGTCCCATCGAGGACCTGTTGTGTTATTACTTTGTTTTTCCACCCGCACGAAAGTGCTGGTGGCACCTTGAATCGTTTCTATGCGGGTTTGGCGAATTTTTGAAACTTGCATAGGGCCGATTCAGGGTGTTACTGAGTGGTATCGAGCTCAGCAGTTGCGATACCCCACAAGTCCAGCCTGTAGGATAACCTAGCTAACGGCCGAAGTAGCGTGTCAAAACTATTTTTGAAAACCGGTTGGATAGCTCTAATTAGGTCTGATTTTACTCCTTACCCCTCTGCTGTTCTCCTCTTACCTCGACGTGTTTTGGAATCTGCTCTCTTATCTTTTCTTCGAGTCCAGGATTTCTCGTGGTGGGGTTTCCGTCGTACCTTTAGGGTTTCGCTTCCTCCTTTGGTAACGGTGTTCTACCATCCGGTGTTCAAGCTGCCGGATGAATCCGTCTACGGTGTTACCATCCTTTGTTCCTTGTTTGTGCCTTCCGGTGTTTTCTGACGCGACGACATCATCTACGCGGATCCGATCTGATGCGCATCACTCCTTGTTTCCGAACCTCGCTTGTCGAGATCTTCAGTCTGAATCCGAGGGTTGGTTGCATAATCTGTCTATTCGTGTACAGAGTAATGCTTTGAGTGCGGGATGGAGTCGCGACCATACCACTACTCTTATCATTTGCTTTTGTACATTGAATGGTGGATCGATGCAATTTTACTCCTTCCGCTGAAGTTAGAGGTGGCCTTACCTTTAACTTCGTCCGTTGTTTATCCGGAGTGTTCTCTTGACGAACGGGATCAACGACCATTGTTAGTGGTGTCGCGAAGATCTACACGAAGCGAGAAGACGCAGATCGCCGACCTTCCTTCCGGTACCATGAGGCGGATCTCGAGGGCGAGATCCATTGTTAGTGGTGTCGAATTGTGGCATCCCGCAAAACCACTACTAGAAAATCGCGTTGAATTTGTGCATTGCATCGTCATCATCATGCATTGTTTGCCAAAACTATTTGCGCAACACCCGATTTGTTTTCCAAACGCCCCATCTTTATTCAAACGCCAAAAACCGGGTCCCCGGGATATTTTGTTTTGGCCGCTATCGGTTTGCAGACGGCCCGTTTAAATCGAATAAGTATTTATTTATTTTTGGCCGGAGCAGTCGAACAGGCCAACCGACCCGAACGACCGCCCCAGTTTTCTAGATCGGTCCAAACCTGGCCGCCCTGCTAATCCTATAGCTACCAATCTACCTAACCCACCCTCCACATCACCCCACCCAATCCCTGCACGCCACCTCACCCCTCCTCTCTCCCTCTACCTATCTAAACATGCCACGTGTCCCTCCCTCTCTCACCCAATCTCCCACCAATCCGGACCCGCCACCTCACCCTCCCCAAAACCCCCACCACTCCCTGCTTGCCACGTGGACCAACCCTCCCCCTCTCTCCCCTCTCTCTCTCTCACCCCCCCACCCCCACACACGCCAGCACACGCAGCAGCCCAGCCCCAACTGCCCCAGCCACTCCCCCTGTCACCACCTCCCACCGCGTCCCCACGTGGGACCCACCTCGCCCTCCCCAACCCCGTCCCTGCCCGCCTCCCCCTCCTCCTCCCAAGACCGTCGCCCGGCCTTCCCGTCCACCTCCCGGCCGACCACGCGCCGCCGCATCCACCCCTGAGCCCTCCGTGCCGCCACCCTCCTCCCTCCCGGGTTCTCCTCACTGGCCGCCCGCCGCTCCGCGCCACCACCTCTGCGCCGCTCCTTCCTACCTCCCTCTCTCCGTCGCCGCCTACCTCCCTCTCTCCGTCGCCTACCTCTCTCTCCGTCGCGGTCCGCCCTCCCCTCATAGCACCCGCGCTCCCGCGCCCGAGGCCTCTTCTTCCTCGGGCTCAGCCTCATGCCAGAGACCCGCCCGCCGCCAACCATGTCGCCAGCTCCGCTCCTGCGGCGTGGCGGCGCCCGGCTCTGCCGCTGGCCCTGCTCTGCCCGTCCGCCGCCTTGCCTCGCTGCTGCCGGCCGCGTCGCCGCCGCAACCCTCGGCCACCTCCGACCCTCCGCCTCCTGCTGCGGCCTGCGCTGACGCCGCCTCGCCAGAGCCCAGCGAAGCGCCGCCCACCATCCGCCTGCGCCGCTGAGTTCCACAGGCCCGCCCAAGCGCGTCGCGTCCAGCCGTCGCACTAACGCCGCCCTGCGGTCCCCGCGTCATTGTCCGCCGTCGGCGCCTCCTCCGATTCCCGTGGGCCGCTCCGAGACCATCGCTCATTGCAAGGCCACCCTAAGGATGGACGATGCGGAGATACTCAAGAATTCCCGATCTGGCCATCGAGACAGCGGGATCTTCATCCGGGCGTCAAGCTCTACCTCCGAAATCCGGAAGACCCGGTCGAACCCAAGGCCTCCGGCAGGACCCGCAAGTTTTCCTACCGAATCGCCATGGCCCAAGATCCCGAAGACCACGGAACCAAGGAATTCCCGAGCAGCGAGAACTACTTGGCGGGCGTACACATGCGACAAGACCTTCGACCCGGATGCGACAAGTGCTCCCTCACAGACGCCATGACCCGACGCCCCCGGATACCAAGACCGCCACGATGGCGCGGATCAACAAGACCCTCGCAACGGCAAGACCGACCCCGTGGGACCCGGCAAGACCTTCGCGATGACGAGAACGACGCCGAACCAAGTTCTGCTCCCCGGACATCGAGACCCCGATGCACCAAGATCTACCCCTTACCGAGAACGACCCCGGAATCCGAGAACGCTTCCGCCGAACCCCGAACCCCAGATCCGTCGAACCCTGAGACCGACCCCGAACCCCGGAACCAAGATCGTCGAGACCCCTAATGTGTGAACCCTTTCCGAAACCCTATTTTATAACATAATCACAACTTGTCGCACATTTAATTGTCGTTTCGCATGCATATCATGTGGTTTGGGGGCCTTATGCCGATTCACCTCTTAACTAAATATGGGGCCCATATGCGGGCAAATCTAGCCTTATATTGGCCTCATATAAACTTGTGTAGCGAACCGGTATCTTATAGTGCCTTGTTTAAACAACATTTAAACTGCGGGGGTTTTAAACAACTTGAACCACCTAATTAATGTCGGGACCCCGGTTCCGCTTAATCTGACCTGAGTGTATCGCACCTTGCCATGCCATCCATCATGCATGCATCATGCCGATCTTCTGCCGTGTAATAAATAGTGCATCCGGTGTTTCTACTAGTGTTTTGCTTCTTCGCGGATAAGGCCGTTGAGTTGATGTGAGCTTCGCCCCGATCTTCGGTCGAACCTTTCGACAATGTTTTCAGGCGAGCATCTCCCTCTTTCTACCTATCTTACTTTTATAGTATTTATTCCCTCCTGTTGATCTTTTGCTGTCTGTGTTGCGATGCTTTAGTTTCCGTACCTGTGATTTCCCTTGCAGCCCTATATTGCCTTGGACACACCCTATTACATTGTTTGGTAGATAGTTGGACCCAGCGTGTCGTAGTCGCTTGCTCGAGTGTTTTGCTTGTCGTCAAGTACCACAATCATTGGAGGAATTGCCGCATGTTGACGATGAAGATGATCATGGTTTACTTATTGCTCATTTTAATTCCTGTTTAACAACTAAAATTGAATTAAGCAGAGGCATCGGTGGGTGATAGGTAAGATTTGGTTTTCCGAACGCACTTGTGTCCGTGGGACCAGTTCTTGACACTGTTAGAGATCGGCGCGCTAACCACGGTGGGGAGATATGGGCCCCCATCGATAATTACCGATTTCAAAGTATTGTCTTGGGGCCACAAACTAGTTTGGGGCTTTATTACTATCCTGTACTTATGCCATGCTTCTTGCTTTATTTACGATTGTGCGAGGTACGCACTTTGTCTTGTTAGGCGGAATGTTTTCGCGGTGTCGGCGATCCCGATTGGGGACCTGCATTGTTCACGACCATTGTCGCAAACCACGAGTCCGTCTCGAGACCGGCCGACTTCGTTGTGTACTTAGTGGGTGGCCCCGATTGCTTGCTTTGGGTCTAGGAACGTCGTGACCTAGGCCCGCCGACACCGATGGGTGTATGTTAACGATCGGCAAAAAGGGTCAAGTGCTGTGGATACTTTGGTGCACCCTGCGGTTTAATCTTTTCGAAGCCGTGTCGCGGTTATGGGACGACTTGGAGCACGATGTCGATCATAGACAACTATAACTAAAGTTCTTGTTTTAAATTGACTTGTTTCCGATATGATTAGTAATCAGCTCCACTACAACAATGAATGGCTAAGTAAAAGTTTCAACAAGCTACTGGGTTTTGTGGTTATCTCATAACAAATGTATCGACTAGTAAGTATTGCCACTATAACGGCATGATTAACTCAAAGCGCCTTGTTTACTTTATCGGGCGATTATCTAAACTTGACTAGTAAAGTGCATAACTATAACTGAATAAATAAAGCGCCAACGGGTGAGTTCCTCGGTTGACTTCCTCGTTTGGTCTCGAGAAACACCGGGATGGGTTTGTTTGGTGTTAGTTTCAGGTTGGATCCGGATAGGTCATTCTCGCCCCTCTCGATAACCGCCGATTGTTTTGAGTCTCTATAGGTTGTTTAGTGCATCTTTGCCGCTCGATCCACCATATCTATGTAGGCGAGGACCGAATTCTAGCCTCGCTGTCTTGGCCTCGATCTTGACGCTCCTCCTTTTCCTTTGCCCTTTGTCGGCACCCCTTTGTTTAAGCAGGTTTTGAGATCGACGCCGTTAGCAGGGTTACCCTTCCGGCTTGGCCTGGGCAGGGTTATGGACGCCATTGGTTATTCTTCAGGGCTCTTAGCCCCATTTGCATCTTGTCCGTAGTCGGACGCTCCCTCTTTTCAAGGTGATTTGGATCTTTGTACCGAATATTTGTATGCTTGACTCTTTGAGTCGCTGTTGTGTATATATCTGTTCTGTGGGTCCCATCGAGGACTGTTGTGTAATGTTATTACTTTGTTTTTCCACCCGCACGAAAGTGCCTGGTGGGCACCTTCGAATCGTTTCTATGCGGGTTTGGCGAATTTCGCTGAAACTTGCATAGGGCCGATTCTGAGGGTGTTACAGTTCATCAAGGAACCGGTGAAGACCGAAGGCACGGTCATGGACGACATCGACAAGGAGGACGCGGAAAAAAAGGACGCGGATGAGAAGGGTCGACGTGAAGCCATGGAGAAGCCGACAAAAGCAATGTCAGTGACATGGGTGCCAAGGAAGGGGACGGCAAAAGCAATTCCGAGGAAGACGTCGGCGAGGAGCAACCAGCGTATTTGGGATCCAGGTCGATGTAAAGAAGCACATCGTGATTAGGGGTGATTGTTAGATAATCACGTGTCCTACACGTATTGGAATTGTAGTCCGAGTAGGTGTAGGTGTCTAGATAATATAGAGAATGTATGCTATATAATTTAATTAACTAGTCAAGTACCTAAAGCATTATGCACAATTTTGGAGTTTCATTATATGATTCCTCTATCTAGTTGAATTATTTATCATAATTAATTAGTTGATGCTATGTCCAACATTTTCTAGGTATATCGTCATCATTGATGATGTATGGTCTATATCAGCATGGGGCGATATCAAGTGTGCTTTTCCGGAAAATAACTGTTTTAGCAGAATTATAGCTACTACACGCGTTATTGATGTAGCAAGGTCATGTTGCCTTGCTAATGATGACCGTATCTATAACATGGAACCTCTAAGTCCTTCTCAGTCTAAGATATTGTTTTTCAAGAGAATTTTTGGCTCTGAGAACTACTGCCCTGATATGCTGAAACAAGTCTCAGATGAAATCCTAAAAAAATGTGGAGGGCTTCCATTAGCTATTATGAGTATAGCTAGTCTATTGGCAAATAGACCAATCGATAAACAAGAGTGGGAGAAGGTGAAAAAGTCAGTTGGTTCTGACATGGGAAAAAATCAAAGCTTAGAGAGAATGAACAACATACTATCCCTGAGCTACAATGTTCTTTCACCTAACCTGAAGACATGTTTGTTGTATTTAAGTATTTTTTTCCGAGGATTGTGTGATTGATAGGGAGAGGATAGTGAGGCGATGGATTTCAGGTCAAATGACCAACGTTATTGCTATAATCGTGGTATAGTTTGCGATAATGTGTCCATATTGTGCACACATGTGTATCATGGGATGGTGAACAATGTTGTAGGAGGAAGTTTTCCTTTTCGTCGCACCGAAAAGCCATTTTTCATTTTCCAAGTGCAAAAAACAGGGTGTTTTTGTGAAGCAACCACCAAATGAAAGTTTCGAAATGATAATACCACATTTTTCAAAAATACTAGACCATATTGAATGGATAATTTCCTAACCTAGGAATCTCAAACCTTTCCGTTCACCTCTCGTGAAAAAGACAAATTCCTGCTGAATCGGTAGGAAATGAGTTAGATTTGAACTACAGGTACATGATATATTGCTCATGATTTTTTGTAAAAATCATTTTTAGGTTCACAATATGCTATTTCATCAGAGATCTAATGCAAGTGTAGTGAGACTCGTCCCCGAGCTAAGAATCATCATGCCCCTCGATTTAGGTAGTTTGATGATAGTTTGAAATGTGCATAAAAAATTAAAAAACGATCGAAACAATGCAAAAACTTCGCGTGGTGTCATATTATATGACATAGTTCCATGAAAAAATACCAGACTTGGTATATTCATTGAGTCTTAAAAAAACGTTCACAAAATGGCCTATCTCAATCGAGGTTTTCTGGATTTCAGGTCAAATTGACCAATGTTATTGCTATAATCGCGGTATAGTTTGCGATAATGTGTCCATATTGTGCACACATGTGTATCATGGGATGGTGAACAATGTTGCAGGAGGAAGTTTTCCTTTTCGTCGCACCGAAAAGCCATTTTTCATTTTCCGAATGCAAAAAAGGGGTGTTTTTGTGAAGCAACCACCAAATGAAAGTTTCAAAATGATAATACCACATTTTTCAAAAATACTAGACCATATTGAATGGACAATTTCCCAACCTAGGAATCTCAAACCTTTCCGTTCACCTCTCGTGAAAAAGAAAAATTCCTGCTGAATCGGTAGGAAATGAGTTAGATTTGAACTGCAGGTACATGATATATTGCTCATGATTTTTTGTAAAAATCATTTTTAGGTTCACAATATGCCATTTTATCAGAGATCTAATGCAAGTTTAGTGAGACTCGTCCCCGAGCTAAGAATCATCATGCCCCTCGATTTAGGAAGTTTGACGATAGTTTAAAACGAGCATAAAAAATTAAAAAATGATCGAAACAATGCAAAACCTTCGCGTGGTGTCATATTATATGACATAGTTCCATGGAAAAATATAAAACTTGATATATTCATTGAGTCTTAAAAAAACCTTCACAAAATGGCCTATCTCAATCGAGGTTTTCTGGATTTCAGGTCAAATGACCAATATTATTGCTATACTCACGGTATAGTTTGCGATAATCTATCCATATTTTGCACACATGTGTATCATGGGATGGTGAACAATGTTGCAGGAGGAAGTTTTCCTTTTCGTCGCATCGAAAAGCCATTTTTTATTTTTCGAGTGCAAAAAACGGGGTGTTTTTGTGAAGCAACCACCAAATGAAAGTTTCAAAATGATAATACCACATTTTTAAAAAATACTAGACCATATTGAATGGAACAATTTCCCAACCGGGATATCTCAAACCTTTCCGTTCACCTCTCGTGAAAAAGACAAATTCCTGCCGAATCAGCAGGAAATAAGTTAGATTTGAACTACATGTACATGGTATGATGCTCATGATTTTTTGCAAAAATCATTTTTAGGTTCAAAATATGCTATTTCATCAGATATCTAATTCAAGTTAAGTGAGGCTCAGCCCCGAGCTAAGAATTTTCATGCCCCTCGATTTAGAAAGTTTGACGATAGTTTAAAACGGGCATAAAAAATTAAAAAACGATCGAAACAATGCAAAAACTTCGCGTGGTGTCATATTATGTGACATAGTTGCATGGAAAAATATAAAACTTGATATATTGATCGTGTCTCAAAAAACCCTTCACAAAATGACCTATCTCAATCGAGGTTTTTTGGATTTCAGGTCAAATGACTAATGTTATTGCTAGAATCGCGATATAGTTTGCGCTAATGTGTCTATATTATGCACTCATGTATATCATGGGATGGCGAACAATGTTGCAGGAGGAAGTTTTCCATTTCGTCGCACCAAAAAGCCGTTTTTTATTTTTCGAGTGCCAAAAATGGGGTGTTTTTTGAATCTTGACATAGTTTCAGTTGGTCTAATATTTAAAATTTATGATATATAATTAAATAGATGATAGGGATGTCATATTTGGATTCCTCTCATTTTTCTAATCGATTTGGATATATTATTTGTCGAATTGTGATTTACGGATTTGTAGATATGAATTATTCAAATTTAAATAAAAAAAGCAAAATAAATAAAATTTATTTTATTTTTATTTGAATTCAAGATTATTATTACTTATTTATTGTTGTTTACTCAAAAAATTGTATGGAATGTAAAAAAATAAATATGTCTAACATTATAGTGTAATGGTTAATAGGTTTGATATGATAATATTCACAACAAGTTCTAGTTTGTTTGTCGGAAGCTCATGTGGAAGGAACGAAGAAGTTAAGCGTGCTGGGGCTGGAGTAGTATTAGGATAGGTGACCGGTTGGGAAGTTTGACTAATTGTACAATTTGACTTGAGACTAAGTATACTTAGAATAAAAAATGTCCATGTGAGATTAACAAGTTAAACAATACAAAAACGTTAAAAAAAATTGAAAAAAATTTGAAATTTTTTTTTTGAAAAAAAGGATTGGAAAAAAAAATTAAAAAAATCTAGGCCGACGGTAAAGCCGTCGGCGTAGCCAAACGGTCGTTAGTCATCTAGGTGGGCCCCATATGGTCTACGCCGACGGGAGAAGAGGCTACGCCTACGGTCATACGCCGACGGCAGCCGTCGGGCCAGCCTACGCCGACGGCATTTAGGGCTACGCCGACGGGACCCGGCCGTCGGCGTATTCAGCTTATCCTATAGTGTCTCCTCGACAAGATCAAAGGCAAAGTCTAAGTCGGTCGCACGCGCCAGCCGCAAGCGGTGCCTTCACCTGCGCTGGTATTTATAGAACCAACCGGACGAAAAGCTCAGCTCACCGAAATTTTCAAATAACTAGGACATATGCCCGTGCGTTGCAACGGGAGAGAAATTTTTATTTCACCATGCGGTCTTCCGCACCGACAAATCATTAAGAGGAATCGTTATGTGGATATGCGGCGCGCTTTCAATCATCTGGTCCAACACCCACGTTCAATCATCTGGTCCAACACCCACAACACCAAGGCCTTGGTTGACAAATTCCTATGAAATTAAAGACATGACATGCGACTCCTGAATGATCTGTCATGACAATAATAAGAAAACCTGGCTAATATCAATGAAGTTTTTATTGAGATAAACTTGTTCTGGTTAACATTAAAAAGGCATTTCGAATTTAAGAGTGTCATTTCTGGAGTCAAAGATTTGCCAGGTACACCATGCATTTTCTCACTGGATCGGAGATATTAGAAAAAAATATTAAGTGCATGCTAGTGAGGACATCTTATAAGCATCTGATTCTTGAGCATACACAACTCAGACAAATACATGAATCTTTACGCATGATTATTTTTTTCCCTTGGTGATTGAAAGAACTTCGAGCTAGTCCAGGATCCTAATGCGGTGGACTTTCCAACCTCTCCTCATGCCTCCATCAGTCCCACTTTGCATGCAGAACCATCATCGAAGAGTCCCACTCCACGCTTCTTGAAGCTCCTCTCAATGGTGTTGGTCTCCTGCTCGAATCTTGCACAGTCCTGCCGCTAGCGCCTCTCAACGTTGCGGTGATATCATCGGCTGGGCATGGCTTCTACTTGAGAACAAAGAACTGGGATGTTACGACTTGCTTCTGCTGATTATGCCTTACATATTATGAAAATCAGAAGTTCATCCAGGCATAATATGGATGGTACCTCAGCTCAGCTGCAGTTGAAGATTAACTTTGACCATCAACAATCGGAGACTGAAACATATTGGTGCTCCTTCAAAATGATTGATAATGCCTGCAAAAATAATCAAATAATTTATTTTTAAAGAGATAATATATAATCTAGTATGCTTTGCTATCTCCGAAAAGTATGGTGACAGTCGGTCAAATTCAGAAATGGGAAAGGTAATTAGATAATTATAAGATCATCTGAAGTCTTACCATACCAAAAGGTTTGCTATGTACGTCCCCTTTATGTTAATGATTGTAACCGAATTAAGCTTCCATTATTAAGAAACTAACCTTTGAACCTCAGGGGGTAACAATCATGCTCTAACC
Source organism: Avena longiglumis (assembly GCA_030063025.1). Lineage (NCBI taxonomy): Eukaryota > Viridiplantae > Streptophyta > Magnoliopsida > Poales > Poaceae > Avena > Avena longiglumis. The sequence continues at coordinate 84,123,008 of CP125974.1, forward strand.
TTCTGGACTCCAAGGTAACAATCTCGCTCTATCTGAACCCCCTTTCTCCGAAAAAAGCAGGAGAGTTCAGTACATCGAACAACATTATTTTAAAGGAAATTACAGTACGTATTAGTATATTTAGCAAAACGTATTCTAACATTTTTGCCATGATATCGCTGCAGCCTTCCCCGTGTCTGTCTGGTCGTCCCATAGGCTCTGCCTCGTCGTCCTAGTCCTCCCTGCCAAGGCAATTTCCACTGGATGCTCGTTGTAGCCAGATTAAATTCTGACAAAGCATGTTCACAAAAAAAAATTCTGACAAAGCATAGAAAATGGCTTATGAATAATATTTCAATAATGTACTCCTTGAGTCCTTGACCGAAACAGGCCCTAGGAATTTATAAATGGGACATGTCGAGTATCTTTGAACATAATCCAATTCCAGTTATTTCGAACTAAAGCGTTTTCATCCACGAGACGAACACAGCTACTTGCGGCTACTGCTCCTTGAACTGCAAATACTCAGGGACACTCAACATCATGCTCACTCACATTTACCCTCACATCACATAATCCTAGACGCCATGCCTGGCTTGATGGCGAGAGCAACCTACACAGCAATCTTAACAGGTGAACACATGTAGAACTGCAGATCACATCAGACCATCTCATATGTGGAAAATGTAGCTAGAAGTTAAAACTACTTTAGTTCATCCATAGCAGGCATATCCAATTACCCATTGGTTTAGGTCAACTGTTGTTAGTAATTTACGGTTACAAATGGAAAATACAATAGTCAATATAACTAATTGCCGTTATACACCTCCATTACTCCATACCCCTTTATAACACAGAGTATTTCATCCATTGATCTTTCTGTACTGGAATACCTTGAAACACACTCAACAACATCAGAATCTAACATGTGAGACTAACGATAAATCAACTGGATGGAAGACACACACATTAAGCATGAAAATAGGTGAAATCCATCATAAATACCTTTAGTTTCTAGCACTCCTCTAGTTCTTTCCTCTTCTCTGAATATAGCCGCCTCAACAATTGAATTGTAGGATCAACATTTATATATTTTAGGGGCTCCATTTTCTCTTCTTGGATGGATATTTTAGAGAGTAAGTACTGAACATGCTTGCACTCCCACAAATATAACTATTGTTTCAAATTAATAAAGTGAACTCTAAAAATCTTCTACCCAGGAGGTAAACAGCAAGCAACTGAAGCTTATGAAAATATATTTATTCATCAGTGCATGCTATGATTTCTCTGTTCTTGGTACAATTTTACATGAAGAAAGCTATTGGCTTATAGGAGAAGACATGCTGCTATGTAGGTGTTATGCACTTTCAGTTTCAACATCTAAAAGTGTTGCACTCTAGTTCCGTATAGTGAACAACCTAATCACAACAAAATTGTAGCATCTGATAACAAGATCTAAACAACAACAAAAAATCATTTACAGAAGATGTAACCAATGTGCAGGAAACAGGTGCATCACCTTCAGTTGCCATCTCCTAGCAGCAGGCTTCAGGCGACTGAGCCATCTCCCATGAGCAGCGTGCTCTCCGCACCTTCCTTGCACCCGCACTCCAGCAGCAGGCTCGATTCAGACGAGGGCTGGTGCCGGGGCGTCTCGACGAAGCAGGCGTTATCGTCCCACATCATCTCGAGCCGGAAGATCCGGCAGAGCGAGGTGACCGTGATGAGGAGGTTAGGGTGGAGGTGCGGAGGCTGCCACACGATGTGGTAGTCGTCGGCCGTCGCCCAGTCGAGCTGCTGGTTAGCCGTCCGCCCGGCGATGCATCCAAGCGGTGCGCTAGGCAGTTGCTATGGCGGCACAGCGGGGGATTCGGTAGGTGGCGAGATGGAGATTAGGTAGACGGCACGGAGAGGAAGGTGGAGGTGGTTGGTTGATGAGAGAGGCGGAGTCGTGGGCGGCCTGCCGATGTGAGAAGGGCGACTGGGATCTATCTGGGTATGTGTGGGTTGACTTTGGAGACGTTTTCTGAGGATGCGTTTGGCGTTGTTTGCGGGTCAGACAAAGGACAAATGACGAAGGACTAAGCGGACGAACGTAGTGGCGTAAAGCAGGAGTCATTTTCTTTTTAGATAGTAGAGATTAGGTAGACGGCACGGAGAGGAAGGTGGAGGTGGTTGGTTGATGAGAGAGGCGGAGTCGTGGGCGGCCTGCCGATGCGAGAAGGGCGACGGGGATCTATGTGGGTATGTGTGGGTTGACTTTGGAGACGTTTCCTGAGGATGCGTTTCTTCTCACGAGGCGTTGTTTGCGGGTCTGACAAAGGACAAATGACGAAGAACGAAGGACGAAGCGGACGAATGTAGTGGCATAAAATGGAACAGTCATTTTCTTTTTAGATAGTAGAGATTAGCTAGACGGCACGGAGAGGAAGGTGGAGGTGGTTGGTTGATGAGAGAAGCGGAGTCGTGGGCGGCCTGCCGATGTGAGAAGGGCGACGGGGATCTATGTGGGTACACTACAAGGAATGTGTTATTCTATGACCTTCTAATAGTGACCGTGAACAAAATCGTCATAGAGTTATGACGATTTTGCATGAGATGGTCGTAAGCAGTTCAAGAGGACCTATACCCTGGAAAATTACGACGATTTTGCCAAAAATCGTCATAGTTACTTTAGATGAAATCGTCATAATTTGATGGAAGAAGCCTATGGTGTTACTTGTAGCTCACTATGACGATTTTAAATCGTCATATTGTCCAAATTAGCATAAATTGACATGAGTTGTCTGCCACCTCATCATTTATGCCTACGTGTCATTTTTATGTGTCAATCCACGTGTCTGCTTTAGAGCGTTGCCAATTAAGCAGGAAAAAAAGGAGGTGCGGGGTTCGAACCCGCAACCAATTTCTCTATCCCACTAAGGAGGACTAGAACCACTGAGCCACGATGGCATTTGTGCTTTCATCCCACGCTACAAATTTATGAATATGGCCATGTTCAGTTGAGCATTGTCAATTAATAGAGCAAAAAGGGGTGGAACGGGGGTTCGAACCCGCAACGCCCAGCTAGGTCCGATGGTGGTTAACCACCAGGCCACTAGTCAGTTTGTGTCAAGGAATGGAGCTCGCCCTTTTTAAACAACGTTTTCTTTGTTGGGCCTGGGCCAAGGAGACACGAGGCCTCCTGTTTTTCTCCACCTATTTTTTTTATCTTTTCCTTATACGACTGATGGGCTTGTGGTTTGTTGGGCTCGCATTTTCTTTTAGTTGGTGGTCCAGTTTTAGTCCTAGGCCGATGTGTTGGTCTATTCAGAAAGTTTTTTTCTTTTTCCTATTTTGTTAATTCTTTTGTATCTTTTTCAATAAAAATCCAAAATAATTGATTTTTGGCTCTAAATTTTTATAAAAATCAGTAGATCCTCTTAGGGTGTTAATTATGAATATTTATTTATTTTAAAATAGTGGATTTTATTTGGTGGTTGCTTCACAATATGCCCCGTTTTATGTACTCGGGAAATGGAAAATGCTTTTCTTGTGCGACGAAAAGAAAAAAATTGTCTCAAAATGAATTGGATCTCTGAAGAAACATGATATTGTGAGTCTAAAAATGATTTTTGCCAAAAATCATGAGCATCGGATCATGTACCTGTAGTTCAAACCGGACCCACTTCCTACCGATTTAGTAGGAATTTGTCTTTTTCGCCAGGGGTGAACGGAAAGGTTTGAGATACCCCGGTTGGGACATTGTCCATGTAAGGTGGTCTAATATTTTTACAAAATATGGTGGTACCATTCTAAAACTGTCGTTTGGTGGTTGCTTCACAAAGCCTGCTTTTCTTTCGGAAAATGGAAAATGGTTTTCCATCGACCAAAAGGAAAACTTTCTCCTGCAACATTGTTCTCCATACCATGATACATATTTGTGCACAATATGGGCACATTATCACAAACTATGCCCTGATTCTAGCCATAACATTGGTCATTTGGCCCGAAAGCCACTAAACCTCGAACATGATAGGTCATTTTGTGAAGGGTTTTTTGAGACATACTCAATTTACCAAGTTTGGTATTTTTCCTTGCAATTATGTCACATAATAAGACACCGCGTGAAGGATTTGCGTTGATCGGACCGTTTTTTATTTTTTTATGCCCGTTTCAAACTATGGTCAAAGCAGCGAAACGAAGGTTCTTAGCTAGGGGCTAAGCCTCGCTGAACTTGCGTTGGATCTCTGAAGAAACATGATATTGTGAGTCTAAAATAATTTTTCCAAAAATCATGAGCATCGGATCATGCACTGTAGTTCAAACGGACCCACTTCTGGATTCGGCAGAATTTATCTTCGCCCGGGGTGTAAGGAAAGGTTTGAGATGCCCGGTTGGGACATTGTCCATGTAAGGTGGTCTAATATTTTTACAAAATATGGCGGTACCATTCTCTAAAAGCGCTTTTGGTGGTTGCTTCACAAAAGCGGCGTTTTCTTCGGAAAATGGAAAATGGTTTTCCATGCATTTAAATGGAAAACTTCCTCCTGCAACATTGTTCGCCATCCCATGATGCACATGTGTGCACTGTCTGGATGCATTATCACAAACTATGCCTGGTTCTAGCCATAACATTGGTCATTTGACCCGAAAGCCATGAAACCTCGAACATGATAGGTCATTTTGTGAAGGTTTTTTTGAGACATACTCAATTTACCAAGTTTGGTATTTTTCCTTGCAACTATGTCACATAATAAGACACCACGCGAAAGATTTGCGTTGATCGGGCCGTTTTTGAATTTTTTATGCCCGTTTCAAACTATGGTCAAAACGGCGGTCATGAAGGTTCCTAGATAGGGGGTGAGCCTCGCTAAACTTGCATTGGATCTCTGAAGAAATAGCATATTGTGAGTCTAAAAATGATTTTTGCAAAAAATCATGGGCATTAGATAAAGTACATGTAGTTCAAATCGGACCCACTTCCTGCTGATTCTGCAGGAACTTGTCTTTTTCGCCAGGGGTGGAAGGAAATGTTTGAGAGACCCCGGTTGGGACATTTGTCCATGTAAGGTGGCCTATTATTTTTAAAAATGGTATGGTAGAATTTTGAAACTTCCATTTGGTGGTTGCTTCACAAAAGCAGTTTTTCTAAGTGCAAAAAAGTGATTTGTGAACAGACCAATCAAACCAGAAAACCCTCCCACGGATCATCTGATGGACTGATCTAGACCGTTCATTTCCGATCCAGCCTGCTAATCACAAGAAGAAGCACTGAAATACCCGGTCCCCACCGCACAAAACAAACCCTAACCTCACCTTGGCCGATTCTCCCTCTCCCTTCCTCGTCTCTCGCGCCACCCGCACCCACCCCACTCAACCCTAGCTCTCTGCGGTGCCCCGCCACCCACCTCGGATCCCCAACAACCTTCACATCTCGCCGATTCCATCCCTCCTCATCTCCTCCGGCGGCCGAATGATAGGCCACCGTCGTGGCATCCACTATCCGGATCTCGTGGCGAGGCCTCTGCGTGAAGCAGCGATGGGATCCTCGAGAGGAGCCGGACGGCAGCGCATGGTCGAGGAATCACTCCATCGTCGTCGGCGTAGTGGAGGGAGGAGGCGGAGGGCGCGAGAGGAGAGTGGAGAGCACACGCCAGCACCAGCCGTCTTGAACCCTAGCTTCTCCCGGCGGATCGTATCTTGTACAAGATCACTTTGTCGGGTTCTCGCGAGAGAATTCAGTTCACGGGTTGGTGTGTGTTCAAGTCCTGTTGGGCGGTAGGGAGGTGGCCGTGAAGAAGCTCAAGGCGTGGCGGGCATGGGGAGGCGGGGAGTTTCGGTGGAGGTGGAGATCATGTTGCATCCACCACCACCACCTCACCTCCATCTCCCTCCTACATCTCCGAGGACACCGCCTCCTCGTCTATGATTTCTTCCAGCGACACCATGCACCACAAGCTCCACGGTATGACTTTTGACACCACCTCATCTTACGAAATATTGTAGGTACATATCTTGTATGCTCAAGTTTATTGTTATTTTTGAATCATGAACCCAGTTAAAGGTGTCCTTATTCACCTCTGATTGTTAGAATTTTGATGTTCCAAAATATTTAAATTATTAGCTTAAAGCCACTACAATGTTCAAGAGAATCTTATCATTGAATACGGATCTCTCATTTCCCATGCAAGTAGCCAATACTGGTACGAAGACACACTATTGGTACAGTTTGTTAGCCTTGTAGCTTGCTGCCTTGTGGCTAATGAGAGTTACCTATGTAGCTTCTTGCTTGTTGTCTGCTTGTTTAAGGTATCAGTGGGACCTGTTAATTGTTTAAATTGTCAATGTGTATTTTATTGTCTTCCAAGGCATATATGATGTATAGTTTACTACCATAAAGGATTCAGTCCTGGCCGAATGAATTGTGAACATATTGCTGCGTTGTATAGCAGTAGTTGCAAGTTCTCGGATCAGCTACCTTCTTTTCATATTTTAAAATTCAATGCTTATACATGATTATTTATGACAAACATAAACCAATGTTTAAAAAACAGTATGTTACTTAGTTGTGTCACATTGGCGAGCAGGATGTTCGATTCTGAGGCGTGTTGAACAGGATGCCACAGTTGTTAGAGTCCAGCAAAGTCGTATTCTCTGAACATTTTAATTCAGTATACCCAACACAGATGATTGTGTATTTGTGCCAGCTTCAATACGTTTGATACATAGACCTTGAATATTATCTAGGCATCATTGCGTGGATAGTTTAGTGGTGAGTTGGATGTGATTAGTATGAGCACTTTGAAGCTGTATACATAACGAATTATATTAATATTTTTTCTATCTTTACGGGGCGGTGACTTCGCCTGTCATAGTATTATAGAATACTGAAAGTACTTGTTTACGTTTGGTTGCAAGATTGATTTGTTGTACTAAAAGTATGTCTTTCATTGAGACTAAAAGTATGTCTTTCATTGATTTGCAAGATTGATTTGTTGTACCATGTTTGTGGTACAGAGCATGTGGTGTACTACTACTGTAATTTATAGAGTTCAACTTCTAGTTCCTGTTCTGGTACTAATCATGTGGTAATGTTGCTGGTCTTAAATGAGTGAATTAATAAATATGTTCCTGGTGATATGTTGATCACTTAGGAGTGTGGTACTTCTTCTGGTTGGTTTATAGCTCCTATTGTGTTGTAGATTAGGTGGTCTAGTAGATGCAGATGGAGTTATTATGTATAACTAGAGCATAATCATGTTGTTTTTAGTAAATTGAAATGTATATGATGTCTTTGGAGTGTACATAAGCTCATCTAGGCATACTTAATTCCATATGCAAGGCACTTAATTCCATCCGCTTATTAGTTCCATCTCTGGGATCTTGCAACTGTCGAGTTGAGCACATTGTAATCTCTGTCATCTTCTCTTTCCTACTTATTAGTTCCATCTCTGCCGGGAGGAGCTACCTTGCCGGTGAGCTTTGTTGGAGTATGGTGTGTCCTTCTTACCATCGGTTGTTGGGGCTTGGCGGTGTTTGTTGCAGCAGTGACCCTCAATCTGACTCAAACCCTTGGGTATGCAATAGTTCCATCTCATTCATAGTGTTGCTTTGGTACTATCTGCTTTGAAATAGACTCTCATTTTGTTTTGCGTGGTTGCGAGCAAGAAATTGCAATTTGATGATTGTGCTAAAATAATGCATTAACTTGAGATAGAAATTAGTTGAGACAACCATTTATGTAGTCCTCATCGGATGGCTAATTTAGTTTGTGATTATGATTGTATCTCAAGCACTATACTTTTCTATTTCTTTCTGTGAACAACTACTGGTGTATTATGCAAACAATAACAGAGCTACAGATCCTATGGTCTAATAATGAATGAATACTTCATTGTCAATTCTTGCTTATTTTGGTGTCTTGTAGTACTATTGTCAGTAGTTCTTATTGTGGACCATCTATACAGCAGCACTTCCTGCAGTTTTGTAGCCCTTACCTGCAAACTAGCAAACTAGGTTCATGATTGGTCTCAGCTGTAGCTTGTCCATAGTGACTAATACTAGCCAATTATTTGCTATATACTGACTCTAAAAACTTGTCTTTCCTCTCTTTTCCAGGAGTTCCAGCCAAAGAAATTCGAGAAAATCTTGAAGACCCTATATTTAAGAGCTACTTGTATTCTAATAGTCAAAATATCTAGCTGTTTGGAATGAACCATGTAATGATTGTAATAGACTAATAGACTATTCTTGGATGTTATTAAAAATTTATATGATTCTAATATCATTGTTTTTATGTTTCGATTACACAAATGTTATGAATAAAAATTTGATGAGGGAATCATCTTATAAAATTATTGACTGTGATTTTTGGGATAGAAGAAATATGGAAAAAGGGTGAAAATTGTATTGGACCAAGTATTAATTGTTGGGCTCTAAATAGGCCGTGGCCCAAATAAATACATAAATGTTTTAAAAAATAGAAAAAGCTAAGAACTAATTGGACGTGAAAAGGCCAAGGCCCAAAAGTGAAATCACGAAACACAATGGCCAAAGCCCATAAGAGTGAATCATCGTATTCGCCAAGTAAAAGGCGAAATTAATGGGCTCGGCCAAGTAAGCAATCGAAATGGGTGGGTGATTTTGATTTAAGACGATTTAATTTCGTCACAATTTTGCCACGTAGGATCGACCCGTAGGATATGACTTGGCTAGGCTAGATGGCCCATGACGATATTGGATCGTCATAGACGTTATGACGATCCAATATCGTCATAGACGGTTATGACGATTTTACCAAAAACGTCGTTATAGTTCATTTGCGACGCCCAGCTTTCGACGATCTCAAAATCGTCATAGACGGACTACTATGACGATTTTGTGACGAAAATGGAGGGTCATATATAGCCAGATTCCTTGTAGTGGTATGTGTGGGTTGACTTTGGAGACGTTTTCTGAGGATGCGTTTGGCGTTGTTTGCGGGTCAGACAAAGGACAAATGACGAAGGACGAAGGACGAAGCGGACGAACGTAGTGGCAGAAAACGGAACAGTCATTTTCTTTTTAGATAGTAGAGATTAGGTAGACGACACGGAGAGGAAGGTGGAGGTGGTTGGTTGATGAGAGAGGCGGAGTCGTGGGCGGCCTGCCGATGCGAGAAGGGCGACGGGGATCTATGTGGGTATGTGTGGGTTGACTTTGGAGACGTTTTTTGAGGATGCGTTTGGCGTTGTTTGCGGGTCAGACAAAGGACAAATGACGAAGGACGAAGGACGAAGGGGACGAACGTGGTGGCGAAACGGTCATTTTTCTTTTAGATAGTAGAGATTAGGTAGACGGCACGGAGAGGAAGGTGGAGGTGGTTGGTTGATGAGATAGGCGGAGTCGTGGGCGGCCTGCCGATGCGAGAAGGGCGACGGGGATCTATGTGGGTATGTGTGGGTTGACTTTGGAGACGTTTTCTGAGGATGCGTTTGGCGTTGTTTGCGGGTCAGACAAAGGACAAATGACGAAGGACGAAGGACGAAGGGGACGAACGTGGTGGCAGAAAACGGAACAGTCATTTTCTTTTTAGATAGTAGAGATTAGGTAGACGGTGTAACTACCTCGGTGAATTACGCTCCTAGCTACAAGCCTGGATGAACGGTAGTGGTTGAAATAGTACGGTGGGGCCCCAAAAGCCACTCACGGGTAGACCTTTCGGCCGTCCCAACCACTTCCAATTCATCGGGACTGTCTGCAGGCGGCGTAATCGGCGAAGGATCAAATACATACACAAATGAGTATGTATGCAAGCCACCATACAAGAGTACATCAGAGCCATACCATCTAGAAAGAAAGGAAATATAGCAACGTCATACGGCAAGATTCAAATGACCTAGATAGATCTAATATTTTAGGATACTTCCTCATACAAGACACATCGGTATCATGCGGGCGGCAAACAAAGTCCGAATGCGGATAAGAAGCAAATCGGCATAAGATGCCATAGAAATAAGCACATCCAACCACGGATCTCACGGATCCCGTTCCGGAATCTCTACACCGAGCGATCGTTGCACATCATCGACCTCTTCCACCCGGTATCCGTCCTGCGAGGGTACATTCATCCTGAACCAATAATTTATCGTGTGAGACCCTAAGGGTACTCGGCAAGTCTTAATGCCTCTAAAGGGGACACAACAGGGTGGCGCATTGCGACAAAAGATAAACCCTAGCGAGTTCTAGATACTGCTAACCATCCGCCTAACCAATGATAGGCGGATGTCCGTGAAATAAGGACAACGATTATAATAGTAATTTCATCGATCCATCCTCCTCCTCTTACCAACGAGGAAGCGGAACAACCCCCATCCGTGGGCAATTTTATTAACCATTCCATGAGTGTTGCACTATTTACTAGTCAAATTACTTAGTCGATTAAAGCGGTACTTTAGTTATGCTTGTCTATGATCGAAAGCGTGCTCCAAGTCGTCCATAACGCGGACACGGCTTTGAAAGTTTTACCGGGGGTGCACCAATAGCAACACATCGATCAACCTTGGAAAAACCAAATCAAAACCCAACGAGGCCTTCACGACAAAGCAATCATAGGATTCAGAAATATTTGAGGCCACCCATTGAGTAGACCATAGCAAGTAAGCAAGCTCGAGACGGACTCAAGTTTTGGGTAGGAGCAGTGAGCAGTGGGAACCCGAAAGTGTGGCTGGGCTTGTCGACACCAGGAATCGTGTCCGATCCTAAGCAGTCTGCAGTGCTATCATGCACAATTTAAATACATAAGTAGCATGGCATAAATGCAGGATAGTAAATAAAACCTCAAACTAGTTTGTGGCCCCAAGAAATAAGAATGAATCAAGCTACGGCTCGGGGGTCCCATATACCTCCCGGATGTGGATAGCGCGATAAATCAAGGAACAGGAATCAAGTACTCGGGGTCTTCACGGGACACAAGTGAGCGGAAAAACCAAATAGCGAGATGTTGCTCACGGTGCCACTTTCATTAGTTATCCCACTACTACTCGGGTTAAGTTGTTTAGGTACCTCGTTATCCATCGACTCTCACAAACCCTACATCTTTGTTCTACGACTCGCATGGCTCAAACAACTCCTGTAGTAATGGCTCATGGGATGGAGGAACAAGTTCGGTGGGGTTTAAAGTAAAGGCTATGCAATACTTGGGATTCAGTTTAATGCAATCGCGACTCAATGATGCAAGAATAAGATAGAGGCAATAGGTACTGTATGTATGCAAGCATGTGGAAGTGCTTGCCTGGCGACTCAGTTGAAGCGAGAGACGGATCTGGGTAGTGCTCCTGGTTCTCTTGATATATCCCCTGCTCAGCGTCTATTCGAAAAAGAACCATACAAGCAAGGGCCAACATAAATAAAGTGCACAAGCATAGGAATAAAATGCGACAAGCAAACAATCATGCCATGATGAATGATGCACAAGTTTCATGGCAATAGGTAGCATGGCATGGGTGAGGTGTGGTGTGCAAGAATAAGTCATTTTATTAAGGGTGGGCCACATTTTGTTGTCATAATAATTGCTGTTTACTATATATTTATATGATGCATGCTGCAATTGAAGTCAAGGATAGAATAAACAGAAAGGTCTCGTCGAGCTGATCATTTTAGACATATCATTTGTTAAATTTGGAATTATAAATCAAAAGTTATTAATTATTTAAGTTCTAGTGGCATTTGTTATAATTTAATTCAACTTGGAATTTTAAATGTGCAAAAGGCAATTTGAATGGCATATTTGAAATCCTTGCATTTTTCTGGTTCAGAAACATATAACATTTGTATTATTTGGTTTTATAAATGAAAAGTTATTTAAATCTGAATTGAGATTTGAATTTGAATTAAATTTAGTTAGTTTTGAATTTAAACAGAACCTGAAAAACGTTTAACACTCAGGCCAGCCTAGCCCTAGTCACAGACATGTGGGGCCGGAACATCTTGACCCTGCGCCGTTGAGAGGAAGGGGACCACAGTTAATACAGAAAACACAGGAGCCTTTTTAGAAAACTTCCACCGATCTTTGCCGATGGGCACTGGACATGGGTTGGCAAAACAAAGAGGGGTATTCGCAAAGTGGGCAGCAGCGCCTTGTACTTCTTCTATCGATTTGGCCCAGGGGCGGTAGCGCCTTGGCGTGGTGGCGGGCCTCGATCCGACAGCGGCGTCTTGTGACGTGCGAAACAGCTGCGGTGGCTGCGTGGTTCTTGGCAGGAGAGGCGCGTGCTAGATAGGGCTGCGCGGCGTGCTAGCGGCGTCGGCGAGATCTGGCCTTGGAGGCCGCTCGACAAAAAGATCGTCGCGTCCAGGAAGCGACTAAGGACGGGAGGATGTCTGGGAGGGCTAGGAGCTCACCGCGGGCTCGGTGGTGTGCTTGGATCGGGTCGGCGGCGGATCGGCAGCGGGCTGATCTGGGTAGCTAGGGTTCTTGGCGTCGTGGCGTCGGTGCAGCCGGCTCGGGGCTTCTCCTCTGCGGCTCCGTGTACCGTGGCGACGCCGGGGACCTCCTGAGCTTCCTCGACAACCTCGGCTCCGCGCCCGCCTCCTGGTTCGTGTGCGCTGGTGAGATCGACGGCGTGGCCGGCGTCGGGGTGCGCTGCGGTGGAGAAAGAGGGGCAGAGGGGGAAAAGCGAGGCGAGCCCCTGGGGATCTGGGACTGGCTAGAGAGGAAGGGAGAGGAAAAGAGGGGGGGGGGAGGGGGGGGGCTGGGGGGGGGGGGGGGCAGGTCGGCTCGGCCACCTTTCTCTCCTCACGTGCATGGGTCGAGCGGCACATGGGGAGGGAGGAGGCTGCCAGGTGGGGTAGGGCGAGGCCAGAGAGGCAGGCAGGTTTGGAGGGCCTTGGCGAGGAGAAAGAGGAGAGGGGAGGGGGCCGGCTCGGGCTAGGGTTAGGTGAGGGGGTGTCCTTGGTTGTGTGGGGTGGGGTAGATAGGGGGACATGGTGATCATGTGGCCAGCTAGGGCTAGGTGAGAGGAGTGGCTCGGCTAGAGAGGAGAGAAAGAGGGGGCACCTTGGGTTGTGATTAGAATAGGTGTGGTTTAGGGTTTTTAGCTAGGATGGTTATGGGGCATGGGGTAGATAGGGAGGACTAAGATAGATGATTAGAAAGAGAGGTGGATTAGGTTTGCTTTGAATCATGCATGCTCCAAATAGAGACCAAGCAAGATCAAAAGAAAAGAGGTAGGGAGAGGGAGGTGGGGTTTAGGCTTATGCACACCCACATGATCACATGTGCATGCATGGATGTGGATGGTGAAAAGGATAGGGTTTAGATTAAGAGGAGGGTTTAGAGAAAAAGAGAGCCACACAAAACAAAGAAAGCCAAAAGACATGCAAAAAGGTGGCAATTGCATGGGCCATGCAAAAACATGAAATGCCATGGATCATACTTGTGTAAACAAAGATAATAATCATGGCACTAGGTATTTGCATCCTCACAAGATGGAGTAGGCCCAAGCAAAAGAAAGAAGGAAAGGTCCATGTGGTGTGAATGGGGAGATGATCACATTGGAATATATTTGGGACTTGCTAGTGTGTATATGCCACTAGATATTTAATAAGCCCACAAAATATCCCCACATGATGATAACCCCAACAACACACATATGGAAGCTAGGGAGAAAAGGTCCCACTCACAAGGCATGCAAAGGTGGCCATGTGGATCTCATGCATCAATAATGTGAAAACAAAATGATGCCAAGATGAGAACATGTGGAAAGAAAGGATCCATCCCAACCCACATGAGCTAGAAGTAAACCCATAAATGCCAAGCTCATATTTAGTTGGATGGTGGAATTATAAGGTGGTGAAAGAAAGGTGGTAGAGTTAATAAGAGATATGCCCCCAAATCAACTTGGGCATTTAGCAATATATCAAGAACCAAATACAATATCAAGAGGCAACTACAATTAATAATGCACATGAGATAAGAACCAAACAAGAAGGGTTTTTATATGATGCCCAAATGCAAGGTGACATGATGACATGAGCATGATATGATGATGATGCAATTATATGTAGGAAGTGGCCCTTTTATTACTAGAACAAGTAGCATTACATATGTTAGACAAGCGGGATGCTACAACTCTCCCCACTAAGCAGGAATCTAGCCTTGAGATTCTAGGAAGAAGAAGAAGATACAAGAGAGAAGGATGGTTGTACGTAGTTCATCTTCACGCTCCCATGTGGCTTCATCAGCGAGAATGGTGTGACCACTTGCAGAACTTGATGGACTTGTTGCGAGTCCTTCTTTCTGCGGTCTCAAGGATTTTGGTGGGGTGTTCTTGATAAGACAGGTCTTCTTGGAGATCGATTAGCTCATGATCCATGGTCCTGCCGGGATCTTTGAAGCACTTCTTGAACTGAGAGATGTGGAAAACATCATGGACTTTGAGTTTTTCAGGAAGCTCAAGTGCATAAGCAACTTCTCCTCTTCTACCACGAATCTTGAAAGGACCGATGTATCTAGGAGCCAACTTTCCTTTGATACCGAAGCGGTGTGTTCCTCTCATGGGAGTGACACGAAGGTAGACGAGATCACCAGGAACATACACCATGTCCGTGTGCTTCCTGTCATAATTGCTCTTCTGACGACTTTGAGCAATTTTCAGGTTCTCCAGAATGATATGCACCTTCTCCTCTGCTTGAGTTACAATGTCAGGGCCAAACCAGATTCTTTCTCCTGCACCTGACCAACCAATCGGAGTTCTGCACTTGCGACCATAGAGGGCCTCAAATGGTGCCATCTTCAGACTCTTCTGGAAGCTGTTGTTGTAGGAGAACTCAGCATATGGAAGGCATTCCTCCCACTTCATGCCAAAAGAGATGACGCAAGCTCGAAGCATATCCTCTAGAATCTGATTGATCCTTTCAACTTGTCCTTGCGACTGAGGGTGGTAAGCAGTGCTGAAGTTCAACTTTGTTCCCAGTGCATTTTGGAAACTCTCCCAGAACTTTGAAGTGAAGATGCTTCCACGGTCTGAACTGATTTCCAGCGGAACCCCATACGGAGAGACAATTACATTGATATAGAGCTCATAACTGAATTCCGAAATTGTTTCTTTGGTAGGAAGAAATGAGCCACTTTAGAAAGCACATCGATGACAACAAAATTGCATTGTTGCCCTTCGCGACCTTGGAAAGCCGTGATGAAGTCCATCTCTACTTTCTCCCATTTCCATTCCGGAGGTTTCAATGGCTGTAGAAGACCGAATGGTTTCGATGGACAGCCTTGACTGCGAGACATCACATTCTGAGACATACTTTGCACAATACCGTTTCAACCCAGGCCACCAGTATTGTGTTTTCAAGTCCATGTACATCTTTGTGCTGCCAGGATGGATAGAAAGAACCGAATCATGCGCCTCCTTGAGAACTTGCTCTCTCAGACCCGGGTAGTTTGGTACAAACATCCGGTGTTCAAAGAAAAGCGTGCCTTGATCATCAACGTGGAAGGACTCATACTTCGGAAGCTCAAGTTTAGAGATGAGCTTTTTGGTGTGCGGATCACCAAGCTGACGAGAGCGAATCTTTTCTTCCAAGAGAGGAGTAGCCAGAAGGTTCAGGAGATGCCCTTGTTCCACAATTTCCAGGTTGAGCTGACGGGGATCTATGTGGGTATGTGTGGGTTGACTTTGGAGACGTTTTATGAGGATGCGTTTGGCGTTGTTTGCGGGTCAGACAAAGGATAAATTACGAAGGACGAGGACGAAGCGGACGAACGTAGTGGCATAAAACGGAACAGTCATTTTCTTTTTAGATAGTAGAGATTAGGTAGACGACACGGAGAGGAAGGTGGAGGTGGTTGGTTGATGAGAGAGGCGGAGTCGTGGGCGGCCTGCCTATGCGAGAAGGGCGACGGGGATCTATGTGGGTATGTGGGTTGACTTTGGAGGCGTTTTCGAGGATGCGTTTGGCGTTGTTTGCGGGTCGGACAAAGGACAAATGACGAAGGGCAAGCGGACGAGCGTAGTGGCGTAAAAGCGGAACAACCATTTTCTTTTTAGATAGTAGAGATTAGGTAGACGACACGGAGAGGAAGGTGGAGGTGGTTGGTTGATGAGAGAGGCGGAGTCGTGGGCGGCCTGCCTATGCGAGAAGGGCGACGGGGATCTATGTGGGTATGTGTGGGTTGACTTTGGAGACGTTTTCTGAGGATGCGTTTGGCGTTGTTTGCGGGTCAGACAAAGGACAAATGACGAAGGACGAAGGGCAAGCGAGCGTAGTGGCGAAACGGAACAGTCATTTTCTTTTTAGATAGTAGAGATTAGGTAGACGACACGGAGAGGAAGGTGGAGGTGGTTGGTTGATGGGAGAGGCGGAGTTGTGGGCGGCCTGCCGATGCGAGAAGGGCGACGGGGATCTATGTGGGTATGTGTGGGTTGACTTTGGAGGCGTTTTCTGAGGATGCGTTTGGCGTTGTTTGCGGGTCAGACAAAGGACAAATGACGAAGGACGAAGGACGAAGGACGAAGGCGACGAAAAAGGAACAGTCATTTTCTTTTTAGATAGTAGAGATTAGGTAGGCGCACGGAGAGGAAGGTGGAGGTGGTTGGTTGATGAGAGGCGGAGTCGGGCGGCGGCTGTCGATGAGAAGGGCGACGGGATCTATGTGGGTATGTGTGGGTTGACTTTGGAGCGTTTTACGAGGATGCGTTTGGCGTTGTTTGCGGGTCGGACAAATGACGAAGAAGCCAGACGAGCGTGAAAACGGAACAGTCATTTTCTTTTAGATAGTAGAGATTAGGTAGACACGGAGAGGAAGGTGGAGGTGGTTGGTTGATGGGAGGCGGAGTCGTGGGCGGCTGGCGATGCGAGAAGGGCGACGGGGATCTATGTGGGTATGTGTGGGTTGACTTTGGAGCGTTTTACGAGGATGCGTTTGGCGTTGTTGGGTCGGACAAAGGACAAATGACGGCGAAGGCGGAAACGTGGTGGCGAAAACGGAACAGTCATTTTCTTTTTAGATAGTAGAGATTAGGTAGACGGCACGGAGAGGAAGGTGGAGGTGGTTGGTTGATGAGAGAGGCGGAGTCGTGGGCGGCCTGCCGATGCGAGAAGGGCGACGGGGATCTATGTGGGTATGTGTGGGTTGACTTTGGAGACGTTTTCTGAGGATGCGTTTGGCGTTGTTTGCGGGTCAGACGAAGGACAAATGACGAAGGACGAAGGACGAAGCGGACGAACGTAGTGGCAGAAAACGGAACAGCCATTTTCTTTTTAGATAGTAGAGATTAGGTAGACGGCACGGAGAGGAAGGTGGAGGTGGTTGGTTGATGAGAGAGGCGGAGTCGTGGGCGGCCTGCCGATGCGAGAAGGGCGACGGGGATCTATGTGGGTATGTGTGGGTTGACTTTGGAGACGTTTTCTGAGGATGCGTTTGGCGTTGTTTGCGGGTCAGACAAAGGACAAATGACGAAGGACGAAGCGGACGAACGTAGTGGCAGAAAACGGAACAGTCATTTTCTTTTTAGATAGTAGAGATTAGGTAGACGGCACGGAGAGGAAGGTGGAGGTGGTTGGTTGATGAGAGAGGCGGAGTCGTGGGCGGCCTGCCGATGCGAGAAGGGCGACGGGGATCTATGTGGGTATGTGTGGGTTGACTTTGGAGACGTTTTCTGAGGATGCGTTTGGCGTTGTTTGCGGGTCAGACAAAGGACAAATGACGAAGGACGAAGGACGAAGCGGACGAACGTGGTGGCAGAAAACGGAACAGTCATTTTCTTTTTAGATAGTAGAGATGGAGCCAATTTTTTCCATTTGCCGCTGCTTTTTTCAGTTTCTTCTTTTTCGCCGCCGCTCCCAGGTTCAAATACAGACGACCGATAATTAAGTGGGGAGGATTTGCTGGCGTGAAACTGGGAACCGCCTGTTCCTAGCACGTCATTTACTACTCATTAATGGGGAGGATTTACTAAATTTTTCCAGCAATAAAGATTAAAATATAACCATGGGCGATATATAGAAGGTTACAAATGGTCGCCTAGGCACTACAACAAGCTCTGCTACGCGAAGTTTAGTCTAGATCTAAGGCCTATGTATAGGGTTTAGCATTTTCTGCATCTTATTTTCCTTCTGTCCCCGCCCAGGCTAGCCCTCCTCCCCCGCACATAATATAATCAGCTGATTATTAGTTCTGCATTGCATGGAAACCAAATACAGACCAGGGAGTACCTAATCGATTGTATGAGTTCGACTCATTGATCATGTAGTGTAGGCGATTATATGAGTTCGACGAGATCATGTTAAGCCTGCTCGCAATATATGAAATGCCCACATGCATGTACCGTAGACGACGTAACTAGGTTTGGCTTCCCGTCGACCCAGCCCGGCCCGACCAATCTGCTGCATCGTCGTCGTCGTCGACGAGGCTTTCCCTCGCCGCGAGCGCCTTGATCACGTCGACTTTGACCTCGAGGCACCTGCGCAGCGCGTCGGCCGCCTTGTCGCACGCCTCCTCCTTCTTTGCAGGTGTGGTGGCCGTCAACCCGTCGTGGTAGCCAGAGCATGCGTCAACCCCCTCGTCTATCTCCTCGATGCATGCTTTGAACAGGGCGTTTAGGCCTATCCGGATGGACGGGGAGATGATTTCGGTCCCGGCGGCCACTGCGATCTCTAAAATTGGACCAGAAGAGATGGCGGCCATGATGGATGCTTCGTCGGCCATGGCTGGCTGCTTGCCTGCCTGCCTGGTGAGCGACGAGCTAGTAGCTTGCGTTCCTAGATCCCAATCAAGCACGACTGATTGAGGAGCGAGGAAGATCAACGAGGCACGGAAATTGTGATGATCGGTCGGTTAAACTGCCCTTGATTGATTGAGGACGAAGATCAAGGAACATCAAAGTTGTGTGGACGAGCGCACGAGTCGACGATTTTACGATCGAGGCTGCTCCTATGCCTTGATGAATACTTATAGGCCGGTGCACTGCACGCACCCACCGACCTACGTACGTATGTGTACGAATTCGACTCCAACTCGCGCTTTGTATCCAGCCTACCAACAAACACAAGTACCTTGATATAGTTCTTATGTACTTACGCGACGGAACCTACGTGGACAAGGAAACACAAGTGTTATAGTATAAGTATATCTCGATCGATCTTTCTCTTGGACTAGAAATCTGTAACAAACTTTTTTTTTTTTATACTCAGAACAATTTTATCCAAATTAAAGATTTGTATATATATCTAGACATGTTTTAGTGTTAGATATATCTGAATATATAGACAAAGCCGAGTCCATTGATTGATTCGAGGAGGCAACACAACCAAGGATCACGATTTTCTTCACATGCAAACTGAGCGTTCGATACTTGCAGGGCCTTCTTGTTCCGTGCTGATACAGTCTAGTCTAGCTGAATAAAAAAAAACCCGAATGCAACATATATATAGACCCAAGGAACAATTGATTTCTTTTCCTCTTTATTTAGTCTACAATTCCATTTAGATCCGTATTTCTTGGAGTAGCAACGATCCAAGTTCAGATTTAACGCCTCGGGCCATGCCCCTTTTTATTTTTATTTTCCTTTTGCTATAACATGTACATGGGCTTGTCCATCATCGAGAGGTCAGCGCCTCTGCACGGCGGGAAGCATGCTTTGTCACGATTGCCATACAGTCGTCTTGGTGGCCACTATCCCCGACTAGGTCATCTAGCTACCTGCACGCCCTTCTCAGATGCGCCCACATAAACGGGTCGACCACATCGCCCATCCTCGTCTATAATAATGCGCTACTCAAGGAAAAAATAGAGGGAGAGGAATTAGTAGCTAAGCTACGATACCAAATGGTAAAACTACTCCCTGCGTCTTAAAAGTAGATGTCAGAATTTATCAAAATTTGGATATATCTATATACTAAATAGTATCTAGATTTATTTAAATTTTGACAAATCGACGACATTTGTTTTGAGACAGAGTGAGTATTTGAAATGAAGGGGCGACACAAATTAAAGTGCAGCTGGAGTGTCTCGTGCACGTATGCATGGAGCATGCGTGTCACGTAGTATGTGTGCATGCAAGTAGTCGATGATTTGCCGGCAATGTGAGGGCACGCCAAGTTTTTTTTTTTTTTTTGCCTGTGCTGGGTTTAAAAAAGAATTTGTTTTTGGGCTTTGCGGTGGCCCAAAAATTTCGCCAAGTCCGTAGCTGGCCGCACCCACCCGCAGAAATCCCCAAATCCTAATCCTAGCCGGTGCCGCCCCACTGTCGAGCGGCGCCGATGTTCCCCTCGCGTCCTCTCTCCTCGACGCAGTGCAAAGTCATCACCCAGCAGCCTAGCTCGCTCATCGTGTCTCACACATACTATATTCTCATTGACACCATTAGTTAGCCTGCAGACCTCGACTTCTTGGTGCGCTCGACGTGTATGGAAAATGCATTTTTTATCTAACATAGTGAAAATGCATTTTTTTTACTTATATACTCCCTCCATCCAGAAATAATTGACTTTGGTTTGTCTAAATTCAAATATACATATACACTAAAATGCTTCTCAGAGTATATACATATAGGTATACAGTAAATACCTAGGCGGCGACCTAGGTATTGATGGTATATTGTAAGCACTTGGCCAGTAAAACACATATACATGCCGCTAAAAACATATCACGTCTCATTTTGCCTCACGCCGAACAGATTCCTCGGAGTATATTATTTCTGAAGAAGGTGCCACTTGAAAGTTATGTCTATGATTTAGAGTCTAAGCCTATGGATTAGTGTGTAGATCAAGGTTTTATGGCTAGTATATGGTCTAGATATATGATTAGTGTTTAAATATAGTCTAGGTTTTAGGTTTATGTTTAGTGTTAAGGGTATAAGATTTATGATGGAGGTGCAACTTCAAAGTTGCGTATAAGGTTTATGGACTATGCGTAGGAACCTTGGATTTATGGTCTAGGGTTTATGGTCTATGTTATAGGCCTAGAGATTAGTGTCTATGTCTATGGTGTCCGACATGTATATGGACTAGGTATATGGATTAGAATCTGGATCTAGTCTAGAATCTACGTTTATGGTTTAGGGTATAGGATTTTGGAAGGAGGTACCACTTAAAAGTTGTGTCTAGGTTTTAGTGTCTAGGTTAGGAACATAGGGTTTATGGTCTATGGTCCATGCCTAGTGATTAGTGTCTAGATCTATGGGGTTTTACCCATCTATGATCGAGATATATATGAATTAGGGCCTAGATCTAGTCTAAGTGGGTCTACATCTAGTGTTCAGGGTACAAGATTTTCAAAGGGGATGCCGCTTCAAAGTTGTGTTTAGAGTTTATCGTCTAGATCTAGTAAGGTTGGGTTTAGGGTTTATGGTATATTGCCTACGCCTATGGACTACGCGTATGTGGTCTACAAATATGGATTAAGATCTGCATCTAGGGTTTAGGGTATAGGGTTTTTGAAGGAGAGGTTCCATTTCAAATTTATGCGTAGGGTTTAGTGTCTATGTCTAGGAATATTTGGTTTATGGTATAGGGTTTATGATCTATGGTCTAGTCCTAGGGATTAGTGTCTAGATCTAGATTTTTTGTCTCGACTATGTTGTAGGTATATGGATAAGGGTCTAGATCTAGTCGAGGTATATGGTCTACGTCTAGGGTTTAGGGTGTAATATTTTTAAAGGAGGTGACACTTCAAAGTTGCGTATAGGTTTTAGTTTCTATATATATGAAGCTTGAGTTTATGTTTTATGGTTTATGGTAATATAATTTAGGCCTAGGGATTAGTGTCTAAGTCAAGGGTTTTTGACTAAGCGCTATGGTCTAGGTATATGGATTAGGGTCTAGTTCTATTTTAGGTCTAGGGCCCATGTTTAGGCTTTAGGGTATGGGATTTTCAAAGAAGATGTCACTACAAATTTGTTTCTAGGGTTTAGGGATTGTGTATAGGAAGCTTGGATTTATGGCCCAGGGTTTTTGGTCAATGGTCTAGGCGTAGAGACTAGTGTCTAGGTTTAAGGTTTTCCGACCCGTCTATGGTGTGGGTATATATATGGATAATATAACTCAAGGGTCTAGGTCTAGGTCTAGGGTTATGGTATAGTATTTACGAAATAGGTGCCACTACAAAGTTTAGTCTACAGTTTAGGGTCTAGGTCTACGAAGCTTGAGTTTATGTTATAGCATTCATGGTCTATTTTCTAGGTCTAGGGATTAATGCCAATATCTAGGTTTTTTTACTCGTGTATGGTCTAGTTATAACGATTAATGTCTAGATCTAGGGTCTAAGTATAAGGTTTTGCGTATAGGAATTCTGAAGGAGATGCCACTTCAAAGTTTTGTATAGGATTTAGGATTATGTCTAGGAAGCCTAGGTTGATGGTCTAGGTTTTATGGTCTAGGACAAGGAATTAGGTCTCCATCTAGCGTTTGTAGCCTAACTATGGTTGAGGTATATGGATTATGGTCTACATCTAGGAAGTTTGGGTTTATGTTATAGAGTTCATGGTCTATTTTCTATGCCTAGGGATTGATGTCAGTATCTAGGTTTTTTATTGTTTATGGTTTAGGTATAACGTTAATGTCTAGATCTAGGATCTACGTCTAAGGTTTAGGGTATAGGATTCACAAAGGAGGTGTTACTTCAAAGTTATGTCTAGTATTTAGGTTTATATTCTAGGGTTTATGGTATAGGCCTAGGAATTAGTGTCTACATCTAGGTTTTTGACTCATATATGGTCGAGGTATATAGATTTGGTCTAGATTAATATAAATCTAGGGTCTATGTCTCAGGTTCAGGTTGTAGTTTTTTCAAAGAAGGTGTCATTTTGAAAAGTTGTGTATAGGGTTTAGGGTCTAGGCCTAGTAATTTTGGATTTAGCTCTAGGATTAGGGTATAGATCTATGGTTAGATATATATTCTTTATCACTTAACCTAAAACCTAAATCTAAACCCTTAATTTAATCGCTCAATCTAAGCAATAGCTACACTATAGTACTTGGATCCTGAATCCTTAAACTAAAACCATTATCAAAACCCTAGATCGTTGGTCTAGACCCCAAGCTATTAGCATGAGATTAACAATAGAAAAAGCAATGAGCGGGAAAATAATGGCGTCGAAAAGAGGTGGAGAAAAAGGCGAGAAAGAGGTTTGAGGAGGGAGAAAAAAAGCGGAAAAAGAGAGAATGAAATAGAGGGATGGAAACAAGAATATGGCCTCGTAATAAGAACAACTTAAAATAATATTTTAAAAATATAAAAAAGGTGTTTGCCTACTCCCTTGTAAGAGGGTACTCAGAGGCACGTAAATGAGGACCACGACACCGTCCCCGTTCTGTGGACGTGGCCACATGAGAGCCATGTCGCTAGTGTCCTCTTTCGAGCAATAAGTCTTGCACTCGCCATACAAGCTCCAATTTGCCAAGCAAAAAAAAAAATCCATAACATACATGATACTTTCTTAGTGTTTTTTGGGCTGCTCTCGGTGTCCGGAGTAGTTGTTGAGTGCCTGAAAAATTGCACTTGACAAACCGTTCGAAGCTCGGCAGCGACCAATCTCATTAGCATCGCAATGTCGTTAAGGCTCCGTTTGGCATCAAAGTATTTTTAAAGTATTGAGAAAATACTTTGGTTTCTAAAAAAAACTGAAGTATTAAATACTTTGAGGTGTTTGGATCAACCAAATAATACGGTTTCAAAACTGAAGTATTGTCCAAAACTATGGTTTTTTGAAGTATTTGAGAAAGAAGCCAGACCCTCTTTTTTCTAAAACTGAGAAAAGAGAAAAACTGAAGTATTGCTTTGCTAGGTACTAAAATACTATGGTATTCATATACTTCAGTTTTAGAAAAACTTTGTTGCCAAACTAGGCCTAAGACTCCTTGGTAGCTAGTGTCGCGTAAAAATGTTAAGAACTTACAACAGTGTCGGTTGCACCGACTATACGTCGTAGGACCAGGTTGGACAAAGGGTCCTACGTTCTTATGTGTAATTGTAGTATTACATGTCCACGTCGTATGGGACGTCAGGCAAGCATGTACCCTAGGGTGGTATCGGAAGCTGGTGACCCACGACGACGAACCCTCTAGCTTTATGTGAAGCCAAATGCTTAGGTAGCTGATGCCTTGGTGGATGCTAGATGGGTAGATTTCGCAAATACAGCATGCCCGGGGTGATATATTGCACGTGCATGTCCAAAAAAACTCTTGAGACCCTCCCGTCCACGTGCACCGTATATAAAATATACAAGTGAGGTTCTTTATTAATCACATGGGAGTACAAGCTAGCTAGCCGACACAAGTGCTCTTCGTAGGTTGATACAATACAAGGTCTCACATATATAACTACTACTCCCGCCATCCCGGTTTATACTAAGTTCTAAACATAAACTTAGTTGTCAATTTGACCAACTGAATATGAGATACTTTCTCCGTCTCAAAATAGATCTCTCAAATTTGTTAAAATTTAATAAATCTAGACACTATTTAGAGTATATATAGATTCATACAAATTTAATAAGTACGACTCCTGAACCGGGATATATATATATATATATAGAGAGAGTATATTTCTTTGTAACATTATGTGCTAGCAAGTTGAATTGTTTTATATGACACATAAATTAGTCAAGTCTGAAAAAAGGAGAAAGCTAGCTTCAGAGTGTCATGAAATATCACAACACAATTTTACAATCTAAATAGTTCCACATTACTCCATCTCGTGGCTAATGTGATAGTCCCATAGAAAACAATGACCACGACCGCAACCCCCCATGCAACCATGCGAGAGGCCAAACTTGAGCGATGAAGACGATGGCTGGTGAGCGTTTCGGAAGCCGCTAGAGTCGTCATAGATGTCACACACCACACGATCTTGCTTGCAGCTAGCGACAACATGTTTGGACGCGACGTCAATGATGGCACATGATGCTACAGCATGCCGGAGGTGGAACCTTCATCGAAGGCGAGGGAGAAGCCCTCCCCCCGTCCCCACTTCTCTCGCCTTCGGGAGCTATCTAGGATAATCCGGTGACCGTCTGTCTGTTGGGTGGGTGCCCCCCGTGAATCGGAGATCGAGCTCAAGGAGTCGCATCCAGTGGCGATTTATCTACTTTCACTTCTCGTCTCACTCATCATGACACTTCTCTATCTTGCGGTGGAGTGTCTGTCACGGAATGACGGACCTGCTTGATGCTACTCCCTCCGATCCATATTACTTGTCACAGAAATGGATGCATCTAGACATGATTTAGTGCTAGATACATCCAATCCAATGACAAGTAATATGGATTGGATGGAGTAGCTTTTATTTAGGTGAGCAATCTAGATGTAGTTTACTTTTCAGATTGAGAGCTGTTGGTAATTGATTTATATTACTCGTTTTTTTTCTGACTATAGGTTCATCTAAATTTTGACAAATACGAGACATCTATTTTAAGACGGAGAAAATATGTAATATTAGTATATCTATACACAAGTAAAACAATGAGTAGTAGTTCCTGGCAGAAAAAAAACAAGGAGTAGTCTATGTTGACACGGACGCACGTGCATTGCTCCACCCTCGGTCATGCAGATGAGCACGAGCGGGAAGCTCCAAAAAAAAAAAATTGGTACGTACACGAACGGGATTTCCAACGTGAGACTAGATTTTGGCCCAGCCCAGCCCAAGCGGTAAGAGTGACCCACCCCGAACCCTATACCGAACAATGCGAGGCTCCATGTCAAAATAAAAAAAACAAAGCGAGTGAGGGAGTCCCGATACCTTTTAGCTTTTGCGCCGCCTCCGTCGCCACGCCTCCCGCCAAACCTGGCCATCGGGCCGTGCCTGGGCGGACCGGCCCGCGGCACGCCAAAAAAGCCCGACCCAAGCACGGCCCGGCACGTGGCTTAACGGGCTGTGCCTGGCCCGTGGCATGTGGGTGCCGTATCCGTGCCGCATCCCCGGGCACGCGGGCCGGCCCGGCACGACCCGTTTAGCATGTTTTAGATGAAAAAGTTGTATATATATGCAAAATAGGAGTGTCTGGGATTCGTACCCAGGACCTGCAGGCCTCGAATATTAGATAATATAACACAGATTAGGACTGTCTTGTATATAAATTTTAACGGGCCAACAGAAAAAGGCCACAGCCAGCGTGCCTAACGTGCCGCGGACCAGCCCATCAGGAGCCGGGGCCGGGCTCGGGCCTCGAAGCTGGGCACGTAGCACGGCCCGGCACGGCATGTGGCTTGGCGGGCCACGACGGGCCGTGCAGGCCGGCCGTTAGCACGTGCGGGCTGGCCGCGTTAACTGATTGCCTCCGCTGCCCCGCCCCGCCACCACCTCCTCCTCCCTTCTCGAGTCTATGGCGTGGAACCCCTGGCCCGCAGCCCCACTTCAAACCCTAGCCGGCCACGTCCTCCTCCCCTCCGCTGTCCACTCCTCTACTCTCTAGTTCCTCCCGCCCTCCACTCTCCCGCCAGATCAGCGCCACCGCCCCAGCCTCGCCGACGAGACAGCCGGTGCGGCGCAGGAGAAGTGGCGTCGCGGGGGCTTGTTCGCCGACGCGCACGTGCACCGGTAGGACGCGGCCAAGGGCGGCTGCTGCACGCCGGCGAGGGCGAGCTTGCCACCAGGACGCGACGGCGCAGATCCGGGCTTGGCGGGAACAAGGCCGCTGCCTCCATGGGGACGCCGATGCAGGTATTTCCCGCCCTCCGCCTTGTCCTCCTTTCTAGGTTTCCGGCACCGGTACCACGAAAAATCGCAGCTTTGACCCCCTCCTCTTCGTTTTCCAGTGCACAGGGACTCGGATCTCGGCCAGGATGAGGCTCATGCTCGTGGGGAACCTGGACTAGTCAACTGCCACGGCAGGATGGATGAAGTCAGGTCCGTGTATTGCTCTAATCCCATCAATTTTACGTTCAAGGTTTACATGCCTATTTGCGCAATGGAGCCGGCTGATTCAAGGTTTTCCATGTGCAAGGTGGGGGATTATTTAGTTGTACAGGTGATTGTTCTGCCCGTGAGCGCCTCAATAGATTTTCCTACTTAAGGGAAACCCGTGTGTTACTTTTGGCATTGTTAAGATTAAAAAAAAAACATGCTGTGAAAAAACAAAGAACAACTTCATCATGTAATCAGGAATGGTAGGCTTTGATTGGAGCGTTGGAATGCCAGAGGGTGATATCATGGTTGCCATCTGCGAATACGTCGGGTAGTTCACTTCTACTCCCAATGGGAATGTGATCTATAAAGGATGGGAAGTGCATGATGTTGATGCACTAGTGGAAACGAGGTCTTTTGTTGATCCCGGAAAGGGCCTTTAAACCGGTGTTAAAGGGGGCGTACCAGCGTGGCCCTGCGGCATTAAAGGAGCCCTTTAACACCGGTTCGTGCACGAACCGTGTTAAAGGTCCCACCATGGCCACACTTTTAACACCGGGTCGTGGCATGAACCGGTGTTAAAGGGAGGGGGGGCTATATAAGACACCACCCCAGCCCACACACACCCCACTCTTCCATTCTTTCACATTTTGGAGCCTAGCAAGAGGGTGTGAAGAGTGCTAGTTTGTGTTTTTTTCATATGCACTAGAGGTGTTCGGTGAAATGCCCGAGAGCTCAAAATAAGCTTTCTTATTGCTCTTTCCGTCTCTCGAGGTCGGCAACTATAGTTTCATGTGTCATTGATGTACTATATATATAAATGGTCATCTCCTATTATTTTTGATATATACTACATATTAATGCAGATGAATCGGCAATGGATGTCTGGTGACCGCCGCACTTCCGAGTACATTACGGGCCTCCAAAATTTCATCGTTGTGGCTAATGCAAACCGTGGTCACAATGGTTTTATGTGCTGTCTGTGTGTTCACCGTCGAACAAGAAAGACTACTCAAATACCAACCATTCACGCCCACCGCTTGATCCGGTTTCATGCCCAGCTATAATTGTTGGACCAAGCACGGAGAAAAAGGGGTTGTGATGGAAGACAACGAAGAAGAGGATGATGACAACTATCATAATATGTATCCTGAATATGATGATACTGCAACGGGGGTAGATAATGAAGATCAAGAGGGAGCAGATGGGCCCGCTGATGACGATCTTGGTCGGGCCATTACTGAAAAGGAGAAGGAGAAGCTGGAGCAAATGTTAAAGGATCACAAAACATTGTTGTATCCAACTTGCGAAGATGGCCACAAAAAGCTAGGTACCACACTGGATTTGCTGCAATGGAAGGCAGAGAACGGTGTGACTGACAGCGCATTTTCAAAGTTGTTGGTAAAAATGAAGAATCTTCTTCCAAGAAATAATGAGTTGCCCGATAGTACATACCAAGCAAAGAAGGTTGTCTGTCCTCTAGGATTAGACGTGCAGAAGATACATGCCTGCATTAATGACTGCATCCTCTACCGCGGTGAGAAGTACGAGAATTTGGATGCATGCCCGGTATGCACTGCACTACGGTATAAGATCAGACGAGACGATCCTAGCGATGTTGAGGGCGAGGCCCCTAGGAAGAAGGTTCCCTCCAAGGTTATGTGGTATGCTCCTATATACCACGGTTAAAACGTCTCTTCAGAAATAAAGAGCATGCCAAGTTATTGTGATGGCACATGGAAGACCGTAAGAAAGACGCGATGTTGAGACACCCCGCTGATGGGTCACAGTGGAGAAAAGTCGAGCGAGAGTACCCGGACTTCGCACGTGACGCAAGGAACTTAAGGTTTGGTCTAAGTACAGACGGCATGAATCCTTTTGGTGAGCAGAGCTGCAGTCACAACACCTGGCCTGTGACTCTATGTATCTATAACCTTCCTCCTTGGTTGTGTATGAAGAGGAAGTTCATTATGATGCCAGTGCTCATCCAAGGCCCGAGGCAACCCGACAATGACATTGATGTGTACCTAAGGCCATTAGTTGAAGAACTTTTACAGCTGTGGGCCAAACCAGGTGTACGTATGTGGGATGAGCACAAAGGGGAGCCATTTGACCTACGAGCATTGCTTTTCGTAACCATCAATGATTGGCCTGCTCTTAGTAACATTTCGGCGACAAACAAGGGATACAATGCATGCACACTGTTTAGATGATACCGAAAGTGTATATTTCGATAAATGTAAGAAGGTTGTGTACCTAGGGTATCGCCGATTTCTTAGAACTGCATCCAAGATGAAAGAAAGGCAAGCATTTCAAGCGTCTGGCGAGAACCCGGAGGAAGCATGTCCTCCGTACCGGTGAGGAGGTATTTGGTATGGTCAAGGACCTAGAAGTAATCTTTGGAAAAGGTCCTGGCAGTCTATCTGTTCCGAATGACGATGCCGGACATGCGCCCATGTGGAAGAAGCAATCTATATTTTGGGACCTACCCTATTGGAAAGTCTTAGAGGTCCGCTCTTCAATCGACGTGATGCACGTGACGAAGAATGTTTGCGTGAACCTGCTAGGCTTTCTAGGAGTGTATGGGAAGACAAAAGATACACCGGAAGCACGACAGGACCAGCAACGTCTCAAGGCCCCTGAAGAGCCTTTGCATCCTGAGAACGAGAAGGGTAAACGATGCCACTTAACTACTGCCAGCTACGCTCTTACCAAAGCAGAGAAGGAAATCTTTTTTGAATGTCTGAGCAGTATCAAGGTCCCGTCTGGCTTCTCGAATATAAATGGAATAATAAATATGGCAGAGAAACAATCCCAAAACCTGAAGTCTCATGACTGCCACGTGATTATGACACAATTGCTTACGATTGCATTGAGGGGGCTTCTACCTTAAAATGTTCGAGTACCCATTGTGAAGCTATGTGCATTCCTCAATGCAATATCTCAGAAGGTAATTGATCCGAGCTACGGGGTTACAAAGATGTGGCCCAATGTCTTGTCGACTTTGAGTTGGTGTTCCCACCATCCTTCTTCAATATTATGACGCATCTCTGGTTCACCTAGTAGAAGAGATTGCCATTCTCGGTCCTGTATTTCTACACAATATGTTCCCCTTTGAGAGGTACATGGGAGTCTTAAAGAAATATGTTCATAACCATGCTAGGCCAGAAGGAAGCATCTCCAAGGGCTATGTAACAGAGGAGGTCATTGAGTTCTGTGTTGATTTTATTCTTGACCTTAAGGCAATTGGTGTTCCAGAATCACGACATGAGGGAAGACTGCGTGGAAAAGGCACCCTAGGATGTAAAGCAATGATATGTAGGGACGGGCATTCTCTTAATCAAGCACACTACACGGTTTTACAAAGATCTATCTTGGTTGCCCCGTATATCAATGAACACAAGAATTTAATACGCCTCAAACACCGGGGGTCGATGAATGGATTATAAGTGAACACATGGCGAGTTTTGGCGGCTGCAAAGACTTCTCACGAATAACACCACTGTTGGGGATCAGCTGTACTTGTTGGCGGGACACCGTCTTCGTATGTACTTTCCAAGGCAGAGATAAATGGGAATACATTTTACACGATAGGCCAAGATAAAAGAGCACCAACCAAAGCAGTGGTGTCCGCTTGGATGCAGCAGAAGACAATGGGCAAAAGACCACGTATTATGGGTTCATAGAGGAGATATAGGAACTTGACTATGGACCTAATTTTAAGGTCCCCTTGTTTGATGCAAATGGGTCAAGCTAACGGAGGAGGGGTTGAGGTAGACAAGAAGTGCAGAATGACAACGGTGGATCTCAACAATCTTATGAAGAACTTAGGCGAACCATTCGTCCTAGCCAATGATGTGGCCAGGTTTTCTATGTGAAGGACATGTCCTCGGACCAAAAAAAAGAAAAAATATGCACGAATACATCATATGATGAGCCAAAGCGTCACATAGTTCTTTCAGGGAAAAGAAACATCGTGGGGATCGAGGACAAGACAGACATGTCAGAAGATTATAATAAGTTTGATGAAATTCCGCCTTCACAAAGGAAAACTGACCCAAGCATTCCGTTAAGTAAAGAAGATGCTCCATGGTTACGTCTGAAGCGATCATAAGGAAGGGCATATGCCAAGAAGTTCATGCTCATATTATGTAACTCTAGTTCATGTTTTAATATTAATACATGTCTTGAGTGTTAGTCATGTTTTGTGGATGGACCGGGACTATGAGAAGAAGTTGTCCCGATTCGTTCTTACCATTAAGATCTGATCTCCAAACGCGGTCACATATTAGAGTGCCTCTATGACCGGTTTCTTGGAGATGCGGAGGACTAGGCTCGTCGGCATCTCCTGAAACTGGCCGTAGTGGTGTCCCTGCTCGAAACCATCTTGCAGCTTTGTAACTTCTCTAACTAGATCAATACACCGGGAGCTAACTAATTTCACATATTAGGAGTGCCTGTATGACCGATTTCTCGGAGATGCCGGAGGATCAGGCTCGTCGGCATCTCCACACTGCCGTAGTGGTGTCCCTGCCTCAAACTGGCTGGAGGACTGGACTCACAAGGATGCCTATTTATAGTACAAGCAGCTCGACATAGTGTTGACACTTACAAAATAATGTCGACACTCACCCCTATTATTAGTGCTGACTCGTGTTTTGTGTCGGATGGTGTCTACAACCGGGACTAAAGGTTCATCTTTAGTCCTGGTTGGTGTCTCCAACCGGGACTAAAGGTTCATCTTTAGTCCCGGTTGGTGACACCATCCGGGACAAGGTACACGCCGCACGACATAATGTCGACATGCACTCACCCCTATTAGTGCTGACTGTGTTTTGTCCGGTTGGTGTCTCCAACCGGACTAAAATCCATCTTTAGTCCCGGTTGGTGTCTCCAACCGGGACTAAAGGTTCATCCCGCCATTTTTTCCCGCCATTTTTCTTCCCGCCAGTTCTTCCCTCCAGTTCTTCCCGCTAGTTCACTATATATATATGTAGGGGTTGGCCTCCATTGTCATTGCACATCTCTAGACTCATATCTGCAACCTCGTCACTCTTTCCATGGCTTCCACCGTAGCACTAACCCCTGAGGCGGAGGCGCTTTGCGCCGAACTACCCCCGCCGGGCTACTATGTCCCCGTCGGTGGATCTTTGGCGTCGGGCGTGCAGTTCCTCCTGTCCCTCTAGGTGTGGCGCGCGGATGGCCATCACAAACCACTACTACTTGAGCTCACGCCCGAGCAGCGGAGGAATCCCGATGGCATCGACTATTTCCCTACTTGGGAAGCCTTCGTGGATCGGCATGAGAGGGCGCCGCAGCACGAGGAGGACGACCACCTCCTCCTAACTTCAACGAGGCCGGCCGTCGGCTATGGTGGCGCTGGGACTCTCCAGCGTCATGGCCGATGACACGCCGCCGACTCTAACCCCGTCTGCGCTACCCTCAAGTCCAGCCCACGCTACCCTCAAGTCCGATCCACGCACTCTCCAGAGGTTCAATTACGGCGACCCGCGGCAGCGGCGATGATGGCGGCGCGAGTACAACGACTGATGGCGAGTATTACAGGTGTATGCGGAGCATGATGGATCACTCCAACATTCGAAACAAGTTCGCCGATTGTTACTTAATCTGGCCATGTATCTTAATTTTAGTTCTTTTATGTATCTTAATTTTCAGTTCGATTCGACCGATTGTTACTTAATCGGCCATGTATCTTAATTTTCAGTTCTTTTATGTATCTTAATTTTCAGTTCGAGTTCGGCTTTATGTAACTGTCTCAAAATGACCTATCTCATTCGAGGTTTCTTGGCTTTGGTCAAATGACCAATGTTATGGCTAGAATCAAGGCATAGTTTGCAAGAGGAGTTTTCCTTTTTATCGCACTAAAAAGGCATTTTCCATTTTCCGAGCATAAAAAACGGACGGTTTTGTGAAGCAACCACCAAATGGCTAATTCAAAAAATCACCAACACATTTTTAGGTTCACAATATGCTATTTTATCAAAAAACAATGCAAGTTGAGCGAGGCTTGGTGAGATTCAAGTGTATACAAAAGATGCGACATTTAAATATCCAATCAATTCAAAAATGTTAATACAAAAGATGCGGCATTAAAATATGATTTGATCTAATAAAAATCATTTTTTAGATGCTTCATATTTCTTATGTTCAAAATTATGATATATTATTCATATTTTTCTGAGTTGAAATGAAAAAGATATGAATTTTCTAAATTCATATCATATTTTTTGAATTAAAAAAGCCCCTTTAATGCATGAAATAAATGCCCCCCTTTAACACCGGTTCCAGACAGGACCCCCCCTTTAACACCGGTTCCTGTCTGGAACCGGTGTTAAAGGAGGGGTAATAAATACGCGCGCAAACGAATTCCCCCCCTTTAACACCGGTTCCAGCCACGAACCGGTGTTAAAGGGGGAGGGGGTATTAAATTCACCTTCCCCTTCCTATCTTCCCCCCAGAGCAGCCAGATCGCCACCGCCACCGTACCGCCACCGCGCGCGCGCCATCGGAGCAGAGAGAAGCGCCGCCACCGCCACCGCCCATCGGAGCAGAGAGAAGCCACCGCCGGCCGCCACCGCCCTCGGAGAGTGAGGGAGGAATCGTCTGTGGGTGCCCTGAATCTTCGGCCCTGTCACCCACCTCTGTCCGCCGTTCGCCATCGACAACGCCGGCGTCCCCGACCTTCCCCGGCCTCGTCGACCCCACCATCGGCTTCCTGGTGAGCCTCTGGTGCTCAGGCACATCTTCTCTTCCTCCCTCACGGTCTATATCGCATCTGCATCGTGTAACCGCCGCCAACCGCCGCAGTTCCTCGTCGTTCTCTGTTCTCCGGCGACAAAAAAGGGGAGGTGCCGCCACTACTAGGTCCGCCTCGACCTCCTCTTTCCAACCAGCCCAACCATAAGTCCCCGCGTGTAGCAGATCGACGGGAGCAAGATCGACCTGAGAGGAGCTCCATTGCTGACGTCAGCGTGATGCAATATTCGTTTTTTTTCTTTTATTATTTTTGTAATTATTTCAGTGAAGAAAATACCTGACATGTGGGCCCTATCTGTAAGCGACAAAAACATTTCCATAAATGTTTTCTAATTAAGAAAATTGTTTATGTAAATTCCAAAAATGCAAATGGTTTTATAATATTCCAAAAAATAATTTAAAATGAAATAATTGAAAATGCAATTATTTTATAATGCATCCGCGCGTAGAGAGCAGAGAGCAGCCGCGTCCATCCGTCAGAGCCGCCGCCTCGCTGGGCGAGCGCCCTCACCCTCGCCCGGAGTCAGGCCGTCACGCCTCTGCGTCAGCGGCGGCGGCACAATGTGAACAATGTGTCAAAGTTGGCGGCACAATGTGAACAATGTGGGGAATATGTGTGACGTATAAAAGATGTAGTCGTGTATTCATATTTGAGTAAAGTTTCTGATGTTGTAACATCGATAATATTGTTTACTTAGTGTTGGTGGTGAACTTGATGGTCAAAATAGGGAAACTCGAAACTAAGATGACATGTAATTATGGAGGGAGTAGTAGTATAGATAGGGTGTCAAGCGGGGCGGGTTCGCGGGCAACGTAGTTTCACCGGCTAATATAAATTGTACTACATGCATAGATTAAAACTTGTATACAAATTGGACCTCTGACTCATCCTGATTAGGGTTTCGACCCCTCGGAACTCGTTTAAAATGATCAAGAATCCTTAGGGTTTTAATTTCATTTGTATATTTATTTGTGTATTTTGGTATGAATAATATGTATATTTGTGTATGAATCCAAGTCCACTTGAATGTTTACACTCTTACTCTAGATAATATTATTGTTTTAGAAACTATGGATCCACTT
Source organism: Avena longiglumis (assembly GCA_030063025.1). Taxonomy (NCBI): domain Eukaryota; kingdom Viridiplantae; phylum Streptophyta; class Magnoliopsida; order Poales; family Poaceae; genus Avena; species Avena longiglumis. The sequence continues at coordinate 84,157,653 of CP125974.1, forward strand.
ATTAGAAACCTTGAAGAAGAAGAAGAAATAATGGAGAACATTATTGATGAGGACACCTCACAATATCTGAACTTGGAGGGACATGATGACGACAGCTCAAGTACTAGTCATGGAGAAGATGAAGACTCCGGTGAACGCAATTTAATGGTTACAAAGTCCGGCGAGGTATATGCATTGATTAAGCCTCTGCTGACTTCCACCAACAATCTTCTTCTACATGTATTAATTAACGCTTCTTTCTTCTTTTAGCCCTCTGGATCGACTAGCCAGCAACCATCTTCTTCTACGAAAAAGAGCAAGCGAGGCGCGAGCCAGCGGTTGAAAGATCGTGCAAAGTTCACGATCGAAGCAGTCCGTGTTGATGGCAGGCCGATGGAGCCCAAGAAGGCCGCGGACAAATTTGTACGTCGGTGGAGTTCTTGTTAGGGACCAAATCCCAATCACAATTGAAAATTGGAATAAGCCAAAGAAGGGCGGTACCTTTGTCGATGAGATCCAAAGAAACGCTTTGGAATTCGTTGTTGGTAAATTTCACCCTTCCGCCAGAGGAGGATGAAAACAACCAGTTATAAAGGAAAAGGTCAAAGAGTGGACTCTAAAGAAGATGGTGACGCTTTCCATGAATCGAAGACAAATTGAACAAATTTGTCAAATCTGGCGAGACTCCAAATTTCGAAGACGCATATTATGCGAAGATAAGACCTCACTGGCCCGAATTTGAGACATATAAAAAAGTGTTATAGCTAAAAAGAGGTCAGAAACCAATACGCTTAATGCCCTGAAGAAGGAATATCACCAGGACGGGTCGGTGGCTACATATCTCGGAGGCCTAAAGTGGGAGGAAGCTGAGAAGGCCTGCGAGAGGGATCACACCCAGACAGATGGGTGGGACCTACGTGCAAAGACTTGGTTCTACGGAATCGGGCAAGGTTGGACCGAAACAGGATTGTGTATCTTCCCAACCATCCTTGCCAAACCCACATCGAACTCATCACGCATACGAGGAAACATCCGCCAGACCTTCCATCCCGATAGAGAGAATGACCAGCTCACACGCCATCGGTAAAGAACACCCTGGACATGCACGAGTCACAGGGGGTATGACATGGAAGGATGTGTTTGCCGACTGGAGCGACTCTTACAGATGGCGCGGCAGAAAAGAAAAAGAGCGTACAGAGCGGATGACACAGATAGAATATGCACTTGCGGCTGCAGCGCAAGTGAATGCACAACAAAGCCATCAAGCTACCGCCCATCTCAGCGACACGAAGAGCCTGCATTGGAAGCTGCCCGCGCCCGCATCTGTAGCGGAAAAGCAGCGTGGCTTCCACGGAGAACGTGCATCCCACGCTTGAAATGGCGGGTCCTCGATACCCCGTGGATGAGATCACGGAGAGCGAACACGCTGAGCTGCATGTGAGATTAATGGGCTTATCCATTAAGGTGGCTATCGGCTATGCCTTACCTCCTGTAGCTGGTGGAACTTACCAGTGCCGACCGATTCCAGATGGCTATGCTATTGTCGGGGTGGATGAGGTTGTGAAGGAATATGAGGAAGCACAACTTGACCATGCTACAGGTGAAGGGGAAACTCAACTCAAATTTGCAGTGAAAACAACCATTCTTTGGAAGAAAGAACACATTGTGCTTCCAAATTGAGGTCACTGCACCCCCGCATCTCCGCAGCTGTCAGAGCCGAGCTTCAGCTATCTCCGCCTGTCAGCCATCTCTGCGGGCAGCCATCTCCGCCGTCACCATCTCCGTGCTTCATCCATCTCCTCGGCGAAGCGGAAGAGCACTGCCACGAGGAGCATCGATGCCACAAAGAAATCCAGGAAACCGTCGCCAAAGAGTTCAAAAAACTACGTCCCGCAGCCTTCCGCCAAGCCATTGCCGGTTTTACCGTGGAATCGCAGCGACGAGGAGACCAATAGGATCTCGGAAGAACAGGTCAAGAAATTCTTTGCACCTAGACGGGCCGAGCCAAAGGAGAAAATAGATCCGGTGGTGGAGAAGTTTTACAATAATCTTTTGAAACCTGAAACCCCACTTGTGCCGGACTACGCCAGATTTTGAAGGCGGATGCAAGGCGCGCGAAAGTAGCAGTCGTGAGGCACCCCAGAAAACAGTTCCCATGCTCGGAGAGCAGGAAAACCAATCATGTGCCCCGCTCCAAATGTTCGACACACGAGACGCTCCTCCCGTAAATGATTACGAGGCAGAGCTACAAAGAAAGGCCAATGAGATGGGGATGACTTACATTGCATACTTGAACGTCATGGGAGACAACTTGCCCAAATGCGATGCCAACCCCATACAGCCATGGAAGTATGGGAAGAATCTCGTCAAGAAAGAGGAGCTCAAGACTCTACCAACAAAGATGCGAAAATTGCACAAGTGGTACCTTGATTTCTGCAAGACGAGAAAGGTAGAATGGATCACGGTGCATATAAGAGATCAGATTTTCTTGTGAAGACGACGAATCGACTTCAACATTCAAGACTTGCATTTTCTATTCAATCGGAAGGAACTCGACAAATCTGCCATCAGCCTTTATTGTGTGTAAGTACTATTTCTGTAATTTTGTCTCATCTCATTCACTTCATTAATTGCATGTATATATATATGCTCACCATATATGTATATACTATTATGCAGAAAAGGTTATGGAATGCATGAAAGGAGGCCCTTTTGACATTGGGTTCGTTGACCCAAATAGAGTTCATGAACAAGTGGTAAGAGACAAACCCGGGCAAACAGAAGATTACTTGCTAAAGTCTTTACTGAGACAACAAACCAAAAGGGAAATACTATTGCCTTACAACTTCTCGTGAGTACTGTTACCCTCTCTCTTGTACACATTATGTTTCGGCTTACTCGATGTTAAGTGTAATTGATGATGAGTTATGCGTGTGTAGGTTTCACTTTATTCTGCTAGTCATTCAACCCGACTCAGGAAAAGTCCTTGTCATGGACTCGTTACGAAAAGAAAAAGAGCTATGGGCAGACTTTAGAGAGATGCTCCAGAGGTAATTTCAATCATATTATCGCACTAGATCGGCAACTTTCGTGACAATAAGTAATTAATTACTCCTTTATCCATTTTCTTTGTCGGACAGGGTTTGGAAAAGGTTCACGGGCAGGGCCGTGGGTGAATGGTCAGAAGAACTAAAATTTGTAGACCAAAATGTAAGTAATACTGGCTAGCTTCCAATTCCATTATATCATGCTTTATTGATTATTATTTTGATTGAACTCTCTATTCTCGTAAAGTGCGCGCATCAGGGACACGGCAATAACTTATGTGGGTACTATGTTTGCGAATTCATTAGAACACGATATGTCGACGGGCCAAGCCGCACTAGAACAACTTAGAGTAAGTAAACAAAGTCCACAACATTATTTTATTACCATCAATTGTGTTGAGTTTTATTCTTATATATATATTGACGGCCCATTCTTCATATATATTCAGATCGAGCGGATGCGGACCAACTCCTACCATTTGAACGCATACGAGCCATTCAAGTGGAATTGGCGGGTTCATACTTGATGAGGTCGTCACTCTGGCGGAGAACTCTTTAGATATCCATCAAAATGAACGATGACGATGTATGTGCCGATGTGATGTAAGTGCCGATGGCGATGTTTGTGTATAATAATAGTTGCTTAATTATTCATGTACTCGTATGTACCGATGACGATTTATGTATACCGCCCCGATCGATTCCCCTCGCTCCCTCCCGTGAAATACGCCTAACGGGCAGAGGCGAAGTCTGCCGCGGCGGATTTATGCCGTTTTCCTGCCGCGAAGAACCTTTAACACCGTTGCGATCTGAACCGGTGTTAAAGAGAGGCCTGAACTGCGGCAGCCCCATGTGCGCCACCCTTTAACACCGGTTCGTATAAGAACAGGTGTTAAAGGGGCCCCCCCTCTAACACCGAACCCTCAACAGCGGTTGGGGAACCGCTGTTAGAGGGCCCTCCCAACCGGAGTTAAAGGAGGGGGCTCTGCACTAGTGATGTCTATCGGGGATGAACGCCAGCTGCCAGAATGCCACCTCCGCCGGTCCCTTCATGTTGCAGCGGTGGATGCTCGTACCGCCTCCTAGACGGTGGCGTGATGGTGCTCGTCCTATGGGACAGCATGTTGTGCGGCGGCAGCAGCAGGTAGTTCTATGCGATTCAAGTTGGAATATCTTCATCGGATCAGTATGGTGATCTTATTTTTCTGTTATCCTGCTATAGCACGGTCTGCGGGTGTCTATAGTGCAAGGTGGCTCGATGTTGGCGAAGGGACTCTGACTTCAGAGACGATGAGGACGGCCACCAAGGTCTGCCCATATTACTCTTTCCACCATCCGTTCTCGTTTCTGCACATGGCCTGCTATATTTCTATTCGACTTTGTTGTGGAAAAAAATTTGAGTGCTGAGCTATGAGAGGGTAACGCACTACATATTTCCAATGCAGCCACTAATTTCTCATTCGTAAAAATGACTAGAGAATTCTCACATTGTATAACAAGCTCAATTCTTGAACTGATTTTTTTTCATGTTCACTATTCAGTCCAGTTGTTCATTGCTTGCGTTCTAGTGCAAGTAGTTGCCCTTGCTATCGATAGTGGAACCAATACAATTTGGAAATTGGCAATCAAAGTTCCGATACTGTTGATGTTGAACCAAAACATTCTTAACTATGTTCTGGTTTGATCTGTGATTGGTGGCAGAGTGTTAGCTAGACCACTGGCTTGTGCGCCACGCCATCATCTTAGTGTTGCTTCATATTTCGTTCATGGATTTTTTTTATTTACTCTTGTAGCTTTGAACAGCATGAGGCCACACATTTAAGATCTTTTTTTAACAAAGGCTACTGTGATGATTTTTTCTGTTATTTTTTATTTCAATGATGATGACGACAAGTCAAAGAATCTTCCACAGGCCATGGATTCTAGAAACCTGGGGACTTGGGTGTATCGTGTAAAGCCTAGGCTAACAGCAACCGTAAAAGCTGTTGGGACCTTGGATTGTTTCAGAGCAAGGCCAGGCCACATGTAGGTTCATGCTTGATGTACAAACCTGTACAGTTTTGTTCATTGTGCTAGTATCGTTCTGATGTTCCAAGTGCATTAGAAGGTATAAAGGCTTGTTTTACCTCTCCTAGGTCCCAGGAATGGTTCCCAATATTCTACTAATTCTAAAATCGCATAAACATGGCGTGTTAATTCCAAAACAGCAACTAGAAGTTTTTATAACAGCTAGAGCCTACACCAGAAAACAAAGACTTGCAGTACTGACTAAGTAATGTAGATTTGTCATTTTCAAGTCCATTCTTCTTTCCAGCAGCAAGTTTTGTCCTGCTTTGCAATGTGGACCGTCATTTTTTCAGCACTTTTTTCCTGCGGTAGAAACTTTGATCGTTCTGTTTCTATATGTTACTTTCACATAACAAATAATAGGAAAGTTTATTTGATTGCAGAGGTAATTGTGTTTGCTCCAAAGATGTAGTCTTTTTCTTGGTAATGCTCTATGTCAGAACAACACATATACTACTACTTACATATATGAAGGAATCATAAGCTCCATCGCCTCTCCGGCCGGCCTGCCTGCCTGCCGGTGTCACGCCCACAACACATGGCGAGGCCACCGCTCCCTCCCAAACTTTTCTCCTCTCCTCGACAAGTCTAAGTCGATCGCACGCGCCAGCCGCACGCGGTGCCTCCACCTCCTTTGCTATTTATAGAACCGGACCCAAGGCTCAGCTCACCGAAATTTTCAAATAATGGAGCCATTTTTTTCATTTGCCGCTGTTTTTTTTTCAGTTTCTTCTTTTTCGCCGCGCGCCAGGTTCAAATGCCGTTAATGGGGAGTAGTATAATCAACCGGAATTATACGAGCGGGAGTGATTTGTGATAATTAAGGCTGCATGCATGATGTGAATCTGGCCGGACGGAAGCGTTTCTTGGACGACGACATGAATCCAGTAAATCATGCTAGTAGTAGTATATTTTATGCTTTCTTGGCCGGCAATCACTCCCTCATTTTGGTTACATTCTCGTTTTGGTCCAGCCTGGCCGAACAATGAATCTCACCCCTTGATTGTTGAATGGGTTCTTGTTCTAGCTCCTGGTAAACCCCGGCCGGTCTGGCTTGAAGAAAATTTAAGTTTTTCTCTTTTAATAATTACATAAGTAGCAGAGATGCACTCGAATAATCAAAAGTCACGGAAACACCCCCCTCCCTCCTGATTGTTCAACAACCCATCTATCTACATTTCTTTCACAGGGAAGAAGCCCTCTTCAAGCTCTCTGTGGTACATTGATTGGGCATTGCTCGCTGCTGTTGGCGGCTGTCTTCTCTTTCTCTCAGCCAAGTTTTAAGCTCACAAGATAAAAAGGATCTAGTACAAGGTTGGTTGGTTGCTTGGAGTGGCAAAAAAAAAAAAAGACAACAATCGCCTTCCAACGCCACCAAGAAAGATGGGTTTCTACTCCAAGCAACCAACCAACCTTGTACTAGATCCTTTTTATCTTGTGAGTACTATAGGATGGAATCTCTACATACACTCTCTTTTAGAATCGATTTACTACGCTGATCACTAGATTTTCACAACGGTAACATAAATAATTACTCCAACATTATTAATTATATATGCACGCGCAAAAGTACACGGATCGATAATTCATTTATGTTCACGTGCACCTTTCAAAAAGAAGGAAAATACATCTACTACCAATTACTAGCAACCAGCCAAGGCACAAATACAATGATTTTATGCATCTCGCTCAAGTAGTATTAGTAAGCAGCGACACACCCGCCACCGACAATCTATCTGGGCCTCAGAACAACACCACGAAGCTCTCCAATATTCTCTGCTGCTTAAATCTTGCTCACCATCATCTCCAGGCTTCGACACATTAAATCCATGTACGAGCACTTTTTGCTCCTATAAGAGAAAACAAAATGCTTACTGTCAAGCACATAACAAGAGGCACTCAAAAGATAATAATATCAGCTGCTACCGTATAAAGAGCGAGATCAGAACAACTATCAAATACTGGAGATAGAGAGGCTGCTTAACTGCTAGTAGAACCAAGTGAAAAAAACATATACCTGTACAACAAGTTACCCATAGAATTGCTTCTTCTGGTCATACATTTCACACGTGGCATCAAATTGCATGCCAACATAACATATACTCAATACATTTAGAAGAAGAACAACGGGACACATGTACATATAACCGTTTAGAAGCAGGATCGCTTCAACTTGCCCGCTTGCAGCAACAACAGGTGCACGATCCTACATAGCTTCACCTAGTTAGGTGATGCTGGGAGAAAATCAAGGATGTTAGTGTCTACAGTTATCTACCAAGTAATATATGAGCACCTCGTTAAATTCTGATTTTTCCAAGCAATGCATCCAGCTGTTGGTTCTAGCTACACTGGCTGTAATCTTAGTCTTCCTCAGTATCCTTGCATAAGAAGAACGAAACAAAATGTTCAACTATACATATAGCAACCGTGCATCTACAGGCTAGCAAGTTTGTTTCTCCGTAGGTAAAGTAACCATCACTGTCGTTGCTCAATATGCACCTATGCAGATTAGATATTGCAACTAGCAAGCAGAAAACAAGGCGTACATGTACATGTAATTTGTGAATGTGCATGAAACTACATAGATAGGGGTATCATTTGGCATCAAAATAATTTTAGCCCAAATCAAGCAAGCAAATAATAGCAAACATCCACACATTTGGCATGGAGATTGATCTTTAGTTCATACACTACTCAAAAACCTGAAAACAATTAGATCTTAAACATGTCTAGCCAGCACAATAAAAACAGGACCACATGTTGACCTCCAATTCTGTCAGCACAGCAAATATTTTCAAGCATTATTTTTCTTCCATTGTACAACATTCATGTGTAGCCTCCGTAAATTGGTGAAACCACATATACATATAAGCCAACAACAGAACAGAACAAGATGGTAGGCAAGTATGAAGTCAATTCCTTTTCCATAAGATCCAATAGATTCCAACTGTGCTACTAATGTATCCTATGGAAATGAATAAGCATGTCACAGAAGCGTGCTAATAAGGACTTTCCTGCTAATAATGTATCTTTTTGGAAAGGAATATGAATACTTAATGGAATGGATTGTAGCAGACATGTAATCGGCGTTCCATCATCAAAGAACCACGAACACAAATGAGCAGTCCAAAACATAAGCTAAAATGACAAACTTCGCAACCACTAACAGTTGCATTGCATGGCAGCCCAAACAGCACAAAATTCTTAGTAAAAGGCAGCAACAACAGGCACCTATGAGTCGTAGTTGTTCTTGTCCCTAGCTTCCAACTGGAAGAAGTCATCCTGAACCCACAGTCCATTTTCAGCTCTAAGGCAGCCTCCAAATTCAGGACAAGTGGCAAAAAGAAAATTCTATGATCACAAATGAAGAGAACAATTATAAGAGAATACGACAAATTAAATCAAAGTGATTATATATCCAGAAATAACAGTGCTACAACCTTGTCTTATGGTTGAATCAAGTTGATTCAGGACAAAGTAAAAACATACAAGATAAACAAAACATGTATTCTGTTGAACCACAAAAACATAGCAGCACAGGCATCAATAAGGCAGCGACAAAATTCATATTAGGTAAACATATATTTAGTTAAGTCAATCTTCTAGATATCAATCTGCTGAGCTAAACAAATCATTACAGGGTAAATTGTACACCTCCTATACAAAATTCACCATTGAGAGTTACAATATGCAATACATACACCGTTGTGCATGAGAAACAACACAAGATCACATCAAACTGAAAGTAAGCACGACGCATATTCACATGATTTCTGAGTCAATTAATCTACTACTAAACCAAGTCTATTGTCATACAAAATCAAATCCAGCAAACAGAGCCACTAGGCATACCAAAGTAAAGCTAGCAGCCACAGACATTGTTATCATCAAGCTAGCAGCCACAGACACCAGTCTGACTCAAACTCTAATCAAGCAAGAATAATTATGCTGACAGAACTAGCTAGCGTAGAGAACTGATCAGATTCACTTCATAGAACTCAGCAGATTAATGTCAATAGAGCTAGCTAGCAAGATGCATGGACTGACATGAGATCAAGTAAGTACCATGCAATAGTAGAGCAGAAGACATATGAACGCTTGCAGCTGTACAATCAAAAGAGGTGTCGACCCTGCTTATGGTTTCAGGCTGACCAAATGTGAGCACTCAAAACACTACACAGGCAGGAAGGGGAGATAACTCAAGAACAGGTCAAGACTAACAAGAGGGTGGTAGGTGAGCGAGTTGTAAGTACTCTCACGGATAGGGGAAAAATATTTTGGCACGAGCTCAACAAGACGCAGACCTTACTTTTATGTCGATGTGCTGCATCCTCCTTATCATGCCCGGGGATCAATCAATAGCAGCCAGTCACTAGCATCGCCGTTGCCAGTGGAGGAGAGAAGTAGCATTAGCCTCCTTGTTGCCTCTTCCATCTTTTGGAAGACACTGGTAATTGCTCCGGGGTTGAGGCTGAAAGCAGCATAAGCTCAAGGAGTTAATGAAATCATCAGCGACAATGTCAAGATCCGTTTAGTCCTTCGAATTCCTACACTAGAATCACCCGAAAAAATAATTAACAATTAGTTGCAGAGCCAGACTAGCGATGGAGCATGGGAAAAGTCCATGTACAGCGACAAGGCCAGCTTTTGCCCTCGTAAACATCACCAAGAATCACCATGGAGACTAATTCCTAATGGAGAGTTTCCAGACCAGCCCGTGCAGCTGCCCGCGGGGTCACCGGGAGGGAACCGGCTCCTCTAACGTCAAGGAACAAAGTCAGAGAAAACAAAGAAGGAAAGTCAGGGAAATATAAGTTAAGCACCATATTTTGTCATTACTGTAGCCTCAAAAAATAAACTGGGTTTTTTTACATTATAATTGTGCCCATATGTAGTTAGTCTAAATACATAACATAAACCACTACCAGAACCAGTACGGACTAGATCAAGGTTGGAACTTACTGCAAACTAGCAAGGCGACGTCTTTCTCCCTCTCATAGTTAATAAAGTTCAACTAATTTTAGATATGTATGCATAAATTAGTACCGGTAGATATGTTTTCAAAATTAGTTTCATAATATGTCAATTTGATATAATGTATGTTTCCTTATTTATCTATAAATTAGTGACTCATACACTTATTTGCGAAAGGAGGGAGTAGTGAACTACCGTAGTACTCCGTCCATCTCAAAATAAATATCTTATATTTATTAAAATTTAGATAAATATAGACAACTACTTAGTATATGTTTCTAAAGATGCTTCTATCTATTTAGTCACCCATGCCAGGGGAGCAGCCACGAGCCATCCCTGGATGCGCCGCTGAGCGATGACGACAACGGCAGGGACTACATCGTCTTGTACCACTGCCTCAGCATGATGAAGTAGGCTTTTTTTCTCTGTTTTTGTTTAAATTCTGTTTGAACTATTTATAAACTCGCCTGAATATCTATAAATTTCGTTTTAGTTTACAAATTCCATTCAAATTCGTGCGTGTTTTTACCATTTCGCAAGACCGAGAAATAGCGTCGGCGGCCGACGGATGGAGATGCTCTAAACGACCTAGTGCATGTATCATAGCAACTAAGGAACCAACACGCTTCTTCAACCTGACATTGAACGATCATAGATGGACTAAGCAACTAAGGTCCATCTGGGCCTGAATATGCTTCTTCAACCTGACATTGAACGATCATATATTTTTTTAGATAAAAGATGGCAGAAAACCGCCCGACTTTAAATTAATAAAGCTTAGAGTTTGACAAACAGTAGTTAAGACATTACAACTTCAAACAGACATCACCACACTGACTAGCACATTCAGAATAACAAAGTTTAGGGTATAGAGTCCAACACACATCCCTAATGGCCCGACAACACTTGTCACAGCAAAGATGTGCCGGGATCTAGGGAAAAGGCGATCGCGGGCCAAGCTAGGTGGAAGCGCCCGGTGGGGAGTAGGAGTGGTGGTGAAGATTCCTCATACCCTCTAGCAGCATATCCCATCTGGCGAGGTCTTTACTTCTGCATAGAGGCCTCCCACTAGTAGAAAACTGGCCTTTGGTCCAGAGCATTAGTCCCGGTTCTACTACAAACCGGGACTAATGCCCTGGTCCTAACGACTAGAAACGGCCACATGGCCTGGCCGCTACTAGTCCCGGTTCGAAGGGACCTTTAGTCCCGATTCGTATAACAAACCCAGACTAAAGGGTCTAGCACTGGACATGGCCTACTGTATGGACATTAGTTCTGGTTTGTTACACGAACTGGGACTAAAGATGGACTATTAGTCCCGGTTCATTTTACAAACCGGGACTATTGTCCCCACTATATCTTCTTCCTCCCCAGCCCGAGCCATTTCAAGATCACATTGGTGTCTTCCTCTGTTTTCTTCCCTTAAGCTCGAGTTCATGCCATTTTTTCTTAAGATTTGTCAAGATTTTCCGGCTCCACATCTATCCAAGGGTTCTAAAAGGTTAGCTCATTTCATGCTCTAGAAATAGAGGGATGTGTGGGTTTATTAGTTTGATAGTAATTTTTGCAATAGTTAACATAAAATGTGAACTTGTATTAATTTGGATTCTATATATCTTGTATTAATGTAATGAAATCCACGCTAAATATCATTTCCAATGTGTGGATTCTATCTATATCTAGTTTGGCACATAGATACTCTCGAAATTCATTTGATTCATAGAAGAGATACATGAGTTCATCCTATCTATATCTTGGTTGTCTCATAGTCTCGAAATTCATTTGATTCACATATGCATCATGCCACATTCCAACAACAAAAATTCCCTTCTTCTTCTACCTTTCTTTAGCAAAATCACAAATTGTAACAAAAATAGGTTTAATTTACAAAATCCATTGCAATAAAAATAAAAACCAAAACTATGAAGATCAAGCATTATAGGGCCTCATACTTATGTTGGACACAAAAATCAGAGGGACAGAGTCAGCGAGCCAAGTAGAATGTCCAGTATAGGTTGTTGTGCATATCACAAGGCTCGCTGACACCGCCCCCAGGATCACATCCGAAATGAAGGCACACACATATATATAGTGGCGCCCTGGCATTTTAATCATCGGCCGTTGCAAAAAGCAAGAACAAAAAACAAGAACACGCCGTGGAGCTAACAAATTTCACATATTAGGGAGTGCCTCTATGACGAGCTCCTCGAAGTTGTCTGAGGACGGGATCCTAAGACATCTTCGAGATCCTAAGACATCTTCGAGAAGCTCCGTTATAGTCCCGGTTCATGTTACGAACCGAGACTAAAGGTCCTCCAGCCCAGCGCACTACGCGGGGCCACGTAGAGATCCTCTAGTCTCGGTTCGTACCAGAACCGGGACTAACCTTTAGTCTCGATTCCATAATCCCGGATGCAAATCCTGTTGGAATTATGCCCTAGAGGCAATAATAAAGATGTTATTATTATAATTCTTGTTCATGATAAAGTTTATGTTCCATGCTAGAATTGTATTAAGCGGAAACTTTAATACTTGTGTGGTTTGTAAACAACACCGTGTCCCTAGTACGCCTCTATGGATTAGCTCATTGATCAATGATGGTTAAGGTTTCCTAACCATAGACATGAGTTGTCAATTGATAATGAGATCATATCATTGGGAGAATGATATGGTGGATAGACCCAAACAAAGCAGAGCAATTAGATCGTGTCATCGTGTTCGTCTTTGCGAAGCTTTTCCTATGTCAAATATTGTATTCCTTAGACCATGAGATAATGCAACTCCACAGTATCGGAAGAAAGCTTTGAGGTCATCAAACGTCATCCTATGAGAGGGTGATCATAAAGGTGTCTCTCGGTGATCGGAAAGTATCTGGGTTGTATGTATCGAGATGGAATTTGTCCTCCCAAGTCGGAGAGATATACTTTGGGCCCACTCGTAATCGATATCAACACCGCTTGCAAGCATGTGGTTAAGGAGTTAATCACAAAGTGATATCGGATTACGAACGAGTAAAGTACTTGCGTGAACGAGATTGAACTAGGTATGACGGTACCGACGATCGAATCTCGGGCAAGTAAAATATCGCGAGACAAAGGGAATATATATGGGATTGATTGAATCCTGGCATCGTGGTTCAGCCAATATGATCATCGATGAATGTGTGTGAGTCAATATGGGTGCCCACACCCCGCTGGTTATTATTGATAGAAGATCATGTCTGCATATTCTCGAACCCGAAGGTCACACACTTAACGTATCTCGACGCTAGGATAGATTGGATAATTGGTTTATGAATTTTTGTTCGGAGTCTCGGATGGGATCCGGGATATCACGAGAGGTTCCGGAATGGTCCGGAGAATAAGATTCATATAAGGCAGTGCAGTTTTTGGAGTTGAATTATTCGGGTTAATCGATTGTACCGAAGCTTCTAGAACCTTCGGAAGGGGACCAACGTGGCCCCACCTTCCGGGACGGGGCATGGGCCTATGAGGGAGTGTCCTGGCCGCATTGGGCCAGGGGCACAAGGCCCCATAGGGCCCAGCCGATTCTAGAGAGATTTGACTCGTTTAAATCTCGGGATAGAATTTCTAGATAAGAGAGAGTTTAAATCGTTTAAACTAGAGATAGGATTTCTAGATAAGGGAGAGTTTAAATTGTTTAAACTAGAGATAGGCTTGGAGGAGGGCAGGGCTGGCCCCCTCTATATATAGAGGGGTGCGCCTTCCCCACACACACCTTCCTCCAAGCCCTAGCAGCCTTGCCTTCCTCTCTCCTCCCGACTGTTTGTAGGCGAAGCCTGCAGAAATTCTCCACCATATACACCACGCCGTCGTGCTGTAGATCCAATCTATCTCTCCACCATACTCGCTGGTCCGAGGAAGGAGGAGGCGCCGAGGTGCTGCGTGTGCATCTCACGGAGGCACCGCCACTTGTGGTGCTAGATCGGATCGGATCGCGAGGAGGAGAAGCGAGCACGACTACATCACCCACGCCCGACGAGCGTTCATCTGCGAATCTTCAAGGGTATGAAGATATAATCCAATCTCTCTCGTTGTTTGCATCTCCTAGATTAGATCTTGGCTTTCCTTCTGTTCGCTCCGTAGAAAATTTTGATTTACTATGCCGCGAAACCCTTCAATGGTATCAGAGCTAGATCTATGCGTAGATGTGTTTCACGAGTAGAACGCAACATGGTTGTTGCGGGCGTTGATGTTTTCTGTTGCAAGCCTCTTGTTTGTGTTCTTCTTATGACGGGATAGTGAGATTGAAGCGGTCCGGGCCAACCTTACGCGACGTCGTCGAGACCGGCTCCGCACTTGACGTGTGGCTTGTACCACACATGCGGCTGGTGGATGTCGGCTCTCACTATAGTTGTCATGGGATTAACACCGGAGTTTGGCAACCATAATATCACCGTTGTGGCTTTCCGTAGGTAAGAATCGTTCTTAGCATCTACTCCCATAAGCCACGTAAAACATGCAACAACAAAGTAGAGGCGTCTAACTTGTTTTTGCAGGAGTGTTTTCGTGATATGGTATGGCCCAAGATGTGATGTGTATATTGTATGCGATGATCATGTTTTGTAATGTTTCACGACTTGCATGTCGATGAGTACACAACCGGCAGGAGCCATATGGTTGTGTTTATAATTGTGTATGACCTGCGAGTCAACTTCTTATACGCCATGTAATAGCTTTACTTTATCGCTAAGTAGTTAGCAATAGTTGTAGTTGCTATTCGTGGTGGAGGCAATCATGGTGGAGTGATGGAGATCATGCCGGAACGCACAAAATGGAGATCATTGCGCGAAGATAGGCTATACCATGTCACATAAAGTTATATGCATGTGATGTTTATCCTTTTATGTATCTTATCATGCTTAGATCGCGACGGTAGCATTATAAGATGATTCCTCACTTAAAGATCAAGATAAAAACTGTGTTCTCCCCAAGTATGCACCGTTACGAAAGTTCGTCGTGTCCAAGCATCACGTGATGATCGGGTGCTATAGACTCTACTCACATACAACGGGTGCAAGCCGTTTTTGCACACGCTGAAATACTTGGGTCTAACTTGACGAGCCTAGCATGTATGAGACATGGCCTCGGAACACAAGAACCGAAAGGTTAAGCATGAGTCATATGAATGATATGATCGACACTTCGTTGTCCACCATTGAAACCACATCTCTTCTCGTGATGATCGGATTAGGTGTGGTGAATTTGGATCGTGTTCACTAAACAACTTGAGGGATGTTGAATTTAGTGGGAGTTCATCTAGTAATTTGATTAAGTTGAACTATTTATCATGAACATAGTCTAAATTGTACTTGCAAATACTGTAGATCCAATGGCCAAGTCCAACTTCAACTTCAACGTTTTTTGCTGAGAAAGAAAAGCTTAGAAACAATGGGTCTAACTTCACCAACTGGTTCCGCAATCTAAGAATCATTCTGTCTGGCGGACAAAAGGACTATGTCCTTGAGAAAGCGTTAGGTAACCCCCTGCAGAATCGCTACCGATGAGAAAGCTGTCTATCACAAGAAAGATGATTATGGTGTGATTAAGAGCACCATGTTGTTTGCTATGGACCCGAGCTTCAAAATCGTTTTGAAACCTATCCCGGCCCTTTGAGATTCTCGAGGAGCCGAAAACCATGTTTCGACTCAAGCCCGCTCGAGAGATATGAGATCTCGAGAAGTTCTTTAATCGCAAGATGGAGGAAGGAGTTCCGTTAGTGAGCACGCCATAAAGATGTCGGGCTACACTCAACGCATTGAGCAACTGGAATGCACGATTCCGAGGAGCTCAAGATTGACAGGTTCTGCAATTACTCCTCCCAGCTACAAAAGTTTTGTAGTGACTCATAATTAGATTGGTTCCATCGATACGATCACCGAGCTCTTCGCAAAGTCAAGGCTGGAAGTGGACATCAAGAAGGATAATCATGTGTTGATGGTCAACAAGCCCTCCTTTAAGAAAGGTAAGGAGCAAAGAAGCCCTTCAAGAAGGGCGGCGAAGCTTAATGCCCCTGGCGAGAAGAAGCTCAGTGCGGTCCCAAGCCGGACACCGAGTGCTTCTATTGCAAGGACAAGGGTCATGGAAGCGCAATCTCAAGTACTTAGCGGACAAGAAGGCTAGCACCATCAAAGGTATACTTGATATACATGTTATTGATGTTTTCCTTACTAGCCCTCGTTGTAGTGCACAGGTATTTGATACCGTTGCTAATATTTGTAACTCAAACAGAGCTACGGAATAGACGGCGCTTGCGAGGGATGAGGTGACGATGCGCTGGCGTTAACGGATCAAGAGTTGATGTGATGGCCGTCGGCACGCTCTCCTTAGTTTTACCTTCGGATTAGTTTTAAACCTTAATAAATGTTATTATGTGCGTTGAGCATGAACATCATTTCGGATCGTGTTTATTGCAAGACGGTTATTCATTTAAATCGGAGAATAATGGATGTTCTATTTATATGAGTAACATCTTTTATGGTCATGCACCTCTTGTGAATGGTTTATTTCTTCTAAATCTCGAAAGGATGAAACACACATCCATAACATTGAGGCTAAGAGATGCAAAGTAGATAGTGATAATACTACTTATTTGTGGCACTGTCGTCTAGGTCATATTGGAGTAAAGCGATGAAGAAACTCCATTCGATGGACTTTGGAGTCTCTTGATTTTGAATCATTTGACACATGCGAACCATGCCTCATGGGCAAGATGATCAAAACCCCGTTCTCCGAGGATGGAGCGAGCAACAGACTTGTTGGAAATCATACATACCGATGTATGCGACCGATGAGTGTTTCGACGCGGTGGATATCGCTATTTCCTCACTTTTACCGATGACTTAAGTAGATATGGGTATATCTATTTAATGAAACATAAATCTGAAACGTTTGAAAAGTTCAAAGAATTTCGAATGAAGTGGAGAACCATCGTAACAGAAAGATTAAGTTTCTACGATCCGATCGTGGGGGCGAATATTTGAGTTATGATTTTCTCACGCATCTTAAAGCAAGCGGAATTGTTTCGCAACTCACGCCACCCGGAACACCACGCGCAATGGTGTGTCTGACCGAATCGAACCCTATTAGATATGGTCCGATCGATGATGTCTCTTACTGATTTGCCGTTATCATTTTGGGGTTATGCATTAGAAACCGCTGCATTCACTTTAAATAGGGCTCCATCTAAATCCGTTGAGACGACACCGTATGAACGGTGGTTTGGTGCTAAACCTAAGTTGTCGCTTTAAAGTTTGGGGATGCGGCTTACGCCAAGAAGTTGATGCCGACAACCTCGAACCCAAAGCGGAGAAATGCGTCTTCATAGGATACCCTAAGGAAACTATTGGGTATACCTTCTATCACGTAACCAAGGCAAAGTGTTTGTCGAAGAACGGTTCCTTTCTTGAGAAGGAGTTTCTCTCGAAAGAAGTGAGTGGGAGGAAAGTAGAGCTAGACGAGGTTATTGAACCTTCTCTTGAATTGGAGAGTAGCAGACCTGAAATTGTTCCAAAGGTCACCGCACCAACAATAGAGGAAGCTAATGACAAGGATCATGAAGCTTTGGACGATGTCGCTATCGAGCGTTGCAGTCGACAAGGTCGCGTTCCTCTCCCGAGTGGTACGGCAACCTGTCTTGACTGTCTTGTTGGTAGAAGACGGTGAACCTACGAACTATGAGGAAGCGATGATGAGCCCAGACTCGAGAAATGGCTGGAAGCCATGAACCAATTGGGATCCATGAGCGAAAACCAAGTATGGACTTTGGTGGATCCTCCTAGCGACCGAAAGGCCGTTGAGTGCAAATGGATTTTCAAGAAGAAAACGGACGCGGATGGTAATGTTACCGTCTATAAAGCACGACTTGTCGCAAAAGGTTTTCGACAAGTTCAAGGTGTTGACTACGATGAGACTTTCTCTCCCGTAGCGATGTTTAAGTCCATTCGGATTTTATTAGCAATTGCTGCGTTTCATGATTATGAAATATGGCAGATGGATGTCAAGACTGCTTTCCTCAATGGCAACATTGATGAAGAGTTGTATATGATGCAACCCGAGGGTTTTGTCGATCCTAAGGATGCTAGTAAAGTATGCAAACTTCAGCGTTCCATTTATGGACTGAAGCAAGCATCTCGGAGTTGGAACCTTCGTTTTGATCAAGTGATCAAGAGCTTTGGATTTGTTCCAAATTGCTACGAAGCTTGCATCTACAAGAAAGTGAGTGGGAGCTCGGTGACATTTCTGGTACTGTATGTGGATGACATATTGATTATCGGAAATGACATCAACATGCTTAACGATGTGAAGAGTTATTTGAACAAGTGTTTTTCAATGAAAGACCTAGGTGAAGCTGCTTATATATTGGGCATCAAGATCTATAGAGATAGACAAAGACGCCTGATAGCTTTAAGCCAGAGTACATACCTAGACAAAGTTCTGAAAAGGTTCAGAATGGATAAGGCAAAGAAAGGTTCAATGCCTATGTTGTCAGGTAAGATATTGAGCAAGGCTCAGTGTCCAGTTACGGTAAATGATAGGGAAGCTATGAGCAAAGTGCCTTATGCCTCGGCCATAGGTTCCATCATGCATGCCATGCTGTGTACTAGACCGGATGTGTCCAATGCTCTTAGTTTGACGAGCAGATATCAAAGTGATCCAGGAGTGGAACACTGGACAGCCGTGAAGAACATCCTAAAGTACCTAAATAGAACTAAAGAAATGTTCTTAGTCTATGGGGGTGATGAATAGCTTGTCGTAAAAGGTTACGTCGATGCTAGTTTCGATAATCGACAAGGATGATTCTAAATCTCGCACGTGATACGTTTATATTTTGAATGGAGGAGCTATGAGCCGAGAAGCTGCAAGCAAAGCGGGATCGCGGATCTACAGAGAAGCGGAATACATGGCTGCTGCAGGCCAAGTGAAGGAGTTTGGATCGAAACTTCATCATCGAGCTTGGCGTGGTTCCAAGTGCATTGGACCCATGGAGATATTGTGTGACAACACCGCGCCATAGCACTCGCTAAGGAACCAAGATATCATCCAAAGACCAAGGATATCAACATAAGTTTCATATAATCCGAGATTATATAGCGATGGAGATCTCAAGATTAGCAAAGTACATACGGATCTGAATGTCGCATCCATTGACTAAACCTCTTCCACGTGTAAAACATGATCAACACCTCAGTGCCATGGGTGTGAGATTGTTGCCAAATGTAAACTAGATTATTGACTCTAGTGCAAGTGGGAGACTGTTGGAATTATGCCCTAGAGGCAATAATAAAGATGTTATTATTATAATTCTTGTTCATGATAAAGTTTATGTTCCATCCTAGAATTGTATTAAGCGGAAACTTTAATACTTGTGTGGTTTGTAAACAACACCGTGTCCCTAGTACGCCTCTATGGACTAGCTCATTGATCAATGATGGTTAAGGTTTCCTAACCATAGACATGAGTTGTCAATTGATAATGAGATCATATCATTGGGAGAATGATATGGTGGATAGACCCAAACAAAGCAGAGCAATTAGATCGTGTCATCGTGTTCGTCTTTGCGGCTTTTCCTATGTCAAATATTGTATTCCTTAGACCATGAGATAATGCAACTCCTGGTATCGGAAGAAAGCTTTGAGGTCATCAAACGTCATCCTATGAGAGGGTGATCATAAAGGTGTCTCTCAGGTGATCGGAAAGTATCTGTTGGGTTGTATGTATCGAGATGGAATTTGTCCCTCCCAAGTCGGAGAGATATACTTCGGGCCCACTCGGTAATCGATATCAACACCGCTTGCAAGCATGTGGTTAAGGAGTTAATCACAAAGTGATATCGGATTACGGAACGAGTAAAGTACTTGCTGTGAACGAGATTGAACTAGGTATGACGGTACGACGATCGAATCTCGGGCAAGTAAAATATCGCGAGACGAAGGGAATATATATATGGGATTGATTGAATCCTGGCATCGTGGTTCATCCGATATGATCATCGATGAATGTGTGGGAGTCAATATGGGTGCCTGCACTCCGTTGATTATTGATAGAAGATCATGTCGCATATTCTCGAACCGCAGGTCACACACTTAACGTGTCTTGACGCTAGGATAGATTGGATAATGGGTTTATG
The DNA here is from genome assembly GCA_030063025.1 of Avena longiglumis. NCBI lineage: Eukaryota > Viridiplantae > Streptophyta > Magnoliopsida > Poales > Poaceae > Avena > Avena longiglumis. The sequence goes on from CP125974.1 coordinate 84,177,869, forward strand.
AATTTTTGTTCGAGTCTCGGATGGGATCCGGGATATCACGAGAGGTTCCGGAGTGGTCCGGAGAATAAGATTCATATAAGGCAGGGCAGTTTGTGGAGTTCGAATTGTTCCGTTAATCGGTATTGTACCGAAGCTTCTAGAACCTTCCGGAAGGGGACCAACGTGACCCCACCTTCCGGGAGGGGGCATGGGCCTATGAGGGAGTGTCCTGGCCGCATTGGGCCAGGGGCACAAGGCCCCATAGGGCCCAGCCGATCCTAGAGAGATTTGACTCATTTAAATCTCGGGATAGAATTTCTAGATAAGAGAGAGTTTAAATCGCTTAAACTAGAGATAGGATTTCTAGATAAGGGAGAGTTTAAATTGTTTAAACTAGAGATAGGCTTGGAGGAGGGCAGGGCCGCCTCTATATATAGAGGGTGGTGCGCCTTCCCCACACACACCTTCCTCCAAGCCCTAGCAGCCTTGCTACCTTCCTCTCTCTCCCGACTGTTTGTAGGCGAAGCCCCAGCAGAAATTCTCCACCATATACACCACGCGCCGTGCTGTAGATCCAATCTATCTCTCCACCATACTCGCTGGTCCGAGGAAGGAGGAGACGTCGAGGTGCTGCACGTGTGCATCTCACGGAGGCACCGCCACTTGTGGTGCTAGATCGGATCGGATCGTGAGGAGGAAAAGCGAGTACGACTACATCACCCACGCCCGACGAACGCTCCGCCAGCGAATCTTCAAGGGTATGAAGATCTAATCCAATCTCTCTCGTTGTTTGCATCTCCTAGATTAGATCTTGGCTTTCCCTCTGTTCGCTCCGTAGAAAATTTTGATTTACTATGCCGCGAAACCCTTCAAATCCGGGACTAAAGCTCCTTACAAATCGGGACAAGATGTTTTACTAGTGTCCACAAGGGAAATTGTGCTCAACGGTAATTTTTTTTAATATTCCACAAGGCCCGGGATTGAGCAGCAAACAAAATCCAAACCGCTCTACTAGCTTTTGGAGAAAGAGATATTAAAATATGCAGAAAATCGTCGAAGGATTTTGGATTCCAAGTTACATTCATCATATCTCTAACTCCACTCTAGCAGAACTAGGCTAGTGCGCATTGGAAGAAGGTATGAGAAACTGTCTCCCGATCCCCACACAGGCAACACTCACTATATGTGGGGCCATGGCGCTCATGGATCAGATTATTCACTGAAAAAAGCCCTCTAGCAAGTTGCAAGAGGCGAAAATTTTAATTTTTAAAGGGAAAGGTTGGCTCGACAGGGCCACCGCCGTCTTACTAATCGGTGCAATGAACGATTACTACTACAGTTCATCGCTTATGTACATCACACACCGACACACGTTGTTTAACAGTCTCCAAACAATCTTGGTCATGATGGTCGAACAAACCAAACGTAACAGAAAATCGAGGAATCAATAAACTGTGAGCAACCTAGCTTGGTGGATGCAGATCCATCATCTATTGAGAATTCACCATTGCATATAGAGTTTCACAAAAAAATTGTACTAAAACATATAATAAGAAGAAATAACTACTTTCCACCCAGGTTATTTAAAATTTATACTCCTCATCGTGCATGTCGTGTGCCTCTGCCGCGAGCGCCTTGATCACGCCGAGGTTGGCCCTGAGGCACCTGCGCAGCTCGTGCGCCGCCTTGTCACAGGCCTGTTTCTTCTCAGGCGTGGTCTCGCCATGATCGCCGTCATCGTCGCAGGCACGGACCGCGTCGTCCTCCTTGTGCTTGCATCCGATGAAGAGGGCGTCGTGGCACATGGCCTTGGACACAGACTTGCCTCTGTCCGTGGCGTCCTCTAGGACATCCATCACTGGACCAATTTTCTTGGTGGCGCTGGATGCTCCGTTGCCCATGGCCGGTCACAGATCGAGCTAGGAAGACGTACCTAAATTGGGAGGGATCGATCGGTTTTATTGTTGTAAATTTTCTCTTGAACGATGGACTGTTTGGCTGTATATTGGACAGGAAAGGTCCAAAGGCTACATGACCCGTCCGGACTCTTAACTTCCGTTAGATTAGATATGCCCGTGATTCCCCTCAACTGTATCAACCCCTAAACCCTAGGACAGCACTCAGCGTCCCCTGGACGATGTGAAATTTCCATCGTCCTCCTTCCCCTGGCGACACGTGTCCTCCCCCCCTCCCCCAAATTCCCGCTTTTGCTGCAAACGTCTAATTTTTGCTACAAATGTTCTTGCTTTTGCTTCTGAAGCACAAAATGGTTCGTTCCAAAAAAATAGAGCAAAACGTCTATCCCGCCGGAGACTATGTAGCAAAAAAATGTGCCAATATAGCAAAACCGACTTCGCCGAAAAAATCTCACCGGAGACCTCGCATGAGACATCGTAGCAAAAACTTTGCGCAATTGTAGCAAATCCACAAAATGGTGGTAGCAAACAAAATGTGCTAATGTAGCAAAAAAACTGATTTCGTCGGAGACTTTTGCTGGGAGACGTCGCCGAAAAACATTATAGCAAACATTTTGTATAATTGTAGCAAAAGCATATAAATTATGTAGCAAAGAAATTATGCCATTGTAGCAAAGACGTATGTAGCAAAGACATTTTGCCCCGACATGCTGTTGTAGCAAGTCGCCTTCACGATGGTAGCAGCCCCATGTAGCATCAACGGCCACCGATCGTAGCAGCCCCTCTCTTGATGTCCCGGATACCATCCGATACTACGAACAAAAACTCATAAACCAATTATCCAATCTATCCTAGCGTCGAGACACGTTAAGTGTGTGACCCATCGGGTTCGAGAACATGCAGACATGATCTTCTATCAATAATCAACAGCGGGGTCTGGAAACCCATATTGACTCCCACACATTCATCGATGATCATATCGGATGAACCACGATGCCAGGATTCAATCAATCCCATATATATATTCCCTTTGTCTCGCAATATTTTACTTGCCCGAGATTTGATCGTCGGTACCGTCATACCTAGTTCAATCTCGTTCACAAAGAAGTACTTTACTGCTCCGTAATCCGATATCACTTTGTGATTAACTTTAACCACATTCTTGCAAGCGGTGTTGATATCGACACGAAAGTGGGCCCAAGTATATCTCTCCGACTTGAGGGATAAATCCCATCTCGATACATACAACCCAACAGTACTTTCCGATCACCGAGAGACACCTTTATGATCACCCTCTCATAGAATGACGCTTGATGACCTCAAAGCTTTTCCGATACCAGGGAGTTGTATTATCTCATGGTCTAAGGAATACAATATTTGACATAAGAAAAGCTTCAAAAGATGAACACGATGACACGATCTAATTGTTCGCTTAGTTTGGTCTGTCCATCATATCATTCTCCCAATGATATGATCTCATTATTAATCGACAACTCATGTCTATGGTTAGGAAACCTTAACCATCATTAATCAATGAGCTAGTCCATAGAGGCGTACTAGGGACACGGTGTTGTTCACAAACCACACAAGTATTAAAGTTTCCGCTTAATACAATTCTAGCATGGAATATAAACTTTATCATGAACAAGAATTATAATAATAACATCTTTATTATTGCCTCTAGGGCATAATTCCAACAGTCTCCCACTTGCACTAGAGTCAATAATCTAGTTTACATCTGGCAACAATCTAACACCCATGGCACTAAGGTGCTGATCATGTTTTGCACGTGGAAGAGGTTTAGTCAATGGATCTGCGACATTCAGATCTGTATGTACTTTGCTAATCTTCAGATCTCCATCTGCTATATAATCTCGGATTATATGAAACTTGCGGTTGATATGCTTGGTCTTTGGATGATATCTTGGTTCCTTAGCGAGTGCTATGGCGCCAGTGTTGTCACACAATATCTCCAGTGGGTCCAAGGCACTTGGAACCACGCCAAGCTCAGTGATGAAGTTCCTGATCCAAACTCCTTCACTTGACGCTTCTGCAGCAGCCATGTATTCCGCTTCTACTGTAGATCCCGCGATCACGCTTTGCTTGCAGCTTCTCCAGCTCACAGCTCCTCCATTCAAAATATAAACGTATCCTGTCTGAGATTTAGAATCATCCTTATCGGTGTCGAAACTAGCGTCGACGTAACCCTTTACGACGAGCTGTTCATCACCTCCATAGACTAAGAACATTTCTTTAGTCCTATTTAGGTACTTTAGGATGTTCTTCACGGCTGTCCAGTGTTCCACTCCTGGATCACTTTGGTACCTGCTCGTCAAACTAAGAGCATTGGACACATCCGGTCTAGTACACAGCATGGCATACATGATAGAACCTATGGCCGAAGCATAAGGCACTTTGCTCATAGCTTCCCTATCATTTACCGTAGCTGGACACTGAGCCTTGCTCAATATCTTACCTGACAACATAGGCACTGAACCTTTCTTTGCCTTATCCATTCTGAACCTTTTCAGAACTTTGTCTAGGTATGTACTCTGGCTTAAAGCTATCAGGCGTCTTTGTCTATCTCTATAGATTTTGATGCCCAATATATAAGCGGCTTCACCTAGGTCTTTTATTGAAAAACATTTTTTAAATAACTCTTCACATCGTTAAGCATGTTAATGTCATTTCCAATAATCAATATGTCATCCACATATAGTACCAGAAATGTCTCTCACTTTCTTGTAGATACAAGCTTCGTAGCAATTTGGAACAAATCCAAAGCTCTTGATCACTTGATCAAAACGAAGGTTCCAACTCCGAGATGCTTGCTTCAGTCCATAAATGAAACACTGAAGTTTGCACACTTTATCAGCATCCTTAGGATCGACAAAACCTTCGGGTTGCATCATATACAACTCTTCATCAATGTTGCCATTGAGGAACACAGTCTTGACATCCATATGCCATATTTCATAATCATGAAACGCAACAATTGCTAATAAAATCCGAATGGACTTAAAAATCGCTACGGGAGAGAAAGTCTCATCGTAGTCAACACCTTGAACTTATCGAAAACCTTTCGCGACAAGTCGTGCTTTATAGACGGTAACATTACCATCCGTGTCCCTTTTCCTCTTGAAGGTCCATTTGCACTCAACGGCCTTTCGGTCGCTAGGAGGGTCCACCAAAGTCCATACTTGGTTTTCGCTCATGGATCCCAATTCGGATTTCATGGCCTCTAGCCATTTCTCAGAGTCTGGGCTCATAATCGCTTCCTCATAGTTCGTAGGTTCACTGTCTTCTACCAACAAGACAGTCAAGACAGGTTGCTGCACCTGTGAGGGCACGCGACCTTGTCGACCGCGACGCTCAAGAGCAGATCGTCCAAGCTTCATGATCCTTGTAATTAGCTTCCTCTATTATTGGTGCAAAGCATCGAACAATTTCAGTGCGCTACTCTCCAACTCAAGAAAAGGTTCAACAACCTCGCCTAGCTCTACTTTCCTCCCACTCACTTCTTTCGAGAGAAAATCCTTCTCAAGAAAGGAACCATTCTTCTTTGCGACAAACACTTTGCCTTCTGCCTGTGATAGAAGGTGTACCCAATAGTTTCCTTAGGGTATCCTATGAAGACGATTTCTCCGCTTTGGGTTCGAGCTTGTCCGCATCAACTTGACGAAGCTTCGCATCCCCAAACTTTAAGAAACGACAACTTAGGTTTAGCACCAAACCACAGTTCATACGGTGTCTTATCAACGGATTTAGATGGTGCCCTATTTAAAGTGAATGCAGCGGTTTCTAATGCATAACCCCAAAATGATAACGACAAATTAGTAAGAGACATCATCGATCAGACCATATCTAATAGGGTTAGATTCCGGCATTCAGACACACCATTGCGCTGTGGTGTTCCGGGTGGCTTGAGTTGTGAAACGATTCCGCTTGCTTTAAGATGCGTGAGAAAATCATAACTCAAATATTCACCTCCACGATCGGATCGTAGAAACTTAATCTTTCTGTTACGATGGTTCTCCACTTCATTCTGAAATTCTTTGAACTTTTCAAATGTTTCAGATTTATATTTCATTAAATAGATATACCCATATCTACTTAAGTCATCAGTAAAAGTGAGAAAATAGCGATATCCACCACGCGTCGAAACACTCATCGGTCCGCATACATCGGTATGTATGATTTCCAACAAGTCCGTTGCTCGCTCCATTATTCCGGAGAACGGGTTTTTGATCATCTTGCCCATGAGGCATGGTTCGCATGTGTCAAATGATTCAAAATCAAGAGACTCCAAAAGTCCATCAGAATGGAGTTTTTTCATGCGTTTTACACCAATATGACCTAAACGACAGTGCCATAAATATGTAGTATTATCACTATCTACCTTGCATCTCTTAGCCTCAATGTTATGGATGTGTGTTTCATCCCTTTAGAGATTCATAAGAAATAAACCATTCACAGCAGGTGCATGACCATAAAAGATGTTACTCATATAAATAGAACAACCATTATTCTCAGATTAAAATGAATAACTTTCTTGCAATAAACACGATCCAGATATGATGTTCATGCTCAACGCAGGCACATAATAACATTTATTAAGGTTTAAAAGTAATCCCGAAGGTAAAACTAAGGAGAGCGTGCCGACGGCCATCACATCAACTCTTGATCCGTTGCCAACGCGCATCGTCACCTCATCCCTCACAAGCCGCCGTCTATTCCGTAGCTCCTGTTTCGAGTTACAAATATTAGTAACTAAACCAGTATCAAATACGCAGACACTACAACGAGGGCTAGTAAGGAAAACATCAATAACATGTATATCAAATATACCTTTGATGGTGTCAGCCTTCTTGTCCGCTAAGTATTTCGGACAGTTGCGCTTCTAGTGACCCTTGTCCTTGCAATAGAAGCACTCAGTGTCCGGCTTAGGTCCATACTTGAGCTTCTTCTCTGCAGGGGCAACGCGCTTGCTGCCGCCTTTCTTGAAGGGCTTCTTTGCACCCTTACCTTTCTTAAAGGTGGGGGGCTTGTTGACCATCAACACATGATTATCCTTTTTGATGTCCACCTCCGCAGCCTTCAGCTTTGCGAAGAGCTCGGTGATCGTATCAGTGGAACCAATCTGATTATGAGTCACTACAAAACTTTTGTAGCTGGGAGGGAGTGATTGTAGAACCCTGTCAATCTTGAGCTCCTCTGGAATCTTGCAGTCCAGTTGCTCAAGGATTTGAGTGTATCCCGACATCTTTATGGCGTGCTCACTAACGGAACTCCCTTCCTCTATCTTGTAGTTAAAGAATTTCTCAGAGATCTCATATCTCTCAGAACGGGCCTGAGTCTGGAACATAGTTTTCAGTTCCTCGAGGATCTCATAGGGCCCGGGGTAATCTTCAAAATGATTTTGAAGGTCCGATTCCATAGCAAAAAACATGGTGCTCTTAATCACACCATAATCATCTTTGCGCGACTAATAGACAGCTTTCTCATCACCAAGCATCTAGAGTAGGGCGTCACCTAGCGCATCTTCAAGGACATAGTCCTTTTGTCCGCCAGCGAGAATGATTCTCAGATTGTGGAACCAGTTGGTGAAGTTAGACCCATTGTTTCTAAGCTTTTCTTTCTCAGCAAAAATGTTGAAGTTGAAGTTGGACTTAGCCATTTGATCTACAATATTTTCAAGTACAAATTAGACTATGTTCATGATAACTAGTTCAACGTTTAATCAAATTACTAGATGAACTCCCACTAAATTCAACATCCCTCAAGTTGTTTAGTGAACATGATCCAAATTCACCACACCTAATCCGATCTTCACGATAAGAGATGTGGTTACAATGGTGGACAACGAAGTATCCGAACTCCCACTAAATGGCGCGATGACTGGAGGCGGTGACGAGGAGGCGACAAGGGAACGCGCGGCAGCTGTTCGACGGCAGTGGCCGGATTCTGGGAGGGGCGTAGGGCTCCGGCGCGCGTGGAGGCGCGACGGCGACGCGGCTCGGTGGCGGGGGCCGGCGCCGGGGGTGGTGGAGGTCGACGGCCAGGGCGGCAGAGGAGGTAGACGGGCTACGCGGGTTGGTGAGGACGGGAAGGCGACACTGCAGGAGAGGAGAGAGGAGGGCGGAGGAGGCGACCTGTGGCGCGCAGAGGGCAGGCGGCCGAGAGGGCACCATGATGGCGCGACGGAGGACGGGTTGGGAAGGCTTGCAAGGGAGCTTGCAGGTGGGCGACGCGGTGGGGAGGTCAGCCATGAGGAAGGGGATGCGGGGTTGGTGGACGGGTCCATCGGGAGGGTGGGGCCAGTGGGTCGGTGGGACCGTGTGGAAGGAGAGGAGGCCAGGGTGGGGTGGGGTGGGCCGAAGGAGTGTGAGGTGGCTGTGGTGGTGGCCGAGGAAGGAGGGAGGGTGAGGTGGAGGGGATTGGTCAGGGTGAGGTGGAGGGAGGCTGGGTAGAATAGGGTTGGGTAGAATAGGGTTTAGGTAGCTGGGATTTTATACTGGGGGTGGCCGACTGGGTCGGATCGGCCCGGTACGGCTGCCCCAAAAAATAAAATAAAAGTTTTAATATTTAAAATGGGGCTTTTGAAAACCGTTGGTAGACAAAACAAAATAATCCGAGACCCGGTTTTAATTTGAATTAAAGACGGGTATTTAGAAAACAATAAAAGACTTTTCAAATAGTTTTAGACAAAACCATGCATGATGATGACGATGCAATGCACAAAACAACGCTATTTTCTAGTAGTGGTTTATGGGCGCCACAATTCGACACCACTAACAATGGATCTCGCCGAGATCCGCCTCATGGTACCGGAAGAATGGCGGCGATCTGAATCTTCTCGCATCGTGTAGATCCTCGCGACACCACTAACAAGAGGTCGTTGTCCGTGATCGCCGAAGAACACTGAACACCGGGAACAAAAGGTCGAAGGTAGAGGTATCAACAAATAAAGCCACCTCTAGCTTCGATAGAAAGAGGGAACCGATGCATTCTCATCCACTTCAATGTACACATGAATAGAGTGAGTAGTCGGCATGGGGCCAATCCATCACGCATCAAAACTATTACTCTCGCACAATCATGAAAAGCGTGCAACCATTCTCGAATCGATCAAGATCTCGACAATCAAGGTTCAGAACAAAGGAGTGATGCATCAGATCGGATCTAGCGAGATGATGTCGTCAGAAAACACCGGAAGGCACGAGAAGGAACAAAGAGAAGTCCACCAGACGAAGGGTTCCTCGGATAGCATGAAGACCAGATGTAGCAACACCGTTACCAAAGGAGGAAGCGAAACCCTGAAGGTACGATGGAACCCAACCACGAGAAATCCTGGACTCGAAGAGAGAGAAGAGAGCGGATTCAAAGCGCAGAGGTGAGAGGAGAGCAGCAGAGGGTAAGGAGTAAAATCAGACCTAATCGTAACTATCCAACCTATTTTGCAAAATAGTTTTGACACTCTACTGCCATTAGCTAGGTTATCCTACAGGCTGGACCATGGGGTATCAGAATCGCCGAGCTCTCGATACCACTCAGAACACCTCGAGATCGCCCTATGCAAGTTTTAGCGAAACCCGCCAAACCCGCATAGAAACGATTCAAAGGTGCCCACCAGGCACTTTCGTGCGGGTGGAAAACGAAGTAATATCATTACACAATATTCCACGATGGAACCCACAGAACAGATATATATACAACAACGACTCAATGAGTCAAGAATACAGATATAATATACAAAGATCCAAATCACCTTGAAAATGATAGAGCGTCCGACTACGGACAAGATGCAAATGGGGCTAAGAGCCCTGGAGAATAACCAATGGCGTCCATAACCCTGCCCAGGCCAAGACGGAAGGGTAACCCTGCTAACGACGTCGATCTCAAAACCTGCTTAAACAAAAGGGGTGCCGACAAAGGTCAAAGGAAAAAGAGAGCCAAGATCGAGGCCAAGACACGGCGAGGCTAGAATTCGGCGGTCCTCGCCTACATAGGTATGGTGGACTGAGCGGCAGCGCAGCATGCACTAAACAACCTATAGAGACTCGATACAACTGGCGGCTATCAGAGAGGGGTAAGAAAGACCTATTCGGAACCAACCTGGTACTACCACCAAACATAGCCATCCTGGTATTTCCCCCTCGAGACCAAACGAGGAAGTCAACCGAGGAACTCACACAGTTAGCAGTTTTATTCATTCCGTTATAGTGGCGGCAATTACTAGTCAAATATAGATAGCATGAGTCGTCCTGATATATTAAGAAGTGGGCAGTTTTAGTTAATCATTCCGTTGTAGTTGCAAGACTTACTAGTCAGATACAATTAGCATGAGATATCCCCAAACCCAGCAGTTGTTGGTACTTTTATTTAGCTATTCCGTTGCAGTGAAGCTGATTACTAGTCATATCGGATACAAGTCAAATTATAACAGTAAACTTTAGTTATAGTTGTCTATGATCGAGACCTGTGCTCCAAGTCGTCCATAACCATGACACGGCTTCTAAAAGATTTAACCTCAGGGTGCACCAAAGTTTCCACACGCACCTACACCCTTGTTGTCGGATCGTAGGTACAAGATCACAAAACATACACCCAACGGTATGTCGACGGGTTTCGGACACGACGCTTCCTGCACTAAAGCACGGGGACACCCTAAGCTACCCGCAATGAAGTCGGCCGTCTCCGAGACGGACTCAGGTTTCGACAATGGTTGTAAACGATCGAACCCAAACTCGGCTTGTCGATACCATGAAAACACTTACCTAAACAAGACAAAAGATTACACACAATCGTAAATAAAGCAAAAGCATGGCATAAGTACAAGATAGTAATAAAGCCCCAAAATAATTGTGGCCCCAAGACAAGATTTGGAATCGTACTAAATCGATGGGGTGCCCATACACCCCAATGTGGTTAGCGCTCGATCTCGGAACAGGTGTCAAGAACTCGGGGTCCTACGGGACACAAGTGGACGGTTAACAACCAAATAACATCTATTGCCCACCTGTGCCTCTGCATTTACCTACTTCAATTTTAGTTGTTAAACAATAATTAAAGTTATAACCATCTTCAACATTAAACATACGGCAATACTCCAACAACTGTGGTACTGGACGACACGCAACAGCACTTGAGCAAGCGACTACGGCGCGCAAGTCCAACTATCTACCAAAAAATAGGTAATAGGATGTGTCCAAGGCGATATAAGGCTGCAAGGGATATCTCGGGTACGAAAACTAGAGCATCGCAACACAGATAGCAATAGATCAACAGGAGGAAATAAATACTATAAAAGTAAGATAGGTAGAAAGGGGGAGATGCTCGCCTGAAAACATTGCCGACGGTTCAACCGAAGATCGGGTCGACACTCGCATTAACTCATCGGCCTAGTCCGTGAAGAAGCAAAGCACTAGCAGAAACACCGGATGCACTATTTAATACTACGGCAGAAGATCGGGCATGATGCATGTATGATTTATGACATGGCAAGGATGCGATGCAATTAGGCATTATTAAGCGGAACCGGGGTTCCGACATTTAATTAAACGGTTCAAGTTATTTATCTACCCCGCAAATTAAATGTTGGATTAGCAAGACCAAACATGGCTTCGGTTCGCTATGCCAATTTAAATGAAGTCCGGGATAAGACAAAGATATCCCGCATATAGACTCCATATTTAATTATAAGATGAATTGGCATAATGCCCCCAAACCACAGACAAGTATGCATGCAAGCATGAACAATTATTATGCAACAGGTTTTATATATAGCATTTATAAAATAGGGGCTCGGGAAAAGGTTCACACATCTGGGGTCGAAGGTCTTGGGGGTTCGGAGGGGTTCGGGGTCGGGTCTCAGGGTTCGACGGGAGAATGGCTCGACGAGATCGGTCTCGGACAACGGAAGTCGATCTTGTCGCATCCGAGAAGAAGGACTTGGTTGGCGTCGGGGGCACATTGGATCCGCCCTGGTCGGTGCCGATCTTGTCGTCACGAAGGTCTTGTCGGGTCCTCGTATCGGGTCGGTCTTGGCGTTCGGGAAGAAGAACTTGGCATGCGACGTCGTCGGCATCGGTGCGGAAGGAGGTCTTGCCGTTCCGTGTCGGTGACCTTGGCATCCGGGTTCATGGCGAGCTCGGCGTCCGGGAAGGAGTACTTGTCGCACCGGGGTCTCGGTGTCCTCGGATCCGATTGAAGATCTTGGCGTTCGGCGGGATCGGTCTCCGGGTCCGGATGGAGAACTTGGCGTCCGGGTGGCGGTCTCTGGGTACGGGCTTTCGGTCATCGGATCCGTCTTGTTGAAGATCCGCAGGGCATAATGGATCTCGCTTTTGGTCATCGATGCTCTTCGGAAGATCATGGCGTTGGGACGGGTTTCGACATCATACACTCTTTGCATCGGTCGTTAACCAAGAGCCAGGATGAAGTCGTCGGGCAGAGCTCGCGGGTTGAGGTCGACGCGTACGAACGTGGACATGATCACGGAGCGGCCATCATGCAGAACTTGCATAGAAGGGATCTGTGGCGAAGAATATGCGCAACCGCTGCCGCAGATGCAGGGCTTGCCGGTGACATGGTCGGCAAGCGCCAAGGCCGCAAGGCATGACGGCCTGGCAGATGGGGAGGAGCGGAGGGAGGCCGAGCGACGCGCCGTGGAGGTGGTCGGCAGCGACGTCCGATCGCGGCAGCGAAGAGCTCGACCGGGAGGCGCTGGGCGCGATGACCGGAGGCGGTGACGAGGAGGCGACAAGGGAACGCGCGGCGGTTTCCCGACGGTGGCTGCGGTTCTGCGGGAGGGGCGGTAGGGCTCCGGGCGGCGTGGAGGGCGCGGTCGGGCGACGCGGCTCGTGGCGGCAAGGTTGGTGGAGGTCGACGGAAGAGGGCCGCAGAGGAGGTAGACGGGCGACGCGGGTTGGTGAGGACGGGAAGGCGACGCGCGGAGAGGAGAGAGGGTCAGGAGGAGGCGAGTGGCGCGCGGAGGCAGGCGAGAGAGGGTTACCGATGGCGGCGGACGGAGGACGAGGAAGCGCCAGCAACGGGAGCTCAGGGGTGGGCGACGCTGGGAGAGGTCGGAGCCGCGAGGAAGGGGATGCGGGGGTTGGTGGGGAGCGTTTGGTGGACGGGGTCGATCGGGAGGGTGGGGCCAGGCGGGGTCAGTGGGACCGGTGTGGAAGGGAGAGGAGGCCAGGGGGCTGTGTGGGGGTGGGCCGAGAAGGAGTGTGAGGTGGCTGGCAGTGGCCGGTGGTTGGTGGAGGGAAGGGAGTGGTGAGGTGGAGGGAGGGGATTGATCAGGGTGAGGTGGAGGGAGGCTGGGTAGAATAGGGTTGGGTAGAATAGGGTTTAGGTAGCTGGGATTTTATACTGGGGGTGGCCGACTGGGTCGGATCGGCCCGGTACGGCTGCCCCTAAAAATAAAATAAAAGTTTTAATATTTAAAATGGGGCTTTTGAAAACCGTTGGTAGACAAAACAAAAAAATCCGGAGACCCGGGTTTTAATTTGAATTAAAGACGGGGTATTTAGAAAACAATAAAAGACTTTTAGAAATAGTTTTAGACAAAACCATGCATGATGATAACGATGCAATGCACAAAAACAACGCGATTTTCTAGTAGTGGTTTGCGGGGCGCCACATACACGCAGTTTGGAGGGAGAGAGAGAGGAGGGTAGCAGGGCGGCTAGGGCTTGAGGAGGAGGTGTGGGAGGGGTGCGCCCCCAGCCCTATTTATATAGAGGGGTGGGCGGCCAGCCCTTGCCCCTCCCCCAAGCCCTAGGGCCGGCGGCCAAGGAGGGAGGAGTGGGGGGCAAGTTTCCCCCCTTCTAGAAGCTCCCCTAGGGTTTTGCCCTAGGTTGGCCGGCTGGGCCCTATGGGGCCTTGTGCCCCTGGCCCAATGCGGCCAGGGCACTCCCTCATAGGCCCATGCCCCCTCCTGGAAGGTGGGGCCACGTTGGTCCCCCTCCGGAAGGTTCTAGAAGCTTCCGATACAATACCGATTAACCCGAAACAATTTTGAACTCCAAAAATTGCATTGCCTTATATGAATCTTATTCTCCGGACCATTCCGGAACCTCTCGTGATGTCCCGGATCCCATCCGAGACTCCAAACAAAAACTCATAAACCAATTATCCAATCTATCCTAGCGTCGAGACACGTTAAGTGTGTAACCCTTCAGGTTCGAGAACATACAGACATGATCTTCTATCAATAATCAACGGCGGGGTCTGGAAATCCATATTGACTCCCACACATTCATCGATGATCATATCGGATGAACCACGATGCCAGGATTCAATCAATCCCATATATATTCCCTTCGTCTCGCGGTATTTTACTTGCCCGAGATTTGATCGTCGGTACCGTCATACCTAGTTCAATCTCGTTCACAGCAAGTACTTTACTCGTTCCGTAATCCAATATCACTTTGTGATTAACTCCTTAACCACATGCTTGAAAGCGGTGTTGATATCGATTACCGAGTGGGCCCGAAGTATATCTCTCCGACTTGGGAGGGACAAATCCCATCTCGATACATACAACCCAACAGGTACTTTCCGATCACCTGAGAGACACCTTTATGATCACCCTCTCATAGGATGATGTTTGATGACCTCAAAGCTTTCTTCTGATACCAAGGAGTTGTATTATCTCATGGTCTAAGGAATACAATATTTGACATAAGAAAAGTTTCGCAAAGATAAACACGATGACACGATCTAATTGCTCCGCTTAGTTTGGGTCTGTCCATCATATTATTCTCCCAATGATATGATCTTATTATTAATCGACAACTCATGTCTATCTATGGTTAGGAAACCTTAACCATCATTAATCAATGAGCTAGTCCATAGAGACGTACTAGGGACACGGTGTTGTTCACAAACCACACAAGTATTAAAGTTTCCGCTTAATACAATTCTAGCATGGAATATAAACTTTATCATGAACAAGAATTATAATAATAACATCTTTATTATTGCCTCTAGGGCATAATTCCAACAGAGAGTGACAAGATTTGGTTATCGCTGGAGCTACAACGGTTCACGACGGAAGGGGAGGGAGGTAGAACTCGGTCGTATGCGTACGGTTCCAGGGGCGAGAGGATAAGATAGGGAGACGAGGGAAGGAGACGCATCCGTGGTGGGGTCCACCGGGAACGCGCGTCGCTATATCGAGACGGACGATGCGAGTCACGTATCCCCCGGGGGATGTACATCATTTTCCTAAACCCTAAGATCTATTGAGGATGTATTTCTTAAAGTACCATACGTGTCTTTTGCTAATAATAACCCCTCCCAGATGGTTCCTGAGGCCCCGCAAAAATCAATGGTTCTTGAGGCCACGTCATGTGCCCCGGTGCCGCCATCTCTCTAGATTCACCTCCAAAAGTTATGAAGCCGAAGCGCCACGGACACCAAATCCCTTCCAACGTTCGCTCCTCGCCATCCACATGGCCGAAGATAGGAGCCACCACCACCAACGTGAGTCAACCGGGTGCCGCCATCTCTCTAGATTCACCTTCAAAAGTTATTTGGATCACAGATGAATCCGATAGCCAACCTATTGTAGCAACACTTTTTTCCCGGGTAAAATAGAAACTTTTGCCCGCGCCAGCTGACCCCGAGTTAGGTCTCCAACACACGAACATGTAGTTGAAGCCGAAGCGCCACGAACACCAAATCCCCTCCAACGTTCGCTCCTCGCCATCCACATGGCCGAAGATAGGAGCCACCACCACCGACGCGAGTCAACCGGGCGGTCCACCTTTCGGAGCCGCCACCCTGGCATCCACGAACTCGAACCAAACCTCCGACCAACGCCGCATCACATAGCCGGCGAGTAGGACGAGGTAGGCCAACCACGGACTTGCAGGCATTGAGCCGCATGGCAGCCTAGGGGAGGGGAGCTTCCCTCCATCACCCACGGTGAGTGCTAACCGGACGCAGTAGCAGTACCGACCAGGCCCAGGATAGGCCCGACCAGCCTTAGATCAGGGCATGTCAGTTCCATTGCCGTGCTACAAAGAGCAGACCACCATCACCGCCATCCTCCTAAAACCTGCGCTGCCGCTACCGGTAGCGCCTCTATGGCCGTGTCACCATGCTCTGTCATGGAGCTTCAACTACGCCTCATTGCATCTCCCGCCCCGCCGGCGCCAACCAAGGCTGTACACGGCGCAGGAGGGTACCATCACACGCCACCAGTACTACATGCCACAGATTTGTCGCCATGGTCGAGTTTGCCGCCATCTTCAGGCCGTGGTAGTTGATAGAGCGCCGGCAACTCATGTAGCATGGCTGTACCGTGGTTTCCTCCCCCTCGCAAATATGCAATTCTGCATCCCTTCTACCATTACGGCTGACGGTTGCCGCCGGATCTCCTTTGAACACGCCTCATGTGCTTCCATTTCTAGGAAATATGTCTATGGTATCAATCAATGGATGGACCTTATTTTTCTTTGCACTGGTAGAAAACGCCCCATGCGTCCCGGTTGGTAAGGGCCATTAGTCCCGGTTGCCCAACCGGGACGGGGCAATCGGGACTAAAGCTCCAACCATTAGTCCCGGTTGCCCCACCAACCGGGACAAATGGGGGCACACGTGGCGGCATCAGAGGGTGGAGCATTAGTCGGTTCGTAACACGAACCGGGACTAATAACTCTGCCAGAGATTTGGCCCATTTCTCTGCCGCGACAGAGAATTCATTTTGGCACATTTTGTTGCCGCGGCAGCATTTTCGCCACTTTTTGTGCCGCGGCAGAGAATTCATTTAAGTTGTTTTATTGTTTATTTAGTGTTTTGCACTTATCAATGAAGGAACCTTATATTACACAAGATCATCATGACAACATTACATTCAATACACAGATCGAGTTCATGCACTACATACAAAAGTTGCTATTCGATGCTACCGGCCAATTTCTTGAAAGTTGCTATTTTACAATTCCTATTGTCTATACACATGAGTAGTATTCCTTGTGTGTTTAGGACTTCATCCAAGAATCCCGCCAATTCCTCTGTATTGCTCGTGCGATCCTTTGGCGTAAGACTGTCCCAGACGCTCGATCTGATTTAAAAAGGAGTCAGCCTATATGAATATGAAACTAAACACAATTTGATTGTAATTAAAAACTATAGAAATTGTTTACGACGTGAGTTGCTCTAAATTCCTGCCCTTCTCATCGCACGTCTGCGGATGAACTCGCATACATAGTATCCACATAGATTGTTACCTGGTCCTCGTCAGGCACTTTACGACAACAGAGTTCAACCAAAATAATAATCAAGCATGATAATAACTGTATCAAAACTAGAATCAAAGAGATGCGCGGATATAGCTAGTGGTGCTTACATCTAGTGGTTGAAATGGAAGCTCCTCTTTCCAAACAACCCTAGCCTTCTTGGTGAACCGTTTCCAAGCGCTGCCCGGCGTAGAAAACGAATAAAATAAGTTATTAAGTACTTGATATCATAAAATTCACGAACGTTGCCGATATAGTGTCGTAATGATTAGAATTACCGCTGGAGAAGTATCTGCATGTCCTTCCACGTCTCAAGGGGTTTATGTTCGAGTCCATGACTAGTACACGCCCTTTGTCAAGTTGAATGATTAACAGAATATAGTGGTACCTGCGAATGCAGAACTAATCAATTATATACTTAACATCGAGTAAGCGAAATAGAAAGTGTATACAAGACAATAACACTCACTGGAAGTTGTAAGGAAATAGTATTTCCCTTTTGGTTTCTTGAAACCTTAACGCGTACTATATTATCCTCCGTATCCTGGGGGCTTATTTTGAGATTAGCTTCATGAACCCAATATGGGTCAATGAAGCCAATGTCATAGATTTGTCCTCTGCTGCATTCGAGAATCTTCATTCTGCATATTAAAGTATGATTATATACATGCAATAAACAAAATATTATAGATGGAGACTAAATTAATTACAGAATTAGTACTTACAGACAATAGGCACTCATGATCGATTTGTCCAAGGCGTCTTGATTGAATAATTGAAATAGTTCATCAAATTCAATGGATACCATGTCATCGTTTTCTTTCCCATGATGCTTTTTTGTAACCCTCAGCACTATCCAGTTAGCCCCGGCCCTTGTGGCATGCATGTACCAGTTATGCAATCTTCGCATTTTTGTTGGAAGATTGTTTACCTCCAGGTTTTGGAACTTTTTCTCTGCCATATTTATTATCCCCTTTATATTAGATGAGAAGCCCGACGGCACCTTGATACTGTAAAGGACTTCAAAAAAGATTTCCTTCTCTGCTTTGGTAAGAGCATAGCTGGCACGACTTAAGTGACGCCCTTTATCCGTCTTGTTATCTGTATGCATGTTCTTTGGGTCTTTCATAATTTGTTGGTCCTCCCGTGCTTCAGGTGTATCTTTTGTCTTACCATACACGCCTAGGAATCCTAGCAGGTTCACGCAGAGATTCTTCGTCACGTGCATCACGTCGATTGAAGAGCGGACACGCAGGACTTTCCAATATGGCAGCTCCCAAAATATAGATTTCTTCTTCCACATGGGTGCGTGTCCTGTAGCGACATTGACCGCCGGGACCCTTTCCAAAGATTACTTCTATGTCCTTGACCATACCAAATACATCATCACCAGCAGGGAGTTCAGGCTTCTTCCGGTGATCTGCCTCACCTTTAAAATGCTTGCCTTTCTTTCTTACGGGATGATTGGTCGGAAGAAATCGTCGATTCGCTAGGTACACAACCTTCTTGCATTTATGCAAATATGTACCTTCGGTCTTATCTAAACAGTGTGTGCATGCCTTATATCCTTTGTTTGTCTGTCCTGAAAGGTTACTAAGAGCAGGCCAATCATTGATGGTTACGAATAACAACCCTCGTAGATTAAATGGCTCCTGTTTGTTCTCATCCCACGCACGTACACCTGGTTTGCCCCACAACTGTAAGAGTTCTTCAACTAATGGCCTAAGGTACACATCAATGTCGTTGCCCGGTTGCTTCGGGCCTTGGATGAGCACTGGCATCATAATGAACTTACGCTTCATGCACAACCAAGGAGGCAGGTTGTAGATACATAGAGTCACGGGCCAGGTGCTGTGACAGCAGCTCTGCTCCCCAAAAGGATTCATGCCATCCGTACTTAGACCAAATCATAAGTTCCTTGCGTCACCGCAAAGTCTGGGAAGTCTCTCGATTTTTCTCCACTGTGACCCATCAGGGTGTATCAACTCCCGTCTTTCTTACGGTCTTCTTTGTGCCATCGCAACAACCTGCCATGCTCTTTGTTTCTGAACATGCGTTTCAACCTTGGTATTATAGGAGCATACCACATAACCTTAGCAGGAACCCTCTTCCGGAGGGGCTCTCCCTCAACATCACCAGGGTCATCTCGTCTGATCTTATACCGCAACGCTGCATACCGGCATTTATCTAAATTCTCATACTCCTTACATGTAGAGGATGCGATCATTAATGCATGCATGTATCTTTTGCACATCTAATCCCA
The DNA here is from genome assembly GCA_030063025.1 of Avena longiglumis. Classification (NCBI taxonomy): domain Eukaryota; kingdom Viridiplantae; phylum Streptophyta; class Magnoliopsida; order Poales; family Poaceae; genus Avena; species Avena longiglumis. The sequence goes on from CP125974.1 coordinate 84,197,281, forward strand.
GAGGACAGAGAGTCTTCTTTGCTTCATAGGTACTCTCGGGAAGTTCGTTATGTTTTGGAAACTTCGGCTTCATTATTTTTGGCATCTTTTCAAATGAGGAGTCAGTTAGACCACACTGCCTTCCATCGCAACAATTCCAAAGGTGGTACCGAGCTTTGTGCTGCCATCTTCACAATTTGGGTACAACAATTTCTTGTGATCTTCTAACATGCCCTCTAACTTCAACTTCTCATTTTCTGTTTCACCTCGCTTTGCATCGAAATGACCCTACCAAGTTCATCAGCCGGCTCATCTGATGCCCGTTCTTCACCTTTTTCCTCTCCATTGTCTTCCATTGCAGTATCACCGTATTCAGGAAACATATGATGATAGTTGTTATCATCATCTTCTTCTTCACCATCTTCCATCATAACCCCTCTTTCCCCGTGCTTGGTCCAGCAATTATAGTTGGGCATGAAACCTTTCATAATCGGTGGCCGAATGATTTTCGAGGAAGAGTACTCCTTGTTGTTCCGACATTGAACACATGGACAACGTATAAATCCATTCTCTTTGTTTGCCGTAGCCACATCGATAAATTTATCCACGCCTTTGATATACCCGGCTACCCGCCGGTCACCGTACATCCATTCCCGACCGTTCATCTGCATCATATAAGTAAGTTTATCAAAAAACAGGACATCATAAATAGTGAAATAACCAATTCACACCGACACATGAATTGTATCAATGACCTAGAAAAGATAGGATTGCTAACCTCGATCGAGGGAAATAAAGAGGAGAAAGCTCAAGTGCGTCTCAGACACCTTCTATATTTTTGTTCTATGAGAAATTCAACTGGATTTTTCACTCAAACATTTCAACAAACACCTTCAATGCATGCATGAGAAAAAACTAGCACACACCCTCACACCTTACACCATTCGAAAAAACAGAGTGGAGGCAGAGGGGTTGCATTTATAGAGGGCAGGTCTTTAGTCGGTTGGAGCCGAACCGGGACTAAAGGTGCGTGCCACGCCACGTGGCTGTGGCCAAACCTTTAGTCTCGGTTGGTGTCTCCAACCGGGACGCATGCCCCCTTACCAACCGGGACCCATGCCTCCTGGCCCGTGCCCGCTCCAACCGGGACGCGTGCCAGCATTAGTCCCGGTTGGTGGCACAACCGGGACTAATGCTCCCAGGGGTGGCGAACAGATGGCCCTTTTTCCTCTAGTGTTACATTCAGAGTTACACATCAAGGAAACCATGGCGGTCTGATAAACACCACAAATCGCTAATATGTACAGTTCCTCTGAATTCAACAAAAACTAAGGCGTTATGGAATACATATTGTCACAGAAAATCTTCATCTGGCTCTCTTTTTTAATACACAAAGCAGATCATGCCCAAGCGGTAGGCTACAACGTTCGGCCGTGGTAGTTGATAGAGCACCGGCCGCCACCGATTGTGGTCGCGGACACTCCGATGGGATCATAGCTTGGACGCCGCCTCTTCTGGCTCCTCTTCGCTGCCCTAGCCTGGACCCTGTGGAATGTGCGCAACAAGATGGTGATCGAACGGATTTTCCCCACCCGGGCGTCTGACTCTGTTTTTTCTGTGCTTGCCTCTCTCCAGCAGTGGTCCCCCCTGGTGCGCCCGCGTGACCGCGCCGGGTTCGAGTCTTCGCTTCAGGCGCTACGCACGGCGGCTCTCCCCCTCACGGCTCCGTCGGCAGCTGCCCACGCTCCTCCCCCGCCTCCGCCGCCTTGAGGGCCACCCTGTTGGCTGCCGTCGTCCGTGGCGGCCCCCCCCCCTTTTTTTTGCTTTTTCGTCTTGGGCTGTGTTGTGCTGAGGCCCCAGCGCTTCTGTGACTTGTTCTTGTTTTTCCTTTGGCTTCGGCCAGGTGGGCGGTGTATTCGGATTTGTACTTGGATGTTGCTTTATATATAAAGCGGGGCGCGAGCCTGTTTCGAGAGAGAGAGAGAGAATCATAGCTTGGCATGACTGGCCATGTCTGAATCGCCCCTGGCGCCTATCCCAAAATGAAGGATTAGGGTTTAATAGAGAATTATGTGTAGATTACGATATTATCCCTACATTTGAGCTACTCTATAGTTTTCTTAGCCGGTACTCTCATGTACTCGAGGCAGAGTATCAGACAAGATTATCCATTGGATTGACACAAATGGAGGGTCTATATTCATTTTGGGGTATTGTAAAAGTTCTCTTTCCGTTGAAATCCATATCCAGACCATGTATACATCCGTATAAGTGTACTCGGTCGAGCTGGATATACGTCACGTCCTCACCGGCTGATCCCACCTCTTATCGCGATCTACGTTATTGCATGCTAGGTTCTGAAATTTTGTTGCTGCTGTATATACGCCTGATTGCCGCCCATGCGTTCGTGTACGGTGAGTAAATGTCTAAGCGGACCAAATGGGCTTTGGTGGGCTGTATAAATTATGTGGTCAACAAAGCTATCTGCCTCTTTCTCTCTCTCCGAAGATCTTATACTGAATAGAAAACCAGTAAATTGGTAGAACAGCCTTCTCTAGAGGACTATCCGGTAATAATTAATCTTAAGGGTATAGAGTCTGACAAGATAATAATAATAAAGTGTGAAATATGAGAAAAAATAAACTGGTCAAGAGATCCGGTATAGAGCTTGCACGGAGATGCTGCATGTCCACGTACGAGCAGAGAGCTTCACTTGTCGGCGGCGCCGGCGTCGCTATATTCCTCTTCTTTCATGGCGTTGGCGCTCGCCGCGAGCGCCTCAAGGACGTCGAGGTTGGCCTGCAGGCACGCGCGCAGCTCGTCGGCGGCCTTGAGGCACGCCACCTTCGCCGCCGACGTGGTCGTCCTCCCGTCGTAGCACAATTGGAGAGCATCGTCGAACTTCTGCTTGCATCCGAGAAACACGGCTTCTGAGCCTATGGCCTTGGACGGCGACACGACCTTGGCCTTGGCGTTCCGGATGATGTCCTGGACTGCACGAGGAGGTTTTGTGGATGCTTCGCTGCCCGTGGCCATGGCCGGTGATGGATCGATCGAGGAAGACGACGGATCGAGCTAGCGAGGCACGTAATCAAGATGGGATCCTCCGGTTTTATTTCCCCTCGATCGGATGGATGGCTATATATATTGGACTGAAAGTAACCTACTAGTACGTGTCCCATCTGAACTCTTAATTAAGCTTCCTTCAGATAGCTAGCTGTTAACTTATTGTACCAGTCCAACTTGATGGATCTGTATCTACGCTCCAAATTTAATCTATCTCTTTCTCAGGAAAAAACATTGCAAACACGGCGCGCCCTAAGATTGATACCACTGTTGTTGCACTATTGCAGAAACACACAAACTATTGGAGTCGTCCTACCCAATCAATCGTCCCACTATTGGGGATTCTTTAGAAAAATCAACCACCATGGTGTACCGTAGTACTCCCCTCAGTTTCAAAATACTATAAAATGTTTTAGCTATATGAAGCAAATGGAAGAAGGCTAGTTAGCTCGATCGAGGCTGATTCGACTGTATATTTAATCATACATAAAACTTAGATGTATATTTGGAGCTTTTCTAATACTAGGACATTGGGTCGGTTAGCTGTTCGTGCATATATACATGGATGTACTGAGTTTTGTATAAAAAGTTGTACCGTGAGTTAAGAAGAGAAAATAAAGAGAAAAATAGAAGAAACATTACGTGCCATCATGGCTATAAGATTTGTGTTTGTCTCTGTTCGTCTAAATTAATATGATCAATCTGTGGGCGAATTCCAACAACAACCTAACTCGAATTTAGACCGAAGATCTCGACAAGAAAACACTGAAACGTATAAGAAAATTTTCATCTATGGCACGTCCCTGGGTGTGTAGACCAACAGTAAGATCGAGATATGTTTCGCCACGTCAAAAGGTACGTAGCATAGATTACCAAGACATATACTACTAAACGCTATAGTTGGATTCGAACTCGTATACTAAATAGTTGGATTCGAACTCGTATACATACAAACGTCGGTCCCTATATATGTTCCTTATAAACGAATATTCAAGGGCAAAAGATAGCAGGTCAGAAAATCATCAAATCGTCCCTGCACCATCATCGAAAATCATGGAGAGCACCGCAGCAGCATCATCCTGTTCCTCGCCTCGTGATCATCCGCAGCCACCGGCCATGGGCGCCAACGAAGCATCAACCACCACCGCCGCCACGAGGTTTGGTCCGGTGATCGGGATCGTAGTAGCCGCCGAACGCGAAGTGCTGGACCCATCCAAGGACATCGGGATCGCCATGGGGCTGACAGCTCTGTCCATCGGGTGCGCGCCGGAGGAGGACGCTGCGCTTCACGCGTGCCACGACGAGGGGGCAATCACGCCGGAGAAGGAGGCGTGCGACAAGGCGGCCGACGCGCTGCGCATATGCTTGAAGGACAAGGTCGACATGGTCAAGGCGGTCGCGGCATGGGCGAACGGCGGCGAGGAGTGGCTCAGCTGCCGGGGCCGGGCGAGCAAGTACTGAAGGTTTCGTACCGTAGGTCGTCATTATGCATGTTTTTTTTTCTCTTCTAGTATTGTCAAACTCTAGATCGTAGTCTGGATTCTCATAAGATCATGGATCGGCGGCCTCTCGAAGGCTGTTGTCGTTTTTCCTGATTTTCTTTTCTGTAAGATCATGAGAGAGAAGCTGAGAGGCAGCTGAGTTGAACCAACGGTTCTGCTAGTTTGTCCGCCCTCCATGGCTTAAACATAGTTTGTCCTAGATACTGCAGCTGCTAGGTCATCGTAATTATATACTACTTCATATAAGAGGTTAACCTATTCTGAATACAAAAAAGGCCCTATAGATACGTATGTTTTAGAAAAAACCTAAATTATATATATATATATGTATATTGTTTTTTTTTTGGAAAAGTACGCTTTTATTACTATAAGTAAAAGTTTACACCCGGGCTCTGCGTAATTAGGATACACACAGCCGCATAAACCACGCAGAAAGAGAAAACAAAAGTTTAGGAAAATTACAAAAATTATGAATTAAAACAGCGGCTACAGACTATAACAGATCATCCGCAAATCATGCTGCCATCCATGTCGAAAAAAAATATCTCTCGCCATGTCCTCCAATCGCGTACACGCCTTCACAAAAAAGGCGTGAAACAGGGAGGATAGTCATTGCCCGATAAATAACCCGCATGGAAGAAGACATAGTGCTATTAATTTTTTTGTTATTTCTACATAGACATAGCGATCAGATGATGACAAACGCTCCCACCCTAAACAAAATACTATATTTATCATCTATCCCGTACAATCAGTTACCATAAGCATTGGCAACCGAACGTGGAGGAGATAAACCAGAGGCTATTTGGATGAATAGACATATAGAGCGAGCAAATTTATAATGGAGGAATAAATGACGTATTATCTCATCATGCTGATAAAAAACGCATTGTCTACTTCTATGCCAATTCCTCTTTATAAGATTATCTTTTATAGAAATTACTCCCTTACAGAGATACCAAGTGAATATCTTTGTCTTTAGAGATATTTTCATTTTTCAAATTTTACTATTATCATTAACCGAAATATCAGGTTGAGTCAATGCTCTGTAGAATGAATCAATGAAAATTTTATCATTTTCTAGTAATTTCTATTTATTTTTTTCTCTTCTAGTATTGTCAAACTCTAGATCCTAGTCTGGATTCTCGTAAGATCATGGATCGGCCTCTGGCAGGCTGTTGTCGTTTTTCCTGATTTTCTTTTCTGTAAGATCATGAGAGAGAAGCTGAGAGCTGAGAGCTGAGTTGAACCAACGGTTCTAGTTTGTTCGACCTCCATGACTTAAACATAGTTTATCCTAGATACTGCAGATGACCCGCTAGGTCATCGTAATTATATACTTCCTCTCTTCTAAAATATAAGACGTTAACCTATTCTGAATTTAAAAAAAAGGCACTAGATACATATGTTTCAGACAAACCTAAACTTTATATTTATTTTTTGAAAATGGACGTTTTTTTACTATGAGTAAAAGTTTACACCCGGGCTCTGCGTAATTAGGATGCACATGGACACATAAACCATACATGAAGATAAAACGAAAGTTTAGGAAAATTTAAAAAATATGAACTAAAACAGCGGCCATAGACTATGGTAGATAATCCGCAAATCACGCGAAAGAAAATACCCCTCACTTTTTTTCAGGAAAAAATCCAATGTAAGAGCGAAAGTGGTGGCAGAATCTTCCCTGTTTTGTCGACGGTGGGCAGGCAGTGTAAGCGAGATTCACTACCAAATCGAGTGCACCAAGGCGATGACAGCGCTGCGCAGCTGCATGCAGGCTACCGGCGACGTGTACGAGACATCGTCAGCGACATGAAGGCTCCAGACCCGCTAATCGACCGGACCATCAATACTCTTCTCTGCCTAGCCAGCTGCGAGGATAAGTTCCACGCGGCAACCGCCGCGTGCGACCCCGGTGCCGGCGACAAGACGGCGAGACGAAAACCGGACGTGGTGGCGTGCGCCAAGGCTGGGGCGGCGCTGCGCATGCAGCTGTATGCAAATGCAGTTTAATGCCGGCGTGCACATCGGCGGCTTGGCCGGACTAGCAGCAACTGAGGAAGCCAATCAAAAATAATACTTTATTAAAAATAGTACTACCATATGTTACCTTGGACTTGTCCTTTTTTATGTGTTATTATTTTTTCCTTTTTGAAAGTCTTGGTAGTAGGAGTATCTTTTCTTGGCCAGTTTCAATGTTATTTTTTAACATATTATTAGTTATTAGGAAACATGACCGTGCGTTGTAATAGGAGACAACAATATTTTTTAGCGTGCCACTAACTGCCTCGTAGTTGATGTCCTGATTGCTACTATGCTATGTTTTCTGTATGTGAAACAAACAAGCATTTTTCAATGCATGTTATTCATGATATTTGTTTGTAGTTTGTCATGTTGCATGCATAGTTACTATGTCCTATTGTTATAACTCCATCTTTCATGCACATGTTTAGAGTTATTTGATCCCAACTTTGCTTGCAAATAGTTGGATCTTTATTGTAAGGGTGCATGTCACCTTAAAAATTATTCTTTTCATCAGTTACCTACTCGAGGACGAGCAGGAGTTAAGCTTGAGGATGCTGATACGTTGGAAACGTATCTATAATTTTTTATGCTCCATGCTTGTTTAGTATCTACTTTTTTTACATGTCTACACTTTGAGGTGTTTTTTACATGTTTTCTGTTACCAACCTATTAACAAATTGCAACAGTGCCAGATGCCTGTTTTCTGCAGTTTTTGGTTTTAAAAAAAAGTTAGTAAATAAATATTCTCGGAATTGGACGGAACAAACGTCAAAGTCAATTAGTTTCCGTGGAGAACAAGAATTCTAGAGGAGAGCCGGAGGGGCCAGCCAGGGGGGCCATACCCACCCCAGGCGCGAGTGGGCCCAGCCCCGTGCCTGGCTAGGGTTTGGCTACCCTGGCCGCCTCCTTAGCCTCCCCTTCGCCTATAAGAAGCCCCCGATGCAGAAACCCTAATCACCCGATCAAATCTCCACGAAACCGTCTGTAGCTGCCGCCACCATCGTCCCTAGATCTGGGGGGATCTGAAGTTCTTCCAGACACCCTGCCGGAGGGGAGATCATCCCAGAGGCCTTCTCTCCGGTATGATGCGTGAATAGTTCCACCTTGGACTATGGGTCCATGTAGTAGCTAGATGGTTGTATCTCCTCCTTGTGCTTTCATGTATAGATCTTGTGAGCTCCGTTCATGATCAAGATCTAATCTATTTATAATCATGCATGTGTTTGCGGGGATCCGATGGATATTGAGATTATTATATTGGTTTGATTAATGGTTTTGTCTTTCTGTGTTGTTTGTGATCTTGCATGCTCTCCGTTGTTAGTAGCTATCTTGGCCAAGTAGTTGCTAGTGACTCCAAGAGGGGGTATTTATGCTTGGGTTTATGCCTCTAGTTTCCAAGGGAAGTGATAGAAATCTCTTCGGTTGTAGATGCACTATTGCCACTAGGGAGAAAACATGGTCTCTTATTCATGGAACATGTGGACTGTTTACCTTACACACTTTGCTTAAAGCAGTTGTCTGTTGCTTGCAACTTTTTAATACTGGAGGGGGTTCGGATGATAATCTGAAGGTGGACTTCTAGTCATAGATGCAGTTGGATGGAGGTCTATGTATCTTGTTGTATTGTCCAATCGATACTCATAGGATGTTTCAGACTAGTAATTGCATTGTTATGCCTTGCTCAGTTCCTGTCAATTGCCCTGCTGTAATTTCTTTATCCTTCATGCCATGTTGTTTATCTAAAGAGAGTACCTCTAGTAAACTATGGACCCCGGTCCAATCTTTACCATTGATACATCTTTCACTGTTAGTTGTTTACTTGCTGCAAACCGGTGAGCTTGACAACCCAACTGATTCGTTGGGGCAAAGTCTTGAGTTTGTGTTGTGCAGGTCTCCGTGTTGCTTGCAACACATGTGTGACATTTCCTTCCTCTTCTGGTTAGATAACCTCGGTCTCTAATGAGGGAAGACTTGCTTCTTGCTGCTTCACACCTTGCTCTTGGGGTTTCCAACGAAGTGCTCCACGTCGGCACCATCAGTGAGGCGTTCTGGCAGGACGTGTCCACTGACGGTTGGTGCTGCAGCCCCAAGGACGGTTTTGTGACCATTGACAACACATTGTACTGGGTCGTGAAGGTGATGGACGGAGGGGTGCACGTCATATTGCTGGACCTCAACGGTGAGCGGGTCACGTCCGTCATTCCCCTACCGTCATCCGAACTAGCTAGTACCTGGAGCTTGACGCAGGTGCATGGGAGACTCGGCATCACCAAGGCTGGACAAGGCAGAGGTGTGGGTCATGAAGCATGGAGCATTGAGGAACGTTAAGCATGTCGGGTGGAGCCACTGGTACAACATACAGGTCCGGCACACGCCGCGACACGAACCACAGTGGTACGACCATCAACATCTCACATTGCCGCACTTTTCTCATCAAAGCAATCACATCCTAACGTGGGAGTGGTCATACACCGTGGGATCTTGTGTATTGTACCGACACAAGACGAGCAACGACACGAGAAAAGCACAACATGGTAGGGTGGACATCAATGAGAGGAAACAAGGTACGATGGTAGCCCATATTTGGATGGAGTATTATACCTTCCAGACGTTCGACTATGTCAAGACCTTGGAGCCATTGAGCGTGTATAAGTGCTGGTGAAAATATTGATGTATTGATATTTCATTTGCATGGTCTTGGATATGGCATACGAAAATTAGTTCGTGAAGTTTTGCTTGCTTGAAAGTTTCTGCACTATAATATATGCACTTCATCAAATGAATCCATGTCCATCAATTTTCTGGTGAAGAACCGTTACCCGTTTTATCTCTTTGTTTGGCCAAAAGACTCTTTACCTATACCAAGATGGTTGAAAAGAGCATGATATCAACTGGATAGATATCCAAAAGTGTTAAAAGCGCATATACCAAATAAAGGACACAAAACAAATTACACAAAACAAATAAAGGATTAAACATTGAGATTTCCCGCACGAGCCCATATATGCACAACCAAATCTAGTTGAAGCCGTTCATGGGTTTGCCCGTGACGCAAATTTTCATACACTTGCATGCAATCTTCCCAAGTCGCTAGACCTGACCCTAAAAGTCCCAACCTTGGTACAAGATGCCGTCATCACGCTCGTCCTCGACGATCATGTTATGCATGATGACACAAGCAGTCATCACATCCCATGTCCTCTTTGTGCTCCAGGTTCTAGAAGGGTACCGAACAATAGCCCACCTTGACTGAAGTACACCAAATGCCCGCTCCAAATCCTTCCTAGCGGCCTCTTGCTCTTTCGTAAACCTCTTGCACTTCTCATCTCCAGGATTACAGATTGTCTTCACAAAGGTGGCCGGGGAGGGGTAGATACCGACAGCAAGATAGTAACCCATATCATATGGATTGTCATTGATCTTATAAGAAATCTGTGGGGCATTGCTTTCTGCCAGCCTAGCAAACACCGGAGACCGCTGCAGCACATTGATGACATTGTTTGCTATAGCCATGCCAAAAAAGGAGTGTCAAATCCAGAGATCCCGTGATGCAACAACCTCTAGTATGACAATGCACCCCTCTGCATGTCCTTTGAACTGTCCTTGCCAACCAAAGAGACATTTATTCCACTGCCAATGCATGCAGTCGATGCTGCCAAACATAGCAGATAATCCCCTTCTATCGTTGATGGACAAAAGATAGGTAGTGTCTTTGGTGTTTGGCTCTCTTAGGTAAACTTTGCCAAACACCGCAATCACCGCGCTGCAAAACCGGTACATAGACTCATGGCATGTGGACTCGCTGATCGGCATGTAGTCGTCGAGGAGGTCACCGGGAACTCCATATTCAAGCTAGCGAATGACAGCAGAACATTTTTGGTAAGAGGAGAGGCCAATCCTACCGGTGCAATCGTACTTGGCCTCGAAGTAGTTATCGTACTCCGTCCCCCCATTGAGAATTTACAAGAACAGGTCCCTCGACATCTGATAGCGGGAACGGAATGCCTTCTCTTTAAATATCGGATCAGTTGGATGGAAGAAGTCCTTGTAAAGGCGTATGTGGCCATCTTCTCGGTCACGCTCCTTGTTGGCTTTGCTCCTTTATATAGATAGGATAGGTGTCAGGGCTAGGTCGAGTCGGTTACAGATTAGGGTTTAACCCTTTGAACATCTATCTAAAGCTGGTTGTGTTCTCCAATGAGTCGCATCCTTCATGGACCTAGGTCATCCGAATCCTTCCTGGGCCTTGTCATCCGGATCGGGTGAGTATATGGGCTTCTTCCAGGCTGAACCAGGTAGGATAACATCAGGTACTCGTAGGGCATATCCATGTCAGTAACTCACTGTGTACTTCCCTTGCCGCCACACTTGTCGTATTTATCACCTCATAGGGTTTATACCATAATGGTATGAACTTGTAGTAATTTGGAAACAATGGGAACTTTGCTTTATACCTACTTTATTGTCTTGTTTTAGGTTTCTAGTCTGATTTTGTTAGGACAAAGCGAGTCTGACCCAGCGGCATTAGAGTCTTTGGAAGTCAAAATTAGTGTCTGGAGCCATATTTCTTCAAACTGTCGGGGCTATCGCCGGGCGCAGCGTGCCGCCGCTCCATCCCTATCAGTATTCACAACAATGAGAGCACAAGGTCTTCATGCCTTTTGATTAGGAAAATATTGTCCTTCCTTTTTTGTTGTGGACGCCGCATTGTCCTTATTCAATCTGCAATATTTAAAAGATGTAGAGATTAATTTTAAAAAGGTTATGATATCATCTTACTTTTAATACTAAAAGATTTTATTTGTACCATATTTTGTCTATTTTTTTTCCAAATTCCACAGATCTATTAATAATCATCAATATTAGTACAAAGAGGCTTAAAAGCAATAGAAACAAATACGTCATTGGACCACCACCTAGCGCGACTATAGACCCTTGTACGAGCCAAAGGCGCGTCGCCGTCTTCGTCCCTCTATCACCGGAGCAGGCAAAGCTTGTCGTAGTTGATCTTGTTGCAGTAGACAGACGGAAAGTTGTTGTGCTAAGGTCTCGTAGGACCAGCACACCAAATCAGCTACCATCGCCGAAGATGACAACCGTAGATCGGAACAGGCTAACCTCAAACCACACAAACGAATACGGAAAAATGGCGAATACGGAAAATGATCGGATCCCAAGAGATCCGTCGGATACACGGCTCCACGCGCCCTCCGCCGACACTAGATGCACCATCAGAGCGAGAATAGAGCGGGAAGGACCTTATTCTAACTTTATAACGTAGCCTTCGTCTCAACATCACGAAGAAGACACTGAAAAAAGGCTAAACAAAAATGAAAGCCCTCCCGCCAGCAAGAGGCCATGGTCCGCCGTATCTCCAAGGCCCTAAGGGCACCGGATGCGAAGCGTACCGCCGGTGAGGGGACGAAACCCTATATGGGTAGCTGGTCGCTTGTCAATCGCTGGCGGCTTCCCCTCAGGTATGTACCGGTTCGGTAGTTATGATTTCATGCTTAGAATTGTAGAGGCAATTTTAGATGTGTAATGTTAAGCATAGTTTGATTATACAAAAAGTTAATGAAAGTTGAGATGTGCATTTTAAGAGTTTCGGATCTCAGAATTGAATAAGGTTTTCACTACTAGAGCAATAATTAAATAGTCAACATTTTTTATATTAATAGTTTTGTCCAATTAAAAAATTAGTGCATGTAAAATTTTAGATTTGTAAAAGTAATTGTAGTAAAAATGATCCAAACTTTTTATATGATAGAAAATTTTAATTATAATGCAGATGAGCCGAGAATGGATATACGATGCTCCCCGAATGTCTGACGCATTCATTAAAGGCGTGCATTCTTTCCTTGATTTGGCCGAGGCAAACAAGCGGAATGGTTTTATGTGTTGTCTGTCGGAATGAGAAGGATTACTCTTTATCCAAAACCATTCACATCCACCTGATTCAATCAGATTTCATGTCCGGCTATATTTGTTGGACAAAGCATGGAGAAAGCGGGGTTATGATGGAAGACAATGAAGAAGAAGAGAACAATGACAACTATCCAATGGTTTTCTGAATATGGTGGTACTGCACTAGAAGACAATGAACAAGAAGAAGGTGAAGAACGGGCATTATATGAGACTGTTGATGATCTTCGTCAGGCCATTCTTGATGCACGGAGCGAATGAGAAAATGAAAACGAGAAGAAGTTGGAGTGCATGTTAGAGCATCACAAAACATTGTTATACCCAAATTGCAAAGATGGCAACACAAAGCTCGGTACCACACTGGAATTACTGCAATGGAAAGAAGATAATGGTTTATCGGACAAGGGATTTGAGAAGCTACTAAAAATTTGGAAGAAGAAGCTTCCAAAGGATAACGAATTGCCTGTCAGTACATATGAGGAAAAGAAGGTCATCTGCCTATAGGTGCAGAATATACATGCATGCATTAATGACTGCATACTATATCACGGTGAGGAGTACGAGAATTTGGATGCATGCCCGATATGCGGCGCATTGCGTTATAAGATCAGACAAGATGACCCTGGTGATGTTGAGGGCGAGCAGCGCCCCAGGAAGAGGGTTCCTGCAAAGGTGATGTGGTATGCTCCTATAATACCATGGTTGAAATGTTTGTTTAGAAACAAATAGCATGCCAAGTTGTTGCGATCACACAAAGAAGAGCGCAGGAAAGACTCGATGTTGAGAGCCGATGTGGTATGCTCCAAGTTGTTTAGAAACAAAGAGCATGCCAAGTTGTTGCGATCACACAAAAGGATGCTGATGGGTCGCAATGGAGAAAAATCGATAGAGAGTACCCGAGCTTTGCAGATGACGCAAGGAACTTAAGGTTTGGTGTAAGTACAGATGGCATGAATCCTTTTGGAGAGCAAAGCTGCAGCCATAGTACCTAGCCTGTAACTCTATGTATATATAACCTGCCTCCTTGGTTGTGCATGAAGCGAAAGTTCATTATGATGACAGTGCTCATCCAAGGCCCAAAGCAACACGGCAATGACATTGATGTGTATCTAAGGCCACCAGTTGAAGAACTACTACAGTTGTGGCACGACGAAGGTGTTCGTATGTGGGATGAGAACAAACAGGAGCCATTTAACGTACGGGCATTGTTGTTCGTAACCATCAATGATTAGCCTGCTCTTAGTAACCTTTCAGGACAGTCAAACAAGGGATACAATGCATGCATGCATTGTTTAGATGATACTGAAAGTATATATTTGGATAAAGGTAGGAAGAATGTGTACCTGGGGAATCATCGATTTCTTTCGGCCAGGCATCCCTCAAGAAAGAAAGGCAAGCATTTCAATGGTGAGGCAAATCGGGATCGCCATGGGGCTGACAGCTCTGTCCATCGGGTGCGCGCCGGAGGAGGACGCTGCGCTTCACGCGTGCCACGACGAGGGGGCGATCACGCCTGAGAAGGAGGCGTGCGACAAGGCGGCCGACGCGCTGCACATATGCTTGAAGGACAAGGTCGACATGGTCAAGGCGGTCGCGGCATGGGCGAACGGCGGCGAGGAGTGGCTCAGCTGCCGGGGCCGGGCGAGCAAGTACTGAAGGTTTCGTACCGTAGGTCGTCATTATATATGCATGTTTTTTTTCTCTTCTAGTATTGTCAAACTCTAGATTCTAGTCTTGATTCTCGTAAGAACATTGATCGGCCTCTGGAAGGCTGTTGTCGTTTTATCCTGATTTTCTTTTTTCTGTAAGATCATGAGAGAGAAGCTGAGAGCTGAGTTGAACCAAGTTCTAGCTAGTTTGTTCGCCCTCCATGGCTTAAACATACTTTGTCCTAGATACTGCAGCTGCTAGGTCATCGTAATTATATACTTCATATAAGAGGTTAACCTATTCTGAATACAAAAAAAGCACTAATACATATGTTTTAGAAAAAACCTAAATTATATATATATATATATATATATATATATATATATATATATTGTTTTTTTTGAAAAAGTACACTTTTATTACTATAAGTAAAAGTTTACACCCGGGCTCTGCGTAATTAGGATACACACAGCCGCATAAACCACACAGAAAGAGAAAACAAAAGTTTAGGAAAATTACAAAAATTATGAATTAAAACAACGGCTACAGACTATAACAGATCATCCGCAAATCATGCTGCCATCCATGGCGGAAAAAAAAATCTCTCGCCATGTCCTCCAATCACGTACACCCCTTCACAAAAAAGGCGTGAAACTGGGAGGATAGTCATTGCCCGATAAATAACCCGCATGGAAGAAGACACGGTGCTATTAAATTTTTTGTTATTTCTACATAGACATAGCGATCAGATGATGACAAACGCTCCCATCCTAAACAAAATACTATATTTATCATCTATCCCGTACAATCAGTTACCATAAGCATTGGCAACCGAACGTGAAGGAGATAAACCAGAGGCTATTTGGATGAATAGCCATACAGAGCGAACAAATTTACAATGGAGAAATAAATGACGTATTATCTCATCATGCTGATAAAAAACGCATTGTCTACTTCCATGCCAATTCCTCTTTATAAGATTATCTTTTATAGAAATTACTCCCTTACAGAGATACCAAGTGAATATCTTTGTCTTTAGAGATATTTTTATTTTTCAAATTTTACTATTATCATTAACCGGAATATCAGGTTGAGTCAATGCTCTGTAGAATGAATCAACGAAAATTTTATCATTTTCTAGTAATTTCTATTTATTTTTTTCTCTTCTAGTATTGTCAAACTCTAGATCCTAGTCTGGATTCTCGTAAGATCATGGATCGGCCTCTGGCAGGCTGTTGTCGTTTTTCCTGATTTTCTTTTCTGTAAGATCATGAGAGAGAAGCTGAGAGCTGAGAGCTGAGTTGAACCAACGGTTCTAGTTTGTTCGACCTCCATGACTTAAACATAGTTTATCCAAGATACTGCAGATGACCCGCTAGGTCATCGTAATTATATACTTCCTCTCTTCTAAAATATAAGAGGTTAACCTATTCTAAATTAAAAAAAAAGGCACCAGATACATATGTTTCAGACAAACCTAAACTTTATATTTATTTCTTGAAAATGGACGTTTTTTTACTATGAGTAAAAGTTTACACCCGGGCTCTACGTAATTAGGATGCAGATGGGCACATAAACCATATAGAAAGATAAAACGAAAGTTTAGAAAAATTAAAAAAATATGAACTAAAACAGCGGCTACAGACTATGGCAGATAATCCGCAAATCACGCGAAAGAAAATACCCCTCACTGTTTTGCAGGAAAAAAATCCAATGTAAGAGCGAAAGTGGTGGCAGAATCTTTCCTGTTTTGTCAACGGCAGGCAGGCAGTGTAAGCGAGATTCACTACCAAATCGAGTGCACCAAGGCGATGACAGCGCTGCGCAGCTGCATGCAGGCTACCGGCGACGTGTACGAGACATCGTCGGCGACATGAAGGTTCCAGACCCGCTAATCGACCGGACCATCAATACTCTTCTCTGCCTAGCCAGCTGCGAGGATAAGTTCCACGCGGCAAACGCCGCGTGCGACCCTGGTGCCGGCGACAAGACGGCGAGACCAAAACCGGACATGGTGGCGTGCGCCAAGGCTGGGGCGGCGCTGCATGCTGGCACGCGTTCCGGTTGGAGCGGGCACGGGGACAGGGGACATGCGTCCCGGTTGGTAAGGGGGCATGCGTCCTGGTTGGAGCCACCAACCGGGACTAAAGGTTTGGCCACAGCCACGTGGCGTGGCACGCACCTTTAGTCCCGGTGGCTGGCTCCAACCGGAACTAAAGACCCCTGCCCTTTATAAATGCAACGTCCCAGCCCCCTCTGCCTTTACTCTGTTTTTTCGAATGGTGGAAGGTGTGAGGGGGTGTGCTAGTTTTTTCTCATGCATACATGGAAGGTGTTTGTTGAAATGTTTGAGTGAATAATTCCGTTGAATTTCTCATAGATCAAAAATATAGAAGGTGTCCGAGACACACTTGAGCTTTCTCCTCTTTATTTCCCTCGATCGAGGTTAGCAATCTTATCTTTTCTAGGTCATTGATACAATTCATGTGTCGGTGTGAATTGGTTATTTCACTATTTATGATGTCCTGTTTTTTGATAAACTTACTTATATGATGCAGATGATGAGCGGTCGGGAATGGATGTACGGTGACGGTAGCCGGGTATATCAAAGGCGTGGATAAATTTATCGATGTGGCTACGGCAAACAAAGAGAATGGATTTATACGTTGTCCATGTGTTCAATGTCGGAACAACAAGGAGTACTCTTCCTCGAAAATCATTCGCGGCCACCTGATTATGAAAGGTTTCATGCCCAACTATAATTGCTGGACCAAGCACGGGGAAAGAGGGGTTATGATGGAAGATGGTGAAGAAGAAGATGATGATAACAACTATCATCATATGTTTCCTGAATACAGTGATACTGCAATGGAAGACAATGGAGAGGAAAGAGGTGAAGAACGGGCATCAGATGAGCCGGCTGATGAACTTGGTAGGGTCATTTCTGATGCAAAGCGAGACTGTGAAACAGAAAATGAGAAGTTGAAGTTAGAGGGCATGTTAGAAGATCACAAGAAATTGTTGTACCCAAATTGTGAAGATGGCAGCACAAAGCTCGGTACCACACTGGAATTGTTGCGATGGAAGGCAGAGTGTGGTCTAACTGACTCCTCATTTGAAAAGATGCTGAAAATAATGAAGCCGAAGTTTCCAAAACATAACGAACTTCCCGAGAGTACCTACGAAGCAAAGAAGACTCTCTGTCCTCTGGGATTAGATGTGCAAAAGATACATGCATGCATTAATGACTGCATCCTCTACCGCGGTAAGGAGTATGAGAATTTAGATAAATGCCCGGTATGCAACGCGTTGCGGTATAAGATCAGACGAGATGACCCTGGTGATGTTGAGGGAGAGCCCCTCCGGAAGAGGGTTCCTGCTAAGGTTATGTGGTATGCTCCTATAATACCAAGGTTGAAACGCATGTTCAGAAACAAAGAGCATGCCAGGTTGTTGCGATGGCACAAAGAAGACCGTAAGAAAGACGGGGAGTTGAGACACCCTGCTGATGGGTCACAGTGGAGAAAAATCGAGAGAGACTTCCCAGACTTTGCAGGTGACGCAAGGAACTTATGGTTTGGTATAAGTACGGATGGCATGAATCCTTTTGGGGAGCAGAGCTGCAGTCACAGAACCTGACCCGTGACTCTATGTATCTACAACCTGCCTCCTTGGTTGTGCATGAAGCGTCAGTTCATTATGATGCCAGTGCTCATCCAAGGCCCGAAGCAACCGGGCAACGACATTGATGTGTACCTTAGGCCATTAGTTGAAGAACTCTTACAGTTGTGGGGCAAACCAGGTGTACGTGCGTGGGATGAGAACAAACAGGAGCCATTTAATCTCTGAGGGTTGTTATTCAGAACCATCAATGATTGGTCTGCTCTTAGTAACCTTTCGTGACGGACAAACAAAGGATATAAGGCATGCACCCACTGTTTAGATAAGACCGAAGGTACATATTTGCATAAATGCAAGAAGGTTGTGTACTGGAATCGACGATTTCTTTCGACCAATCATCCTGTAAGAAAGAAAGGCAAGCATTTCAAAGGTGAGGCAGATCACCGGAAGAAGCCTGAACTCCCTTCTGGTGATGATGTATTTGGTATGGTCAAGGACATAGAAGTAATCTTTGGAAAGGGTCCCGGCGGTCAATCAGTTCCGAACGACGTCGCTACAGGACACGCACCCATGTGGAAGAAGAAATCTATATTTTGGGAGCTGCCATATTGGAAAGTCCTGCGTGTCCGCTCTTCAATCGACGTGATGCACGTGACGAAGAATCTCTGCGTGAACCTGCTAGGATTCCTAGGCGTGTATGGGAAGACAAAAGATACACCTGAAGCACGGGAGGATCAACAAATTATGAAAGACCCAAAGAACATGCATACAGATAATAAGACGGATAAAGGGCGTCACTTAAGTCGTGCCAGCTATGCTCTTACCAAAGCAGAGAAAGAAATCTTTTTTGAAGTCCTTACGATCAAGGTGCCGTCGGCTTCTCATCTAATATAAAGGGATAATAAATATGGCGAGAAAAAGATCCAAAACCTGAAGTATCATGATCACACGTGATTATGACGCATTGCTTCCGATTGCATTGAGGGGCTTCACCGAAAATGTTCGAGTACCCATTGTGAAGCTGTGCATTCCTCAATGCAATATCTCGAAGGTAATCAATCAAGATATTCTGCCAAGGTTCTGAAGGATGTGGTACAATGTCTTGTTAGTTTTGAATTGGTGTTCCTACCATCCTTCTTCAATATTATGACGCATCTCCTGGTTCATCTAGTGGAAGAGATTGCCATTCTCGGTCCGGTATTTCTGCACAATATGTTCCCCTTTGAGAGGTTCATGGGAGTCTTAAAGAAATATGTTCATAACCGTGCTAGACCAGAAGGAAGCATCTCCAAGGGATATGGAACAGAGGAGGTCATTGAGTTTTGTGTTGACTTTATTCCTAACCTTAAGCCGATTGGTGTTTCTGACTCGCGGCATAAGGGAAGACTAAGTGGAAAAGGCACGCTGGGAAAGAAAGCAATGATATGTAGGGACGGGGATTCTTTCACTAAAGCACACTACATAGTTCTACATAATTCCACCTTGGCAGCTCCGTATATCGAGGAACACAAGAATATTATGCGCTCAAAAACCCGGGAAGCTTTGAATCATGGATTACAGATGAACACATGAAGTCTTTTCGGTGGTTGGATGCGGACACATCTCTTGAATGAAACCACTGTTGGAGATCAGCTATACTTGTTGGCGTCACCATCTTCTCTTGTATTGAATTTCCAAGGGCACGGAATAAATGGGAATACATTCTACACGATCGCCAAGATAAAGAGAACCAACCAAAATAGTGGTGTCCGCTTTGATGCAATAGGACGAGAATGGACAAAAGGACACATATTATGGTTACATAGAGGAGATATGGGAACTAGACTATGGAGTCTCTTTTAAGGTCCCTTTGTTTCGCTGCAAATGGGTCAACCTGAATGGGGAAGGGTAAAGATAGACCAGTTATGCGGAATGACAACGTGGATCTCAACAATCTTGGTTATAGAGATGAACCATTCGTCCTAGCCAATGATGTGTCTCGGTTTTCTATGTGAAGGACATGTCCTCCGACCGAAAAAAAAGAAAAATATGCAAACAAATACATCATATGATGAGCCAAAGCGTCACATAGTTCTTTCAGGAAAAGAAACATCGTGGGAATCGAGGACAAGATGACATGTCGGAAGATTATAATAAGTTTGATGAAATTCCGCCCTTCACGGTGAAAATCCACCAAGCATTCCGTTAAGTAAAGAAGATGCTCCATGGTTACGTCTGAAGCGGTCATAAGGAATGACATATGCCAAGAAGATCATGCTCATATTATGTAACTCTAGTTCATGTCTTTCGCGGTTTGTGGCTTGACCAAGGATATCTTCGGTTTGTGGCCTTTAGTCCCGGTTTTGTAGTCTCGCTTTTAATATTAATAAATGTCTTGCAGCTTGTAACTTCACTAACTAGATCAATATGCCTCGAGCTAACTAATTTCACATATTAGGAGTGCCTCTATGACCAGATTTCTCGGAGATGCGGAGGACTGGGCTCGCATCTCCCCAAACTGGCTGCAATGGTGTCCCTGCTCGAAAACCATCTTGTAGCTTGTAACTTCACTAAGTAGATCAATACGCCTCGAGCTAACTAATTTCACATATTAGAGTGCCTCTATGACGTTTCTCGGAGATGCCGAGGACTGGCTCAAGATCTCCTCGAAACTGGCCGCAGTGGTGTCCTCGCTCGAAAACCATCTTGCAGCTTGTAACTTCACTAACTAGATCAATACGCCTCGAGCTAACTAATTTCACATATTAGGAGTGCCTCTGACCAGTTTCTCGGAGATGCCAAGGACCGGGCTCCGTCGGCATCTCCCCCAAACTGGCCGTAGTGGTGTCCTCGCTCTCTAAAACCATCTTGGAGATGCCTCAAACTGGCCGGAGGACTGGACTCACAAGGATGCATATTTATAGTACAAGCAGCTCGGCATAATGTCGACACTCACGACATAATGTCGACACTCACCTATTATTAGTGCTCATCTTTAGTCCGTTGGTGTCTCCAACCGGGACTAAGTTCATCTTTAGTCCCGGTTGGTGACACCATCCGGGACAAGGTACAAGCCGCGACATAATGTCGACACTCACCCCTATTATTAGTGTTGCGCCCACTGCCGCAATCCCTTGATCATGCGGTTGGTTTCTCCAACCGGGACTAAATATGAACCCTCTCTTTATATAGGCATTTCCCTCTATTTATTAGGTAACACTCAAGACATTTATTAATATTAAAAACCGGGACAACCGGGACTAGCTAACACCCAGGACTAAAGCCGCCCCCTTTAGTCATAATCATGCCTAGTCCTATAGTACGCAGCTTCAGGGTCTTCATCGTCGTCGTCATCATCATCGTCATCGTCACCTGCCACTCCGGGGATCCTCAGCCCATCCATGGCATATACTAGGGGCCATTCCAGCCTCGGATTCACGGCGGGTGGGAGAGGGGTCTCCTGGAAGACGATGCCGCTACCGCCGGCAATGTGGGGCCTGTGTGGCGGGTGGACTCGTGGGCACCGTGGCGAGATGGTCTCCGGCGATGTAGCGCATCGCTCGATGATAGTACGGTTCGCCCACCACGCACGGCGGCCGTTGTGGTTCACCGGTGGCGGGCCATCACCCTCGTACTGGCGAGCTCCTTCCCGCCTATTAGCGAAGAAGGCATTCCAGTGTCGTGGTTGTCGGGATCCCACTGGGATCCATCCGCTGCTCGGCGTGAGCTCGTGGTAGAAGTGGTTTGTGATGGCCGCCTCATGCAGAACCTTGAGGACAGGAGGGACAGAACCCTCCTGCTCGGATCCGGCCAAGCGGTAGCCAGCCGGACAAGGGTAGTTGAGGCGCACATTCGGTCTCCTCGAGGGTCAGAATGGCCTAGTAGGCGTTGTCCATTGTTCTAAGAGAGGAAGGTGTGGATGTGTGGATAGCCATGACACGATCACCCTAAATATAGAGGGAAAGGGCGGGAAAACTTGGCGTGAAGCTTTGGGAAATGGCGGGAAATATCTTTAGTCCCGGTTAGTGACTACATCCGGGACTAAAAGCTCTAGTAGAAAGGAAAGGGCGGGAAAACTTAGCGGGAAGAGGTGGGAAAAGGCGGAAAATGTTTTTAGTCCCGGTTTGTGACTACATCCGGGACTAAATGTGTGCCGAACAATGATCATGTTTCGAAAAAACCTTCACAAAATGACCTATCATGTTCGAGGTTTCATGGCTTTTTCGGTCCAAATGACCGATGTTATGTGCTGAATCACGACATAGTTCGTGATGTTGTGCCCATATTATGCATGTGTGTGGACATTGGTATGGAGAACAATGTTGCAGGAGGAAGTTTTCCTTTTTGTCGCACGGAAAAGCCATTTTCCATTTTCCGAGCGCAAAAAACGGGTCGTTTTGTGAAGTAACCACCAAAATGCCGTTTCAGAATGCTACCGTCCTATTTTCCTAAAATACTAGACCACCTTACATGAACTATCTCCCAACCGGTACATCTCAAACCTTTTCGTCCATCCCGGGTAAAAAGGACAAATGTCTGCCGAATCGGTAGGAAGTGGGTCCGGTTTGTACTACAGGTACATGATCTATCGCCCGTGATTTTTTGAAAAAATCATTTTTAGACTCGCAATATGTGGTTTCTTAATAGATCCAATGCAAGTTCTAACGATGCCCGTCCCCTATCTTCATGCACACCGGTTCGACCATAGTTAGAAATTCAGATAATTCAAAACGGGCATAATAAATTCAAAAAAAACCCGAACAATGAAAATCCTTCGCGTGGTGTCATATTATGTTACATAGTTGAAAGGAAAAATACCAGACTTGGTATATTGATCATGTTTCGAAAAAACCTTCACAAAATGACCTATCATGTTCGAGGTTTCATGGCTTTCGGTCCAAATGACCGATGTTATGTGCTGAATCACGGCATAGTTTGTGATGTTGTGCCCATATTATGCATGTGTGTGGACATTGGTATGGAGAACAATGTTGCAGGAGGAAGTTTTCCTTTTGTCGCACGGAAAATCCTTTTCCATTTTACTGGCGCAAAAACGGGTCGTTTGTGAAGTAACCACCAAAATGCCGTTTAATGCTACCGTGCCATTTTTCTAAAATACTAGACCACCTTACATGGACTATCTCCCAACGGTACATCTCAAACCTTTTCGTCCATCCCGGTAAAAGGACAAATGTCTGCCGAATCGGCGGAAGTGGGTCCGGTTTGTACTACATTACATGATCATCGCCCGTGATTTTTGAAAAAATCATTTTAGACTAAATATGTGGTTTCTTCGAGATCCAATGCAAGTTCTAACGATGCTCGTCCCCTATCTTCATTTTAAAAGGTTACATTAATTATTTTTTAAAAATAGAAAATGGTTTTGGATTATTTATTCAAATCCATACACTTCTTATGTTTAAAGTTTTTCTAAATTCCAAATTAATATTAAAATATATAAGTTAATTCATTTTAAAAGGTTACATTAATTATTTTTTAGAAATAGAAAATGGTTTTGGATTATTTATTCAAATCCATACACTTCTTATGTTTAAAGTTTTTCTAAATTCCAAATTAATATTCAAAATATAAGTTAATTCATTTTAAAAGGTTACATTAATTATTTTTAGAAATAGAAAATGGTTTTGGATTATTTATTCAAATCCATACACTTCTTATGTTTAAAGTTTTTCTAAATTCCAAATTGATATTAAAAAATATAAGTTAATTCATTTTAATTGTAAATGGTTCATATTTTAAATGGTTACATTAATTGTTTTTAAAACGAAAATGGTTTTGAATTATTTATTCAAATCCAAACACTTTTTTTTTATGTTTAAAATTTTTCTAAATTCCAAATTAATTATCATTTAAAAAACAATACAAATTTAAACCCCAAAATAAAAAATAAGGCGGGAACAGAGAGAAAATACCTGAAAAAATTTGAAATCAGGGGAATATGTCCCGGTTGGAGCCACCAACCGGGACTAAAGACCCCCTGCGCGCCAACCCTTGGTCTGCTGAAAATATTGGACTATACGTCCCGGTTGGTGGCTCCAACCGGGACGTATGCCCCTTTAGTCCCGGTTGGAGCCACCAACCGGGACTAAAGGTCCCCTACTAGTTAACCATGCCCCTTCTCCTTCTTCCCCGTTCCTCTTTCTCACTCACCCGCAACAGAGATCGCCGCCGCCGCGAGGACAACCGCTCGGACGCCGTCAGGCTGCCCAACCATCGTCTCGCCGTCGGCCTCCACGCGCTGCCTCGCTGTGCTTATCCTCCTCACCGAAGGAATCGAAGCCGCGCGACTGGAATCGACCGCGTCTTCCCCATCACCGACGAGCTCCGCCTTGCCATCACCGTTGCTATCGATCTCCTCTGTCCCCGCCAAGGCTACACACGCGTCGAGGGTGAGCTTGTAACTCTCTGGGACCCCTTCTTTCCTCCCCTAGTGCTCTGTCCTTCTCCCGCGCCGTCCGCCGCCATCCGCCGCCGCTGCATGTCGTCGCGTGCCCTATTCCGGTGACCAAATCCGGGCGGTGCCCTACTAGTTAGGTTCGCCTCGACGCCCTCTTTCGAACAAACCCACGCACGCCCCCTCCCAAGCCGTCTAGCAACGTCGCCGGCCACCGCACAGTGCTCACCGGCGAGCCGAGCGGGCGCCGAGGTGGCCATGGCCCTGGCCCACCGGCCAGCCCTAGTGGGTAGACTGTGAACTCGTGAAAAATAACCAGGGTTCGGTGGGGCATGCTTGCTTACGTGGAGGCTGAGTTGGCAGTAGGGCCCATCTGCCAGTCTCACTGGCTAGGGGTCGCCCCGGTGTAAAAACTATTTGTCTTTTTGTTTTTAATTCCAGAAAATGATTTAATATTGTAAAATCAATAACTTATTGTTTATAAGTCAGAAAAATAAAAATAATATATCAAATTGTTCAGAAAAATGAAACCTATCTATTTAACCTATAATCATGCATTGTTAAACAATTTAAATGACAAGTATAATTAGAAGAACAAATGCACCCCTCTCATATGTTCCGGAGTTTCCCCGAGTTAGGGTTTTCACCCCTCGGAACCCTGATTAAATCGTCAAGCATGTCTTAGGGTTACATTCCAATGCAAATTAACTTGTCATATCATCATACTTGCTTGAGCATTGCATCGATGCCATGTGTTGATTGTTTCCCTTTCTTTTTGGTGTTTCGATTATTAGGTTTATTATTAGTTAGGTATTATTAGGTTTATTAATTACTTTGGTATTATTGGTCTTCGGCCCCACTGGTCAGTCACTGTGGGTATCCCCAGACCCGATTCACATTGTCAAGCAACTTAGGTGCATGT
Organism: Avena longiglumis; assembly: GCA_030063025.1. NCBI lineage: Eukaryota > Viridiplantae > Streptophyta > Magnoliopsida > Poales > Poaceae > Avena > Avena longiglumis. The sequence continues at coordinate 84,222,365 of CP125974.1, forward strand.
GGGTTCGACGATGTGCCTAGCTAGTACACTTCCTTTCTCTTCATTTTATTATTGTGTATGTATATATTAGGGTTTCTCTGGATTAGGGTTTATATCTCTCAACACCGTACTTAACTTTCTCCTTTAGCCGCTTTGACTTATTCGTTTTCCACCTATGCGTAAAATATGGACCCACACGTCGAGACGAAGAAAAGGAAGAGTTGATCCAAGGTGTGATCCGTGGGGAAGATAATTTAGACTTATCAACGTTTACGAACAACTCGGTGAGGGTGATCCTCTTTACCGGAGTAGACAACTTGTTTGAGGTTGAAGGTGTTGCCTTCATGAGGGAGAAGGCGATGCCTTGTGTAATCGAGAAGACGCTCGGCGAGGTGCATGTAATATAAATCAATTCATTAATTAATCATCTGCTATCTATATAGAAATAGTAACGATCTTTCTTCTTTTAGCCCTCGGATCGAAGGAATCTCTTGAAAAGAGCGACGAGGCCCAACCAAAAGTTGCAAGACCATGAGAGGTTCAGATCGAAGATGTCGCTGAAGGCAGAAACCGGCGGCTCCGGGTTGTCGCAACCAAATTTGTGGCACAATGCGAGTAATCGTTAGGGACTTAATCGATCACCATTAGAAATTGGAATAGGCCTGCTAATGCGGATGAAGAGGAACATGTTTAGTTGTCCCTAACCACGCCAAAGATTTACGTGGAAGAGGCTCATGGTTAATTTCAAACTACCGAAGATAGAGCTGGATCCAAATGCGGAGGATCCAGTTGAGGACGCCTTACAACATGGGAGAGCCATGGAGGCTAAGGTCAGGGAGTGGGCTTTGAAGAAGATGGCCCAGTGTTTCACCAACTGGAAGAAAAGATTACACCTTGACTATGTCGTGAAAAAGAAGACTCCCGATTTCAAGAATATTCAGTTTGAGAAGATAAAACCATTTTGGGCTGAGTTTGTGGAATAAAAAAATTAGATAAAGCTAAGAAAATGTCTGAAACGAATAAGCTAAATGCTGCTAACAAGAAGTATCACCATTGTATGGGGCAAGGTGGCTACATGGCTGGCATTCCTAAGTGGGAGAAACTTGAGCAGGAACTGCGTGATAAAAAGATCACCCGAGAGACAGACGATTGGGTAGAACGTGCAAGGAATTGGTTTTACGGGCATGGGGGCACGTTGGACTCAGAAGGGAGGTGTATATATAACATACGACATAAAGAAGACCCCTTGCCAATCGAGAGGATCAGAAAAGCAGTAAAGACTGTTAAAGATGGGGACTTCATTCCCGATAGAGAGAATGATGAGCTCACACTCTCCCTTGGAAATAAGGAACATGATGGACGAACACGAGGCACAATAGTCTCCCAATCATGGAGGACTGGGTTTCCCGAAGAGAGGAAGAAATATCCTGATAGAAGCCGTCAGAGGAGTAAGGACATGGCGGCAGTTGAAGCAGAAAGTCAGAAAGAGCGAATGCGTTTAATTGAAGAACGATTAAAGCAACAACAAGATGAAATTAACGCACTTAAAGAGCAAAGTACTACCGGCCCATCTCAGCAGCACACTGCATTCGATGCTACCGGCCTATCGAATAATCGAAAAAGCAGTGTGGCTTCCACCGAGGTCCCAGGTGATGACAATGGCGATGACGATGATGCACCGACGATGGCTCCTGTTGGCTACCCAGTGGATGATATCACAGAGATGACACACTGCGAGCTACATGTCAAAGTTGTGAACATATCAATGAAGGTGGCGGTCGGCTATGCCTTACCAATTGGACCCACAACAACTTACCACTGTCGTCTGGTTCCAGAGGGCTACGCTGTTGTCGGCGTGGATGAAATCATGCCCACTTTGAGGTTTTGGATCTTCGCTACCCTGCTGGTGAAGGGGATGTGACTGTGCTGGGTGACGCAAAAAACGTCACCATTCTATGGCCGAAGGAATGTATCGTGCTTCAAAATCACACGCCAAGGCCATCTTCGCCGCCGCCTCACCCGTCTCCAGCGAGGTCATCGCCGCCGCGGCAGCCGTCTTCGTCGCCTCACCCGGCTCCGTCGCCTCACCAATCTCCGGTGCAGCCATCGCCGCGGGAGACATCGCCGGCGCCTCAGGATAAAAAGCGTGGCGTACGCCATCTGCGTCGTAGCGATCGCCAAACGTAAACAAGAGCCTCTTCCAAAAGTACCAAAGGTTCCTCCCAAGAGAGCTTATGACTGTACTGAAGAGGAGACTGCGGCGATCGTTGATGCGTAAACGACAGCGTTTTTCGCTAAGCTGAAGCGGCCGAAAGAGCTAGAGTTCCCCAGCACCAAAGAAGAAAAAGCCAAAGTGTTGAAAATGCTAAAGAATCTTCATCAACCCGAGCCAAAGCTGTCATCAGAATATGACCATTCTATTCTCAAGTCACATGCGACACAAAAAGCCTCGAAGAGCGATCGATGCAAGCGGAAATCTGTTGCCCAGCTCGGAGAACAAGCAAAACAGACTTGCGCCTCTCAAGGTGATTTCTCAAACCAATGTGGGTCGAGCAAATATGGGGCGAAGAGCAGTATGATCCAGGTAGTTACTGTCGGAGAAGCCGCTGCTCAAGGTATGAGTATTGCCCAGTACTTATCCCAGTTAGAGTTCTTCCCCGTGAGTGAAGTAGCATACAAATACCAGTACGGCAAACCTCTCGTCAAACCTGAGGAGGTAAATAATCTTTCAACAAAAATGCGAAGATTGCATAACTGGTACATGCATGCCACTTCCGCCGGGGCTAACTGGATAGTGCTGAGGGTTACAAAAAAGCATCATGGGAAAGAAAGGGATGACATGATATCCATTTAATTTGATGAACTATTTCAATTATTCAATCAAGACGCCTTGGACAAATCGATCATCAGTGCCTATTGTCTGTAAGTACTAATTTTGTAATTAATTTAGTCTCCAGCTATATTATTTTGTTTATTGCATGTATATAATCATACTGTAATATGCAGAATGAAGATTCTCGAATGCAGCAGAGGACAAATCTATGACATTGGCTTCATTGACCCATATTGGGTTCATGAAGCTAATCTCAAAATAAGCCCCCGGGATACGGAGGATAATATAGTACAAGCTTTAAGGTTTCAACAAACCAAAAGGGAAATACTATTTCCTTACAACTTCCAGAGAGTGTTATTGTCTTGTATACACTTTCTATTTCGCTTACTCGATGTTAAGTATATAATTGATTAGTTCTGCATTCGCAGGTACCACTATATTCTGTTAATCATTCAACTTGACAAAGGGCGTGTACTAGTCATGGACTCGAAACATAAACCCCTTGAGACGTGGAAGGACATGCAGATACTTCTCCAGCAGTAATTCTAATCATTACGACACTATATCGGCAACGTTCGTGAATTTTATTATATCAAGTACTTAATAACTTATTTTATTCGTTTTCTTACTTGGCAGCGCTTGGAAAAGGTTCACCAAAAGGCTAGGGTGTTTGGAAAGAGGAGCTTACATTTGAAGCACTAGATGTAAGAACCACTAGCTATATCCACGCATCTCTTTGATTCTAGTTTTGATATAGTTATTATCATGCTTGATTATTATTTTGATTGAACTCTGCTCGTAAAGTGCCCGACGCAGGACCGGTAACAATCTCTGTGGTTACTATGTTTGCGAGTTCATCCGTGGGGCGTGCGATGAGAAGGGCAGAAATTTAGAGCAACTCCGTCGTAAACAATTTCTATAGTTTCTAATTTCAAACAAATTGTGTTTAGTTTCATTCATATAGGCTAACTCCTTTTTAAATCAGATCGAGCGTCTACGGGTCTTACGCCAATGGATCGCGTCTGAGCAATTCAGGAGGAATTGGCGGGATTTTTGGATGCAGAAGTCCTAGACCCGAAAGGGGAATACTATTCTGCTGTGTATAGACAATAGGGATTGTAAAAATAGCAACTTTGAAGGAATTGGCCGGTAGCATCGAATAGCAACTTTTGTATGTAGTGCATGAACTCGATCCGTGTATTGAATGTAATATTGTCATGATGATCTTGTGTAATATAAGGTTCCTTCGTTGATAAGTGCAAAACACTAAATAAACAATAAAACAACCTAAATGAATTCTCTGCCGCGGCACAAAAAGTGGCGAAAATGCTGTCGCGGCAACAAAATGTGCCAAAATGAATTCTCTGCCGCGGCAGAGAAATGGGCCAAATCTCTGCCGCGGCAGCAGGTTATTAGTCCCGGTTCGTGTTACGAACCGGGACTATCTCCACCCTCGCCTCGATGCCGCCACGTGTGCCCCCATTTGTCCCGGTTGGTGGGGCAACCGGGACTAAAGGTTAGAGCTTTAGTCCCGATTGCCCTGTCCCGGTTGAGCAACCGGGACTAATGGCCCTTACCAACCAGGACGCATGGGGCGTTTTCTACCAGTGATCGGCGGCTTGGCCGGACTAGCAGCAACTGAGGAAGCCAATCAAAAATAATACTTTATTAAAAATAGTACTACCATATGTTACCTTGGACTTGTCCTTTTTTATGTGTTATTATTTTTTCCTTTTTGAAAGTCTTGGTAGTAGGAGTATGTTTTCTTGGCAAGTTTCAATGTTATTTTTTAACATATTATTAGTTATTAGGAAACATGACCGTGCGTTGTAATAGGAGACAACAATATTTTTTAGCATGCCACTAACTGATTCGTAGTTGATGTCCCGATTGCTACTATGCTATGTTTTCTGTATGTAAAACAAATAAACATTTTTCAATGCATGTTATTTATGATCTTTGTTTGTAGCTTGTCATGTTGCATGTATAGTTACTATGTCCTATTGTTAGAACTCCATCTTTTATGCACATGTTTAGAGTTCTTTGATCCCAACTTTCAATGCTTGCAAATAGTTGAATCTTTATTGTAAGGGTGCATGTCACCTTAAAAATTATTCTTTTCATCAGTTACCTACTCGAGGACGAGCAGGAGTTAAGCTTGGGGATGCTGATACGTTGGAAGCGTATCTATAATTTTTTATGCTCTATGCTTGTTTAGTATCTATTTTTTTACATGTCTACACTTTGAGGTGTTTTTTTACATGTTTTCTGTTACTAACCTATTAACAAATTGCAACAGTGCCAGATGTCTGTTTTCCGCTGTTTTTGGTTTCAGAAAAGTTAGTAAATAAATATTCTCGGAATTGGACGGAACAAACGTCAAAGTCAATTACTTTCCGTGGAGAACAAGAAGTCCAGTGGGGAGCCGGAGGGGCCAGCCAGGGGGCCATACCCACCCCAGGCGCGAGTGGGCCCAGCCCCGCGCCTGGCTAGGGTTTGGCTACCCTGGCCGCCTCCTTAGACTCCCCTTCGCCTATAAGAAGCCCCCGATGCAGAAACCCTAATCACCCGATCAAATCTCCACGAAACCGTCTGTAGCCGCCGCCACCATCGTCCCTAGATCTCGGGATCCAAGTTCTTCAGACACCCTGGGGAGAGATCATCGAGACCTTCTCTCCGGTATGATGCGTGAATAGTTCCACCTTGGAATATGGGTCCATGTAGTAGCTAGATGGTTGTATCTCCTCCTTGTGCTTTCATGTATAGATCTTGTGAGCTCCATTCATGATCAAGATCTAATCTATTTATAATCATGCATGTTGTGTTTGCGGGGATCCGATGGATATTAAGATTATTATATTGGTTTGATTAATGGTTTTATCTTTATGATTATATCGTGTCTGTGTTGTTTGTGATCTTGCATGCTCTCTGTTGTTAGTAGCTATCTTGGCCAAGTAGTTGCTAGTGACTCCAAGAGGGGGTATTTATGCTTGGGTTATGCCTCTAGTTTCCAAGGGAAGTGATAGAAATCTCTTCGGTTGTAGATGTACTGTTGCCACTAGGGAGAAAACAATGGTCTCTTATTCATGGAACATGTGGACTGTTTACCTTACACACTTTGCTTAAAGCAGTTGTCTGTTGCTTGCAACTTAATACTGGAGGGTTGGATGATAACCTGAAGGTGGACTTCTAGTCATAGATGCAGTTGGATGAAGGTTTATGTACCTTGTTGTATTGTCCAATCGATACTCATAGGATGTTTCAGACTAGTAATTGCATTGTTATGCCTTGCTCAGTTCCTGTCAATTGCCCTGCTATAATTTCTTTATCCTTCATGCCATGTTGTTTATCTAAAGAGAGCACCTCTAGTGAACTATGGACCCCGGTCCAATCTTTACCATTGATACATCTTTTCACATACTTGTTTACTTGCAAACCGATGAGCTTGACAACCCAACTGATTCGTTGGGGAAAAGTCTTGAGTGTGTGTTGTGCAGGTCTCCGCGTTGCTTGCAACACATGTGTGACATTTCCTTCCTCTTCTGGTTCGATAACCTCGGTCTCTAATGAGGGAAGACTTGCTTCTTGCTGCTTCACACCTTGCTCTTGGGGTTTCAACGTGCTCCACGTCGCCACCATCGGTGAGGCGTTACGGGGGCGTGTCATCGACGGTTGGTGCTGCAGCCCCAAGGACGGTTTTGTGACCATCGACAACACATTGTACTGGGTCGTGAAGGTGATGGACGGAGGGGTGCACGTCATATTGCTGGACCTGAACGGTGAGCGGGTCACGTCCGTCATTCCCCTACCGTCATCCGAACTAGATGGTACATGGAGCTTGACCCAGGTGCATGGGAGACTCGGCATCACCAAGGCTGGACAAGGCAGAGGTGTGGGTCATGAAGCATGGAGCATCGAGGAACGTTAAGCATGTCGGGTGGAGCCACTGGTACAACATACAGGTCCGGCACACGCCACGGCACGGACCACAGTGGTACGACCATCAACATCTCACATTGCCGCACGTGGGAGTGGTCATACACCGTGGGAGCTTGTGTATTGTACCGACACAAGCCGAGCAACGACACGAGAAAAGCACAACATGGTAGGGTGGAGATCAACGAGACGAAACAAGGTACGACGGTAGCCCATATTTGGACGGAGTATTATACCTTCGAGACATTGGACTATGTCGAGACCATGGAGCCATTGAGCGTGTATAAGTGCTGGTGAAAATAATGATGTATTGATATTTCATTTGCATGGTCTTGGATATGGCATACGAAAATTATTTCGTGAATTTTTGCTTGCTTGAAAGTTTCTGCACAATAATACATGCACTTCATCAAATGAATCCATGTCCAACAATTTTCTGGTGAAGAACCGTTACCCGTTTTATCTCTTTGTTTGGCCAAAAGACTTTACCTATACCCAAGATGGTTGAAATTATTAGCAAATTTGTGTTAATTTAATCCAACTAAATACCGCTGACACCAAAATTCCAGAGATTTACTATACCATAGGCAAAGTAGGAAAGCAGTATAAAAGTAAGTGATAACACGACCGTGAGGTGGGCATTCGGGTTTTTCGTTTAATTTGGTTTGGTTTTTCTATAATTCGGTTTCTAAAAAATAGACACCGAAATTATTTCGGTTTTTTAATTAATCGATAGTTCGGTTAGCGGACAATTCGGTTCGGTGTTCGGTTTTTAACCAAAGTTTTGAAAATAACAACACTGTGCCATAATTTATGTCAGATCCATACTAGTTAAACTACTCATCGGCGCACCGGAAGCAACCTCCAGGTCGGCGAGGACCTGAAGCAATACATGGCTAGCTAATGTCTTGACGCATGTGTAGAAAAAAACATAATATGCATGATGTCTATCTTGCTCCGTTCAAAAAAGTTATTTCTATCTTCCAAATCGTATACATTTAACAAATTGTATGTGTTGAGAGTTCATCTAAAATACATGATTATATCCGAAATAGGAAAATAATTAAAAGGCTTCCAAAAAAATTCATAGACACAATTAACAGTTAAACCATAAACATGTACGTGCATGTAACTGAAGACATACGCACATGCATATGGAGCATGTATGTTTTTTGTCGCATGAGCTAGTATCTACGTACAGTAATGAACGTCTGGGACAGAATCACAAATATATTTAGCTTTGTCACGTATATTTTTCGGTTTGTATGGTTATTTCGGTTAACATAGTCAAAACCGAATAAATATTTATAAATTCGGTTAATCATATTTACCAACGGAAATTAGTTTCGGCTAATTCGGATTCGGTATATTCGGTTTCGGTTAATTCAGTTTTAGTGTTCGGTTTCGATTAATTCGGTTTTGGTGTTCGGTTTCGGTTTTTTATGCCCATCCCTAACCGTGATATCATCCTTCCCTCGCTAGCATCTCCTATGTATTTTCGCCAATACTGCATGCCTCTTTATGTACACACACATGCATGTCCTCGACGAATTCACCAGATGCATACGGAAAAGAGGAATCACTTCCCGGCTAAGCAACTCATTATTGTTGTTATCCGTGTATGGTTGCAAGCGGCAACATGTATAAGCGCCTGAAAATAAGAACTTAGTTTAAACTGCATGATTTTTTTATAGAACTACAACTTGCCTAATTAATTTTAACTAGGAAGCAGGGACCGATCAGGTGCCGCCTCCTCCGGGCCGACCCATCCGGTCGTCTCAAACGGTCCGTTTCTGTTAGTTTTGACGGTTGATTTAAGAAGGAGGTCTGACCCGTCCAGCCAGCGGCGCGATCCTTTTTTTGGCGCTTGGACAGCGCTGGCCAGGTCTGGCCAGGGATTTCATATGTTTCCAATATTGTTACATAATTAATTTTTAGGATGCAAATAAACTAGACTAGGTAATCAAATTGAAATAGTGCTTACATATAAATAGTTCAGGCTTACATGGTTCGATAAAAAAACCGAGGCGGGGAAGGTGAGATCTGAGTGTTCCGAGCACCAATTTCTCGCTTTTCTTTCGAAATATCAGGCATTTCATCGAATTTGGAATTTTGGTTTCATCTCTGCGATTTTAGGAACTGCCAAAATATGGGCATTTTGAGTGGCTTAATGAGTACATCGAGCGAATTGGGTGGAGGTAGCATCCTGGGAGCTCAAAAACCCGTCCGTGGTGAAGTAATTGAGATCTGGCAACTCCATTTCCGCTGGTACTACGGTGGATGCGAAAGTGAAGACCAAGCTAAAGAAGATGAACAAGCAGCAAAGGCAAATCATCGAATTGAGGAAGCAGGACAATCTGATGGCCGTTTTTTTATTTTTGTCTAATTTCTCTCGGATTTATTTATCTCCTAATCATTAGTCATTAACAACGAGCAATCATTGTTCGAGTAAAAATCGTAATACTTTGCTATCATAGAACCTGCGGAGATGGATGTAATGGTCTATGTCTTTGGCTTGAATAAAATGCAACACAAATTTTCAGGCAAATTTTCAGCTGCTCTGTTTTGTTCCTTCAGTTCGTCAGTATACAGGGGAAGGGTTGAAAAGTTAAAAAAATAATCGACGAGGAGTGATTGAAAAAGGCCAGGTCCAAATAGAACTTAGTCAGGCCACAATGTTCGTATCCAGGCCCAATAGTAACTACTTGTAGATTGGATAAAAAAATAGTACCCACGTTACAATCTAACTAGGGACGTGGGGATCTGCAGATACTCATGCTCAGGTCGCAATCTTTTATTTATTGCGAAAGTAAATATATAAATGAAGGCCAAGGGCATCCATCTTGCTTACAAGCCGGGCACTTTAACTTGGGTGCCCCTTTAACTTATGTAAATATGTAAATGTGTTGGTTAAAAATGAACCATGTGTTGTATGTGTTGTTTGAAATTAAATCAACCATCATAATGTTAACTTATTCTTCCTTTTGAGCTTTTATAATTTCACTCATTTTATAAATATTGCACGAGTCTTATATGAGAACTTTTTTGTGTCTTTTGTTTTATGCACTTGTTGTTTTGACAATACAATAAAAAACAAGTCGATCACATAGATAATATATTATATAATATAAGGAAGAAACATAGAGAGGGGTACAATATAATTTCACATAGAGGGGCCCCACATTACATAAACCCTAAGGGCGCCCAAACCCAAACCCTAACCCTAGCTACTACGTTTAGGGCTACCGGCCAACCTCGCCGCCGGGAGGCTGCACTACTCCATCGGCGCTGGGGGAGGTGCCGTTGGGGCAAACGCCGCCACCGTAGCCGCTTCCCTCCCCTCCGCCACCCTCTTCCCTCTCTGGGCGGCGTCCAACGCCCGGAGATTTTCCTCCCGGAGCTCCTTCTCCTCCCTTTCCCGCCTTTTCTTCCAGTGCTAGTCTTTTCTCGCCGCCCTCTCGACAACAACCACCAAATTGTGAAGCAACCACCAAATTGAAGTTTCAAAATGATAACATCCTATTTTTCAAAAATACTAGACCATCTTGCATGTACAATGTCCCAACTTGAGTATCTCAAACATTTTATTCCATCACTTGTGAAAAAGACAAATCCTGCCGAATCGGTGGAAGTGGGTAAGCTATGAACTACAGTGCATGATTTCATGTCTTGATGATTTTGTAAAAGTCATTTTTAGGTTCACAACATGCTATTTCATCGAGATCGAATGCTAGTTTAGTGAGCCTCAGCCCTAGCTAAAAATATTTATGAAAATCCTTCACAAAGTTTGACCAAACATTCAAATGTGCATAACTAATTCAAAAAAATCAAAAATACAAAACCTTCGCATGGTGTCATATTATGTGACATAGTTGTGAGAAAAATATCAAACTTGGAATATTGATCATATTTCAAAAACCCTTCACAAAATGACCTATCTCCTCAGGTTTTCGGCTTTGGTCAAATGACCAATGATATGGCTAGAATCAAGGCATAGTTTGTTATAATGTGCCCATATTGTGCGTGAATGTGTATAATGGGATGACTAACAATGTTGTAGAAGGAAGATTTCCTTTTGACACAAAAATCCATTTTCCATTTTTTGAGTGCCGAAAGGGAGGGATTTGTGAAGCAACCACCAAATTGAAGTTTCAAAATGGTAACATCCTATTTTTCAAAAATACTAGACCACCTTGCATGTACAATGTCCCAACTTGAGTATCTCAAAACTTTTATTCCATCCCTGGTGAAAAATACAAATCCTACCGAATCGGCTGGAAGTGGGTAAGATATGAACTACAGGTATATGATTTCATGCTGATGATTTTTGTAAAAATCATTTTTAGGTTCACAACATGCTATTTCATCAGAGATCCAATGCTAGTTTAGTGAGCCTTAGCTCCTAGCTAAGAATATTTATGAAAATCATTCACAAAGTTTGACCAAACATTCAAATTGCATAACTAATTCAAAAAAATCAAAAACAAAATACAAAACCTTCGCATGGTGTCATGTTATGTGACATAGTTGTGATAAAAAATATCAAACTTGTTTTTAGAAATGGTTGAAAAAAACTTGGTTAGAAATGGGGTGGTTTACCCTAGCTTTGGATCCCATTTCTACCACATTTGGGTGAGGGTGAGTTGTACTTCACAAAAGGGATCAGGGTGAGGATGAGTTGTATTCTACATATGAGAAAAATGTTGGAAGCTCATACAAACATAGATAAGTACACATAGCTACATTGATTGAAATTAAAATTTACCATCATATTTGAATTTCGTCCAAATTATTACAACAACAAGTGCCAAATTATTACAATAACAATTGTTTACAACAACAACAACAATTTCCAAATTATTACAACAACAACAAGTGCCAAATTATTACAACAACAAGTGCCAAATTATTACAATAACGAATATTTACAACAACAACAAGTGCCAAATTCAAAATCTATTTCTATTGGCTCATCTTACCCCTCGATTTCTTCTCCTTCACAAGTTTCACACCACACAATAGGTTTATGCTCTTCTTTTCTTACCATAACCATCTGGCCTCTCCAGAATGTCCAAGAGTCTGCTTCACCTCCTGCACCTCCTCAACACAATCGGGTTCAGAATGTGCAATAGCCTGCAACTCAAGAGCTGGCACCAGAGCCTCATCAACATGCTCATTTTGCACCACAACCTCATCAACATGATCATTTTACACCACAGCCTCAACAACATGCTCATTTTGCACCAGAACTTCCAAATCAGAATCGGTGTGCCCTAAAGCCTCAACAAGATACTGTGTTCACTTTGCACCTCAACAGTTTGCACATCATCCTCCAAAACAAGTTTAGATTGCACCTCAGCAGCACCAAACATGATCTGGTTAGTTCTCTTCTTTCTTTGGCCACTGATTCTTTCCCTTTTCACTGGCCAGCATTCTTCAACAACAAGAGGTGGGCCTTTTTCTCCACGCTTCCTCCTGAAAACAAGCAAGTTAGTTGGGGGGACAAAATCATCAAAAAGAAATACATAGATTTTGGATGAACATACTTTGGCTTTTCAGCAGTGTATCTGCACTTGGTAGAGCCAGCTCGGTGTCCAAGTTCTTCATAGAGTTTGCATCTATTCTTGTTACCTTTTTGGGCCCTTTTTGGCTTGCCATCTTTTTGTTCATTTTTCTTCCCCTTCTTGCTGCTCCCACCTTTCTCAAATCAAGCCTTCAATCTACTCTGTTGGGCCATCCAACCTTTCTTTTCATCAAAGGAGGACACAAGGAGAGCTCAATGTCCACTTCAGGCACGAGACCTGTCTGTAAGTCTTTGGAATTGGTGTTCCATATGCAGCCTTCAATTTTCTCTGAGAATAATACTCATGCAAATATGGGTGCATATTTAGCTTATGTTTGGAGGCCAAGAAAAATATGACATGCTCACAAGGCTTCCCAGTGTGTTCCCACTCAAGGCATGTGCATTCATGCAATTGACTGTCAACAACATGCCTCCTGCCAGTCTTTGTATCTCTGACTTCAGCACGCCACAATGAGGATTTCTCAACACGCAAATGTGCAAGATTTTTGCTGCTGTTGACCACCTGCTGCACAACATCAGGAAGCTTATCTCCTTGAAGAACACCACCAAGCCTTCTTCTTAATTCCCACAATCTCATGATCATGATCCTGATCTGGTCAACCATGTCATGGACAGGCAAATCTTTTAACTCCTTCACTTTGTTGTTGAAACTTTCTGCCAAATTATTGTTGATATGATCACATTTGATGGCAGTGTTAAAACATAACCTGTACCATAAAAGAGAATGGTAGGTTTCCAACCATGTACAAAACTTGACCCTATCCTCCTCAGAGCATGCCGCCTTAATCTTCTCAAGGTGATATGAATGTGCCTGTCCGGTGTAAGATCTTACTGCTGGCCACATGCTTCCAAAATCATCTCTGAATTTTTTGCTCAAATTCATCAACATATGGCCGAAGCACTCCCTCTGCTCAGCATGAGGGAAAAAAAATCTTCACTGCATTTTCTAAACCTTTACATGCATCTGTGTGCACTGCCAATGGAGAGACTGGCCCTATGCATCTTTTCAACTGCATCATGAACCATGTCCATGATGCCTCTGTCTCAGACTGAAACATGCCAATAGCTACATGGAACATCCAACTGAGTCCATCTAAAGCATTGCATGCTGCTAGTTGACCATTCCACTTTCCAGTCAAGAATGATGAGTCTATACTCAAATATGTACGGCACCCTGCTTTGAAGCCATCGATGCAAGGCTTTAAAGCCATGTAGAATTTAGAGAAGAAGACTTTCCCATCAGCTGTTACCTCATTATCTATCTCCACAACACTACCAGGTGAACTCTTCTCTACTTCTACTTTGAAGTTATAAAGCATTCGAAAGGTATTTGTCCAATCACCATATAGCTCCAACCGGGACTAAATATGAACCCTCTCTTTATATAGGCATTTCCCTCTATTTATTAGGTAACACTCAAGACATTTATTAATATTAAAAACCGGGACAACCGGGACTAGCTAACACCCAGGACTAAAGCCGCCCCCTTTAGTCATAATCATGCCTAGTCCTATAGTACGCAGCTTCAGGGTCTTCATCGTCGTTGTCATCATCATCGTCATCGCCACTGCCACTCGGAATCCTCAGCCCATCCATGGCATATACTAGGGGCCATTCCAGCCTCGGATTCACGGCGGGTGGGAGAGGGTCTCTGGAAGACGGCGCGCTACCGCCGGCAGGGGCCTGTGGCGGGTGGACTCGTGGGCACCGTGGCGAGATGGTCTCCCGGCGATGTAGCGCATCGCCCGATGATAGTACGGTTCGCCCACCACGCACGACGGCCGCCGTTGTGGTTCACCGTGGCGGGCCACCACCCTCGTACCTGGCGAGCTCCCTTTCCCGCCTATTGGCGAAGAAGGCCTTCCAGGTGTCGTAGTTGCCGGGATCCCACTGGGGATCCATCCGCTGCTCCGGCGTGAGCTCGTGGTAGAAGTGGTACGTGATGGCCGCCTGGCGTGCGAACCTTGAGGGACAGGAGGGACAGAACCCTCCTGCTCAAAGATCCAGCCGGGCGGGCGGTAGCCAGCGGACAAGGGTTGAGGCGCACGCCTCGGTCTCCCTCGAGGGTCGAATGGCCTAGTAGGCGTTGTCCATTGTTCTAAGAGAGGAAGGTGTGGATGTGGATAGCCATGACACGATCACCCTAAATATAGAGGAAAGGCGGGAAAACTTGGCGTGAAGCTTTGGGAAATGGCGGAAATATCTTTAGTCCCGGTTAGTGACTACATCCGGGACTAAAAGCTCTAGTAGAAAGGAAAGGGCGGGAAAACTTGGCGGGAAGAGGTGGGAAATGGCGGAAAATATTTTTAGTCCCGGTTTGTGACTACATCCGGGACTAAATGTGTGCCGAACAATGATCATGTTTCGAAAAAACCTTCACAAAATGTCCTATCATGTTCGAGGTTTCATGGCTTTTTCGGTCCAAATGACCGATGTTATGTGCTGAATCACGACATAGTTTGTGATGTTGTGCGCATATTATGCATGTGTGTGGACATTGGTATGGAGAACAATGTTGCAGGAGGAAGTTTTCCTTTTGTCGCGGAAAAGCCATTTTCCATTTTCCGAGCGCAAAAACGTCGTTTTGTGAAGTAACCACCAAAATGCCGTTTAATGCTACCGTCCTATTTTCCTAAAATACTAGACCACCTTACATGAACTATCTCCCAACGGTACATCTCAAACCTTTTCGTCCATCCCGGTAAAAGGACAAATGTCTCAGAATCGGTAGGAAGTGGGTCCGGTTTGTACTACAGGTACATGATCTATCGCCCGTGATTTTTTGAAAAAATCATTTTTAGACTCGCAATATGTGGTTTCTTCAGAGATCCAATGCAAGTTCTAACGATGCCTGTCCCCTATCTTCATGCACACCGGTTCGACCATAGTTAGAAATTCAGATAATTCAAAACAGGCATAATAAATTCAAAAAAAAATCCGAACAATGAAAATCCTTCGCGTGGTTTCATATTATGTTACATAGTTGAAAGGAAAAATACCAGACTTGGTATATTGATGATGTTTCGAAAAAACCTTCACAAAATGACCTATCATGTTCGAGGTTTCATGGCTTTCGGTCCAAATGACCGATGTTATGTGCTGAATAACGGCATAGTTTGTGATGTTGTGCCCATATTATGCATGTGTGTGGACATTGGTATGGAGAACAATGTTGCAGGAGGAAGTTTTCCTTTTTGTCGCACGGAAAATCCCTTTTCCATTTTACTGCGCAAAAAAGCGGGTCGTTTGTGAAGTAACCACCAAAATGCCGTTTGAGAATGCTACCGCATTTTTCTAAAATACTAGACCACCTTACATGGACTATCTCCCAACCGTACATCTCAAACCTTTTCGTCCATCCTGTAAAGGACAAATGTCTCAGAATCGGCGGAAGTGGGTCCGGTTTGTACTACAGTACATGATCTGTCGCCTGTGATTTTTTGAAAAATCATTTTAGACTCGCAATATGTGGTTTCTTCAGATCCAATGCAAGTTCTAACGATGCTCGTCCCTATCTTTATTTTAAAAGGTTACATTAATTATTTTTTAAAATAGAAAATGGTTTTGGATTATTTATTCAAATCCATACACTTCTTATGTTTAAAGTTTTTCTAAATTCCAAATTAATATTCAAAACTATAAGTTATTTCATTTTAAAAGGTTACATTAATTATTTTTTAGAAATAGAAAATGGTTTTGGATTATTTATTCAAATCCATACACTTCTTATGTTTAAAGTTTTTCTAAATTCCAAATTAATATTCAAAAATATAAGTTAATTCATTTTAAAAGGTTACATTAATTATTTTTTAGAAATAGAAAATGGTTTTGGATTATTTATTCAAATCCATACACTTCTTATGTTTAAAGTTTTTCTAAATTCCAAATTGATATTAAAAAATATAAGTTAATTCATTTTTAATTGTAAATGGTTCATATTTTAAATGGTTACATTAATTGTTTTTTAAAACAGAAAATGGTTTTGAATTATTTATTCAAATCCAAACACTTTTTATGTTTAAAGTTTTTCTAAATTCCAAATTAATTATCATTTAAAAAACAATACAAATTTAAACCCCAAAATAAAAAATAAGGCGGGAACAGAGAGAAAATACCTGAAAAAATTTGAAATCAGGGGAATATGTCCCGGTTGGAGCCACCAACCGGGACTAAAGACCCCCTGCGCGCCAACCCTTGGTCTGCTGAAAATATTGGACTATACGTCCCGGTTGGTGGCTCCAACCGGGACGTATGCCCCTTTAGTCCCGGTTGGAGCCACCAACCGGGACTAAAGGTCCCCTACTAGTTAACCATGCCCCTTCTCCTTCTTCCCCGTTCCTCTTTCTCACTCACCCGCAACAGAGATCGCCGCCGCGAGGACAACCGCTCGGACGCCGTCAGGCTGCCCAACCATCGTCTCGTTGTCGGCCTCCACGCGCTGCCTCGCTGTGCTTATCCTCCTCGCTGAAGGAATCGAAGCCGCTGACCGAATCGACCGCGTCTTCCCATCACCGACGAGCTCCGCCTTGCCATCACCGTTGCTATCGATCTCCTCTCCGCCCCGCAAGGCTACACACGCCGAGGTGAGCTTGTAACTCTGGGACCCTTCTTTCCTCCCCTAGTGCTGTCCTTCTCCCAGGCCGTCCGCCATCCGCCGCTGCATGTCGTCGTGCCCTATTCCGGTGACAAATCCAAGCGGTGCCCTACTAGTTAGGTTCGGCGCCTCTCTTCTCTTCGAACAAACCCACGCACGCCCCCTCCCAAGCCGTCTAGCAACGTCGCCGGCCACCGCACAGTGCTCACCGGCGCGCCGAGCGGGAGCAGAGGTGGGCATGGCTCTGGCCCACCGGCCAGGCCCAGTGGGTAGACTGTGAACTCGTGAAAAATAACCAGGGTTCGGTGGGGCGTGCTTGCTTACGTGGAGGCTGAGTTGGCAGTAGGGCCCATCTGTCAGTCTCACTGGCTAGGGGTCGCCCCGGTGTAAAAACTATTTGTCTTTTGTTTTAATTCCAAAATGATTTAATATTGTAAAATCAATAACTTATTGTTTATAAGTCAGAAAAATAAAAATAATATATCAAATTGTTCAGAAAAATGAAACCTATCTATTTAACCTATAATCATGCATTGTTAAACAATTTAAATGACAAGTATAATTAGAAGAACAAATGCACCCCTCTCATATGTTCCGGAGTTTCCCCGAGTTAGGGTTTTCACCCCTCGGAACCCTGATTAAATCGTCAAGCATGTCTTAGGGTTACATTCCAATGCAAATTAACTTGTCATATCATCATACTTGCTTGAGCATTGCATCGATGCCATGTGTTGATTGTTTCCCTTTCTTTTTGGTGTTTCGATTATTAGGTTTATTATTAGTTAGGTATTATTAGGTTTATTAATTACTTTGGTATTATTGGTCTTCGGCCCCACTGGTCAGTCACTGTGGGTATCCCCAGACCCGATTCACATTGTCAAGCAACTTAGGTGCATGTGGGTTCGACGATGTGCCTATCTAGTACACGGTTTCCCTTTCTCTTCATTTTTATTATTGTGTATGTATATATTAGGGTTTCTCTGGATTAGGGTTTATATCTCTCAACACCGTACTTAACTTTCTCCTTTAGCCGCTTTGACTTATTCGTTTTTCCACCTATGCAGAAAATATGGACCCACACGTCAGAGACGAAGAAAAGGAAGAGTTGATCCAAGGTGTGATCCGTGGGGAAGATAATTTAGACTTATCAACGTTTCTGAACAACTCCGGTGAGGGTGATCCTCTTTTTACCGGAGTAGACAACTTGTTTGAGGTTGAAGGTGTTGCCTTCCGCGAGGGAGAAGGCGATGCCTTGTGTAATCGAGAAGACGGCCGCTCCGGCGAGGTGCATGTAATATAAATCAATTCATTAATTAATCATCTGCTATCTATATAGAAATAGTAACGACGATCTTTCTTCTTTTAGCCCTCCGGATCGAAGGAATCTACTGAAAAGAGCGGACGAGGCCCAACCAAAAAGTTGCAAGACCATGAGAGGTTCAGGATCGAAGATGTCGCTGAAGACGGCAAACCGACGGCTCCCGAAGTTGTCGCAACCAAATTTGTGGCACAATGCGGAGTAATCGTTAGGGACTTAATCCCGATCACCATTAGAAATTGGAATAGGCCTGCTAATGCGGATGAAGAGGGAACATGTTTAGTTGTCCCTAACCACGCCAAAGATTTACTGTGGAAGAGGCTCATGGTTAATTTCAAACTACCGAAGATAGAGCTGGATCCAAATGCGGAGGATCCAGTTGAGGACGCCTTACAACATGGGAGAGCCATGGAGGCTAAGGTCAGGGAGTGGGCTTTGAAGAAGATGGCCCAGTGTTTCACCAACTGGAAGAAAAGATTACACCTTGACTATGTCGTGAAAAAGAAGACTCCCGATTTCAAGAATATTCAGTTTGAGAAGATAAAA
Organism: Avena longiglumis; assembly: GCA_030063025.1. NCBI lineage: Eukaryota > Viridiplantae > Streptophyta > Magnoliopsida > Poales > Poaceae > Avena > Avena longiglumis. Next base: position 84,241,155 of record CP125974.1, read on the forward strand.
CCATTTTGGGCCGAGTTTGTGGAATAAAAAAATTAGATAAAGCTAAGAAAATGTCTGAAACGAATAAGCTAAATGCTGCTAACAAGAAGTATCACCATTGTATGGGGCAAGGTGGCTACATGGCTGGCATTCCTAAGTGGGAGAAACTTGAGCAGGAACTGCGTGATAAAAGATCACCCGAGAGACGATTGGGTAGAACGCAAGGAATTGGTTTTACGGGCATGGGGCACGTTGGACTCGAAGGAGGTGTATATATAACATACGACATAAAGAAGACCCTTGCCAATCGAGAGGATCGAAAAGCAGAAAGACTGTTAAAGATGGGGACTTCATTCCCTAGAGAGAATGATGAGCTCACACTCTCCTTGGAAATAAGGAACATGATGGACGAACACGAGGCACAATAGTCTCCCAATCATGGAGGACTGGTTTCAAGAGAGGAAGAAATATCCTGATAGAAGCCGTCAGAGGAGTAAGGACAGGGCGGCAGTTGAAGCAGAAAGTCAGAAAGAGCGAATGCGTTTAATTGAAGAACGATTAAAGCAACAACAAGATGAAATTAACGCACTTAAAGAGCAAAGTACTACCGGCCCATCTCAGCAGCACACTGCATTCGATGCTACCGGCCTATCGAATAATCAAAAAAGCAGTGTGGCTTCCACCGAGGTCCCGGGTGATGACAATGGCGATGACGATGATGCACCGACGATGGCTCCTGTTGGCTACCCAGTGGATGATATCACAGAGATGACACACTGCGAGCTACATGTCAAAGTTGTGAACATATCAATGAAGGTGGCGGTCGGCTATGCCTTACCAATTGGACCCACAACAACTTACCACTGTCGTCTGGTTCCAGAGGGCTACGCTGTTGTCGGCGTGGATGAAATCATGCCCACTTTGAGGTTTTGGATCTTCGCTACCCTGCTGGTGAAGGGATGTGGATCGTTGGGTGACGCAAAAACGTCACCATTCTATGGTCAAGGAATGTATCGTGCTTCAAAATCACACGCCAAGGCCATCTTCGCCGCCTCACCCGTCTCAGCGAGGTCATCGCCGCCGCTGCAGCCGCCTCGCCGCCTCACCGCCCGCCGCCACCAATCTCGGTGCAGCCATCGCCGCGGAGACATCGCCGCGCCAGATAAAAAGCGTAAGCGCATCTTGTCATCGTAAGTGATCGCCAACGTAAACAAGAGCCTCTTCCAAAAGTACCAAAGGTTCCTCCCAAGAGAGCTTATGATCTTGAAGAGGAGATCGGCGATCGTTGATGCGAAACGACAACGTTTTCGCTAAGCCGAGGCCGAAAGAGCCAGAGTTCCCCAACACCAAAGAAGAAAAGCCAAAGTGTTTAAAATGCTAAAGAATCTTCATCAACCCGAGCCAAAGCTGTCATCGACTATGACCGTTCTATTCTCAAGTCACATGCGACAAAAAGCCTCGAAGAGCAATCTTGATGCAAGCGGAAATCTGTTGCCCAGCTCGGAGAACAAGCAAACAGACTTGCGCCTCTCAAGGTGATTTCTCAAACCAATGTGGGTCGAGCAAATATGGAATAAGAGCAAGATGATCCAGGTAGTTGCACACGGAAGCTGCCGCTGCTCAAGGTATGAGTATTGCCAGACTTATCGATTAGAGTTCTTCCCGAGTGAAGTAGCATACAAATACCAGACGGCAAACCTCTCGTCAAACTGAGGAGGTAAACAATCTTTCAACAAAATGCTAAGATTGCATAACTGGTACATGCATGCCACTTCATGGGGCTAATCGGATACTTTGAGGGTTACAAAAAGCATCATGGGAAAGAAAGGGATGACATGATATCCATTTAATTTGATGAACTATTTCAATTATTCAATCAAGACACCTTGGACAAATCGATCATCAGTGCCTATTGTCTGTAAGTACTAATTTTGTAATTAATTTAGTCTCCAGCTATATTATTTTGTTTATTGCATGTATATAATCATACTGTAATATGCAGAATAAAGATTCTCGAGTGCAGCAGAGGACAAATCTATGACATTGGCTTCATTGACCCATATGGGATTCATGAAGATAATCTCAAAATAAGCCCCGTGATACGGAGGATAATATAGTACACGCGTTAAGGTTTCAAGAAACCAAAAGGGAAATACTATTTCCTTACAACTTCCAGTGAGTGTTATTGTCTTGTATACACTTTCTATTTCGCTTACTCGATGTTAAGTATATAATTGATTAGTTCTGCATTCGCAAGTACCACTATATTCTGTTAATCATTCAACTTGACAAAGGGCGTGTACTAGTCATGGACTCGAAACATAAACCCCTTGAGACGTGGAAGGACATGCAGATACTTGTCCAACGGTAATTCTAATCATTACGACACTATATCGGCAACGTTCGTGAATTTTATGATATCAAGTACTTAATAACTTATTTTATTCGTTTTCTTCGCCTGGCAGCGCTTGGAAAAGGTTCACCAAAAAGGCTAGGGGTGTTTGGAAAGAGGAGCTTACATTTGAAGCACTAGATGTAAGAACCACTAGCTATATCCACGCATCTCTTTGATTCTAGTTTTGATATAGTTATTATCATGCTTGATTATTATTTTGATTGAACTCTGTTCTCGTAAAGTGCCTGACGCAGGGACCAGGTAACAATCTCTGTGGTTACTATGTTTGCGAGTTCATCCGGCAGACGTGCGATGAGAAGGGCAGAAATTTAGAGCAACTCCACGTACGTAAACAATTTCTATAGTTTCTAATTTCAAACAAATTGTGTTTAGTTTCATTCATATAGGCTAACTCCTTTTTTAAATCAGATCGAACGTCTACGGGACGGTCTTCTGCCAATGGATCGCGTACGAGCAATTCAGGAGGAATTGGCGGGATTTTTGGATGCAGAAGTCCTAGACCCGAAAGGGGAATACTATTCTGCTGTGTATAGACAATAGGGATTGTAAAAATAGCAACTTTGAAGGAATTGGCCAGTAGCATCGAATAGCAACTTTTGTATGTAGTGCATGAACTCGATCCGTGTATTGAATGTAATATTGTCATGATGATCTTGTGTAATATAAGGTTCATTCGTTGATAAGTGCAAAACACCAAATAAACAATAAAACAACCTAAATGAATTCTCTGCCGCGGCACAAAAAGTGGCGAAAATGCTGTCGCGGCAACAAAATGTGCCAAAATGAATTCTTCACGCGGCAGAATGGCAAATCTCTGCACGGCGAAGAAATTAGTCCCGGTCGTGTTACGAACCGACTATCTCCACCCTCGCTCGATGCCGCCACGTGTGCCCCCATTTGTCCCGGTTGGTGGGGCAACCGGGACTAAAGGTTAGAGCTTTAGTCCCGATTGCCCTGTCCCGGTTGAGCAACCGGGACTAAGGGCCCTTACCAACCAGGACGATAGCGTTTTCTACCATGATCGGCGGCTTGGCGGACTAGCAAGAATCGAGAAGCCAATCAAAAATAATACTTTATTAAAAATAGTACTACCATATGTTACCTTGGACTTGTCCTTTTTTATGTGTTATTATTTTTTCCTTTTTGAAAGTCTTGGTAGTAGGAGTATCTTTTCTTGGCCAGTTTCAATGTTATTTTTTAACATATTATTAGTTATTAGGAAACATGACCGTGCGTTGTAATAGGAGACAACAATATTTTTTAGCATGCCACTAACTGATTCGTAGTTGATGTCCCGATTGCTACTATGCTATGTTTTCTGTATGTAAAACAAATAAACATTTTTCAATGCATGTTATTTATGATCTTTGTTTGTAGCTTGTCATGTTGCATGTATAGTTACTATGTCCTATTGTTAGAACTCCATCTTTTATGCACATGTTTAGAGTTCTTTGATCCCAACTTTCAATGCTTGCAAATAGTTGAATCTTTATTCTAAGGGTGCATGTCACCTTAAAAATTATTCTTTTCATCAGTTACCTACCCGAGGACGAGCAGGAGTTAAGCTTGGGGATGCTGATACGTTGGAAGCGTATCTATAATTTTTTATGCTATATGCTTGTTTAGTATCTATTTTTTTACATGTCTACACTTTGAGGTGTTTTTTTACATGTTTTCTGTTACTAACCTATTAACAAATTGCAACAAAGGATGTCCTGCTTTTCCGCTGTTTTTGGTTTCAGAAAAGTTAGTAAATAAATATTCTCGGAATTGGACGGAACAAACGTTAAAGTCAATTACTTTCCGTGGAGAACAAGAAGTCGATGGGGAGGAGGGCCAGCCGAGGCCATACCCACCAGCGAGTGGGCCCAGCGCACCGGCTGGGCTACCACCGGCCGCCTCCTTAGCCTCCCCTTCGCCTATAAGAAGCCCCCGATGCAGAAACCCTAATCACCCGATCAAATCTCCACGAAACCGTCTGTAGCCGCCGCCACCATCGTCCCTAGATCTCGGAGGATCTGAAGTTCTTCCAGACACCCTGCCGGAGGGGAGATCATCCCAGAGACCTTCTCTCCGGTATGATGCGTGAATAGTTCCACCTTGGAATATGGGTCCATGTAGTAGCTAGATGGTTGTATCTCCTCCTTGTGCTTTCATGTATAGATCTTGTGAGCTCCATTCATGATCAAGATCTAATCTATTTATAATCATGCATGTTGTGTTTGCGGGGATCCGATGGATATTAAGATTATTATATTGGTTTGATTAATGGTTTTATCTTTATGATTATATCGTGTCTGTGTTGTTTGTGATCTTGCATGCTCTCTGTTGTTAGTAGCTATCTTGGCCAAATAGTTGCTAGTGACTCCAAGAGGGGGTATTTATGCTTGGGTTTATGCCTCTAGTTTCCAAGGGAAGTGATAGAAATCTCTTCGGTTGTAGATGTACTGTTGCCACTAGGGAGAAAACAATGGTCTCTTATTCATGGAACATGTGGACTGTTTACCTTACACACTTTGCTTAAAGCAGTTGTCTGTTGCTTGCAACTTAATACTGGAGGGGGTTCGGATGATAACCTGAAGGTGGACTTCTAGTCATAGATGCAGTTGGATGAAGGTTTATGTACCTTGTTGTATTGTCCAATCGATACTCATAGGATGTTTCAGACTAGTAATTGCATTGTTATGCCTTGCTCAGTTCCTGTCAATTGCCCTGCTGTAATTTCTTTATCCTTCATGCCATGTTGTTTATCTAAAGAGAGCACCTCTAGTGAACTATGGACCCCGGTCCAATCTTTACCATTGATACATCTTTCACTGTTACTTGTTTACTTGCTGCAAACCGATGAGCTTGACAACCCAACTGATTCGTTGGGGAAAAGTCTTGAGTGTGTGTTGTGCAGGTCTCCGCGTTGCTTGCAACACATGTGTGACATTTCCTTCCTCTTCTGGTTCGATAACCTCGGTCTCTAATGAGGGAAGACTTGCTTCTTGCTGCTTCACACCTTGCTCTTGGGGTTTCCAACGAAGTGCTCCACGTCAGCACCATCAGTGAGGCGTTCTGGCAGGACGTGTCCACTGACGGTTGGTGCTGCAGCCCCAAGGACGGTTTTGTGACCATCGACAACACATTGTACTGGGTCGTGAAGGTGATGGACGGAGGGGTGCACGTCATATTGCTGGACCTGAACGGTGAGCGGGTCACGTCCGTCATTCCCCTACCGTCATCCGAACTAGCTGGTACATGGAGCTTGACCCAGGTGCATGGGAGACTCGGCATCACCAAGGCTGGACAAGGCAGAGGTGTGGGTCATGAAGCATGGAGCATCGAGGAACGTTAAGCATGTCGGGTGGAGCCACTGGTACAACATACAGGTCCGGCACACGCCGCGGCACGGACCACAGTGGTACGACCATCAACATCTCACATTGCCGCACGTGGGAGTGGTCATACACCGTGGGAGCTTGTGTATTGTACCGACACAAGCCGAGCAACGACACGAGAAAAGCACAACATGGTAGGGTGGAGATCAACGAGACGAAACAAGGTACGACGGTAGCCCATATTTGGACGGAGTATTATACCTTCGAGACATTCGACTATGTCGAGACCATGGAGCCATTGAGCGTGTATAAGTGCTGGTGAAAATAATGATGTATTGATATTTCATTTGCATGGTCTTGGATATGGCATACGAAAATTATTTCGTGAATTTTTGCTTGCTTGAAAGTTTCTGCACTATAATACATGCACTTCATCAAATGAATCCATGTCCAACAATTTTCTGGTGAAGAACCGTTACCCGTTTTATCTCTTTGTTTGGCCAAAAGACTTTACCTATACCCAAGATGGTTGAAATTATTAGCAAATTTGTGTTAATTTAATCCAACTAAATACCGCTGACACCAAAATTCCAGAGATTTACTATACCATAGGCAAAGTAGGAAAGCAGTATAAAAGTAAGTGATAACACGACCGTGAGGTGGGCATTCGGGTTTTTCGTTTAATTTGGTTTGGTTTTTCTATAATTCGGTTTCTAAAAAATAGGCACCGAAATTATTTCGGTTTTTTAATTAATCGATAGTTCGGTTAGCGGACAATTCGGTTCGGTGTTCGGTTTTTAACCGAAGTTTTGAAAATAACAACACTGTGCCATAATTTATGTCAGATCCATACTAGTTAAACAACTCATCGGCGCACCGGAAGCAACCTCCAGGTCGGCGAGGACCTGAAGCAATACATGGCTAGCTAATGTCTTGACGCATGTGTAGAAAAAAACATAATATGCATGATGTCTATCTTGCTCCGTTCAAAAAAGTTATTTCTATCTTCCAAATCGTATACATTTAACAAATTGTCACTAGTGGAAACGCGGGCTTTTGTTGATCCCGAAAATGGGCTTTAACACCGGTTCTTCTACGAACCGGTGTTAAAGGGGGGGCCGTACCACCGTGGCCTCTGCGGCATTAAAGGAGCCCCCCCTTTAACACCGGTTCGTGCTAACGAACCGGTGTTAAAGGTCCTCGCACTGGTTAAGACCCCTTTAACACCGGTTCGTGGCACGAACCGGTGTTAAAGGGGCTATATAAGACACCACCCAGCCCACACACCCCACTCTTCCATTCTTTCACATTTTGGAGCCTAGCAAGAGGGTGTGAAGAGTGCTAGTTTGTGTTTTTTCATATGCACTAGAGGTGTTCGGTGAAATGCCCGAGAGCTCAAAATAAGCTTTCTTGTTGCTCTTTCCGTCTCGAGGTCGGCAACTATAGTTTCATGTGTCATTGATGTAATATATATAAATGGTCATCTCCTATTATTTTTGATATATACTACATATTAATGCAGATGAATCGGCAATGGATGTACGGTGACCGCCGACTTCCGAGTACATTACGGGCCTCCAAAATTTCATCGTTGTGGCTAATGCAAACCGTGGTCACAATGGTTTTATGTGCTGTCCGTGTGTTCACCGTCGAACAAGAAAGACTACTCAAATACCAGAACCATTCACGCCCACCGCTCGATCCGGTTTCATGCCCAGCTATAATTGTTGGACCAAGCACGGAGAAAAAGGGTTGTGATGGAAGACAACGAAGAAGAAGAGGATGATGAAAACTATCATAATATGTATCCTGAATATGATGATAATGCAACGGAGGTAGATAATGAAGATCAAGAGGAGCAGATGGGCCCGCTGATGACGATCTTGGTCGGGCCATTCTTGATGCAAAGGAAGATTGTGAAACTGAAAAGGAGAAGGAGAAGCTGGAGCAGATGTTAAAGGATCACAAAACATTGTTGTATCCAACTTGCGAAGATGGCCAAAAAGCTAGGTGCCACAATCGGATTTGCTGCAATGGAAGGCAGAGAATGGTGTGGTGACAACATTTTCAAAGTTGTTGGTAAAAATGAAGAATCTTCTTCCAAGAAATAATGAGTTGCCTGACAAGACATACCAAGCAAAGAAGGTTGTACGCCCTCTAGGATTAGACGTGCGAGAAGATACATGCATTAATGACTGCATCCTCTACCGCGGTGAGAAGTACGAGAATTTGGATGCATGCCCGGTATGCACCTTGCATCAGATAAGATCGAGAGACGATCTGGTGATGTTGAGGCGAGGCCCCTAGGAAGAAGGTTCCCGCCAAGGTTATGTGGTATGCTCCTATAATACCACGGTTAAAACGCTCTCTTGAAATAAAGAGCATGCCAAGTTGTTGCGATGGCACATGGAAGACCGTAAGAAAGACGATGTTGAGACACTCGCCGATGGGTCACAGTGGAGAAAAGTCGGCGAGTACCCGGACTTTGCACGGACGCAAGGAACTGAAGGTTTGGTCTAATTACAGACGGCATGAATCCTTTTGGTGAGCAGAGCTGCAGTCACAGCACCTGGCCTGTGACCCTATGTATCTATAACCTTCCTCCTTGGTTGTGTATGAAGAGGAAGTTCATTATGATGCCAGTGCTCATCCAAGGCCCGAGGCAACCCGGCAACGACATTGATGTGTACCTAAGGCCATTAGTTGAAGAACTTTTACAGCTGTGGGCCAAACCAGGTGTTTCGTATGTGGGATGAGCACAAATGGGAGCCATTTGACCCTCGAGCATTGCTTTTCAGAACCATCAATGATTGGCCTGCTCTTAGTAACATTTCTTGGCAGACAAACAAGGGATACAATGCATGCACACACTGTTTAGATGATACTGAAAGTGTATATTTGGATAAATGTAAGAAGGTTGTGTACCTAGGGTATCGCCGATTTCTTAGAACTCGCATCCGATGAAAGAAAGGCAAGCATTTCAAACGTCTGCGTAACCGGAGGAAGCCTGTCCTGCATCGTGAGGAGGTATTTGGTATTGTCAAGGACCTAGAAGTAATCTTTGGAAAAGGTCGGCTCTATCTGTTCAATGACGATGCGGACACGCCCCATGTGGAAGAAGCAATCTATATTTTGGGACCTACCCTATTGGAAAGTCTTAGAGGTCCGCTCTTCAATCGACGTGATGCACGTGACGAAGAATGTTTGCGTGAACCTGCTAGGCTTTCTAGGAGTGTATGGGAAGACAAAAGATACACCGAAGCACGACAGGACCAGAACGCCCAAGGCCCCAAGAGCCTATGCATCCCGAGAACGAGAAGGGTAAACGATGCCACTTAACTCCGCCACTACGCTCTTACCAAAGCGAGAAGGAAATCTTTTTGAATGTCCGAAAGATATCAAGGTCCCGTCGGCTTCGTCGAATATAAAGGGAATAATAAATATGGCGGAGAAAAAATTCCAAAACCTGAAGTCTCATGATCGCCACGTGATTATGACACAATTGCTTCCGATTGCATTGAGGGGCTTCTACGAAAATGTTCGAGTACCCATTGTGAAGCTATGTGCATTCCTCAATGCAATATCTCGAAGGTAATCGATCCGAAAGCACCAGGTTACAAACAGATGTGGCCCAATGTCTTGTCAGCTTTGAGTTGGTGTTCCCACCATCCTTCTTCAATATTATTACGCATCTCCTGGTTCTCCTAGTAGAAGAGATTGCCATTGTCGGTCCTGTATTTCTACACAATATATTCCCTTTGAGACGTAAATGGGAGTCTTAAAGAAATATGTTCATAATCGTGCTAGGCCAGAAGGAAGCATCTCCAAGGGCTATGTAACAGAGGAGGTCATTGAGTTCTGTGTTGATTTTATTCCTGACCTTAAGGCGATTGGTGTTCCGAATCACGACATGAGGGAGATCGTGGAAAAGGCACCCTAGGATGTAAAGCAATGATATGTAGGGACGGGCATTCTCTCAATCAAGCACACTACGGTTTTACAAAGATCTATCTTGGTTGCCCGTATATCAATGAACACAAGAATTTAATACGCCTCAAACACCCGGGCGGTCGATGAATGGATTATAAGTGAACACATGGCGAGTTTTGGCTGGCTGCAAAGACTTCTCACGAATAACACCACTGTTGGGGATCAGCTGTACTTGTTGGCTGTGACACCGTCTTCGATGTATGTACTTTCCAAGTACGAGATAAATGGGAATACATTTTACACGATAGGCCAAGATAAAAAGAGCACCAACCAAAAGCGTGGTGTCCGCCGATGCAGCAGAAGACAATGGGCAAAGACCACGTATTATGGGTTCATAGAGGAGATATGGGAACTTGACTATGGACCTAATTTTAAGGTCCCTTGTTTCGATGCAAATGGGTCAAGCTAACAGGAGGAGGGTTGAGGTAGACAAGAAGTACGGAATGACAACGGTGGATCTCGACAATCTTATGAAGAACTTAGACGAACCATTCGTCCTAGCCAATGATGTGGCTCAGGTTTTCTATGTGAAGGACATGTCCTCCAGACCAAAAAAAAGAAAAAAGATGCAAACGAATACATCATATGATGAGCCAAAGGCCACATAGTTCTTTCGGGAAAAGAAACATCGTGGGAATCGAGGACAAGATGACATGTCGGAAGATTATAATAAGTTTGATGAAATTCCGCCCTTCACAAAGGAAAACTGACCCAAGCATTCCGTGAAGTAAAGAAGATGCTCCATGGTTACGACTGAAGCGATCATAAGGAAGGGCATATGCCAAGAAGTTCATGCTCATATTATGTAACTCTAGTTCATGTTTTTAATACATGTCTTGAGTGTTAGTCATGTTTTGTGGATGGACCGGGAGTATGAGAAGAAGTTGTCGATTCGTACTTACCATTAAGATATGATCTCCAAACGCAGCAGTCACATATTAGGAGTGCCTCTATGACCAGTTTCTCGAGGATCTTGGGAGGAGGCTCGGCATCTCCCTCCCGAAATCGGCCGTAGTGGTGTCCCTGCTCTCGAAAACCATCTTGCAGCTTTGTAACTTGTCTAACTAGATCAATACACCAGGGAGCTAACTAATTTCACATATTAGGGAGTGCCTCTATGACCAGTTTCTCGGAGATGCCGGAGGACTGGGCTCAAGGCATCTCCCCGAACTGGCCGTAGTGGTGTGTCCCTGCTCTCGAAAACCATCTTGCAGCTTTGTAACTTGTCTAACTAGATCAATACACCAGGAGCTAACTAATTTCACATATTAGAGTGCCTCTATGACCAGTTTCTGAGATGCCGGAGGACTGGGCTCCGTCGGCATCTCCCTGAAACTGGCCGTAGTGGTGTCCCTGCCTCAAACTGGCTGGAGGACTGGACTCACAAGGATGCCTATTTATAGTACAAGCAGCTCGACATAGTGTTGACACTTACAAAATAATGTCGACACTCACCCCTATTATTAGTCCCGGTTGGTGTCTCCAACCGGGACTAAAGGTTCATCTTTAGTCCCGGTTGGTGACACCATCCGGGACAAGGTACACGACATAATGTCGACATGCACTCACCTCTATTATTAGTGCTGACTCGTGTTTTGTCCCGGTTGGTGTCTCCAACCGGGACTAAAGGTTCATCTTTAGTCCCGGTTGGTGACACCATCCGGGACAAGGTACACGCCGCACGACATAATGTCGACATGCACTCACCTCTATTATTAGTCGATTGTGTTTTGTCCCGGTTGGTGTCTCCAACCGACTAAGTTCATCTTTAGTCCGGTTGGTGTCTCCAACCGACTAAAGGTTCATCCCGCCATTTTCCGCCATTTTTCTTCCCGCCATTTTTCTTCCCGCCATTTCTTCGCCATTTTTCTTCCCGCCATTTTTCTTCCCGCCAGATTCTTCCTCCAGTTCTTCCCGCTAGTTCACTATATATATATGTAGGGGTTGGCCTCCATTGTCATTGCACATCTCTAGACTCATATCGCAACCTCATCACTCTTTCCCATGGCTTCCACCGTAGCACTAACCCCTGGGAGGCGGAGGCGCTGCGCCGAACTACCCTCGCCGGACTCTTGTCCCCGTCGGCTGGATGTTGGCGTCGGAGGTGTGCTGTTCCTCTGTCCCTCTAGGTGTGGCCGGATGGCCATCACGAACCACTACTACTTCGAGCTCACGCCGGAGCAGCGGAGGAATCCAGATGGCATCCCGACTATTTCCCTACTTGGGAAGCCTTCTTCGTGGATCGGCATGAGAGGGCGCTCGCCAGGCACGAGGAGGACGGCCCACCTCCTCCTAACTTCAACGAGGCCGGCCGTCGGCTATGGTGGCGCGGTCGGACTCTCCAGAGCGTCATGGCCTATGACACTGCCGCCGACTCTAACCCCCGTCTGCGCTACCCTCAAGTCCAGCCCACGCGCTACCCTCAAGTCCAGCCCACGCGTACTCTCCAGAGGTTCAATTACGGTGACCCCGACGACAGCGATGACGACGGCGAAATGCATTTACGATGGCGTAGTATTACGGTGTAGGGGAGCATGACTAAATCACTCCAACATTCGAACAAGTTCGCCGATTGTTACTTAATCGCCATGTATCTTGATTTTCAGTTCTTTTATGTATCTTAATTTTCAGTTCGGCCGATTGTTACTTAATCTGGCCATGTATCTTAATTTTCAGTTCTTTTATATATCTTAAAAAAGCACCTTTAATGCATGAAATAAGTGTTTATTTATTTTAGAAAATTTCATGTAAAGTAAATATAAAAATCATTTACATGAATGGATAGATATTATTTTTATGAAAATTATGATATATTATTCATATTTTTCTGAGTTGAAATGAAAAAGATATGAATTTTCTAAATTCATATCATATTTTTTGAATTAAAAAGCCCCTTTAATGCATGAAATAAGTGTTTATTTATTTTAAAAAATTTCATGTAAAGTAAATATAAAAATCATTTACATGAATGGATAGATATTATTTTCTGAAAATTATGATATATTATTCATATTTTTTCTGAGTTGAAATGAAAAGATATGAATTTTCTAAATTCATATCATATTTTTGAATTAAAAAAGCCCTTTAATGCATGAAATAAGTGTTTATTTATTTTAAAAATTTCATGTAAAGTAAATATAAAATGATTTACATGAATGGATAGATATTATTTTCGAAAATTATGATATATTATTCATATTTTGAATTAAAAAGCCCTGAATTAAAAAAGCCCTGAATTAAAAAAGCCCTGAATTAAAAAGCCCTGAATTAAAAAGCCCTGAATTAAAAAGCCCTGAATTAATGTTTCTTTAACACCGGTTCCAGCCACGAACCGTGTTAAAGGGGTAAATAATCTGCTGAAACACACCCCCTTTAACACCGGTTCGTGGCTGAACCGGTGTTAAAGATTCTCTTTAACACCGGTTCGTATGGAACCGTGTTAAAGGGGGTAATAAATCTTGTGAAGCGCCCCTTTAACACGGTTCCACCACGAACCGGTGTTAAAGGGGGTTATTTATTCACCTTCCTCCTCTCCCACAGCGGATCGATCGACAGACAGCGCCGCTTGACATTGCCCGTCTACGCCCGCCTGGCAGCCGCCGCCGCCGCCCGCCCAAATTGCCGCTACCGACAACGATCTCGCCGCCCCGACCTTGACGCTGGCCGCCGACGCCGTGCCTTCGCCGCTGCCGCTCGAGGTTCGCCGCCCCGACCCTCTCTTCCTCCTTCGCTCGGCCAGCCCGGCCAGCCCGCCGTCCTCACGATAAGCCAGTTGCCTCAGACACGGGCTGGCATCGGCAGAGAGGCGAACGACGGTGTGGGCGCTGGAGGCGGCGCTGCACCATCGGGCGACGGCGCTGCGAGCCGCTCATGGCAGCCCGGAGCTACCCGCCATCGCCGTGCACGAGGGCGGTGAACCCGCCCACGCCGCAGTTGCCGCCCGCACCCGGGCTGGCCATCGGCGAGAGGCGGAACGACGGGTGTCGCAGAGAGGCAGGGCCACGGTGGTGTGCTGCATCGCCGAGCGCGAGGGGTGGCTGCAGAGGTCAGGGAAACGGCGACGGGTGCTCATGAAGGCGGGGCGCGCCGGAGAAGGGGGCCGCCCGCCGAGGCAACAGTCTGGGCAGGCGATCGGGAGGATGGTCGACATCCGGCCGAGGGCGGGTCAAAGCCGGGAGGCCTGGACGCGGGTGCAGGGCGGAGACGGCTCGGCTTGCCGGGGAGGAGCTCTGCCGGAGGAGGGCGAGCTGGCGCCGGCAGGGAAGCGGCCCAGGAGGTGGTCGAGGAGGAAGGTGGGGATGGCCTTGGCGGCGGGGAGCGGCCGCAGGAGGGGATCCCGTGAGCGAGGGCGAGGAGCGGGGCGAGCGGGGACGCGAGGGCGAGGGAGGTCCTAGCGGCGGGGATCGGTTCAGGGGCGGCGCGGCGAGCTCGGTTGCCGGCGAGGGCGCGGCGAGCCCCTCCCCTCCCTGCGTGTGAGCTTGCTCAGATGGATGGTCGTAGGTTAGGGATGACGGGTGGGGTCCAGTTGACAGGGAGAGAAAAGTGTAGAGATGACATCGACTCCGACGATCTAGGCCTTAATCCTTGCACATGTGAATTAGAAGCATGTGGAGTAAAAATAAAATAGCTTATAGCAAAGATATTATAATAGGCCACGCCTAAACCCTAACTGACCACCTCGCTCTCTTCCCCGTGCAGGAGCGTCTCGCCGCCGCCGCTTCGGAGCTCATATTGTTTTAGAAACTATGGATCCACTTAGTAGAAACCTTGAAGAAGAAGAAATAATGGAGAACATTATTGATGAGGACACCTCACAATATCTGAACTTGGAGGGACATGACGACGACAGCTCAAGTACTAGTCATGGAGAAGATGAAGACTCCGGTGAACGCAATTTAATGGTTACAAAGTCCGGCGAGGTATATGCATTGATTAAGCCTCAGCTGAACTCCACCAACAATCTTCTTCTACATGTATTAATTAACGCTTCTTTCTTCTTTTAGCCATCTGGCTCGCACAGCCAGCAACCATCTTCTTCTCTGAAAAAGAGCAAGCGAGGCGCCGAGCGGTTGAAAGATCGTGCAAAGTTCACGATCAAGCGTCCGTGTTGATGGCAGGCCGATGGAGCCAAGAAGGCCGCAGACAAATTTATACGTCAGTGGAGTTCTTGTTAGGGACCAAATCCCAATCACAATTGAAAATTGAATAAGCCAAAGAAGGCGACGGATTTTGTCGATGAGATCCAAAGAAACGCTTTGGAATTGTTGTTGGTAAATTTCACCCTTCCAGAGGAGGATGAAAACAACCGGTTATAGAGAACAAGGTCAAAGAGTGGACTCTAAAGAAGATGGCTGATGCTTTCCATAATGGAAGACAAAATTGAACAAATTTGTCAAAGTGGCGAGACTCAAATTTCAAGACGATATTATGCGAAGATAAGACCTCACCGCCCGAATTTAAGACATATAAAAAAGTGCTATAGCTAAAAGAGGTCGAAACCAATACGCTTAATGCCCTGAAGAAGGAATATCACCAGAGGACGGGGTCAGGTGGCTACATATCTCAGAGGCCTAAGTGGGAGGAAGCTGAGAGGGCCCTGCGCGAGAGAGGGATCACACCCCAGACAGATCTCAACTCATTCACTTCATTAATTGCATGTATATATATATGCTCACCATATATGTATATACTATTATGCAGGAAAAAGGTTATGGAATGCAGGAAAGGAGGCCCTTTTGACATTGGGTTCGTTGACCCAAATAGAGTTCATGAAGAAGTGGTAAGAGAAAAACCCGGGCAAACAGAAGATTACTTGCTAAAGTCTTTACTGAGACAACAAACCAAAAGGGAAATACTATTGCCTTACAACTTCTCGTGAGTACTGTTACCCTCTCTCTTGTACACATTCTGTTTGACACTCGATGTTAAGTGTAATCGATGATGAGTTATGCGTCTTGAGTTCCACTTTATTCTGCTAGTCATTCAACCCGACTCGGGAAAAGTCCTTGTCATGGACTCGTTTAAAAGAAAAAGAGCTATGGGCAAACTTTAGAGATGCTCCGGAGGTAATTTCAATCATATTATCGCACTAGATCGGCAACTTTCGTGACAATAAGTAATTAATTACTCCTTTATCCATTTTCTTTGTCGGACAGGGTTTGGAAAATGTTCACGGCAGGGCCGTGGGTGAATGGTCAGAAGAACTAAAATTTGTAGACCAAAATGTAAGTAATACTAGCTAGCTTCCAATTCCATTATATCATGCTTTATTGATTATTATTTTGATTTAACTCTCTATTCTCGTAAAGTGCGCATCAAGGACACGGCAATAACTTATGTGGGTACTATGTTTGCGAATTCATTAGCAACACGATATGTCACGACAGGCCAAGCCGCACTAGAACAACTTAGAGTAAGTAAACAAAGTCCACAACATTATTTTATTACCATCAATTGTGTTGAGTTTTATTCTTATATATATATTGGCCCATTCTTCATATATATTCAGATCGAGCGGATGCGGACCAACTCCTACCATTTGAACGCATACGAGCCATTCAAGAGGAATTGGCGGGTTCATACTTGATGAGGTCACGCTGGCGGAGAACTCTTTAGATATCCACCTCCGCGATGTAGATGTATGTGCCGATGTATGTGCCGATGGCGATGTATGTGCCGATGGCGATGTTGTGTATAATAATAGTTGCTTAATTATTCATGTACTCGTATGTACCGATGACGATTTATAAGTATACGGCTCGATCGATTTCCCCGCTCTCCCCCTCCGGCAGAAATACGCCGGGCAGAGGCAGAAGATTTAGGCGTTTTCTGCCGCGGCAGAACTGCCAGCGGAAAACGGCCTAAATCTCTGCCGCTAAGAACTCTTAACACCGGTTCGGTCTGAACCGGTGTTAAAGAGGCTGAGGCCTGCGGCAGCCCCGTCGCCATTTTAACACCGGTTCGTATAGGAACCGGTGTTAAAGGGGCCCCCCCTCTAACACCGAACCCTCAACAGCGGTTGTGGAACCGCTGTTAGAGGGTCCTCCAAACCGGTGTTAGAGGGGTACGTGTGCACTAGTGTGTATGTGTTGAGAGTTCATCTAAAATACATGATTATATCCGAAATAGGAAAATAATTAAAAGGCTTCCAAAAAAATTCATAGACACAATTAACAGTTAAACCATAAACATGTACGTGCATGTAACTGAAGACATACGCACATGCATATGGAGCATGTATGTTTTTTGTCGCATGAGCTAGTATCTACGTACAGTAATGAACGTCTGGGACAGAATCACAAATATATTTAGCTTTGTCACGTATATTTTTCGGTTTGTATGGTTATTTCGGTTAACATAGTCAAAACCGAATAAATATTTATAAATTCGGTTAATCATATTTACCAACGGAAATTAGTTTCGGCTAATTTGGATTCGGTATATTCGGTTTCGGTTAATTCAGTTTTAGTGTTCGGTTTCGATTAATTCGGTTTTGGTGTTCGGTTTCGGTTTTTTATGCCCATCCCTAACCGTGATATCATCCTTCCCTCGCTAGCATCTCCTATGTATTTTCGCCAATACTGCATGCCTCTTTATGTACACACACATGCATGTCCTCGACGAATTCACCAGATGCATACGGAAAAGAGGAATCACTTCCTGGCTAAGCAACTCATTATTGTTGTTATCCGTGTATGGTTGCAAGCGGCAACATGTATAAGCGCCTGAAAATAAGAACTTAGTTTAAACTGCATGATTTTTTTTATAGAACTACAACTTGCCTAATTAATTTTAACTAGGAAGCAGGGACCGATCAGGTGCCGCCTCCTCCGGGCCGACCCATCCGGTCGTCTCAAACGGTCCGTTTCTATTAGTTTTGACGGTTGATTTAAGAAGGAGGTCCGACCCGTCCAGCCAGCGGCGCGATCCTTTTTTTGGCGCTTGGACAGCGCTGGCCAGGTCTGGCCAGGGATTTCATATGTTTCCAATATTGTTACATAATTAATTTTTAGGATGCAAATAAACTAGACTAGGTATTCAAATTGAAATAGTGCTTACATATAAATAGTTCAGGCTTACATGGTTCGATAAAAAAACCGAGGCGGGGAAGGTGAGATCTGAGTGTTCCGAGCACCAATTTCTCGCTTTTCTTTCGAAATATCAGGCATTTCATCGAATTTGGAATTTTGGTTTCATCTCTGCGATTTTAGGAACTGCCAAAATATGGGCATTTTGAGTGGCTTAATGAGTACATCGAGAGAATTGGGTGGAGGTAGCATCCTGGGAGCTCAAAAACCCGTCCGTGGTGAAGTAATTGGGATCTGGCAACTCCATTTCCGCTGGTACTACGGTGGATGCGAAAGTGAAGACCAAGCTAAAGAAGATGAACAAGCAGCAAAGGCAAATCATCGAATTGAGGAAGCAGGACAATCTGATGGCCGTTTTTTTATTTTTGTCTAATTTCTCTCGGATTTATTTATCTCCTAATCATTAGTCATTAACAACGAGCAATCATTGTTCGAGTAAAAATCGTAATACTTTGCTAACATAGAACCTGCGGAGATGGATGTAATGGTCTATGCCTTTGGCTTGAATAAAATGCAACACAAATTTTCAGGCAAATTTTTAGCTGCTCTGTTTTGTTCCTTCAGTTCGTCAGTATACAGGGGAAGGGTTGAAAAGTTAAAAAAATAATCGACGAGGAGTGATTGAAAAAGGCCAGGTCCAAATAGAACTTAGTCAGGCCACAATGTTCGTATCCAGGCCCAATAGTAACTACTTGTAGATTGGATAAAAAAATAGTACCCACGTTACAATCTAACTAGGGACGTGGGGATCTGCAGATACTCATGCTCAGGTCGCAATCTTTTATTTATTGCGAAAGTAAATATATAAATGAAGGCCAAGGGCATCCATCTTGCTTACAAGCCGGGCACTTTAACTTGGGTGCCCCTTTAACTTATGTAAATATGTAAATGTGTTGGTTAAAAATGAACCATGTGTTGCATGTGTTGTTTGAAATTAAATCAACCATCATAATGTTAACTTATTCTTCCTTTTGAGCTTTTATAATTTCACTCATTTTATAAATATTGCACGAGTCTTATATGAGAACTTTTTTGTGTCTTTTGTTTTATGCACTTGTTGTTTTGACAATACAATAAAAAACAAGTCGATCACATATATAATATATTATATAATATAAGGAAGAAACATAGAGAGGGGTACAATATAATTTCACATAGAGGGGCCCCACATTACATAAACCCTAAGGGCGCCCAAACCCAAACCCTAACCCTAGCTACTACGTTTAGGGCTACCGGCCAACCTCGCCGCCGGGAGGCTGCACTACTCCATCGGCGCTGGGGGAGGTGCCGTTGGGGCAAACGCCGCCACCGTAGCCGCTTCCCTCCCCTCCGCCACCCTCTTCCCTCTCTGGGCGGCGTCCAACGCCCGGAGATTTTCCTCCCGGAGCTCCTTCTCCTCCCTTTCCCGCCTTTTCTTCCAGGTGCGCTAGTCTGCCTTCTCCGCCGCCCTCTCGACAACAACCACCAAATTGTGAAGCAACCACCAAATTGAAGTTTCAAAATGATAACATCCTATTTTTCAAAAATACTAGACCATCTTGCATGTACAATGTCCCAACTTGAGTATCTCAAACATTTTATTCCATCACTTGTGAAAAAGACAAATCCTGCCGAATCGGCTGGAAGTGGGTAAGCTATGAACTACAGGTGCATGATTTCATGCTGATGATTTTTTGTAAAAGTCATTTTTAGGTTCACAACATGCTATTTCATCAGAGATCGAATGCTAGTTTAGTGAGCCTCAGCCCCTAGCTAAAAATATTTATGAAAATCCTTCACAAAGTTTGACCAAACATTCAAATGTGCATAACTAATTCAAAAAAAAATCAAAAAAATACAAAACCTTCGCATGGTGTCATATTATGTGACATAGTTGTGAGAAAAAATATCAAACTTGGAATATTGATCATATTTCAAAAAACCCTTCACAAAATGACCTATCTCCTCCGAGGTTTTCTGGCTTTCGGGTCAAATGACCAATGATATGGCTAGAATCAAGGCATAGTTTGTTATAATGTGCCCATATTGTGCGTGAATGTGTATAATGGGATGACTAACAATGTTGTAGAAGGAAGATTTCCTTTTCGACGCACAAAAAATCCATTTTCCATTTTTTGAGTGCCGAAAGGGAGGGATTTGTGAAGCAACCACCAAATTGAAGTTTCAAAATGGTAACATCCTATTTTTCAAAAATACTAGACCACCTTGCATGTACAATGTCCCAACTTGAGTATCTCAAAACTTTTATTCCATCCCTGGTGAAAAATACAAATCCTACCGAATCGGCTGGAAGTGGGTAAGATATGAACTACAGTATATGATTTCATCCGATGATTTTGTAAAAATCATTTTAGGTTCACAACATGCTATTTCATCGAGATCCAATGCTAGTTTAGTGAGCCTTAGCTCCTAGCTAAGAATATTTATGAAAATCATTCACAAAGTTTGACCAAACATTCAAATTGCATAACTAATTCAAAAAATCAAAAACAAAATACAAAACCTTCAGATGGTGTCATGTTATGTGACATAGTTGTGAGAAAAATATCAAACTTGTTTTTAGAAATGGTTGAAAAAAACTTGGTTAGAAATGGGGTGGTTTACCCTAGCTTTGGAGCCCATTTCTACCACATTTGGGTGAGGGTGAGTTGTACTTCACAAAAGGGATCAGGGTGAGGATGAGTTGTATTCTACATATGAGAAAAATGTTGGAAGCTCATACAAACATAGATAAGTACACATAGCTACATTGATTGAAATTAAAATTTACCATCATATTTGAATTTCGTCCAAATTATTACAACAACAAGTGCCAAATTATTACAATAACAATTGTTTACAACAACAACAACAATTGCCAAATTATTACAACAACAACAAGTGCCAAATTATTACAACAACAAGTGCCAAATTATTACAATAACGAATATTTACAACAACAACAAGTGCCAAATTCAAAATCTATTTCTATTGGCTCATCTTACCCCTCGATTTCTTCTCCTTCACAAGTTTCACACCACACAATAGGTTTATGCTCTTCTTTTTCTTACCATAACCATCTGGCCTCTCCACAGAATGTCCAAGAGTCTGCTTCACCTCCTGCACCTCCTCAACAACACAATCGGGTTCAGAATGTGCAATAGCCTGCAACTCAAGAGCTGGCACCAGAGCCTCATCAACATGCTCATTGTGCACCACAACCTCATCAACATGATCATTTTACACCACAGCCTCAACAACATGCTCATTTTGCACCAGAACTTCCAAATCAGAATCGGTGTGCCCTAAAGCCTCAACAGTATTAACAGGTTCACTTTGCACCTCAACAGTTTGCACATCATCCTCCAAAACAAGTTTAGATTGCACCTCAGCAGCACCAAACATGATCTGGTTAGTTCTCTTCTTTCTTTGGCCACTGATTCTTTCCCTTTTCACTGGCCAGCATTCTTCAACAACAAGAGGTGGGCCTTTTTCTCCACGCTTCCTCCTGAAAACAAGCAAGTTAGTTGGGGGGACAAAATCATCAAAAAGAAATACATAGATTTTGGATGAACATACTTTGGCTTTTCAGCAGTGTATCTGCACTTGGTAGAGCCAGCTCGGTGTCCAAGTTCTTCATAGAGTTTGCATCTATTCTTGTTACCTTTTTGGGCCCTTTTTGGCTTGCCATCTTTTTGTTCATTTTTCTTCCCCTTCTTGCTGCTCCCACCTTTCTCAAATCAAGCCTTCAATCTACTCTGTTGGGCCATCCAACCTTTCTTTTCATCAAAGGAGGACACAAGGAGAGCTCAATGTCCACTTCAGGCCGCTGAGACTGGTCTGTAAGTGCTGGAATTGGTGTTCCATATGCAGCCTTCAATTTTTCTACAGAATAATACTCATGCAAATATGGGTGCATATTTAGCTTATGTTTGGAGGCCAAGAAAAATATGACATGCTCACAAGGCTTCCCAGTGTGTTCCCACTCAAGGCATGTGCATTCATGCAATTGACTGTCAACAACATGCCTCCTGCCAGTCTTTGTATCTCTGACTTCAGCACGCCACAATGAGGATTTCTCAACACGCAAATGTGCAAGATTTTTGCTGCTGTTGACCACCTGCTGCACAACATCAGGAAGCTTATCTCCTTGAAGAACACCACCAAGCCTTCTTCTTAATTCCCACAATCTCATGATCATGATCCTGATCTGAACCATGTCATGGACAGCAAATCTTTTAACTCCTTCACTTTGTTGTTGAAACTTTACCAAATTATTGTTGATATGATCACATTTGATGGCAGTGTTAAAACATAACCTGTACCATAAAAGAGAATGGTAGGTTTCCAACCATGTACAAAACTTGACCCTATCCTCCTCAGAGCATGCCGCCTTAATCTTCTCAAGGTGATATGAATGTGTCCGGTGTAAGATCTTACTGCTGGCCACATGCTTCCAAAATCATCTCTGAATTTTTTGCTCAAATTCATCAACATATGGCCGAAGCACTCCCTCTGCTCAGCATGAGGGAAAAAAAATCTTCACTGCATTTTCTAAACCTTTACATGCATCTGTGTGCACTGCCAATGGAGAGATCGCCCTATGCATCTTTTCAATCGCATCATGAACCATGTCCATGATGCCTCATCTCAGCATCAAACATGCCAATAGCTACATGGAACATCCAACTGAGTCCATCTAAAGCATTGCATGCTGCTAGTTGACCATTCCACTTTCCAGTCAAGAATGATGAGTCTATACTCAAATATGTACGGCACCCTGCTTTGAAGCCATCGATGCAAGGCTTTAAAGCCATGCAGAATTTAGAGAAGAAGACTTTCCCATCAGCTGTTACCTCATTATCTATCTCCACAACACTACCAGGTGAACTCTTCTCTACTTCTACTTTGAAGTTATAAAGCATTCGAAAGGTATTTGTCCAATCACCATATAGCTCCTTCATTTCCCTTTGCTTTGCCTTCCACATTGTAGTATAATTCAACTAATGGGGTACTACTTTTCCAAGTCTATTTTCAGTCTCTTACAATGTTGTTTGGTATTGTGGCTAAACTAGGCTTGATTTTTTATGCAACCCATAATTGTGATGTCATCTTTGTAACTGTTTGAGAACTTGTAATACAAGTATGAGCTTTTGTAATTTGATTCACTCTTATTGCCCTTCCATCAGGTTGGCGTCTAGCAGATATATACCACTTGCAAGGCCTGGCACCACCATCATAACTTATGCATTTTGCATAGAACTTCTTTTTATCAGTCCACAAAGTCTTGGTAGCAAACTCACGTTTGACTGCATAAGTCCTAAAACACATCCTGAATTCATCCATGCCTGGAAACAATCTCCCAACTTCAATAAATGGGTCCTCTTTGTCATAAACTGTTACTAGCTCATCATCATGTGCATCATCTACATGAACTGCAGCATTTTCCAACAACTCTGGATCTATATCTGCATCTTCATCTCTTAAATGGTTGTCACCATCATTTGCAGCTTCATCCCTCTTATTCTCCTTGTCTCTGTCATCTATAGGAATGCCAAAATCTTTGCCATTTCAATGTCATCTATTGGTGCAATGACCAAATCAGTTCGGTCACGTATCTCAACTGAATTCCAATCAACAGTTACAATCATTTGTGCAGCCCCTTGTGCATTAGCATCTGCAGCCTCCCCTTGTGCATTAGCATCAACCTCCATTGTTAACACTTCCAACTCAGTAAGTATAGCCATTACTTGCCTTTGTGCAGCCCAATCATCCTCGACCATCTGAGCAGCCACCTTCGAGGCCACATATCCAACCCTCGAATCAGGTTCCAGATCAATGAGATATGCTAAAAACAGGACAATTTTGCTTGTCCAACTGTTTCGCTCTTCGATTTCATCAACTACATGTTCCCCTGTCTCAACCCTAACATAGTCACATTTGCAATCATCAACGTAACAAAGAAACTTCTTGCTCTGGCCCCCAAACCACACTATCCCCATTTTTCCACCATTTTTCTCACCGCCTTCTCTCCCATGTTTATTAGCTCTTGGGGATCAACATGTTCTAATTCCACCTCCCATTTAACAATCGTGTCTCTCTCAATGATCTGTGTGCTGCCTTCAACTAAAATAGCCCTAGAGGGAAAGAATTTGATGAAAATTTCGAATGTGTGCCGCGCAACATCGTCTCCCCTGTTTTTGGCGGGCACTATGAGCTAGCGGAAGCGAAAAAGGAGCCAAACCTTACAGAAATTAAGTGTAGAGATGTGGGATATACCGATTAGAAGTCCCCTCTCCCGGATCCATCTCGTTCCCCTTGCCCCGTTCAGCACACCCGCCCGGCCTCCACAATCTAGCATCAATGGGCACACTCAGATCTCGAATTGAAAAGAATGGGAGAGAAATTAGGTTTCAAATGGCACTCACCACCTTCGGCCACAACAGCGCTACCACCTAAAAATTGCCTGCCCGTACGGTGCCGAGAACGATGAGTGAGGTCGCCGCCGTCGTCGGAAGCTAAAGTAAGTGTGTGGCGCTTCCTCGGTTGAAGTTGATTTGGCTGTCCCAACCGACCAGTTTGTCTTAACCCTAATCTTGGAACAAAGTTAAATGTGTCCTTAATGACCGTTTTATGGCATGTGTGGCCGTGGGCTATTTAGCTGCCTCAGAAACGTCGCATACGAGCTATTCTTTGCAACGAGGTGGTAGGGACCTGCAACAGCATCATCTGCGTCTACAACCCCTTCAGCGCCTTCAGCGGCGTCGTTCTGCACAACCTGTTGACCTGCGATAACCTATCAATCCCAAGACTCCCGGCACGGCACCAGTGCAGCCCCCGGGCATACGGATTCACACACGATCATGCGACGGGGCGGTACATGGTTGTGAACGTGGGTTTCTTCGGCCGGGTCATGGTGTTCACGCTCGGTGAGGCGTCTTGGCAGGACGTGTCCACTGACGGTTGGTGTTGCAGTCCCGAGGACGGTTTTGTGACCATCGACAACACATTGTACTGGGTTGTGAAGTTGATGGACGATGGGGTGCATGTCATATCTCTGGACCTCGATGGTGAGCGGGCCACGTCCGTCATTCCCCTACCGTCATCCGAACAAGCCGGTAGCTGGAGCTTGATGCATGGGAGACTCGGCATCACCTTTAGCTTTGTATCACCGAGGCTGGACAAGGCAGAGGTGTGGGTCATGAAGCATGGAGCATGAATGCTAAGCATGCCGGGTGGAGCCACTGGTATAGCGTATAGGTACGACACACGCCACGGCATGAACCGCCACTACGGCACACAGGCTCTTTGCCGTGTGGGAAAAAGACACGGCAAAGGCCCCCCGGAACTCGGCAAAGCCTTTGCCGTGTGCATGCACACGGCAAAAGCCACACGGCAACGGCAGCCACGACAAAGGCTCTTTGCCGTGTGTCTTTGCGCCCGGAACACGGCAAAGCCTTTGCCGTGTGTTTACTGCATCGACACGGCAAAGTAAAGTACTTGACGGTTCCGTCCGTCTAACGGAGCCGACACATCAGTGCCGTGTTCACCCTTTGCCGTGTGTAATGGATCTTTACCGTGTATTCCTTCTTTGCCGTGTGCCTTATCTTTGCCGTGTGGACTTTCTTTGCCGTGTGCCTTGTGTTTGCCGTGTTCTCTCTTTGCCGTGTGCCCGTCGGGGGGGGACACACGGCAATGTTCACTCCTTTGCCGTGTGCCCGTGGGGGACACACGACAACGTTCACCTTTGTGCAGGTTCATCTGCACCGCATTACCGGCAAAGGCCTTGTGACATCGCCTAGGGCGCACGTGTGGCTCACACGTGGCTTCTTTGTGTGTATACACGCAAAGTGACCATTTGGCACTTTTCGTGTGTATACACACGGCAAAGGAGCTGTCATTTTCAATTTTTTCCTGTTTCAGTCATTTCCGCAATTCAAAACATAATATATATATGATCTACGATCATCAACAACAATAATATACTCATCAACAACAATAATATACTCATCAACAACAACAATATAATCATCACCAACACCAAAATGCATCACCAACACTAGCAAACATCATCACCACGAAAGCAAGAGATTTCACAAATATTACAATTGTCAAATGCTAGTGTTTATTCTTGCCACAAGGTCATGCCACAAGTGTCAAATACTACCAAGTGCATAACCAACAAGTTATAAGACCTAAACTAGACAAATATTACAAGATCATCAACTCCGAGTGCTCCACAAGCTCATGCTCCATCGTGAGATCCTATAAGTTCAAGACAAGCACATAAATATGACAAGTAAAATCATTAATATGTACAAGTTTCTAGGCAAGTTGATGGAAATGGCAATAACATGGGATTTTGACGAGTCTCATGGCAAATTACATCAATATGACAAGTAAAATCACGAATATCTACAAGTCCCATGGCAAGTCTAGAATTTCTATAAGTGTCATGGCAAGGCTAAAATTTCTACAAGTGTCATAGCATGGCTAAAATTTTGACAATGGCATAGAATTATCTACAAGTGTCATGGAATTGCTAAATTTGCTATAAGTATCATGGCAAGGCTAAATTTCCTACAAGTGTCATGGAATTTCTAAATTTTCTATAAGTATCATGACAAGGCTAAATTTTCTATAAGTATCATGACAAGGCTAAATTTTCTATAAGTATCATGACAAGGCTAAGTTGTTCGATCCACCGGCGGACCCACCAGGCGGCAGCATCGCATCGTCCATCTGCAGCATTGGAAATTGTGAGCATTAGACAATAAGGCAAGATTGAAAATTGCGAGCATTGGACAATAAGAAACTTGATCACTTACCCACGAGAAGGCAAAAGGAGGAGTGAGAAGAGTCCCTGGTTGAGAATTGATGAGCATTTGTGTCATCCACCGCATCATCTCCTGTTCCAAAGAACCCCGCCGATGGGCCATCTGCTCAGCTTCCAACACGCTTCGGCCGCCTCTGCGTGCCCTATCGCCGCAATCTCCTCCCCGCCGTGTCGCCACGATTAGATGAACATTGCAACACAAAACATGTAGTAAAACATAGATGACCGAGGAAGAACATACCAGAATCGCCGAGAGCTACAAACCAAGGCCGTATGGTCTCTATAGCAGGCTGGTCGCCGTCCTACCACGCCGGACTGGCGCATAGATGGATGGTCTTAGGGTCGACGGACCTGTGACCGATCCATAGGCGACCATTCTTCCGGCCTTCTCCGCCAAAGACGGCGACCTCGGGTCGGCGGGGCGGTCTGGTTAGAATCTTCTCCATGCACCTCCTTGTACTTCTCGGTACTTCTCACCCCGAGCTGGCTCCTCGTTCATCCATAGGCTCGCCTTAGGCTCATCCAACGTCGTGTCTTCCAAACGGCAAACACGGACGGCTCTTGACCTGTCTTTATTCGCACAAAAGAGCACGGGTTAAGTGAAGGGGACTCCAAAGGGCTAAGTAAAGAATAAAATTACAAGCAAGAACAAATAAAGCATTTTCTCACCTCTTTTTGCCTAAGAAGGGCGAGGGATGCTGCCTTGGCGGTGTGATCCACCCCATCTCCGCCGCCGCTTCTTTGCATCGGGCGTTACGGAGGTAATTGGGGTGTGTCCACCACGCTACCATTGCCGTGAAGCACCGCTCGTCATTACCCACGAACTGAGGAGGGTTATACTTCCACAAGACACACGTATTAGTACAATAGAAAATAGAATAAGGTCAAGAAATCAATAAAACAAAAATGCAACTACCTGCAGGTACTGCCACGGCTCGAAGAGCATCTCCCGGGCTTGGCTCTTGTTCATCCAAATCTTGCGATCGCCGAACCAGTTGCGAACGCAGTTCACGCGTGCCTCGTAGTGCATGTCTTGCACCTTCCTCTTGGCAAGCTCGTGAACAATCATCAAACACTCCCTTTTGCGCGTCCTGTCCATGTCGAAGAACTTCTACAAGTATGCACATAGGGGTCAAAAGCGATTGAATTATGACAAGCCTCGACGGATGTATCATCTTGTCGAGGTATTCGTTCTCTATCGCCCATCTGATCTGGCAAGATCCTCGATCATGAAGAGTCGCGGAGCCTCGGTATGATTGGAAGATACCAAGAATGTTTTGGGCAACCCGATCCGCCTTTCCACCATCACCATCGGGATCGACCTCAAAGTACCTAGAGGATTTGCAGCGGATACAATAATTTGTCTTAGCATGCTCCTTTGTGAATAGCATGCATCCCTTGACAAGCGTGTATCGGCTCATATGACATCTTAAGGTCACGGAGGAGTTTGGTCGAATAGTAGAAGTTCTCCGCAAGAGGTGCCTTTTCGGCAGAATCTGCCAACGACGGCAAGCATATCATCAAAGTCCTCTCTGTCAAGTTCCCGTGGCTCTTGAAGGCCAAAGGCGAGCTATGGCATCCAGGGGTAACATCCAGATGTGCATGAAGGGGTCTCGTGAGGCAAACAAAGTCTCGTAGTACTTTGCCGTGTTTTCCTCCGGCTCCTCACTTGTCTCCGCCTCGAGGAGTCTCCGCCTCTACATGAGGGCTTTCAAAGCGCATTAGCATTCACAAAGTTTTCTATGCACCTATCAAAACCAGCATCAAATTCTCCCCTTGGCCGACTCTCACGACCCTCGTGACTCCTCCTAGCACGTTTCGCTAACTTTTCACCATGGAATGTCCAAGTCTTATAGGATGGTGTGAACCGTAATTGAGCAGTGAGTACTCACATCATCCTTGAATGTGTATTCAGGTTGTTGCATCTTGCACAAGAAAATTCTTCCGGTCTCTGGGACGGCAAATGCCCGTTCACAAAGTCCTCGGCCTTTTCTTGCCATTCTCGAGGTAAAGTCCCACTTACCGACATAGCCATCATACATCCAGTCCACGATTCTCCATCCTCTAATCAGTACAAACGACATATATAATGCTTTCAATTAATCATGCCATATAAATAAATCCGTATTAGTTCGTTAGTTTTAGCAAACATATATTTTACGCCATAAATATATCCACCTATCTCTAATAGGTAAAGAGGTCCTATCAACCGCCGGATCCGTAGATTGAGTATGTTCCTTCTCTCCCGATCCGACAGAATTTCGGCAGACTCCTCACGCTTCCTCCCGATACACGTCTCGGCAAAAAGCCAAGAGGGATGTGCATCCGGAGAACAACAGGGAGGCGCAGCCGAAATCCTATCTCGGACTGGAGTAGAACAAGGAAAACATACCCAACTACGCATCCGCCGGCTGTCCCGATAAATGCCGTAAGAGTTACGCTTCATAATATGCGAGACCACTAATGCATATTTATCCGCGTAACCCTTACGGCCGGGAAGAGACGCCTAGGTAACGCGACAGACTTGGTGATCTACACACGAAAATAACCCTAGGTATTTGCAAGATAGGAGAATAGATTTTTACCTTTGAAGCGTGATCGAGAGGTGAAGAAGATGCTCGACCCTCTCGCAAAATGACCTACGCCGTCGACAACCCCACCCGCAGACTCGACAAATATCCTACACGAAGAAAAATTAGTAATATACACATGTATTTATATATGCCAAAATACAAGCCAAAATTTTACACATATAATTCCTAAATTACTACTATACACATGCATATATGAAGCAACATACTAGAAAATACTACCACTAAATCCAACATATTAGTAACTTGTCCATTTTGCTAAATCTACCACTAAAACTACCCTAATGTAATATATGACAATAAAACTATCGCTAAATACACTTTACTAATAACTTAGTACAACACTAGAACTAGCACTACATACATCATACATCATACTAGTAACTTGTCCATTTTGCTAAATACATGCTTAATTACTAATATACACATACACATATATCTAACAATGTTACTACTATACTACACTACACTACACTACACATACATATATATACTATACTACACTACACTACACTAACAAAAAATACTAGGCACATACCGATGGTGGATGCAGTTGTC
This sequence comes from Avena longiglumis, assembly GCA_030063025.1. Taxonomy (NCBI): domain Eukaryota; kingdom Viridiplantae; phylum Streptophyta; class Magnoliopsida; order Poales; family Poaceae; genus Avena; species Avena longiglumis. Next base: position 84,270,914 of record CP125974.1, read on the forward strand.
GGTGAGGGCGGCAACAGAGCGGGTCGGGCCCAGCTCCTACCAAGGAGCAGCAGGCGAGCTCCCATGGCAGGCGAGGCTTGGCGTGAGCCGGCGGATTGGGCGAGGCGGATGGGGTCGGGGTGCAGGCAAAGGGAAGGGCGGGTGGAGGCGAGAGGCGGCCAGAGAAGGAGGAGGGGCGGCGGCGGAGAGGGGCGTGGCGGCGCGTGCAGAGCGTGGTGGAGGCGAGTCAGGGGGAGGGATAAGGCAGGGCAGGGTCACGGGCCGATATTATGGTCACCCCTTTGCCGTGTGCCACACCGTGCGGAACACGACACAGATCTTTGCCGTGTACCTGGTTGTAAAAACACACGGAAAAGAACCTTTGCCGTGTGCCTGCAGAGACACACGACAAAGGACCTCTTTGCCGTGTGTTTTGTCCTTTGCCGTGTGCCTTTAGGTATTTTCTAATTTTATTTTTATTTTTTCTTTCAGTTGTATTTATTTAAAGTTTTTAGTTAACTTTTTGTTGGCTATTTGTCAGTATTCAGACCATGGAAACATTAACTTTGCAATAGACCATAAGGTTCTAGAGGATGTTGAACTTCATTTCCATTAGGTAGACGATCCGAGGCCCGCAGATCATCAGGGTTTCGCCGGAGGAATACCACGAGAACGTCGGAATCATCTGAAAACTTGCATGTGTCCATAGCATATGTGTGTGAGTGTGGTGCAAGGTTGGTATATGGGCTTGCATGTGTCCCCCCTCGCATGCATGCGCTCTGACCTAGAAGCGAAGGTTCTGGACCTGTATAAGGGGGAATCTCCCCGTTACGGTGAAACCGGACCGTATAGTGCACCAACTTGTGAACCAACATGGTTTCACATCATCCTTTGACCTATTAAGACACAAAACAAGAGAGAGCTACGCCGGGCTACCCCTGTCAGAAGAATGTCTAGGGGGGTAGACGATCCGAGGCCCGCAGATCATCAGGGTTTCGCCGGAGGAAGTCCACAAGAACGTCGGAATCATCTGAAAACTTGCATGTGTCCCTAGCATATGTGTGTGAGTGTGGTGGTGATCGCATGTGCCCCCCCTCACATGCATGCGCTCTAACCTAGAAGCGAAAGGTTATGGACTGTAAGGGGAATATCCCGTTCGGTGAAACCGGCCGTATAGTGCCCCAACTTGTGAACCAACATGGTTTCACATCATCCTATGACCTAGTCGGACACAAAACAAGAGAGAGATACGGGCTACCTGTCGGAAGAATGTCTAGGGGTAGACGATCCGAGGCCCGCAGATCATCGTGGTTTCACGGAGTAAGTCCACGAGAACGTCGGAATCATCGAAAACTTGCATGTGTCCCTAGCATATGTGTGTGAGTGTGGTGCAAGGTTGGTATAGGTGATTGCATGTGTCCCCTCGCATCCATGCTCTAACCTAGCGAAGGTTATGGACCTGTATAAGGGGGAATCTCCCCGTTTAGGTGAAACCGGGCCGTATAGTGCCCCAACTTGTGAACCAACATGGTTTCACATCATCCCATGACATAATCAAACACAAGACAAGAGAGAGCTACGCCGGGCTACTCCTGCCAGAAGAATGTCTAGGGGGTAGACGATCCGAGGCCCGCAGATCAGGGTTTCGCCGGAGGAAGTCCAAGAGAACGTCGTAATCATCTGAAAACTTGCATGTGTCCCTAGAATATGTGTGTGAGTGTGGTGCAAGGTTGGTATAGGTGATTGCATGTGTCCCCCTCACATGCATGCACTCTAACCTAGAAGCGAAAGGTTATGGACCTGTATAAGGGGGAATCTCCCCGTTCAGGTGAAACCGGGCCGTATAGTGCCCCAACTTGTGAACCAACATGGTTTCACATCATCCTATGACCTAGTCAGACACAAGACAAGAGAGAGATACGCCGGGCTACCCCTGTCAGAAGAATGTCTAGGGGGGTAGACGATCCGAGGCCCGCAGATCATCAGGGTTTCGCCGGAGGAAGTCCACGAGAACGTCGGAATCATCTGAAAACTTGCATGTGTCCCTAGCATATGTGTGTGAGTGTGGTGCAAGATTGGTATAGGTGATTGCATGTGCCCCCCCTCACATGCATGCGCTCTAACCTAGAAGCGAAAGGTTATGGACCTGTATATGGGGGAATCTCCCCGTTACGGTGAAACCGGGCCGTATAGTGCCCCAACTTGTGAACCAACATGGTTTCACATCATCCTATGACCTAGTCAGACACAAAACAAGAGAGAGTTACTGGCTACCCCCGTCGGAAGAATGTCTAGGGGGTAGACGATCCGAGGCCCGCAGATCATCGTGGTTTCACGAGTAAGTCCACGAACGTCGGAATCATCTAAAACTTGCATGTGTCCCTAGCATATGTGTGTCAGTGGTGCAAGGTTGGTATAGGTGATTGCATGTCCCCCTCGCATCCATGCGCCTAACCTAGAAGCGAAAGGTTATGGACCAGATAAGGGGAATCTCCCGTTCAGTGAAACAAGCCGTATAGTGCCCCAACTTGTGAACCAACATGGTTTCACATCATCCCATGACATAATCAAACACAAGACAAGAGAGAGCTACGCCGGGCTACCCCTGCCAGAAGAATGTCTAGGGGGTAGACGATCCGAGGCCCGCAGATCAGGGTTTCGCCGGAGGAAGTCCAAGAGAACGTCGGAATCATCTGAAACTTGCATGTGTCCCTAGCATATGTGTGTGAGTGTGGTGCAAGGTATGTATAGGTGATTGCATGTGTCCCCCTCACATGCATGCGCTCTAACCTAGAAGCGAAAGGTTATGGACCTGTATAAGGGGGAATCTCCCCGTTCAGGTGAAACCGGGCCGTATAGTGCCCCAACTTGTGAACATTCACATCATCCTATGACCTAGTCAGACACAAAACAAGAGAGAGCTACGCCGGGCTATCCTTGTCAGAAGAATGTCTAGGGGGGTAGACGATCCGAGGCCCGCAGGTCATCAGGGTTTCGCCGGAGGAAGTCCACGGGAACGTCGGAATCAGGGGGGTGCATGTATAGTGATCAAGACCACAATAACCTATCATCATATGTGTGATCTCATGATCCTATGAAATAATACCACCTAACATATATGTAATAAAAGCCTTGCTAATTAAAGAAAAGAAAAAGGTGAAAAAAATTCTTTGCCGTGTGTACAGATGGAAGCACACGGCAAAGATTCTCTTTACCGTGTATCTGACAGCGAGGGCACACGGCAAAGATTCTGCCGTCAGCCCCTAACGGCGGGTGGCCCTGCGAGGCCACGGGGCCCACATCTTTGCCGTGAGGAAAACTTTGCCGTGTTCCTTTATTGACTTTGCCGTGATTCTTTTCTTTGCCGTGTGTTCTAGTCGGTCCATTGCCGTGTTTCTTTCTTTGCCGTGTTCTTTACCTTGTTTGCCGCACCTGTCCTTTGCCGTGTTCTTGTTGGTTTACACACGGCAAAGATTCTCTTTCCCGTGTTCCGGGACTTTTGGCACACGGCAAAGGAGAGAGGCGACGGCAGCGTCCTTTTTTCCCGTAGTGCGCAGTGGTACGACCATGAACATCTCACATTGCCGCACTTTTCGCATCAAAGCAATCACATCCTGACGTGGGAGTGGTCATACACCGTGGGAGCTTGTGTATTGTACCGACACAAGCCGAGCAACGACACGAGAAAAGCACAACATGGTAGGGTGGAGATCAACTAGACGAAACAAGGTACGACGGTAGCCCATATTTGGACGGAGTATTATACCTTCGAGACATTCGACTATGTCGAGACCATGGAGCCATTGAGCGTGTATAAGTGCTGGTGAAAATAATGATGTATTGATATTTCATTTGCATGGTCTTGGATATGGCATACGAAAATTATTTCGTGAATTTTTGCTTGCTTGAAAGTTTCTGCACTATAATACATGCACTTCATCAAATGAATCCATGTCCAACAATTTTCTGGTGAAGAACCGTTACCCGTTTTATCTCTTTGTTTGGCCAAAAGACTTTACCTATACCAAGATGGTTGAAATTATTAGCAAATTTGTGTTAATTTAATCCAACTAAATACCGCTGACACCAAAATTCCAGAGATTTACTATACCATAGGCAAAGTAGGAAAGCAGTATAAAAGTAAGTGATAACACGACCGTGAGGTGGGCATTCGGGTTTTTTGGTTAATTTGGTTCGGTTTTTCTATAATTCGGTTTCTAGAAAATAGGCACCGAAATTATTTCGGTTTTTTAATTAATCGATAGTTCGGTTAGTTGATAATTCGGTTCGGTGTTCGGTTTTTAACCGAAGTTTTGAAAATAACAACACTGTGCCATAATTTATGTCAGATCCATACGAGTTAAACCACTCATCGGCGCACCGGAAGCAACCTCCAGGTCGGCGAGAACCTGAAGCAATACATGGCTAGCTGATGTCTTGAACGCATGTGTAGAAAAAGAACATAATATGCATGATGTCTATCTTGCTCCGTTCAAAAAAATGATGTCTATCTTCCAAATCGTATACATTTAACAAATTATATGTATTGAGAGTTCATCTATATCCGAAATAGGAAAACAATTAAAATGCTTCCAAAAAAATTCATAGACACAATTGACAGTTAAACCACAAACATGTACATGCATGTGGCTGAAGACATACGCACATGCATATGGAGCATGCATGTTTTTTGTCGCATGAGCTAGTATCTATGTATAGTAATGGACGCCTCGGACAGAATCACAAATATTTAGCTTTGTCACGTATATTTTTCGGTTTGTACGGTTATTTCGGTTAACAGAAAGTCAAAATCGAATAAATATTTATAAATTCGGTTAATCATATTTACCAACCGAAATTAGTTTCGGCTTATACGGATTCGGTGTATTCGGTTTCGGTTAATTTGGTTTTGGTGTTCGGTTTTGGTTTTTTATGTCCACCCCTAACCGTGATATCATCCTTCCCTTGCGCTAGCTTCTCCTATGTATTTTCGCCAATACAGCATGCCTCTTTATGTACACACACATGCATGTCCTCGACGAATTCACCAGATGCATACGAAAAGAGGAATCACTTCCCGGCTAAGCAACTCATTGTTGTTGTTATCCGTGTATGGTTGCAAGCGGCAACATGTATAAGCGCCTGAAAATAAGAACTTAGTTTAAACTGAATGATTTTTTTATAAGACCACAACTTGCCTAATTAATTTTAACTAGGAAGCAGGGACGGATCAGGTGCCGCTTCCTCCGGGCTGACCCATCCGGTCGTCTCAAACGGTCCGTTCCTGTCCGTTTCGACGGTTGATTTAAGAAGGAGGTCCCACCCGTCCAGCCAGCGGCGCCCAGCGGCGCGATCCATTTTTCGGCGCTTGGACAGCGCTGGCCAGGACTGGCCAGGGATTTCATATGTTTCCAATATTGTTACATAATTAACTTTTAGGATGCAAATAAACTAGACTAGATAATCAAATTGAAATAGTGCTTACATATAAATAGTTCAGGCTTACATGGTTTGATAAAAAAACCGAGCCGGGGAAGGTGAGACCTGAGTGTTTCGAGCGCCAATTTCTCGCTTTTCTTTCGAAATATCAGGCATTTCATCAAATTTGGAATTTTGGTTTCATCTCTGCGATTTTAGGAACTGCCAAAATATGGGCATTTTGAGTGGCTTGATGAGTACATCGAGCGAATTGGGTGGAGGTAGCATCCCGGTAGCTCAAAACCCCGTCCGTGATGGAGCAATTGGGATCTGGCAACTCCATTTCCACTGGTACTACGGTGGATGCGGAAGTGAAGACCAATCTAAAGAAGATGAACAAGCAGCAAAGGCAAATCATCGAATTGAAAAAGCAGGACAATCTGATGGCCGTTTTATTATTTTTGTGTAATTTCTCTCGGATTTGTTTATCTCCTGATCATTAGTCATTAGACAACGAGCAATCATTGTTCGAGTAAAAATCGTAATACTTTGTTATCATAGAACCTGCGGAGATGGATGTAATGGTCTATGCCTTTGGCTTGAATAAAATGCAACACAAATTTTCAGGCAAATTTTGAGTTGCTCTGTTTTGTTCCTTCAGTTCGTCAGTATACAGGGGAAGGGTTGAAAAGTTAAAAAAATAATCGACGATGAGTGATTGAAAAAGGCCAGGTCTAAATAGAACTTAGCCATGCCACAATGGTCGTATCCAGGCCCAATAGTAACTACTTGTAGATTGGATAAAAAAATAGTACCCATGTTACAATCTAACTAGGGCGTGTGGATCTGCAGATACTCATGCTCAGGTCGTAATCTTTTATTTATTGCGAAAGTAAATATATAAATGAAGGCCAAGGGCATCCATCTTGCTTACAAGCCGAGCACTTTAACTTGGGTGTCCCTTTAACTTATGTAAATATGTAAATGTGTTGGTTAAAAATGAACCATGTGTTGCATGTGTTGTTTGAAAATCAACCATCATAATGTTAACTTATTCTTCCTTTTGAGCTTTTATAATTTCACTCATTTTATAAATATTGCACGAGTCTTATATGAGAACTTTTTTGTGTCTTTTGTTTTATGCACTTGTTGTTTTGACAATACAATAAAAAACAAGTCGATTACATAGATAATATATTATATAATATAAGGAAGAAACATAGAGAGGGGTACAATATAATTTCACATAGAGGGGCCCCACATTACATATAGAGGGCCCCACATTACATAAACCCTAAGGGCGCCCAAACCCAAACCCAAACCCTAGCTACTACGTTTAGGGCTACCGGCCAACCTCGCCGCCGGGAGGCTGCACTACTCCATCGGCGCTGGGGGCGGTGCCGCTGGGGCAAACGCTGCCGCCGTAGCCGCTTCCCTCCCTTCCGCCGCCCTCTTCCCTCTCTAGGCGGCGTCCAACGCCCGGAGATTTTCCTCCCGGAGCTCCTTCTCCTCCCTTTCCCGCCTTTTCTTCCGGGTGTGCTAGTCTGCCTTGTCCGCCGCCCTCTCGACAACAGCCACCAAATTGTGAAGCAACCACCAAATTGAAGTTTCAAAATGATAACATCCTATTTTTAAAAAATACTAGACCACCTTGCATGTACAATGTCCCAACTTGAGTATCTCAAACATTTTATTCCATCACTTGTGAAAAAGACAAATCCTGCTGAATCGGTTGGAAGTGGGTAAGCTATGAACTACAGGTACATGATTTCTGAAGGGAATATGCCCTGAGAGGCAATAATAAATTGTTTATTATGTGTATTCCAAGTATATGATAGATGTTTATTTTGCATGCTATAATTGTATTAATACGGAAACGTTAATACATGTGTGTTTAATAAACAAACAGAAAGTTCCTAGTTAAGCCTCTCTCATAAACTAGCTCGTTGATTAACAAGATGATCAAGGTTTCCTGATCATGGACATTGGATGTTGTTAATAACGGGATCACAACATTAGTGTAATGATGTGATGAACATTCATCCGAAGTATAGCATTACGATCAAATTCATTGAGTTTATATTGCTATAACAACTTACGAAGTGATCCTAATCCTTAGACCATGAGATCATGTCAATCACTAACACCGGAAGAGTTTCTTGATAACATCAAACGTCACACCGTAATGTGGTGATTATAAAGATGGGTTCGTAACTAATAAATTGTTATGTTAAGGCTCATGGATCAAGAGTGGAATTTGTTCATACAGATGACGGATAGATATACTCTGGGCCCTCTCGGTGATATCACATTGATTAGCTTGCAAGCAAGTGATTTGATCACTAGAATGTTATATCACGGAACGAGAAAAGAGTGCATGTCAGAACGAGATCAAACTAGGTATGGAGATACCGATGATCGAATCTCGGACATGTAATATATCGTGAGACAAAGGGATTAAGATACTAGCGTAAAGGTTCCGACGATCACAAGAAAGTCATCGTTGAATGTGTGAGTCGATTATGGGTCTCCGGATCCGCTTCGATTATTGATCAGAGGGTCTCGATCATGTCCGCATTATTCAAGAACCGTAGGGTGACACACTTAAGAGACACCGACATCCAATTGGAGCAAAAGTTTCATGCCGAAGAATAAACAAGCGCGAATTTATTTCACTAGATACCAAAACAGGTTTTGGGTGAAATTGCATAAAGTGGTTATGCATGTGAAATAGAATTCTAGCAAGGGTTATTTGTGAATGTTTGTCATTAAAGTAATTGACAAAATTCTGAATAAAATAAAAGAGTTTTATTTAATGAGAGTTTGCATTAAATTTGGTGGAAATTTAATGGGATCTTTGAGTGGGATTTTGAGTGGAAGAATTTGGAGGTTTGTGAGTGGAGTGTCCACCCACATGATGAGGGAGGGCAAGGGGCAGCCCCATGCGCCGGCCACCCCTTGGGGTTCCCCCTCCTCCTATAAAAGGCCCTCCTCTCACTTCTCACTCACACCTCCTCGTGAAGGATCTCTCTCCCCTCTAGAATTTATCCCCATGGTCTCGGACTAGCGAGATACATGTTCCCGTGGCTATTCGGCAAGAAAGAGTTGTGCTTCCGCTGCATCGCTGGGCGAGGAGGCGGAGGTTGCTCGGTGCCTCGAACGTGTGTGCACGGATGCGCTGCTGATTTGCGGCGCTAGGACTTCCTCTCGATCTTGAGATCGGCAAGAGATCGTCTACATCAACCACGAGTTTGGACTCGTTAAACTTTGTCGGTCTTCAAGGGTATGTTCTCTACGGATATACATCCGCCGTTGTTTGTATCTAGTATAAATAGATCTTGGTATATAGTTCACATCGTAGGAAAATTTTTGTTTTCTATCTTGAACCCTTGATTGTATCGAGCCGGATCTATGCGTAGATACTTTACAGTAGTACACATATGAGTATGTGGGCGATGATGATCATGTTGTTGCTCCTTTCTTGTGATTTTGGATATTGGTGGCATAGTGGGATGAAGCGGCCGGACAAACTTTACATGTCCTCGCATTACGAGACCTGTTCACGCTTGACATGCAACTAGTTTGCATAAGTGGCTAGGTGTCTCTCTCCTACTATAGTCAATATCTATTTTGCAAGCGAGTTGTCAACAATTTGATTATCCTCGTTGTGGTTCATGTTCGTAGGTAAGAACGGTTCTATCTCGAAAGCCCTCAGCCACGTAAAACTTGCAATGGATAAATTAGAAGCGTCTAGTTTAGATTGTTGCTGGGCTAGTGTTATGATAAGGTAGTGTTGTAAGTAGAAGTATGAGATGATACTCTTACAACACACATAGCGTGTAAAACCCATAGACTGTGGATTTACACATATAGGTATGATAGTGATCATACCACGATGCACATGATAAAGATCATCTGCGGGAACCATATAATTTCACTATTAAACATATGATGTTTGATTGCATCTTATATTGCTTATTTAGCGCTTTGTTAAGCATAATAAGATGATCCCTCATTTAAATATCAAGATAAGAATGTGTTCTCCCTTTAGTATGCACCGATTATGTTTTCGTGCTCCAAGACATCACGTGATGATCGGGTGTACTTGGATCCTCGACCATACTTGGTGTAAGACAGTTACACCGCAAAAATACTAAGGTTCTAACTTGGCGAGCCTAGCATGTATGCACATGGCCTCGAACACGACTAAAGGTTAAGCATGAGTCATATAGTTGATATGATGCCCATTTGATGCTCGCCTTTGAAGCTATACCGACTCACGTGATGATCGGACTTGGTATAGTGGATTTGGTTCATGTAATCACCAAAAGGACACGAGGGATGTCGCTTTTGAGTGGGAGTTCATTCGTAATATAGATTAGTTGAACTCAATCTATCATACACTTAGTCTAAACTTTACAAATTCTTGTAGATGGCACCACCGCTTTTAATTTCAATGCGTTCATGGAGAAAGAGAAACTAGCAACGAACGGTAGCAACTTTCTTGAATGGGCCATGAATTTGAGGATTCTCCTCTCACGCTAAAAGCAATATGTGCTAGAAGCCTGTTAGGCCCCACCTTTGACGATGCCCGACGAGGAGAAGAATGTCTATCGACTCGTCAGAGGACCACAACTTAGTTCATTGCGGCATATTGTATGGGCTAGAGCCGAACTTCAAAGCGTTTCAAACGGCAATGCTTTTGATACAATGGGTGAGTTGAAAATGATTTTCGACACATCTGCTGAGAGAGCTACAATGCTTGAGAAAAGTTCTTTAGTGCATGATGGAAGAGAACTCCGTTAGTGAGCATGTACTCAAGATGTCGTTCTGCCGATAAGCTTGTGTCCTTGGGAATAACGATTCCCATTGACTTAGGCATCCATCGTGTTCTGCGGTCTACGCCACCTAGCTATAAGAGCTTCGTGATGAACTATAATATGCAAGGCATGAAGAAGTCTCTCCCGAGCTTACATCAATGCTTAAAAGCTGAAGTGGAGATCAAAAGGAACATCAAGTGTTGATGATCAATAGGAACACTGGTTTCAACAAAGACAAGAAGGAAAAGCGGAAGGAAGTAAGGCGGCAAGCCTATTGCCGCTACTGAAAAGAAACCCGAGTTGGACCTAAGTCGATACCGAGTGCTACTATTGTAAGGGGCCCCATCGAAGCATAAGCCCCCAAGTATCTCGCGGATAAGAAGGCCGCAAGGCAAACAAAGGTATATATGATATACATGTTATTGATGTGTACTTGACTAGTGCTCGCAGTAGCTTTGGGTATTTGATACCGGTTGCTTGCTAATATTTGTAACTCGAATCGTGGCTGCGAACAGCGACCGCTAGCAAGGGTGAGGTCAAGATGCGTGTCGGCAATGGATCAAACGTTGATGTGATCGCCGTCGAACGCTACCTCTCCACTTACCGTCGGGATTAGTTATAAACTTAAATAATCATTATTTGGTGCACCTGCGAGCATGAACATTGTATCTGGATCATGTTTAATGCAAAGTGGTTTTTCATTCAAATCGAGAACAATGGTTGTTCCATTTATATGAATGAAATCTTTTATGGTCATGCACCAATGTTGAATGGTTTATTTCTGTTGGATCTCGATGATAATGTTACACATATTCATAATATTGATGCTAAAAGGATTAAACTTAGTGATGATATATCCGCATATATGTGTAATCGCCGTCTAGGTCATATTGGCATTAAGCATGAAGAAGCTCCATTCGGATGGACTTTTAGAATCACTTGATTATGAATCATTTGATACATGTGAGCCATGCCTTATGGGCAAGATGACTAGAACGCCGTTTCGGTTCAATGGAACAGGCGACATTTATTGGAAATCATACATTCGATGTATGTGGTCCAATGAGTGTGTCGGCCGAGGTGGATATCATTATTTTGTTACTTTCACGGATGATTTGAGTAGATACGGTTATATCTACTTGATGAAACACAAGTCTGAAACCTTTGAAAAGTTCAAGGAATTTCGAATGAAGTGGAAAATCATCGTAATAGAAAGATCAAATTTCTACGATGCGGCGTGAGGTGAGTATCTAATTACGAGTTTAGCACTCACATGAAAGAGTGTGGAATTGTTTCACAACTCACACCTGCGGAACACCACAAATGAAATGGTGTGTCGAACGTCGTGTCGTACTTTATTAGATATGGTTCGATCTATGATGTCTCCGACGGACTTGCCGCTGTCATTTTGGGGTTATGCACTAGAAAGCTGCATTCACTTTAAATCGGGCACCATCTAAATCCGTTGAAACGACACCGTATGAATTGTGGTTTGGAAACAAACCTAAGCATCATTTCTTAAAGTTTGGGGTTGCGATGTTTATGTGAAGAAACTTCAACGGATAAACTCGAACCCAAAGCGGAAAAATGCGTCTTCATAGGATACCCTAAAGAAACTATTGGGTATTCCTTCTATCACGAATCCGAGGGCAAGGTTTTTGTTGCCAGAATGGATCCTTTCTAGAGAAAGAGTTTCTCATGAAAGGTGTGAGTAGTCGGAAGGTAGAACTCGAAGAGGTTATGGAACCTTCTCTTCAAAGTATGGCGAGTAGCGCCGGAAGTCGTTCGGAGTTGGCTCCACCTGTTGAAGAAGGAACTAATGATAATGATCATGAAACTCCAAAGAGAGTACTACCGAACCTCGCAGTCAACAGACGTGCAGCTCCGAGTGACGGAAATCCTGTCATAAATTTCATGGTTGATGAAAATAATGACCTGACGTATGAAGAAGCGATGATGAGCCCGTTCCAACAAATGGTTAGAAGCCATGAAATCCGAGATGGAATCCATGTATGAAAATCAAGTTTGGAACTTGGTGGAATTACCTCACGACGAAAGGCCGTGGAGAACAAATGGATTTTCAAAAGGAAAATCTTGATGGTAATGTGACCATCTATAAAGCTCGACTTGTCGCAAAGGGGTTTCGACAAATTCAAGGAGTTGACTACGATGAGACTTTCTCTCCGTAGCGATGCTAAAGTCAGTTAGGATTATGTTAGCAATTGCATATTTCGATTATGAAATATGGCGGATGGATGTCAAAACCGCGTTTCTCAATGGTAATATTGAAGAAGAGTTGTATATGATACAACCAAAGGGTTTTGTCGATCCTAAGGATGCTAACAAGGTGTGCAAGCTTCAGATCCATCTATGGATTGAAGCAAGCATCACGGTTGGAATCTCCGCTTTGATGAGGTGATCAAAGAGTTTGGATTTGTCCAAACTTATGGAGAAGCTTGTATTTACAAGAAAGTGAGTGGGAGCAATGTGGCATTTCGACATCGTATGTGGATGACATATTATTGATCGAAATGATATAGAACTTTTAAACAGTGTTAAAAGTTATCTAACAACAAATTTTCAATGAAGGACCTAGGTGAGCGTCTTACATATTAGGCATAAAGATCTATAGAGATAGATCTAGGCGCCTAATAGGGCTATCATAAAGTACATACCTTGATAAGATTTTAAAGAAGTTTAAAATGGACGGAAGTAAGAAGGGTTCTTACCTATGTTGCAAGGCAAGACATTGAGTAAGACTCAAAGTCCGGCTTCACGGAAGAAAGAGAGATAATGGACAAAGTCCCTATGCTTGACCATAGGCTCTATAATGTACGCCATGCTATGTACAAGACCGGATGTGGCACACGCTATTAGTTTGGCTAGTAGGTACCAATCGGATCCGAGGTTGAACATGGATAGCGGTCAAGAATATCCTTAAGTACTTAAGAAGAACTAAGGATATGTTTCTTGTATCTGGTGAAGAAGAGCTAAATGCTAAGTGTTATGTCGACGCTTTGACACCGATCCGGATGACTCTAAGTCTCAATCCGGATACGTATTTCTCATGAATGGCGGGCGGTTAGTTGGAGGAGCTCCAAACAACCTGTGGTAGCGGGATCAACAACGGAGGCGAATATGTTGCTGCTTGAGCGGCTCGAGCGATTTGGATGAAGGAGTTCATATCCGAACTAGGAGTTGTGGCAAGCGTTGGACCCAATGGTGATCTATTGTGACAACAATGGTGCCATTGCCAATGCCAAAGAGCCAAGGTATAACAAGCATTCCAAGCATATTAAGCGGTTTCACTCCATCCGGAGCATGTCAAGGATGGAGATATAAAGATTTGTACATACGGATCTCAATGTAGCAGATCCGTTGACTAAAACTCTCCCTAGAGCAAAACATGATCAACACCAGAACTCAATGGGTGTTAGATATATCACTATGTAACTAGATTATTGTCTCTAGTGCAAGTGGGAGACTGAAGGGAATATGCCCTGAGAGGCAATAATAAATTGTTTATTATGTGTATTCCAAGTATATGATAGATGTTTATTTTGCATGCTATAATTGTATTAATACGGAAACGTTAATACATGTGTGTTTAATAAACAAACCGAAAGTTCCTAGTTAAGCCTCTCTCATAAACTAGCTCGTTGATTAACAAGATGATCAAGGTTTCCTGATCATGGACATTGGATGTTGTTAATAACGGATCACAACATTAGTGTAATGATGTGATGAACATTCATCCAGTATAGCATTACGATCAAAGTCATTGAGTTTATATTGCTATAACAACTTACGAAGTGATCCTAATCCTTAGACCATGAGATCATGTCAATCACTAACACCGAAGAGTTTCTTGATAACATCAAAGCGTCACACCGTAATGTGGTGATTATAAAGATGGGTTCGTAACTAATAAAGTGTTATGTTGAGGCTCATGGATCAAGAGGAATTTGTTCATCCCGATGACGGATAGATATACTCGGCCCTCTCGGTGATATCACATTGATTAGCTTGCAAGCAAGTGATTTGATCACTAGAATGTTATATCACGGGAACGAGAAAGAGTGCATGTCGAACGAGATCAAACTAGGTATGGAGATACCGATGATCGAATCTCGGACATGTAATATATCGTGAAACAAAGGGATTAAGATACTAGCGTAAAAGGTTCCGACGATCACAAGAAAGTCATAGTTGAATGTGTGGAGCAAGATGGGTCTCCAGATCCCGCTTCTGATTATTGATCTGAGAGGGGTCTCGATCATGTCCACATTATTCACGAACCGTAGGGTGACACACTTAAGAGACACCGACATCCAATTGGAGCAAAAGTTTCATGCCGAAAGAATAAACAAGCGCAGGAATTTATTTCACTAGATACAAACAAGTTTTCGGTGAAATTGCATAAAGTGGTTATGCATGTGAAATAGAATTCTAGCAAGGGTTATTTGTGAATGTTTGTCATTAAAGTAATTGACAAAATTCTGAATAAAATAAAAGAGTTTTATTTAATGAGAGTTTGCATTAAATTTGGTGGAAATTTAATGGGATCTTTGAGTGGGATTTTGAGTGGAAGAATTTGGAGGAGTTTTGTGAGTGGAGTGTCCACCCACATGATGAGGGAGGGCAAGGGGCAGCCCCATGCGCCTGCCACCCCTTGGGGTTCCCCTCCTCCTATAAAAGGAGCCCTCCTCTCACTTCTCACTCACACCTCCTCGTGAAGGATCTCTCTCCCCTCTAGAATTTATCCCCCATGGTCTCGACTAGCGAGATACATGTTCCGGTGGCTATTCGCAAGAAAGAGTTGTGCTTCCGCTGCATCGGAGCGAGGAGGCGGAGGTTGCTCGGTGCCTCGAACGTGTGTGCGAGCAACGGATGCGCTGATTTGCGGCGCTAGGACTTCCTCTCGATCTTGAGATCGGCAAGAGATCGTCTACATCAACCACGAGTTTGGACTCGTTAAACTTTGTCGGTCTTCAAGGGTATGTTCTCTACGGATATACATCCGCCCGTTGTTTGTATCTAGTATAAATAGATCTTGGTATATAGTTCACATCGTAGGAAAATTTTTGTTTTCTATGCTGCGAACCCTTCAATTTCATGCTGATGATTTTTTGTAAAAATCATTTTTAGGTTCACAACATGCTATTTCATCAGAGATCGAATGCTAGTTTAGTGAGCCTCGGCCCCTAGCTAAGAATATTTATGAAAATCCTTCACAAAGTTTGACCAAACATTCAAATGTGCATAAGTAATTCAACAAAAATCAAAAAAATACAAAACCTTCGCATGGTGTCATATTATGTGACATAGTTGTGAGAAAAAATATCAAACTTGGAATATTGATCATATTTCAAAAAAACCTTCACAAAATGACCTATCTCCTCCGAGGTTTTTACGCTTTTCGGGTCAAATGACCAATGATATGGCTAGAATCAAGGCATAGTTTGTTATAATGTGCCCATATTGTGTGTGATGTGTATAATGGGATGACTAACAATGTTGTAAAAGGAAGTTTTCCTTTTCGACGCACAAAAAATCCATTTTCCATTTTTTGAGTGCCGAAAGGGAGGGATTTGTGAAGCAACCACCAAATTGAAGTTTCAAAATGGTAACATCCTATTTTTCAAAAATACTAGACCACCTTGCATGTACAATGTCCCAACTTGAGTATCTCAAAACTTTTATTCCATCCCTGGTGAAAAATACAAATCCTACCGAATCGGCTGGAAGTGGGTAAGATATGAACTACAGGTATATGATTTCATGCTGATGATTTTTTGTAAAAATCATTTTTAGGTTCACAACATGCTATTTCATCAGAGATCCAATGCTAGTTTAGTGAGCCTCAGCTCCTAGCTAAGAATATTTGTGAAAATCATTCACAAAGTTTGACCAAACATTCAAATTGCATAACTAATTCAAAAAAATCAAAAAAATACAAAACCTTCGCATGGTGTCATGTTATGTGACATAGTTGTGAGAAAAAATATCAAACTTGTTTTTAGAAATGGTTAAGAAAAACTTGGTTAGAAATGGGGTGGTTTACCCTAGCTTTGGAGCCCATTTCTACCACATTTGGGTGAGTTGTACTTCACAAAAGGGATCGTGGTGAGGATGAGTTGTATTCTACATATGAGAAAAATGTTGGAAGCTCATACAAACATAGAGAAGTACACATAGCTACATTGATTGAAATTCAAATTTACCATCATATTTGAATTTCTTCCAAATTATTACAACAACAAGTGCCAAATTATTACAATAACAATTGTTTACAACAAAAACAACAAGTGCCAAATTATTACAACAACAACAACAAGTGCCAAATTCAAAATCTATTTCGACTGTCTCATCTTACCCCTCGATTTCTTCTCCTTCACAAGTTTCACACCACACAATAGGTTTATGCTCTTCTTTTTCTTACCATAACCATCTGGCCTCTCCACAGAATGTCCAAGAGTCTGCTTCACCTCCCGCACCTCCTCAACGACACAATCGGGTTTAGAATGTGCAATAGCCTGCAACTCAAGAGCTGGCACCAGAGCCTCATCAACATGCTCATTTTGCACCACAACCTCATCAACATGATCATTTTGCACCACAACCTCAACAACATGCTCATTTTGCACCAGAGCTTCCAAATCAGAATCGGTGTGCCCTAAAGCCTCAACAGCATTAACAGGTTCACTTTGCACCTCAACAGTTTGCACATCATCCTCCAAAACTAGTTTAGATTGCACCTCAGCAGCACCAAACATGATCTGGTTAGTTCTCTTCTTTCTTTGGCCATTGATTCTTGCCCTTTTCACCGGCCAGCATTCTTCAACAACAAGAGGTGGGCCTTTTTTCCATGCTTCCTCCTGAAAACAAGCAAGTTAGTTGGGGGAGAAAAATCATCAACAAGAAATACATAGATTTTGGATGAACATACTTTGGCTTTTCAGCAGTGTATCTGCACTTGGTAGAGCCAGCTCGGTGTCCAAGTTCTTCATAGAGTTTGCATCTATTCTTGTTACCTTTTTGGGCCCTTTTTGGCTTGCCATCTTTCTTTTCATTTTTGTTCCCCTTCTTGCTGCTCCCACCTTTCTCAAATCAAGCCTTCAATCTACTCTGTTGGGCCTGCCAACCTTTCTTTTCATCAAAGGAGGACACAAGGAGAGCTCAATGTCCACTTCAGGCCGCTGAGACTGGTCTGTAAGTGTTGGAATTGGTGTTCCATATGCAGCCTTGAATTTTTCTACAGAATAATACTCATGCAAATATGGGTGCATATTTAGCTTGTGTTTGGAGGCCAAGAAAAATATGGCATGCTCACAAGGATTTACAGTGTGTTCCCACTCAAGGCATGTGCATTCATGCAATTGACTGTCAACAACATGCCTCCTGCCAGTCTTTGTATCTCTAACTTCAGCATGCCACAATGAGGATTTCTCAACACGCAAATGTGCAAGATTTTTGCTGCTGTTGACCACCTGCTGCACAACATCAGGAAGCTTATCTCCTTGAAGAACACCACCAAGCCTTCTTCTTAATTCCCACAACCTCATGATCATGATCATGATCCTGATCTGGTCAACCATGTCATGGACAGGCAAGTCTTTTAACTCCTTCACTTTGTTGTTGAAACTTTCTGCCAAATTATTGTTGATATGATCACATTTGATGGCAGTGTTAAAACCTAACTTGTACCATAAAAGAGAACGGTAGGTTTCCAACCATGTACAAAACTTGACCCTATCCTCCTCAGAGCATGCCGCCTTAATCTTCTCAAGGTGATATGAATGTGTCTGTCCGGTGTAAGATCTTGCTGCTGGCCACATGCTTCCAAAATCATCTCCTCTGATTTTTTTGATCAAATTCATCAACATATGGCCGAAGCACTCCCTCTGCTCAACATGAGGGAAAAAAATCTTAACTGCATTTTCTAAACCTTTACATGCATATGTGTGCACTGCCAATGGAGAGACTGGCCCTATGCATCTTTTCAACTGCATCATGAACCATGTCCATGATGCCTCTGTCTCAGACTGAAACATGCCAATAGCTACATGGAACATCCAACTGAGTCCATCTAAAGCATTGCATGCTGCTAGTTGACCATTCCACTTTCCAGTCAAGAATGATGAGTCTATACTCAAATATGGACGACACCCTTCTTTGAAGCCATCGATGCAAGGATTTAAAGCCATGAAAAATTTAGAGAAGAAAACTTTCCCATCAGCTGTTACCTTATTATGTATCTCCACAACACTACCAGGTGAACTCTTCTCTATTTCTACTTTGAAGTTATAAAGCATTCGAAAGGTATTTTCCCAATCACCATATAGCTCCTTCATTGCCCTTTGCTTTGCCTTCCACACTGTAGTATAATTAAGCTTAATGGGGTACTGCTTTTCCAAGTCTATTTTCAGTCTCTTTGCAGTGTTGTTTGGTGTTGTGGATAAAATAGGCTTGATTTTTTCTGCAACCCATAATTGTGATGTCATCTTTGTAACTGTTTGAGAACTTGTAATACAAGTATGAGCTTTTGTAATTTGATTCACTCTTATTGCCCTTCCATCAGGTTGGCGTCTAGCAGATATATACCACTTGCAAGGCCTGGCACCACCATCATAACTTATGCATTTTGCATAGAACTTCTTTTTATCAGTCCACAAAGTCTTGGTAGCAAACTCACGTTTGACTGCATATGTCCTAAAACACATCCTGAATTCATCCATGCCAGGAAACAATCTCCCAACTTCAATAAATGGGTCCTCTTTGTCATAAACTGTTACTAGCTCATCATCATGTGCATCATCTACATGAACTGCATCATTTTCCAACAACTCTGGATCTATATCTGCATCTTCATCTCTTAAATGGTTGTCACCATCATTTGCAGCTTCATCCCTCTTCTTCTCCTTGTCTCTGTCATCTATAGGAATGCAAAAAGCTTTGCCATTTCAATGTCATCTATTGGTGCAATGACCAAATCAGTTCGGTCACGTATCTCAACTGAATTCCAATCAACAGTTACAATCATTTGTGCAGCCCCTTGTGCATTAGCATCTGCAGCCTCCCCTTGTGCATTAGCATCAACCTCCATTGTTAACACTTCCAACTCAGTAAGTATAGCCATTACTGTTGGAGATATGCCCTAGAGGCAATAATAAATATAGTTATTATTATATCTTTGTGTTTATGATAAATGTTTACATTCATGCTATAATAGTATTAACAAGGAAACCATTAATACTTGTGTGATTTGTAAACTTAATTTGAAGTCCCTAGTATAGCCTCTATACTTTACTAGCTTGTTGGTTGATTAATGATTGTGGTTTCCATATCATGAACATTGAGATGTTATCAACAACAAGATCATATCGTTAGGAGAATGATATGGTGGACATACTCCTATAGATAAGCGTAGCATAAAGATCAAGTCATTTCATTAGTTCAATTGCTATATGCTTTCTGATACATAGTAACCTAATTCCTTCGACCATGAGATCATGCATATCACCTTTACGGATGGATGCTTTGATGACATCAAACACCACACCGTGAATCGGGTGGCTATAAAGGTGGCATTAAGTGTTCGGAAAGTATTGGTTGAAACCCATGAATCAAGAGTGGGATTTGTCCATCCACATGACGGATAGATATACTCTGGGCCCTCTCGGTGGAATGTCATCCAATTAGCTTGCAAGCATGTGACTTGGTCACAAGGGATCACATATCACGGAACGAAAAGAGTACTTATCGAACGAGGTTGAACTAGGTATGCAGAGATACCGACGATCATAACCTCGGGTAAGTAACATATCGTGAGACAAAGGGAAATTGGTATCGTATGTAAGTGGTTCATTCGATCGCAAAGTAATCGAGAAATATGTGGGAGCCATATGAATTTCAGATTCCTCTATTGGTTATTGTTGAGAAGTGTCTCGATCATGTCCGCATAATTCACGAACCGTAGGGAGACACACTTAAGGATTCGACGTTGTTTGAGTAGTTATGGTATTATGAGAAAGAGACCGAATGTTGTTCGAGTCTCGGATGGGATCCGGATATCACGAGGTGATCCGGAATGGTCCGAGAATAAGATTCATATAAGGAAAGTCCCGTTTGAGTTCGGGAATGATTCCGGTGTTTTCATCGGAATGTTCTAGAAGGTTCCGGATTGTCCAAGACTCGGGGAAGGGTACATGAATGTGTCATTGCTCATTGAATGATTGCATCATGTACTAAGTGTTATTGCTGTCCCAAATAAAGGATTAAATTGAATCCTAAAACAGAAAGTCAAATGTCCAGCTTTGAAAGTCAAACCGCCAAAACAAGAAACTGGGAAACAAGCAAGAGGAGTTGGAACCAACCGAGGAGGAGTTGGACTCCTCCGGGCCGCCAGCCCAAGGCCGAGTTGGGGAGGGACTCCTCCTCCTCGGCGCGCCAAGGACCCCCCCATATAAGGAGGGCAGGGCTCCTCCAGACACATAACTTTCTACTCTAGATCTCCGTTTAGAGCCGCTTTGGTTTAGAGCTTCTAATTGCTTTAGCCAGCGGTTTAGAGCCTTCTACTTGGTTTAGAGCCTTCTAATTGGTGTGTCTAATTACTAGACCACTAATAGCCTCTCTCATAAGCTCCACCATACTGCAAGCTTAAGGCGAAGCTCCTGGGATCTCCTCTACTTCCTGTACCACGCCGTTGTCTTGCCGAGGAGAGTACTACAACCTCCGCCTGCTGGAACAAGGGAGAGGAAGGTCTTCGTCGAGTACCGAACGTGTGACCGATCAAGGAGCGCTCTTAACGTGCCGAAGGATCGTCTACACGATCTTGAGATCGGGAAGAGTACGACTACATCACCCACGAGAATCCGATCTCGTTAAACGCTTTGGAATCTTCGAGGTAAGTTATACCATCGACTCGTTGCTACAATCTAGTAGATAGATCTTGGCTTGTTTGTTTGTATGCGATAGAATTTTTTTGTTTTCCATGCTACGAACCCTCAAAGGGTATCGAGCCGTGTCTATATGTAGATCTGTTGCACGAGTAGAACACAATGGTCATTGTGGGCGTTGATGCTTTTATTGTAGATTGCTTTTGTGTACTTTGCATCTTGCGGTATGTTGGGATGAAGCGGCCGGGCTAACCTTACATGACATCGTTCATGAGACTTGCTCCACGCTTGACATGTAACTTGTATTGCATAAGTGGCTTTATGGTGCATGTTTCTCCTAGCATAGTTAAGATCCAATTTACAACGGTGATCAACAATGCTAGTATCAATGTTGTGGTTCTTGTTCGTAAGTTAGAACGACACTTATTGAAATCCCCAAACCACGTAAAATATGCAAAGAAAGTAGCGTCTAACTTTGTTTTCAGGGGTGTGCAATGATGTGATATGGCCATGATTGTGATTATATTTGATGTATGCAATGTTCCTTATTGTAAGTCGACAACCGCAGGAGCCATATGGTTGTCTTTAATTTATGTTAAGACCAGCGTGTCTATTCAAAGTAGTTGTAATAGTTGAAGCCGGTGGGCGACAACCATGGAGAAGCGTCATTGACCTTGATGCAATGCCGGTGATGATGGAGATCATGTTCGTGCTTGAAGATGGAGATCGGAGGCACGAAGAAGAAAGGCCATATCATATCACATATATATTGAATTGCATGTGATGTTAATCCTTTATGCATCTTGTATTGCTTAGTAGACGACGTAGCATTATAAGATGATCCCTCATGCACATCAATTTCAAATCATAAAGTGTTCACCCTTAGTTAGCACCGCTAAAGCTTGTTGTTTCAAGCACCACGTGATGATCGGGTGTGCTAGATTCTGCAAGTGTATACAACGTGAGCAAGCCAGATTTGCTCATGCGTAAACTAAGGTTTGATCTTGACGAGCCTAGCATGCATACATGGTCTCGAACACGGATTACCGAAGGTAAAGCATGAATCGTATAGTAGATATGATGAACATGATGATTGTTCCATTGAAACTATATCAACTCTCGTGATGATCGGAGTTGATGTAGTGGATTTGGTCTGTGATCACTAAAACAATGTGAGGATGTTGTTTTGAGGGAGTTCACCTAGTTTAATTTCATTAATTAATTTGAACTCAATTTGTCATAAACTTAGTCTAAACTATTGCAAATATGTTGTAGATCAATGGCAGCCCTACCATCAATTTTAATGCGTTCAGAGAAAGAAAAGTTGAAAACAATGGAAGCAACTCGGATTGGTTCCGCAATTTGAGGATTGTCCTCACACTGGTAATTTGACCTATGTGCCGGATGCACATTGGTGACCCACTGCGGTGATGCTTCCGATGAAGTAAAGAATGTTTACCTCGCTAAGAATCAAGACTCCATAGTTCAAAGGTGCTATCTTGTATGGTTTAGAATCGAGCTCGTAAAAGGTTTGAAGAGTCGACCCATATGATATTGTCGAGGATCTCAAATTGATTTTTGAGACTCATGCGGCAATTGAAAGCTATGAGGCTTCAAAAATTCTTTAACCGCAAGATGGAAGAGGGCAGTCCGTCAAGGAGCATGTGCTTAAAATGTCAGGCATGCAAACAAACTTCAAAGCTTGGGTATTGTGATTCCTAATGCTTTGGGGATTTACCGTGTCCTCCAATCACTACCACCAAGTTACAAGAACTTTGTGATGAACTACAACATGCGTAACATGAACAAGACGTTGCGAACTCTTTGCCATGCTGAAATCTGCGAAGTGGAGATCAAGAAAGAGCACCAAGTGTTGTTGGTCAATAAGACCACCAAATTCAAGAAAGGCAAGTCTAAGCAAAAAGGACACTTCAAGAAGGGTGGTAAGAAAGCTACCACGCCGACGAAGAAGACCAAGGCTGGACCTAAGCCTGAAACTGAGTGCTTTTACTGCAAGGGAGAAGGTCACTGGAAGCGGAATTGCCCAAAGTACTTGGCGGATCTGAAGAACGGCAACATCAAGAAGAAAGGTATATCTGATATACATGTTATTGATGTGTATCTCACTAGTACTCGTAGTAGTGCTCGGTATTTGATAATCGGGTTCGTTGCTCATATTTGTAACTCAAACAAAAGTCTTCAGAATAAACGAAGCTAGCGAAGAACGAGGTGACGATGCGCGCTGGGAAACGGATCAAAGGTTGATGTGATCGCGGTCGCACGCTACCCCTTCATCTACCATCGGGATTAGTTTTATACTTAAATAATTGTTATTTGTGCTCGCGTTGAGCATGAACATTATATCGGGATCTTGTTTATTATAGACGGTTACTTGTTTAAATCTGAGAATAATGGTTGTTCTATTTATATGAGTAATATGTTTTATGCACATGCACCTTTGATAGATGGTCTATTCTTATTGAATCTCGATAGTGGAAATACACATATCAACAACATTGAGGCTAAACGCTTGAAATCGCGATAATTCGACCTATATGTGGCAATCGTCTTGGTCACATCGGAGTGAAACGTATGAAGAAACTCCATTCGATGGACTTCTTGAATCACTTGATTTTGAATCACTTGAAAGATGCGAAGCATGTCCGATGGGAAAAATGACTAAGACTCCATTTTCAGTATGATGGAGCGAGCTACGGACTTATTGGAAATCATACATACCGATGTGTGGTCCAATGAGTGTAGCGTCACAGTGGTTATAGTTATGTTCTTACCTTCACGGATGACTTGAGTAGATATGGGTATATCTATTTCATGAAACATAAGTCCAAAACTTTCGAGAAGTTTAAGGAGTTTCAAAGTGAGGTAGAGAATCAACGTAACAAGAAGATTAAGTTTCTACGTTCTGATCGTGGAGGTGAATATCTAAGTTACGAGTTTGGCGAGCATTTGAAGAAATGCGGAATACTTTCACAGTTGACACCGCCGGGAACACCACAGCGTAATGGTGTGTCCGAACGTCGTAATCTAACTCTCTTAGATATGGTTCGTTCTATGATGTCACTTACAGATTTACCGCTATCATTTTGGGGTTATGCATTAGAAACAGCCGCATTCACTTTAAATAGGGCACCGCCTAAATCCGTTGAAACGACACCGTATGAATTATGGTTTGGGAAGAAACCTAGATTGTCTTTCCTTAAAGTTTGGGGATGCGAAGCCTATGTAAAGAAGTTACAGTCGGACAAGCTTGAACCCAAAGCGGAAAAATGCGTCTTCATAGGATACCCGAAGGAAACTATTGGGTATACCTTCTATCATAGATCCAAGGCAAAACATTCGTTTAAGAATGGATCCTTTCTAGAGAAGGAATTTCTCTCGAAAGAAGTGACTGGAAGGAAAGTAGAACTCGACGAGGTTGTTGAACCTTCTCTCGAATTGCGAGTAGCGCAGACCGAAGAAGTTCCCGTGGTGCCTGCACCAATAAGGGAGGAAGCTAATGATGATGATCATGAAACTTCGTTGAAGTTGCTACAGAGCCTCGGAGGTCAACGAGAACTCGTACCACCTGCATTGGTATGATTCCGTTATGAATGTCATGGTGGTGGACAACACCGATGACCCCGAGACATATGAGGAAGCGATGAGCCCAGATTCCAATAAATGGCAAGAAGCCATGAACCGAGATTGGATCCATGTACGAAAACCAAGTATGGACTTTGGTGGACTTAGGATGGCCGGAAGGTCCGAGAACAAATGGATTTTCAAGAAGAAAACAGATGTCGATGGTAATGTTATTTTATAAAGCTCGACTTGTCGCAAAAGGGTTTCGACAAATTCAAGGAGTTGACTACGATGAGACTTTCTCACCAGAGCAAGCTAAAGTCCTGTGAGGATTATGTTAGCAATCGCTGCATATTATGATTATGAGATATGGCGATGGATGTCAAACAAAGATTCCTCAATGGAGACATTGATGAAGAGTTGTATATGATACAACCCAAAGGTTTTGTCGATCCTATAGATGCTAACAAGGTATGCAAACTTCAACGGTCCATCTATGGATTGAAGCAAGCATCCCGGTTGGAATCAACGCTTTGATAAGGTAATCAAAAGTTTTGGTTTTATACAAACTTATGGAGAAGCTTGTATTTACAAGAAAGTGAGTGGGAGCTCAGTAGCATTCTTAATACCGTATGTGGATGACATATTGTTGATTGGGAATGATGTAGACCTTCTTAATAGTGTCAAGGAATATTTGAATAATAGTTTTTCAATGAAGGATCTTGGCGAAGCAGCTTACATATTAGGCATAAAGATTTATAGAGATAGATCGAACGCCAAATATCATTGTCACAGAGTACATATTTGGACAAAGTTCTAAAGAGATTTGGAATGGAAGAAAGCAAGAAAGGGTTCTTGCCCATGTTGCTCAATACGACCTTGAGTAAAACTCAAAGTCCGACATCGGCGTAAGATAGAGAAAGGATGAGTAAGACTCTATGCCTCAGCCATAGGATCTCTAATGTATGCCATGCTATGTACTAGACCCGACATTGCATATGCCGTTAGTTTAACTAGCAGATATCAAAGTGATCCAGTGGATCATTGGACAAGTCAAAAACATCCTTAAGTACTTGAGAAGAACTAAGGATATGGTTCTTTCTTATGGAGGTGATGAACACTCGTTGTTAATGGTTACACCGATGTTAGTTGGAACACCGATCCGATGATTCTAAATCACAATCCGGATAATGATTTATTTTGAATGGTGCAAAGCTTAGCTGGAGGAGTGCAAAGCAAAGCGCCAGGCGAGATCTTCAACTGAATCGAATACATGGTCGCCGGAGGCTTCACAAGAAGCGATATGGATGAAAGAGTTCATTACAGAGCTGGGTGTGGTTCCAAGTGCTGGACCCAATGTCTATCTATCGTGATAACATGGGCGCCATAGCCAATGCGCAAGAACCAAGGTCACACAAGAAGTCAAGCATATCAAGCTGCTTTTCACGCTATTCGAGAACATATCCGTGATGGGGATATAAAGATTTGCAAAGTACACACGATCTGAATGTGGCGGATCTGTTGACTAAACCTCTCCCGAGGGCAAAACATGACCAACACCAAACTGCCATGGGTGTTCGTATATTACCATGTAATCTAGATTAGATGACTCTAGTGCAAGTGGGAGACTGGAGATATGCCCTAGAGGCAATAATAAATATAGTTATTATTATATCTTTGTGTTTATGATAAATGTTTACATTCATGCTATAATAGTATTAACAAGGAAACCATTAATACTTGTGTGATTTGTAAACTTAATTTGAAGTCCCTAGTATAGCCTCTATACTTTACTAGCTTGTTGGTTGATTAATGATTGTGGTTTCCATATCATGAACATTGAGATGTTATCAACAACAAGATCATATCGTTAGGAGAATGATATGGTGGACATACTCCTATAGATAAGCGTAGCATAAAGATCAAGTCATTTCATTAGTTCAATTGCTATATGCTTTCTGATACATAGTAACCTAATTCCTTCACCATGAGATCATGCATATCACCTTTACCGGATGGATGCTTTGATGACATCAAACACCACACCGTGAATCGGGTGGCTATAAAGGTGGCATTAAGTGTTCGGAAAGTATTGGTTGAAACACATGGATCAAGAGTGGATTTGTCCATCCACATGACGGATAGATATACTCGGCCCTCTCGGTGGAATGTCATCCAATTAGCTTGCAAGCATGTGACTTGGTCACAAGGGATCACATATCACGGAACGAGAAAAGAGTACTTATCAAGAACGAGGTTGAACTAGGTATGCAGAGATACCGACGATCATAACCTCGGGTAAGTAACATATCGTGAGACAAAGGGAAATTGGTATCGTATGTAAGTGGTTCATTCGATCGCAAAGTAATCGAGAAATATGTGGAGCCATATGAATTTCCAGATTCCTCTATTGGTTATTGTTCGAGAAGTGTCTCGATCATGTCCGCATAATTCACGAACCGTAGGGAGACACACTTAAGGATTCGACGTTGTTTGAGTAGTTATGGTATTATGAGAAAGAGACCGAATGTTGTTCGAGTCTCGGATGGGATCCGGATATCACGAGGTGATCCGGAATGGTCCGAGAATAAGATTCATATAAGGAAAGTCCCGCTTCGAGTTCGGGAATGATTCCGTGTTTTCATCGGAATGTTCTAGAAGGTTCCGGATTGTCCCAAGACTCGGGGAAGGGTACATGAATGTGTCATTGCTCATTGAATGATTGCATCATGTACTAAGTGTTATTGCTGTCCCAAATAAAGGATTAATTTGAATCCTAAAACAGAAAAGTCAAATGTCCAGCTTGAAAGTCAAACTGCCAAAACAAGAAACTGTGGGAAACAAGCAAGAGGAGTTTGAACCAACCTGGAGGAGGAGTTGACTCTCCAGCCGGGCGCCCAGCCCAAGGCCGAGTTGGGGAGGACTCCTCCTCCCTGGCGCCAAGGACCCCCCTCCCATATAAGGAGGGCAGGGCTCCTCCATAGACACATAACTTTCTACTCTAGATCTCCGTTTAGAGCCGCTTTGGTTTAGAGCTTCTAATTGCTTTAGCCAGTTTAGAGCCTTCTAATTGGTTTAGAGCCTTCTAATTGGTGTGTCTAATTACTAGACCACTAATAGCCTCTCTCATAAGCTCCACCATACTGCACTGCTTAAGGCGAAGCCTCATGATCTCCCTCTACTTCCGGTACCACGCCGCTTGTCTTTCGGGAATCGAGGAGAGTACTACAACCTCCGCCTGGCCGGAACAAGGAGAGGAAGGTCTCGCCGAGTACCGAACGTGTGACCGATCATGAGCGCTTTAACGTGGTGCTGGAAGGATCGTCTACACGATCTTGAGATCGGGAAGAGTACGACTACATCACCCACGAGAATCCGATCTCGTTAAACGCTTTGGAATCTTCGAGGGTAAGTTATACCATCGACTCGTTGCTACAATCTAGTAGATAGATCTTGGCTTGTTTGTTTGTATGCGATAGAAAATTTTTTTGTTTTCCATGCTACGAACCCCTACAATTACTTGCCTTTGTGCAGCCCAATCATCCTCGACCATCTGAGCAGCCACCTTCGAGGCCACATATCCAACCCTCGAATCAGGTTCCAGATCAATGAGCTATGCTAAAAACAGGACAGTTTTGCTTGTCCAACTGTTTCGCTCTTCGATTTCATCAACTATATGTTCCCCTGTCTCAACCCTAACATAGTCACATTTGCAATCATCAACGTAACAAAGAAACTTCTTGCTCGCCCCAAACCACACTATCCCCATTTTTCCACCATTTTTCTCACTTCTCTCCCATGTTTATTAGCTCTTGGGGATCAACATGTTCTAATTCCACCTCCCATTTAACAATCGTGTCTCTCTCAATGATCTGTGTGCTGCCTTCAACTAAAATAGCCCTAGAGGGAAAGAATTTGATGAAAATTTCGAATGTGTGCCGCGCAACATCGTCTCCCCTGTTTTTGGCGGGCACTATGAGCTAGCGGAAGCGAAAAAGGAGCCAAACCTTACAGAAATTAAGTGTAGAGATGTGGGATATACCGATTAGAAGTCCCCTCTCCCGGCTCCATCTCGTTCCCCTTGCCCCGTTCAGCACACCCGCCCGGCCTCCACAATCTAGCATCAGTGGGCACACTCAGATCTCGAATTGAGAAGAATGGGAGAGAAATTAGGTTTCAAATGGCACTCACCACCTTCGCCGTCAAACGAAAGCGCTACCACCTAAAAGAATTGCCCTGCCGCCGGCGCCGGTGCCGAGAACAATGAGTGAGGTCCGCCGTCGCCATCGGGGAAGCTAAAGTAAGTGTGACACACACTCTCGGTCGGAAGCGGTTGGTTTGACTGGCTGTCCCAACCGACTAGTTTGTCTTAACCCTAATCTTGGAGCAAAGTTAAATGTGTCCTTAATGACCGTTTTATGGCTTGTGTGGCCCTGGGCTATTAGCTGCCTCAGAAACGTTGCATGCGAGCTATTCTTTGCAACAATGTCATGTTCTGTCCAATTCCGTGGAAAGACGTCACATGGGATATATAAGCCCCCATGTCACGCGGCCTCTACTTGGACAAGAGCGAGGTGGTAGGGACCTGCAACAGCATCATCTGCATCTATAACCCCTTCAGCGGCTTCAGCGGCGTCGTTCTGCACAACCTGTTGACCTGCGATAGCCTATCAATCCCAAGACTCCCGGCACGGCAGCAGTGCAGCCCCCGGGCGTACGGATTCACACACGATGATGCGACGGGGCGGTACATGGTTGTGAACGTGGGTTTCTTCGGCCGGGTCATGGTGTTCATGCTCGGTGAGGCGTCTTGGCGGGACGTGTCCACTGACGGTTGGTGTTGCAGCCCCGAGGACGGTTTTGTGACCATCGACAACACATTGTACTGGGTTGTGAAGTTGATGGACGGTGGGGTGCATGTCATATCTCTGGACCACGATGGTGAGCGGGCCACGTCCGTCATTCCCCTACCGTCATCCGAACAAGCCGGTAGCTGGAGCTTGATGCAGGTGCATGGGATCACCTTTAGGTCCCCTTCTTTTTTCTTGGCAGCTTTTCGACCAGCTTCTCCCAGAATCTCATCTGCCAAAATCGTTTATACTTTTAAATTGACATTGAAACTACTAGTTAAGAAGTTTGAACGAATTTGGAAGATGAGATTCTGGGAGAAGCTGGTCGAGGGTAGCTTCTGGGAGAAGCTGGCCAAGAAGCTAAAAAGAAGGGGGGCTTAGCTTTGTATCACCGAGGCTGGACAAGGCAGAGGTGTGGGTCATGAAGCATGGAGCATCGATGAATGCTAAGCATGCCGGGTGGAGCCACTGGTACAGCGTAAAGGTCCGGCACACGCCGCGGCATGAACCACAGTGGTACGACCATCAACATCTCACATTGCCGCAGTTTTCTCATCAAAGCAATCATATCCTGACGTGGGAGTGGTCATACACCATGGGAGCTTGTGTATTGTACCGACACAAGCCGAACAATGACACGAGAAAATCACAACATGGTAAGGTGGAGATCAACAAGAGGCCAGACGTTCGACTATGTCGAGACCATGGAGCCGTTGAGTGTGTATAAGTGCTGGTGAAAATAATGATGTACTAGGAAAGATGGCGCGGCGACATGCCGCGCCCGTGGCAAATATTTTCTATCTGAGTGTATAATTAAATAGGATGTTGATCACAACACGAAAAACATAAAGTCACTGGTACATATATTCACAGCGTATTACATGGTAGATTACAACTGATTAGATGACACTATTAAATATAGGAAGAGAGAATGGTGAGCTTTTGGTTAGCATGAGGAGATCGATGACTGGAGCAAGCTCAGCTTCGTCCTCAGATGAGATTGATGCCCAGCATCGGTTGGCCTGCAAGAAACACAACAGAGAACATAGAGTTAGAAATCAAAAGTAAACAGAAAACGTGACCTGCTCACTAGTAGAAAAAGAGTCATTCGTCCATCCCAGTTCGGAGCATTAATCCCGGTTATAGTTGGACCCGGGACTAATGTGAGCATTAGTCCCGGTTCCAACGGCTAGAACGCCAGCAATCTTTAGTCCCGGGTCAAACGGGACCTTTAGTCCCGGTTCGTATCACACGCTTTAGTAAAGTCTCACACGCGATGCTAGGGCCGGCTGGGCAGCTTTAGTTAATTCTCACATGCTAAAAGGTGACCCGGCGGCTAAGCAACAACATGGCTGCTTCCTTTTACTATTAATCAACTGTCTCTTGTTTGAGTATTATTTTCGTTGTCCACGACGATTATTGGATTTTTTTTGTTAACGGCACTAACTTTAAAATTTCCCCTTCTGTGTGAGGGAACATGTTTTTTTATAGCAAAGGACGAGGCGACATGTGATCCCATGTTATCCATGGCTAGTTGCCCGTGGTTATCCAAATGCTCTGAAGCTTAGCAAAGCTTTTGTTTGCGCGGCTTGAGGATTTTTTTTAGTTGTTACAAAAATTAACAAGATTTAGTGATTTAGTTGTTACAAAAATTAATAAATATAAATTTCGACATAATTTACAAAAAATGTTATAAAAATTGAAATGGCCATAACTTTTGTATACCATGTAAAAAAAGTACAACCTATCAAAACGTGCAGAAAAAATTAGCTCTTTGATTTCAACATACTTAGGCCGTTTTGGATTCTTAAAATTCAAAAAAAAAGTTATTTCAGAAATTAACTTATTAGTATTTTTTATGTCATATTTGAATTCCTCGCATTTTTTTTTATAATAATGGATATATTATTTGTTAAATTTCGATTTACAGATTTGAAGATATTGTTTATGTCATATTAAATGTATAAATGGCAAAAATGAATAAAATATTAATTTAATTAGTTTTTTACTTTTATTATAATAAAATATTATTATTAATTATTTATTGTTGTTTACTATAAATAGTTGTTCTTAATTTCAAAAAATAAAAATGTGTCACATATCGATATGAGTTAATAGGATTGATATACTAGTCTTGACAACAAGATATAACGGTCCTTCGCGCAGGTGGGAGAGATGGAATGAAGAAGTTAAGCGTGCTGAGGGTGGAGTAGTGCTAGGTTGGGTGACCGGATGGGAAGTTTGACCGTAAGTATGATTTGAATTAAGATTAAGTATAATTAGTGTTTAAAATAAGAGATGTGAGAGATTAACAAGTCAAATAATTCAAAGGTTTAAGAAAAAATTGAAAAAAAAATCAAAATTTTTTTTTTGGAAAAAAAATAAAAATAAACCTTTAGTCCCGGTTCGTATTGGTAATGCCCCCCTCGCACGGAGGAGCGGCCACGTGTGCACCCTTTTGTCCCGGTTGGTGGGGCAACCGGGACTAAAGGTTCAGGCTTAAGTCCCGATTGCCCCGTCCCGGTTGGGCAACCGGGACTAATGCCCCTTACCAACCGGGACCAATGGGTCGTTTTCTACTAGTGGCTCTTATAAATCAAGTGACCAACAATTCAACACTTTTGGCATAGATTATCACAAAACTAACACAATAAGATACACATAACGTATCATCGAGACGTTTTATGTCCCATAGGAGGGAAATTAAATTTCCTCAAGACTAAGACATTATTCTTGTAAGAACTCAAACAAATTATGCACTATGACAGCGTGAGGAAATTATAGTTCATACTTAGATTAATAGATGCTGCTCTCTCAGAAATTCAAATTGATTCTGCATCGAGAAAGTCGAATGCCTGGATTTGTAGTGGAATATCTCATAGTCAAAAACAATGAAGTCAAATTCGTATAAGCTTGATGTGTTTCTTGATCCATGTGTTCCCCAATGTGTTCAAAGCGCGCAAGGACTTACCACTGATAGCTTCAGCGAGACACACCTTTGACATGAAAAATCCGAATATTTTCTCCTTTGACCTATATGCATGTATAATTTTTTAGTGAAGGAAGACACACACTACGATAAAAATAGAGAAGTGAACAGTGCAACGCACATGAATATTTGATTTCCTACTATGAATATAAGAGTATTTAACTTTTAGTTCTCAAAAAAGATATACCATAGAAGGAAACAGAATGAAGGAAACAACTGTTGTTGTTGTTGTTGTTGTTGTCTGATACCTGAACGGAATAAAGGAAACAATTGTTGTCTGATATACCTGAAAGAATACCATCCATCAATTGAAACTGGAGCTACTTGATATAAATGGAGCAAATTAAATAGCATTGGTATTAGGAATCAATATACAGCACATACTTTTTTAGAAGTGTTCTATAGAGTCTGCTGACAAAAGAAAAAATAGACTTACCACTGATAGCTTCAACGCAAAATCCGAATATTTTCTCCATTGACCTATATGCAAGAATAACTTTTTAATGAAGGCACACAGTGCGATGAAAATAGAGAAGTGGTATTAGGAATCAATATATAGCGCATACTTTCTTAGAAGTGTTCTATAGAATCTTCTGGCAAAAGAATAAAATAGACTTACCACTGATAGCTTCAGCATAAAATCCGAATATTTTCTCCGTTGACCTATATGCAAGAATAACTTTTAATAGGTGCAACCGTATGGAGACGGTAGCACAGGATTTATTCAACCTTGGCGACCTGTTTCTAAGATTTTAGCATGATGGATCAACAATTTACATTTAGACTTTCGGTTTTTGAGTGGTTGATACATGTATCAAACCTTAGTGATCCTTGAGCTGTACTGAATCTGTTTTTGAATAAAGCAATAAAAAGGCTATATGCATCGACCGATGCAGAGGCCGGGTAACCCCCATTACGAAAAAAATAAGAGCAACACATATGTACATGTTCATATGGAACAGAAAAAACAATCAATTATGTTATTAAAAGTGCAGGCTTAAAGCTAACAATCAGAATACTTGGGTTTTATTTTATTTTTCCACGTGTCAGAAGCATGAAAAATATTGTGGCGTGGAGGAACCGATTATCCTTCTACAAATACAACTGGATTTCTTATACTTGTTGTCTCACTAAACAGCTCTCATAATAATTCATAGTTCTCGTGTGCATCGTATCCATACTGGACTTCAAGACATGTCTATTAGACTCACAGGTAAGAAGCTAACCTTCTGATGGTGATGAATTCATATTCCAAAGACGCGTCATCCAAAAATTAAGCTGCTTCAACGGGTAAAAAATCTATAACAAAAGAAAATCACTGTTAGACCCCACACCAAGAAAAGTAACCAGAAACCATTCTGAACTGGTAACCTCCATTAGAGCATTAAGCACGGAGAATAAATATCAACAATGCCTCATCGAGTGAAGGGTAACTGTCAGTGGTATATCCACTGAAACTCAACAGGGAGGTTGCCTCAGTACTGCTAGTAAGCATTTGGTCGAACACACAGTATGCAATATGGAAAAAATATTGTTTTAAAATGAGCAGAAATCGTATAGAGAAAATCAATGGAGTGCCCTGAAATCGAGTGAAGCATCGAAGGGAGAGAGCGAGAAGGAAGAGAGAGACGCACCGCCCATGTAAGTACGTTGACCTCCTCCTGGTCGTCCCCTACCTCCAGCAGCATACCGAGGTCCTTGATGATGTAACACACGACGCCTCCGGATGCGCGGGCTTGGCCATAGATGTCCAAGATGCGAGACCTGCCACGCCTTGGACCCCACGTCCACGAACTGACACACGTTGGGCCTAGCGGCATCGGTGAAGGCCAGGGACTCGCCTAGGCTGACCATGGCGCCGGCGGCCGCCATCTGGTTGGCGGTCTCGCTACTCTGGCTGCTCTCGGGTGAGCCCATGTAGGTGGACCAGCTGAGTTGGGCGAGGAGTGGGGCGAGCTAGGTCACCACGACCTAATCCCCACCAGTGAGAATGGCGAGGAGCTCGACGGCGGATTGCAGAGCGCGAAGACCAACGTCATGGAGGAGGGAGGAGAAGAGCTGGCCGATGCAGGGGAAGCGCTCGTTGTCATCGTGCTGTCGCTGGCCGTCGAACTCCAGCTCCGCGGCCAAGGGGATATTTTGGAAGAGAAAATTTCGGCCTTGGCTAGAGATCTAAAGGCCGGTGCCTAGGCTCTCCCGCTGCTCCCCGCCGGTGCCGTGGCTCTCATGTTGCTCATTCCGGTGCTGTTGTCCCTAGCGTGAGACGGCGCGAACCACCTGGGCCAGAGATCTAGAGCATGCCGAACCACCTGGAGATTGCAGAAGCGACGGGGCGTCGCCTCCACGGACCACGCGGCTGTACTGATAAGAAGAGGAGGGCGCTGTCGTCCGCACAACCATCTACCTTGGAGAGAGAGGAGGGCGAGTGACATCACGGTGGCCAAGAGGGCGCTGGTATTAGGGAGGACGATGGCGGCGATGATGGGGAGGAAGATGAGCGACCTCGGCGGCGTGGGGAGGAAAGGAATTGCGATGTGGGCGAGGTCGACCGCTTTGGACGAACCATCCAGAAGACATGGGAAAGGTGGGCAAAAAAAAGGGCACTGTAGATTGGATTACTGTAGATGCGCGGATCTACAGTGTAAATTGCTGATTTGGCACATCTAAACCATCGCTGAAGTGCTTGACTTTCATATATGTAGTAATTGATATTTCATTTGCATGGTCTTGGATATGGCATACGAAAATTAGTTCGTGAAGTTTTGCTTGCTTGAAAGTTTCTGCACTATAATACATGCACTTCATCGAATGAATCCATGTCCAACAATTTTCTGGTGAAGAACCGTTACCCGTTTTATCTCTTTGTTTGGCCAAAAGACTCTTTACCTATACCAAGATGGTTAAAATTATTAGCAAATTTGTGTTAATTTAATCCAACTAAATACCGCTGACACCAAAATTCCAGAGATTTACTATACCATAGGAAAAGTAGGAAAGCAGTAGAAAAGTAAGTGATAACACATGCATGTCCTCGACGAATTCCCCAGATGCATACGGAAAGGAGGAATCACTTACCGGCTAAGCAACTCATTGTCGTTGTTCTCCGTGTATGGTTGCAAGCGGCAACATGTATAAGCGCCTGAAAATAAGAACTTAATTTAAACTGTATGATTTTTTTTAAAAGAACTACAACTTGCCTAATTAATTTTAACTAGGAAGCGGGACAGATCGGGTGCCGCCCCTTAAGGCATCTCCACCGGTCGACCCATCCGGTCGCCCCAAACGGTCAGTTTCTATCTGTTTGGGTCGGGCCACGGTTGATTTGGGAAGGGGTCCGACCCGTCCGGCCAGCTGCCCAGCGGCGCGACACATTTATCCACGCTTGGCCAGCGCTGGCCAGGGCTGACCAGTGATTTCATATGTTTGCAAATATTATCACATAATTAATTTTTAGGATGCAAATAAACTAGACTAGATAATTAAATTAAATAGTGCTTACATATAGATAGAAAATAACTAAAACGTCAATAAAATTACACAAAACAAATAAAGGATTAAACATTGAGATTTCCCGCACGAGCCCATATATGCACAACCAAATCTAGTTGAAGCCGTTCATGGGTTTGCCCGTGACGCAAATTTTCATGCACTTGCATGCAATCTTCCCAAGACGCTAGACCTGGCTCTGGCTCAACCAACTGACCCTAAAAGTCCCAACCTTGGTACAAGATGCCGTCATCACGCTCGTCCTCGACGATCATGTTATGCATGATGACAAAAGCAGTCATCACATCCCACATCCTCTTTGTGCTCCAGGTTCTAGAAGGGTACCGAACAATACCCCACTTGACTGAAGTACACCAAATGCTCGCTCCAAATCCTTCCTAGCGGCCTCTTGCTCTTTCGTAAACCTCTTGCACTTCTCATCTCCAGGATTACAGATTGTCTTCACAAAGGTGGTCTGGTAGGGGTAGATACCGTCAGCAAGATACTAACCCATATCATATGGATTGTCATTGATCTGATAAGAAATCTATGGGGCATTGCTTTCTGCCAGCCTAGCAAACACCGGAGACTGGTGCAACACATTGATGTCATTGTTTGCTATAGCCATGCCAAAAAAGGAGTGTCAGATCCAGAGATCCCGTGATGCAACAACCTCTAGTATGACAGTGCACCCCTCTGCATGTCCTTTGAACTGTCCTTGCCAACCAAAGAGACAGTTCTTCCACTGCCAATGCATGTAGTCCATGCTGCCAAACATAGCAGGAAACCCCCTTCTCTCGTTGATGGACAAAAGATAGGTAGTGTCTTTGGTGTTTGGATCTCTTAGGTAAACTTTGCCAAACATCACAATCACCACGCTGCAAAACCGGTACATAGACTCATGGCATGTGGACTCGCTGATGGGCATGTAGTCGTCGAGGAGGTCACCGGGAACTCCATATTCAAGCTAGTGAATGGCAGCAGAACATTTTTGGTAAGAGGAGAGGCCAATCTTACCGGTGAAATCGTACTTGGCCTCAAAGTAGTTATCGTACTCCGTCACCCCATTGAGAATTTACAAGAACAGGTCCCTCGACATCTGATAGCGGGAACAGAATGCCTTCTCTTTAAATATCGGATTAGTTGGATGGAAGAAGTCCTTGTAAAGGCGTATGTGTCCATCTTCTCGGTCACGCTCCTGGTTGGCTTTGCTCCTTTATATAGATAGGATAGATGTCAGGGATAGGTCGAGTCGGTTACAGATTAGGGTTTAACCCTTTGAACTTCTATCTAAACCTGGTTGTGTTCTCCAAGGAGTCACATCCTTCATGGACCTAGGTCATCTGAATCCTTCCTGGACCTTGTCATCCAGAGCGGGTGAGTATATGGGCTTCTTCTAGGCTGAACCAGGTACGCTAACATTAGGTACTCGTAGGACATATCCATGTCAGTAACTCACTGTGTACTTCCCTTGCTGCCACACTTGTCGTATTTATCCCCTCATAGGGTTTATACCATAATGGAATGAACTTGTAGTAATTTGGAAACAATGGGAACTTTGCTTTATACCTACTTTATTGTCTTGTTTTAGGTTTCTAGTCTGATTTTGTTAGGACACAGCGAGTCTGACCCAGCGGCATTAGAGTCTTTGGAAGTCAAAATTAGTGTCTAGAGCCATATTGCTTCAAACTGTCGGGTTATCTCCGCAGCGTGTCACCGCCCATCCCTATCAGTATTCACAACAATGAGAGCACAAGGTCTTCATGCCTTTTGATTAGGAAAATATTGTCCTTCCTTTTTTGTTGTGGACGCCGCGTTGTCCTTGTTCAATCTGCAATATTTAAAAGATGTAGAGATTAATTTTAAAAAGGTTATGATATCATTTTACTTTTAATACTAAAAGATTTTATTTGTACCATATTTTGTTTATTTTTTTCCAAATTCCACCGATCTATTAATAATCATCAACAACAGTACAAAAAGCCTTAAAAGCAATAGAAACAAATAGGTCATTGGACCACCTAGCGCGACTATAGACCCTTGTACGATCTGAAGGCGCGTCGCCGTCTTTGTCCCTCTATCACCGGAGCAGGCAAAGCTTGTCGTAGTTGATCTTGTTGCAGTAGACAGACGGAAAGTTGTTGTGCTAAGGTCTCGTAGGACCAGCACACCAAATCAGCTACCATCGCCGAAGATGACAACCGTAGATCGGAAGAGGCTGACCTCAAACCACACAAACGAATACGGAAAAATGACGAATACGGAAAATGATCGGATCCCAAGAGATCCGCGGACACACGGCTCCTCCCGCCGACGCTTAGATGCACCATCGGAGCAAGAATAGAGCGGGAAGGACCTTATTCTAACTTTATAACATAGCCTTCGTCTCAACATCCCGAAGAAGACGCTGAAAAAAGGCTAAACAAAAACGAAAGCCCACCTGCCGGCAAGAGGCCGTGGTCCGCCATATCTCCAAGGCCCTAAGGGCACCGGATGCGAAGCGTACCGCCGGCAAGGGGACGAAACCCTATATGGGTAGCTGGTCGCTTGTCAATCGTTAGCGGCTGCCCCTCAGGTACGTACCGGTTCGGTAGTTATGATTTATATGAAGATGGTTCAGCCGATACTAAGTTTCATATGATATATATATATATATATATATATATATATATATATATATATATATAGTTTCAAATGTTATACGCATAAATTTTCATTGAACTAGACATACTTGAAGGTATATTTACCTAAGTTACATATACCTAAGTATCACATACCTAAGATATACATACCTCACTAGTAGAAAAATGAACCGGGACTAGTGTTAGCACTAGTCCCGGTCTGTAAACTTTGTAACGGCTAGATAGCGCCACATGACTAGTCCCGGTCCATGGGCAACCTCTAATCCTGGCTGGTAACACAAGCCGGGACTAGAGCTCTTGTGAGACCCATGGCTATATTTAGTCTGGGTTCTTGTTACCACCCGGGACTAGAGATCAATATCTAGTCTGGGTTTTTTTACCACCCGGGACTATATATTACCACTATATATCCCTCTTCGACCCTACACAAAAGCATGGCCATTTCCTCCAAGCTACAGCTCAAGTTCATCCTCATTTTTTGTCCAATTGGTGGCAACTTTCAATCCAAGCTTTGTCAAGATTAGGTGGCATCATCTATCAATCCAAGCTTCTAAAATAGTTAGAAACTTCAAGGTTTCATCTCTTATTGTTATAGTTTAGCTCAGTGCTCTAGAAGTAGAGAGGGATTTCATGCTTAGAATTGTAGAGGCAATTTTAGATGTGTAATTTTAAGCATAGTTTGATTATACAAAAAGTTACTGAAAGTTGAGATGTGCATTTTAAGAGTTTCGGATCTCATAATTGAATAAGGTTTTCACTGCTAGAGCAATAATTAAATAGTCAAAAAATTTATATTAATAGTTTTGTCCAATTCAAAAATTAGTGCATGTAAAATTTTAGATTTGTAAAAGTAATTGTAGTAAAAATGATCCAAACTTTTTATATGATAGAAAATTTTAATTATAATGCAGATGAGCCGAGAATGGATATACGATGCTCCCCGAATGTCTGAAGCGTTCATTAAAGGCGTGCATTCTTTCCTTGATATGGCTGAGGCAAACAAGCGGAATGGTTTTATGTGTTGTCCGTGTCGTGTCTGTCGGAATAAGAAGGATTACTCTTCATCCAAAACCATTCACATCCACCTGATTCAATCAGGTTTCATGTCCTGCTATATTTGTTGGACAAAGCATGGAGAAAGTGGGGTTATGATGGAAGACAACGAAGAAGAAGAAGAGAACGATGACAACTATCCAATGGTTTCCTTAATATGGTGGTACTACACTAGAAGACAATGAACAAGAAGAAGGTGAAGAACGGGAATTAGATGAGACTGCTGATGGTCTTCGTCAGGCCATTCTTGATGCACGGAGCGAATGCGAAAATGAAAACGAGAAGAAGTTGGAGCGCATGTTAGAGCATCACAAAAAATTGTTATACCCAAATTAGAAAGATGGCAACACAAAGCTCGGTACCACACTGGAATTACTGCAATGGAAAGCAGAGAATGGTTTATCTGACAAAGGATTTGAGAAGCTACTAAAAATTTGGAAGAAGAAGCTTCCAAAGGATAACGAATTGCCTATCAGTACATATGAGGCAAAGAAGGTCATCTGCCTAGAGGTGCAGAAGATACATGCATGCATTAATGACTGCATACTATATCGCGGTGAGGATTACGAGAATTTGGATGCATGCGATATCTGGCGCATTGCGTTATAAGATCGACAAGATGACCCCCGGTGATGTTGACGGCGAGCGGTGCCCCAGGAAGAGGGTTCCGGCAAAGTGATGTGGTATGCTCCTATAATACCATGGTTGAAACATTTGTTTAGAAAAAAAGAGCATGCCAAGTTGTTGCGATGGTACAAAGAAGAGCGCAGGAAAGACTCGATGTTGAGACACCCCGCTGATGGGTCGCAATGGAGAAAAATCGATAGAGAGTACCCGAGCTTTGCAGATGACGCAAGGAACTTAAGGTTTGGTGTAAGTACATATCGCATGAATCCTTTTGGAGAGCAGAGCTGCAGCCATAGCACCTAGCCTGTAACTCTATGTATATATAACCTGCCTCCTTGGTTGTGCATGAAGCGGAAGTTCATTATGATCACAATGCTCATCCAAGGCCCAAAGCAACACGGCAATGACATTGATGTGTATCTAAGGCCATCAGTTGAAGAACTACTACAGTTGTGGCACGACGAAGGTGTTCGTATGTGGTATGAGCACAAACAAGAGCCATTTAACGTACGGGCGTTGTTGTTCGTAACCATCAATGATTGTCCTGCTCTTAGTAACCTTTCAGGACAGTCAAACAAGGGATACAATGCATGCACACATTGTTTAGATGATACTGAAAGTATATATTTGGATAAAGGTAGGAAGAATGTGTACCTGGGGAATCATCGATTTATTTCGGCCAGGCATCCCTCAAGAAAGAAAGGCAAGCATTTCAATGGTGAGGCAAATCACCGGAAGAAGCCTATCCGCCATACTGGTGATGATATATTTGGTATGGTCAAGGATCTAGAAGTAATCTTTGGAAAGGGCCCTAGCGGTCAATCTATTCCAAATGACACTGATGGACATGTGCCTATGTGGAAGAAGAAATCTATATTTTGGGAGCTACCCTATAGGAAAGTTCTAGAGGTCCACTCTGCAATCAACGTGATGCACGTGACGAAGAATCTTTGCGTGAACCTGCTAGACTTTATGGGCGTGTATCGAAAGATAAAAGATATGCCAGAAGCACGGCAGGACCAGTAAGGTATGAAAGACGGAGACGGCATGCATCCAATAAAGACAGATAAAGGACGTCTAAGTGCTGCCAGCTATGCTCTTACCAAAGAAGAGAAGGAAATTTTTTTGAAGTCCTAAGCAGTATGAAGGTCCCGTCTGGCTTCTCGTCGAATATAAAGGGAATAATAAATATGGCAGAGAAAAAAAATTCTAGAACCTAGAGTCCCATGACTGCCACATGCTTATGACGCAATTGCTTCTGGTTGCATTGAGGCGGATTCTACCGGAAAATGTTCGACTGCCCATTGTGAAGCTATGTGCATTCCTCAATGTTATTTCTCATAAGGTAGTCGATCCAGAAATTCTACCGAGGTTACAGAATGATGTGGTCCAGTGTCTCGTAAGTTTTGAGCTGGTGTTCCCACCATCCTTCTTCAATATTATGACGCATCTGCTGGTACACCTAGTTGACGAGATTACCATTTTGGGTCCTGTATTTCTACACAATATGTTCCCCTTTGAGTGGTTCATGGGAGTCTTGAAGAAATATGTTCATAACCATGCTAGGCCAGAAGGAATCATCTCGAAGGGCTATGGAACAGAGGAGGTCATTGAGTTTTGTGTTGACTTTATTCTTGATATTAAGTCAATTGGTGTTCCTGAATCACGGCATGAGGGAAGGCTGAGTGGAAAAGGCACACTAGGAAGGAAATCAATAATATGTAGGGACGAACATTCTTTCACTCAAGCACACTACACGGTTCTGCAAAATTCCACCTTGGCAGCTCCGTATATAAAGGAACACAAGAATATTGTACGATCAAACAACCCGGGAAAGCCTGAATCCTTGATTAGAGATGAACACATGAAGACTTTTGGCGGTTGGTTGTAAACACATCTCATGAATAACAACACTATTTGCACCATCTTCGACTATATGGACTTTCCAAGGGTACGAGATAAATGGGAATACATTTTACATGATCGCCCAAGATAAAAAGAGCACCAACCAAAACAGTGGTGTCCGCTTTGATGCAACAAACGACAATGGGTCAAAGGACACATATTATGGTTACATAGAGGAGATATGGGAAATTTACTATGAACCTGCTTTGAAGGTCCCTTTGTTTCGGTGCAAATGGGTCAAGCTAACAGGAGGCGGGGTTGAGGTAGATAAAAAATACGGAATGACAACAGTAGATCTCAACAATCTTGTGTACAGGGACGAACCATTCGTCCTAGCCAACGATGTGTCTCAGGTTTTCTATGTGAAGGACATGTCTACCAAACCAAGAAAAAGAACATATAAGCAAACGAATACATCATAAAACGATGAGCCAAAGCGCCACATAGTTCTTTCAGGGAAAAGAAATATCGTAGGAGTGGAGGACAAGACAGAGATGTCAGAAGATTATGAAAAGTTTCATGAAATTCCTCCGTTTGTACTGAAGGATGACCCAAGCATCATGTTACTTGATGAAGATGCTCCATGGTTAAGGCCGCACGGACATAATAAGCAAGTCATATGATGTATTTTGAATTTTTCCTTCGACGGTTTTTTAGATGCAATCAATATGTACATATGTATATCATTTTGTGAAGCTTTTACCAAGTTTGTTATATTTTCTGTTTTATAAGAATAAATATACTAACTTTCCCTCTGACCGAAGCTTTTAGTCCCGGTTGTAGCCACTAACCGGGACTAAAGATATTTACCGCCATTTCCCACTGCTTCCCGCCATGTTTTCCCGCCCTTCCCCTCTGACCGAAGCTTTTAGTCCGGTTGTAGCCACTAACCGGGACTACAGATATTTCTCGCCATTTCCCACCGCTTCCCGCCCTTCCCCTCTGACCGAAGCTTTTATTCTTGCCACAAGGTCATGCCACAAGTGTCAAATACTACCAAGTGCATAACCAACAAGTTATAAGACCTAAACTAGACAAATATTACAAGATCATCAACTCCGAGTGCTCCACAAGCTCATGCTCCATCGTGAGATCCTACAAGTTCAAGACAAGCACATAAATATGACAAGTAAAATCATTAATATGTACAAGTTTCTAGGCAAGTTGATGGAAATGGCAATAACATGGGATTTTGACGAGTCTCATGGCAAATTACATCAATATGACAAGTAAAATCACGAATATCTACAAGTCCCATGGCAAGTCTAGAATTTCTATAAGTGTCATGGCAAGGCTAAAATTTCTACAAGTGTCATAGCATGGCTAAAATTTTGACAATGGCATAGAATTATCTATAAGTGTCATGGAATTGCTAAATTTGCTATAAGTATCATGGCAAGGCTAAATTTCCTACAAGTGTCATGGAATTTCTAAATTTTCTATAAGTATCATGACAAGGCTAAAATTTCTACAAGTGTCATATCATGGCTAAAATTTCTACAAATGCGATGGCATGGATAAATTTGACAAGTATAAGAAAACAAACCTGGAGGACTCTGATTCAGCCTCCGGACGACCGACGGATTGTTGACGGTGAAATACGGCGCTGGTTGTTCGATCCACCGGCGGACCCACCAGCGGCGACATCGCATCGTCCATCCGCAAAGATTGGAAATTGTGAGCATTAGACAATAAGGCAAGATTGAAAATTGCAGCATTGGACAATAAGACACTTGATCACTTACCCACGAGAAGGCAAAAGGAGGAGTGGAAGAGTCCTGGTTGAGAATTGATGAGCATTTGCTGTGTCATCCACCGCATCATCGCCCTGTTGCTCAAAGAACCCTGCTGATGGGCCATCTGCTTCTCCAGTTGCTGCTGCCGCTGATCGGCCGCCTCTCTGCGTGCCCTATCAGCGGCAATCTCCTCCTGCGTCGTGTCTCCATGATTAGATGAACATTGAAACACAAAAAATGTAGTAAAACATAGATGACCGAGGAAGAACATACGCGTAACTGCTCGAGAGCTACAACCGAAGGCCGTGGGCGGGTCTCTATAGCAGGCTGGTCGCTCGTCCTACCACGCCGGACCTGGCGCATAGATGGGATGGTCTTAGGGTCGACGGACCCGTGACCGATCCATAGGCGACCATTCTTCTGGCCTTCTCCACAAAGACGGGCGACCTCGGGGTCGAAAGGCGGTCTGGTTAGAATCTTCTCCATGCACCTCCTTGTACTTCTCGTGGTACTTCTCACCCGGAGCTGGCTCCTCGCTCATCCATAGGCTCCTGCCTAGGCTCATCCAACGTATGTGTCTTCTTCCAAACGGCAAACACGGACGACTCTTGACCTGTCTTTATTTTCTGCACAAAAGAG
Organism: Avena longiglumis; assembly: GCA_030063025.1. Taxonomy (NCBI): domain Eukaryota; kingdom Viridiplantae; phylum Streptophyta; class Magnoliopsida; order Poales; family Poaceae; genus Avena; species Avena longiglumis. The sequence goes on from CP125974.1 coordinate 84,315,538, forward strand.
CACGGGTTAAGTGAAGGGGACTCCAAAGGCTAAGTAAAGAATAAAATTACAAGCAAGAACAAATAAAGCATTTTCTCACCTCTTTTGCCTAAGAAGGGCGAGGATGCTGCCTTGGTGTGATCCACCCCCATCTCCTCGCCGCTTCTTTGCATCCAGTGTTTCTGGAGGTAATTGGGGTGTGTCCACCACGCTACCATTGTCGTGAAGCACCGTCATTACCACGAACCGAGGAGGGTTCTACTTCCACAAGACACACGATTAGTACAATAGAAAATAGAATAAGGTCAAGAAATCAATAAAACAAAAATGCAACTACTGCAGTATCGCCACTCAAGAGCATCTCCCGGGCTTGGCTCTTGTTCATCCAAATCTTGCGATCGCCGAACCAGTTGCGAACGCAGTTCACGCGTGCCTCGTAGTGCATGTCTTGCACCTTCCTCTTGGCAAGCTCGTGAACAATCATCAAACACTCCCTTTTGCGCGTCCTGTCCATGTCGAAGAACTTCTACAAGTATGCACATAGGGAAAAAAGGGGGTCAAAGGCGATTGAATTATGACAAGCCTCGACGGATGTATCATATTGTCGAGGTATTCGTTTCTTCATCGCCCATCGCACCGCTGGGCAAGATCTCGATCATGAAGAGTCGGAGCCTCGGTATGATTGGAAGATACCGAAGAATGTTTTGGGCAACCCCGGTCTGCCTCTTCTGACCATCACCATCGGGATCGACCTCAAAGTACCTAGAGGATTTGCAGCGGATACAATAATTTGTCTTAGCATGCTCCTTTGTGAATAGCATGCATCCCTTCGGACAAGTGTGTATCGGCTCATATGACATCTTAAGGTCACGGAGGAGTTTGGTCGAATAGTAGAAGTTCTCCGGCAAGAGGTGCCCTTTCGGCAGAATGCTGCCAACGACGGCAAGCATATCATCAAAGTCCTCTCTGGTCAAGTTCCTGTGGCTCTTGAAGGCCAAAAGGCGAGCTATGGCATCCAGTTGGGTAACATCTCAGATGTGCATGAAGGGGTCTCGTGAGGCAAACAAAGTCTCGTAGTACTTTGCCGTGTTTTCCTCCGGCTCCTCACTTGTCTCCGCCTCGAGGAGTCTCCGCCTACATGAGGGCTTTCAGCGCATTAGCATTCACAAAGTTTTCTATGCACCTATCAAACCAGCATCAAATTCTTCTCCCCTTGGTGACTCACTGCCGACCGCCGTGACTCCTCCTAGCACGTTTCGCTAACTTTTCACCATGGAATGTCCAAGTCTTATAGGATGGTGTGAACCCGTAATTGAGCAGTGAGTACTCACATCATCCTTCGAATGTGTATTCAGGTTGTTGCATCTTGCAAGGCGTAAAATTCTTCCGGTCTCTGGGACGAAATGCCCGTTCACAAAGTCCTCGGCCTTTTCTTGCCATTCCGAGGTAAAGTCCCACTTCATCGACATAGCCATCATACATCCAAATACGATTCTCCATCCTCTAATCAGTACCAAAACGACATATATAATGCTTTCAATTAATCATGCCATATAAATAAATCCGTATTAGTTCGGTTAATTTTAGCAAACATATATTTTACGCCATAAATATATCCACCTATCTCTAATAGGTAAAGAGGGTCCTATCAACCGCCGGATCCAGATTGAGTATGTTCTCCTGCTCTACCCGATCCGACAGAATTTCGGCACCTCCCCGCTGCTCTCCCGATACACGTCTCGGCAAAAAGCCAAGAGGGATGTGCATCCGGAGAACAACAGGGAGGCGCAGCCGAAATCCTATCTCGGACTGGAGTAGAACAAGGAAAACATACCCAACTACGCATCCACCGGCTGTCCCGATAAATGCCGTAAGAGTTACGCTTCATAATATGCGAGACCACTAATGCATATTTATCCGCGTAACCCTTACAGCCGGGAAGAGACGCCTAGGTAACGCGACAGACTTGGTGATCTACACACGAAAATAACCCTAGGTATTTGCAAGATAGGAGAATAGATTTTTACCCTTGAAGCGTGATCGAGAGGTGAAGAAGATGCTCGACCCTCCCGCAAAATGACCTACGCCGTCGACAACCCCACCCTCAGACTCGACAAATATCCTACACGAAGAAAAATTAGTAATATACACATGTATTTATATATGCCAAAATACAAGCCAAAATTTTACACATATAATTCCTAAATTACTACTATACACATGCATATATGAAGCAACATACTAGAAAATACTACCACTAAATCCAACATATTAGTAACTTGTCCATTTTGCTAAATCTACCACTAAAACTACCCTAATGTAATATATGACAATAAAACTATCACTAAATACACTTTACTAATAACTTAGTACAACACTAGAACTAGCACTACATACATCATACATCATACTAGTAACTTGTCCATTTTGCTAAATACATGCTTAATTACTAATATACACATACACATATATCTAACAATGTTACTACTATACTACTACTATACTACACTACACTACACTACACATACATATATATACTATACTACACTACACTACACTAACAAAAAATACTAGGCACATACCGATGGTGGATGCAGTTGTCGGTGGGGGCGGCAGAGGCGGGCAACAGAGGCGGGCTGGCGGCCCAGCTCCTACCAGTGGAGCCGCGGGCGAGCTCCCATGGCCGGGGGCAGGGGCTTGGGCGGCGGAGGCGGCCGGATTGGGCGGGGGCGGATGGGGCCGGGGTCGGTGCAGGCGGGGAAGGGGCCGGGTGGAGGCAGAGGTGCCGGCGGCGGCGGCCAGAGAAGGAGGCAGGGGCGGCGGCGGCGCAGGAGAGGGGGCGGCGGCGGCGCAGGAGCGTGGCGGCGCGCAGGAGCGTGTGGTGGGAGGCGAGTCGGGCAGGGGAGGGGATAAGGCAGGGGAGGGCACGGGCCCGCGCGGGCCGATATTATGGTCACCCCTTTGCCGTGTGCCACACCGTGCGGAACACGGCAAAGATCTTTGCCGTGTACCTGGTTGTAAAAACACACGGCAAAGAACCTTTGCTGTGTGCCTGCAGAGACACACGACAAAGGACCTCTTTGCCGTGTGTTTTGTCCTCTGCCGTGTGCCTTTAGGTATATTCTAATTTTATTTTTATTTTTTCTTTCAGTTGTATTTATTTAAAGTTTTTAGTTAACTTTTTGTTGGCTATTTTTCAGTATTCAGACCATGGAAACACTAACTTTGCAATAGACCATAAGGTTCTAGAGGATGTTGAACTTCATTTCCATTAGGTAGACGATCCGAGGCCCGCAGATCATCAGGGTTTCGCCGGAGGAAGACCACGAGAACGTCGGAATCATCTGAAAACTTGCATGTGTCCATAGCATATGTGTGTGAGTGTGGTGCAAGGTTGGTATATGGGCTTGCATGTGTCCCCCCTCGCATGCATGCGCTCTGACCTAGAAGCGAAGGTTCGGACTCAGATAAGGGAATCTCCGTTACGGTGAAACCGGACCGTATAGTGCACCAACTTGTGAACCAACATGGTTTCACATCATCCTTTGACCTAGTAAGACACAAAACAAGAGAGAGCTACGCCGGGCTACCCCTGTCAGAAGAATGTCTAGGGGGGTAGACGATCCGAGGCCCGCAGATCATCAGGGTTTCGCCGGAGGAAGTCCACAAGAACGTCGGAATCATCTGAAAACTTGCATGTGTCCCTAGCATATGTGTGTGAGTGTGGTGGTGATCGCATGTGCCCCCCCTCACATGCATGCGCTCTAACCTAGAAGCGAAAGGTTATGGACCTGTATAAGGGGGAATATCCCCGTTACGGTGAAACCGGGCCGTATAGTGTCCCAACTTGTGAACCAACATGGTTTCACATCATACTATGACCTAGTCAGACACAAAACAAGAGAGAGCTACGCCGAGCTACCCCTGTCAGAAGAATGTCTAGGGGGGTAGACGATCCGAGGCCGCATCATCGTGGTTTTGCTGAGTAAGTCCACGAGAACGCTGGAATCATCTCAAAACTTGCATGTGTCCCTAGCATATGTGTGTGAGTGTAGTGCAAGGTTGGTATAGGTGATTGCATGTGTCCCCCCTCGCATCCATGCGCGCCTAACCTAGAAGCGAAAGGTTATGGACTGATAAGGGGAATCTCCTGCTCAGTGAAACCGGGCCGTATAGTGCCCCAACTTGTGAACCAACATGGTTTCACATCATCCCATGACATAATCAAACACAAGACAAGAGAGAGATACGCCGGGCTACCCCTGCCAGACGAATGTCTAGGGGGGTAGACGATACGAGGCCCGCAGATCAGGGTTTCGCCGGAGGAAGTCCAAGAGAACGTCGGAATCATCTGAAAACTTGCATGTGTCCCTAGCATATGTGTGTGAGTGTGGTGCAAGGTTGGTATAGGTGATTGCATGTGTCCCCTCACATGCATGCGCCTAACCTAGAAGCGAAAGGTTATGGACTCATAAGGGGAATCTCCCGTCAGTGAAACCGGGCCGAGATAGTGCCCCAACTTGTGAACCAACATGGTTTCACATCATCCTATGACCTAGTCAGACACAAGACAAGAGAGAGATACGCCGGGCTACCCCTGTCAGAAGAATGTCTAGGGGGGTAGACGATCCGAGGCCCGCAGATCATCAGGGTTTTGCCGGAGTAAGTCCCGCAGATCATCAGGCCCGCAGATCATCAGGGTTGGAAGTGGGTAAGCTATGAACTACAGGTACATAATTTCATGCTGATGATTTTTTGTAAAAATCATTTTTAGGTTCACAACATGCTATTTCATCAGAGATCGAATGCTAGTTTAGTGAGCCTCGGCCCCTAGCTAAGAATATTTATGAAAATCCTTCACAAAGTTTGACCAAACATTCAAATGTGCATAAGTAATTCAACAAAAATAAAAAAAATACAAAACCTTCGCATGGTGTCATATTATGTGACATAGTTGTGAGAAAAAATATCAAACTTGGAATATTGATCATATTTCAAAAAAACCTTCACAAAATGACCTATCTCCTCCGAGGTTTTCTGGCTTTCGGGTCAAATGACCAATGATATGGCTAGAATCAAGGCATAGTTTGTTATAATGTGCCCATATTGTGCGTGATGTGTATAATGGGATGACTAACAATGTTGTAGAAGGAAGTTTTCCTTTTCGACGCACAAAAAATCCATTTTCCATTTTTTGAGTGCCGAAAGGGAGGGATTTGTGAAGCAACCACCAAATTGAAGTTTCAAAATGGTAACATCCTATTTTTCAAAAATACTAGACCACCTTGCATGTACAATGTCCCAACTTGAGTATCTCAAAACTTTTATTCCATCCCTGGTGAAAAATACAAATCCTACCGAATCGGCTGGAAGTGGGTAAGATATGAACTACAGGTATATGATTTCATGCTGATGATTTTTTGTAAAAATCATTTTTAGGTTCACAACATGCTATTTCATCAGAGATCCAATGCTAGTTTAGTGAGCCTCAGCTCCTAGCTAAGAATATTTGTGAAAATCATTCACAAAGTTTGACCAAACATTCAAATTGCATAACTAATTCAAAAAAATCAAAAAAATACAAAACCTTCCCATGGTGTCATGTTATGTGACATAGTTGTGAGAAAAAATATCAAACTTGTTTTTAGAAATGGTTAAGAAAAACTTGGTTAGAAATGGGGTGGTTTACCCTAGCTTTGGAGCCCATTTCTACCACATTTGGGTGAGGTTGAGTTGTACTTCACAAAAGGGATCAGGGTGAGGATGAGTTGTATTCTACATATGAGAAAAATGTTGGAAGCTCATACAAACATAGAGAAGTACACATAGCTACATTGATTGAAATTCAAATTTACCATCATATTTGAATTTCTTCCAAATTATTACAACAACAAGTGCCAAATTATTACAATAACAATTGTTTACAACAAAAACAACAAGTGCCAAATTATTACAACAACAACAACAACAAGTGCCAAATTATTAGAATAACAAATGTTTACAACAACAACAAGTGCCAAATTCAAAATCTATTTCGACTGTCTCATCTTACCCCTCGATTTCTTCTCCTTCACAAGTTTCACACCACACAATAGGTTTATGCTCTTCTTTTTCTTACCATAACCATCTGGCCTCTCCAAAGAATGTCCAAGAGTCTGCTTCACCTCCTACACCTTCTCAACGACACAATCGGGTTTAGAATGTGCAATAGCCTGCAACTCAAGAGCTGGCACCAGAGCCTCATCAACATGCTCATTTTGCACCACAACCTCATCAACATGATCATTTTGCACCACAACCTCAACAACATGCTCATTTTGCACCAGAGCTTCCAAATCAGAATCGGTGTGCCCTAAAGCCTCAACAGCATTAACAGGTTCACTTTGCACCTCAACAGTTTGCACATCATCCTCCAAAACTAGTTTAGATTGCACCTCAGCAGCACCAAACATGATCTGGTTAGTTCTCTTCTTTCTTTGGCCACTGATTCTTGCCCTTTTCACCGGCCAGCATTCTTCAACAACAAGAGGTGGGCCTTTTTCTCCACGCTTCCTCCTGAAAACAAGCAAGTTAGTTGGGGGAGAAAAATCATCAACAAGAAATACATAGATTTTGGATGAACATACTTTGGCTTTTCAGCAGTGTATCTGCACTTGGTAGAGCCAGCTTGGTGTCCAAGTTCTTCATAGAGTTTGCATCTATTCTTGTTACCTTTTTGGGCCCTTTTTGGCTTGCCATCTTTCTTTTCATTTTTCTTCCCCTTCTTGCTGCTCCCACCTTTCTCAAATCAAGCCTTCAATCTACTCTGTTGGGCCTGCCAACCTTTCTTTTCATCAAAGGAGGACACAAGGAGAGCTCAATGTCCACTTCAGGCCGCTGAGACTGGTCTGTAAGTGTTGGAATTGGTGTTCCATATGCAGCCTTGAATTTTTCTACAGAATAATACTCATGCAAATATGGGTGCATATTTAGCTTGTGTTTGGAGGCCAAGAAAAATATGGCATGCTCACAAGGATTTCCAGTGTGTTCCCACTCAAGGCATGTGCATTCATGCAATTGACTGTCTACAACATGCCTCCTGCCAGTCTTTGTATCTCTAACTTCAGCATGCCACAATGAGGATTTCTCAACACGCAAATGTGCAAGATTTTTGCTGCTGTTGACCACCTGCTGCACAACATCAGGAAGCTTATATCCTTGAAGAACACCACCAAGCCTTCTTCTTAATTCCCACAACCTCATGATCATGATCATGATCCTGATCTAGTCAACCATGTCATGGACAGGCAAGTCTTTTAACTCCTTCACTTTGTTGTTGAAACTTTCTGCCAAATTATTGTTGATATGATCACATTTGATGGCAGTGTTAAAAACTAACCTATACCATAAAAGAGAACGGTAGGTTTCCAACCATGTACAAAACTTGACCCTATCCTCCTCAGAGCATGCCGCCTTAATCTTCTCAAGGTGATATGAATGTGTCTGTCCGGTGTAAGATCTTGCTGCTGGCCACATGCTTCCAAAATCATCTCCTCTGAATTTTTTGATCAAATTCATCAACATATGGCCGAAGCACTCCCTCTGCTCAACATGAGGGAAAAAAATCTTAACTGCATTTTCTAAACCTTTACATGCATATGTGTGCACTGCCAATGGAGAGACTGGCCCTATGCATCTTTTCAACTGCATCATGAACCATGTCCATGATGCCTCTCTGCATCGAAACATGCCAATAGCTACATGGAACATCCAACTGAGTCCATCTAAAGCATTGCATGCTGCTAGTTGACCATTCCACTTTCCAGTCAAGAATGATGAGTCTATACTCAAATATGGACGGCACCCTGCTTTGAAGCCACCGATGCAAGGATTTAAAGCCATGAAAAATTTAGAGAAGAAAACTTTCCCATCAGCTGTTACCTCATTATGTATCTCCACAACACTACCAGGTGAACTCTTCTCTATTTCTACTTTGAAGTTATAAAGCATTCGAAAGGTATTTGCCCAATCACCATATAGCTCCTTCATTGCCCTTTGCTTTGCCTTCCACACTGTAGTATAATTAATCTTAATGGGGTACTGCTTTTCCAAGTCTATTTTCAGTCTCTTTGCAGTGTTGTTTGGTGTTGTGGATAAAATAGGCTTGATTTTTTCTGCAACCCATAATTGTGATGTCATCTTTGTAACTGTTTGAGAACTTGTAATACAAGTATGAGCTTTTGTAATTTGATTCACTCTTATTGCCCTTCCATCAGGTTGGCGTCTAGCAGATATATACCACTTGCAAGGCCTGGCACCACCATCATAACTTATGCATTTTTCATAGAACTTCTTTTTATCAGTCCACAAAGTCTTGGTAGCAAACTCACGTTTGACTGCATATGTCCTAAAACACATCCTGAATTCATCCATGCCTGGAAACAATCTCCCAACTTCAATAAATGGGTCCTCTTTGTCATAAACTGTTACTAGCTCATCATCATGTGCATCATCTACATGAACTGCAGCATTTTCCAACAACTCTGGATCTATATCTGCATCTTCATCTCTTAAATGGTTATCACCATCATTTGCAGCTTCATCCCTCTTCTTCTCCTTGTCTCTGTCATCTATAGGAATGCCAAGAGCTTTGCCATTTTAATGTCATCTATTGGTGCAATGACCAAATCAGTTCGGTCACGTATCTCAACTGAATTCCAATCAACAGTTACAATCATTTGTGCAGCCCCTTGTGCATTAGCATCTGCAGCCTCCCCTTGTGCATTAGCATCAACCTCCATTGTTAACACTTCCAACTCAGTAAGTATAGCCATTACTTGCCTTTGTGCAGCCCAATCATCCTCGACCATCTGAGCAGCCACCTTCGAGGCCACATATCCAACCCTCGAATCAGGTTCCAGATCAATGAGCTATGCTAAAAACAGGACAGTTTTGCTTGTCCAACTGTTTCGCTCTTCGATTTCATCAACTATATGTTCCCCTGTCTCAACCCTAACATAGTCACATTTGCAATCATCAACGTAACAAAGAAACTTCTTGCTCTGGCCCCCAAACCACACTATCCCCATTTTTCCACCATTTTTCTCACCGCCTTCTCTCCCATGTTTATTAGCTCTTGGGGATCAACATGTTCTAATTCCACCTCCCATTTAACAATCGTGTCTCTCTCAATGATCTGTGTGCTGCCATCAACTAAAATAGCCCTAGAGGGAAAGAATTTGATGAAAAATTCGAATGTGTGCCGCGCAACATCGTCTCCCCTGTTTTTGGCGGGCACTATGAGCTAGCGGAAGCGAAAAAGGAGCCAAACCTTACAGAAATTAAGTGTAGAGATGTGGGATATACCGATTAGAAGTCCCCTCTCCCGGCTCCATCTCGTTCCCCTCGCCCCGTTCAGCACACCCGCCCGGCCTCCACAATCTAGCATCAATGGGCACACTCAGATCTCGAATTGAGAAGAATGGGAGAGAAATTAGGTTTCAAATGGCACTCACCACCTTCGCCGTCAAACGAAAGCGCTACCACCTAAAAGAATTGCCCTGCCGCCGGCGCCGGTGCCGAGAACAATGAGTGAGGTCCGCCGTCGCCGTCGGGGAAGCTAAAGTAAGTGTGACACGCGCTCTCGGTCGGAAGCGGTTGGTTTGACTGGCTGTCCCAACCGACTAGTTTGTCTTAACCCTAATCTTGGAGCAAAGTTAAATGTGTCCTTAATGACCGTTTTATGGCTTGTGTGGCCCTGGGCTTTTAGCTGCCTCAGAAACGTTGCATGCGAGCTATTCTTTGCAACGATGTCATGTTCTGTCCAATTCCATGGAAAGACGTCACATGGGATATATAAGCCCCCATGTCACGCGGCCTCTACTCGGACAAGAGCGAGGTGGTAGGGACCTGCAACCGCATCATCTGCATCTACAACCCCTTCAGCGGCTTCAGCGGCGTCGTTCTGCACAACCTGTTGACCTGCGATAGCCTATCAATCCCAAGACTCCCGGCACGGCAGCAGTGCAGCCCCCGGGCGTACGGATTCACACACGATCATGCGACGGGGCGGTACATGGTTGTGAACGTGGGTTTCTTCGGCCGGGTCATGGTGTTCACGCTCGGTGAGGCGTCTTGGCGGGACGTGTCCACTGACGGTTGGTGTTGCAGCCCCGAGGACGGTTTTGTGACCATCGACAACACATTGTACTGGGTTGTGAAGTTGATGGACGGTGGGGTGCATGTCATATCTCTGGACCACGATGGTGAGCGGGCCACGTCCGTCATTCCCCTACCGTCATCCGAACAAGCCGGTAGCTGGAGCTTGATGCAGGTGCATGGGATACTCGGCATCACCTTTAGGCCCCCTTCTTTTCAGCTTCTTGGCCAGCTTTTCCCAGAAGCTACCCTCGACCAGCTTCTCCCAGAATCTCATCTGCCAAAATCGTTTATACTTTTAAATTGACATTGAAACTACTAGTTAAGAAGTTTGAACGAATTTTGAAGATGAGATTCTGGGAGAAGCTGGTCGAAGGTAGCTTCTGGGAGAAGCTGGCCAAGAAGCTAAAAAGAAGGGGGCCTATAGCTTTGTATCACCGAGGCTGGACAAGGCAGAGGTGTGGGTCATGAAGCATGGAGCATCGATGAATGCTAAGCATGCCGGGTGGAGCCACTGGTACAGCGTAAAGGTCCGGCACACGCCGCGGCATGAACCACAGTCGTACGACCATCAACATCTCACATTGCCGCGGTTTTCTCATCAAAGCAATCATATCCTGACGTGGGAGTGGTCATACACCGTGGGAGCTTGTGTATTGTACCGACACAAGCCGAACAATGACACGAGAAAATCACAACATGGTAAGGTGGAGATCAACGAGAGGCCAGACGTTCGACTATGTCGAGACCATGGAGTCGTTGAGTGTGTATAAGTGCTGGTGAAAATAATGATGTACTAGGAAAGATGGCGCGGCGACATGCCGCGCCCGTGGCAAATATTTTCTATCTGAGTGTATAATTAAATAGGATGTTGATCACAACACGAAAAACATAAAGTCACTGGTACATATATTCACAGCGTATTACATGGTAGATTACAACTGATTAGATGACACTATTAAATATAGGAAGAGAGAATGGTGAGCTTTTGGTTAGCATGAGGAGATCGATGACTGGAGCAAGCTCAGCTTCGTCCTCAGATGAGATTGATGCCCAGCATCGGTTGGCCTGCAAGAAACACAACAGAGAACATAGAGTTAGAAATCAAAATTAAACAGAAAACGTGACCTGCTCACTAGTAGAAAAAGAGTTATTCGTCCATCCCAGTTCGGAGCATTAATCCCGGTTATAGTTGGACCCGGGACTAATGTGTCGGTTCCAACGGCTAGAACGCCAGCAATCTTTAGTCCCGGGTCAAACGGGACCTTTAGTCCCGGTTCGTATCACCAACCGGGACTAAAAGGGGTGCCCTGGTGTCAATCCCTTTAGTCCCGGTTCGTATCACCAACCGGGACTAAAGGTGTGACCTTTAGTCCCGGTTCGTATTACCAACCCAGACTAAAGGAAGTGGGGCCGGCTAGACAGCTTTAGTCAAGTCTCACACGCGATGCTAGGGCCGGCTGGGCAGCTTTAGTTAATTCTCACATGCTAAAAGGTGACCCGGCGGCTAAGCAACAACATGGCTGCTTCCTTTTACTATTAATCAACTGTCTCTTGTTTGAGTATTATTTTCGTTGTCCACGACGATTATTGGATTTTTTTTGTTGACGACACTAACTTTAAAATTTCCCCTTCTGTGTGAGGGAACATGTTTTTTTATAGCAAAGGACGAGGCGACATGTGATCCCATGTTATCCATGGCTAGTTGCCCGTGGTTATCCAAATGCTCTGAAGCTTAGCAAAGCTTTTGTTTGCGTAGCTTGAGGATTTTTTTTAGTTGTTACAAAAATTAACAAGATTTAGTGATTTAGTTGTTACAAAAATTAACAAATATAAATTTCGACATAATTTACAAAAAATGTTATAAAAATTGAAATGGCCATAACTTTTGTATACCATGTAAAAAAAGTACAACCTATCAAAACGTGCAGAAAAAATTAGCTCTTTGATTTCAACATACTTAGGCCGTTTTGGATTCTTAAAATTCAAAAAAAAAGTTATTTCAGAAATTAACTTATTAGTATTTTTTATGTCATATTTGAATTCCTCGCATTTTTCTGATAATAATGGATATATTATTTGTTAAATTTCGATTTACAGATTTGAAGATATTGTTTATGTCATATTAAATGAATAAATGGCAAAAATGAATAAAATATTAATTTAATTAGTTTTTTACTTTCATTATAATAAAATATTATTATTAATTATTTATTGTTGTTTACTATAAATAGTTATTCTTAATTTCAAAAAATAAAAATGTGTCACATATCGATATGAGTTAATAGGATTGATATACTACTCTTGACAACAAGATATAACGGTCCTTCGCGTAGGTGGGAGAGATGGAATGAAGAAGTTAAGCGTGCTGAGGGTGAAGTAGTGCTAGGTTGGGTGACCGGATGGGAAGTTTGACCGTAAGTATGATTTGAATTAAGATTAAGTATAATTAGTGTTTAAAATGAGAGATGCGGGAGATTAACAAGTCAAATAATTCAAAGGTTTAAGAAAAAATTGAAAAAAAAATCAATTTTTTTTTTTGGAAAAAAATAAAAATAAACCTTTAGTCCCGGTTCGTATTGGTAATGCCCCCTCGCACGGAGGAGCGGCCACGTGTGCACCCTTTTGTCCCGGTTGGTGGGGCAACCAGGACTAAAGGTTCGGGCTTTAGTCCCGATTGCCCCGTCCCGGTTGGGCAACCGGGACTAATGCCCCTTACCAACCGGGACCAATGGGTCGTTTTCTACTAGTGGCTCTTATAAATCAAGTGACCAACAATTCAACACTTTTGGCATAGATTATCACAAAACTAACACAATAAGATACACATAACGTATCATCGAGACGTTTTATGTCCCATAGGAGGGAAATTAAATTTCCTCAAGACTAAGACATTATTCTTGTAAGAACTCAAACAAATTATGCACTATGAAAGCGTGAGGAAATTATAGTTCATACTTAGATTAATAGATGCTGCTCTCTCAGAAATTCAAATTGATTCTGCACACTGAGAAAGTCGAATGCCTGGATTTGTAGTGGAATATCTCATAGTCAAAAACAATGAAGTCAAATTCGTATAAGCTTGATGTGTTTCTTGATCCATGTGTTCCCCAATGTGTTCAAAGCGCGCAAGGACTTACCACTGATAGCTTCAGCGAGACACACCTTTGACATGAAAAATCCGAATATTTTCTCCTTTGACCTATATGCATGTATAATTTTTAGTGAAGGAAGACACACACTACGATAAAAATAGAGAAGTGAACAGTGCAACGACATGAATATTTGATTTCCTACTATGAATATAAGAGTATTTAACTTTTAGTTCTCAAAAAGATATACCATAGAAGGAACAGAATGAAGGAAACAACTGTTGTTGTTGTTGTTGTTGTCCGATACTGGCGGAATAAAGGAAACAATTGTTGTCTGATATACCTGAAAGAATACCATCCATCAATTGAAACTGGAGCTACTTGATATAAATGGAGCAAATTAAATAGCATTGGTATTAGGAATCAATATACAGCACATACTTTTTTAGAAGTGTTCTATAGAGTCTGCTGACAAAAGAAAAAATAGACTTACCACTGATAGCTTCAACGCAAAATCCGAATATTTTCTCCATTGACCTATATGCAAGAATAACTTTTTAATGAAGGCACACAGTGCGATGAAAATAGAGAAGTGGTATTAGGAATCAATATATAGCGCATACTTTCTTAGAAGTGTTCTATAGAATCTTCTGGCAAAAGAATAAAATAGACTTACCACTGATAGCTTCAGCATAAAATCCGAATATTTTTTCCGTTGACCTATATGCAAGAATAACTTTTTAATAGGTGCAACCGTATGGAGACGGTAGCACAGGATTTATTCAACCTTGGCGACCTGTTTCTAAGATTTTAGCATGATGGATCAACAATTTACATTTAGACTTTCGGTTTTTGAGTGGTTGATACATGTATCAAACCTTAGTGATCCTTGAGCTGTACTGAATCTGTTTTTGAATAAAGCAATAAAAAGGCTATATGCATCGACCGATGCAGAGGCCGGGTAACCCCCATTACGAAAAAAATAAGGGCAACACATATGTACATGTTCATATGGAACAGAAAAAACAATCAATTATGTTATTAAAAGTGCAGGCTTAAAGCTAACAATCAGAATACTTGGGTTTTTATTTTTATTTTTCCACGTGTCAGAAGCATGAAAAATATTGTGGCGTGGAGGAACCGATTATCCTTCTACAAATACAACTGGATTTCTTATACTTGTTGTCTCACTAAACAGCTCTCATAATAATTCATAGTTCTCGTGTGCATCGTATCCATACTGGACTTCAAGACATGTCTATTAGACTCACAGGTAAGAAGCTAACCTTCTGATGGTGATGAATTCATATTCCAAAGACGCGTCATCCAAAAATTAAGCTGCTTCAACGGGTAAAAAATCTATAACAAAAGAAAATCACTGTTAGACCCCACACCAAGAAAAGTAACCAGAAACCATTCTGAACTGGTAACCTCCATTAGAGCATTAAGCACGGAGAATAAATATCAACAATGCCTCATCGAGTGAAGGGTAACTGTCAGTGGTATATCCACTGAAACTCAACAGGGAGGTTGCCTCAGTACTGCTAGTAAGCATTTGGTCGAACACACAGTATGCAATATGGAAAAAATATTGTTTTAAAATGAGCAGAAATCGTATAGAGAAAATCAATGGAGTGCCCTGAAATCGAGTGAAGCATCGAAGGAGAGAGCGAGAAGGAAGAGAGAGACGCACCGCCCATGTAAGTACGTTGACCTCCTCCTGGTCGTCCCTACCTCCAGCAGCATACCGAGGTCCTTGATGATGTAACACACGACGCCTCCGGATGCGCGGGCTTGGCCATAGATGTCCAAGATGCGAGACCTGCCACGCCTTGGACCCCACGTCCACGAACTGACACACGTTGGGCCTAGCGGCATCGGTGAAGGCCAGGGACTCGCCTAGGCTGACCATGGCGCCGGCGGCCGCCATCTGGTTGGCGGTCTCGCTACTCTGGCTGCTCTCGGGTGAGCCCATGTAGGTGGACCAGCTGAGTTGGGCGAGGAGTGGGGCGAGCTAGGTCACCACGACCTAATCCCCACCAGTGAGAATGGCGAGGAGCTCGACGGCGGATTGCAGAGCGCGAAGACCAACGTCATGGAGGAGGGAGGAGAAGAGCTGGCCGATGCAGGGAAGCTCGTTGTCATCGTGCTGTCGCTGGCCGTCGAACTCCAGCTCCGCGGCCAAGGGATATTTTGGAAGAGAAAATTTCGGCCTTGGCTAGAGATCTAAAGGCGGTGCCTAGGCTCTCCCGCTGCTCCCGCCGGTGCCGTGGCTCTCATGTTGCTCATTCCGTGCTGTTGTCCCTAGCGTGAGACGGCGCGAACCACCTGGGCCAGAGATCTAGAGCATGCCGAACCACCTGGAGATTGCAGAAGCGACGGGCGTCGCCTCCACGGACCACGGCTGTACTGATAAGAAGAGGAGGGCGCTGTCGTCCGCACAACCATCTACCTTGGAGAGAAGAGGGCGAGTGACATCACGGTGGCCAAGAGGGCGCTGGTATTAGGGAGGACGATGGCGGCGATGATGGGGAGGAAGATGAGCGACCTCGGCGGCGTGGGGAGGAAAGGAATTGCGATGTGGGCGAGGTCGACCGCTTTGGACGAACCATCCAGAAGACATGGGAAAGGTGGGCAAAAAAAAGGGCACTGTAGATTGGATTACTGTAGATGCGCGGATCTACAGTGTAAATTGCTGATTTGGCACATCTAAACCATCGCTGAAGTGCTTGACTTTCATATATGTAGTAATTGATATTTCATTTGCATGGTCTTGGATATGGCATACGAAAATTAGTTCGTGAAGTTTTGCTTGCTTGAAAGTTTCTGCACTATAATACATGCACTTCATCGAATGAATCCATGTCCAACAATTTTCTGGTGAAGAACCGTTACCCGTTTTATCTCTTTGTTTGGCCAAAAGATTCTTTACCTATACCAAGATGGTTAAAATTATTAGCAAATTTGTGTTAATTTAATCCAACTAAATACCGCTGACACCAAAATTCCAGAGATTTACTATACCATAGGAAAAGTAGGAAAGCAGTAGAAAAGTAAGTGATAACACATGCATGTCCTCGACGAATTCCCCAGATGCATACGGAAAGGAGGAATCACTTACCGGCTAAGCAACTCATTGTCGTTGTTCTCCGTGTATGGTTGCAAGCGGCAACATGTATAAGCGCCTGAAAATAAGAACTTAATTTAAACTGTATGATTTTTTTTAAAAGAACTACAACTTGCCTAATTAATTTTAACTAGGAAGCGGGACAGATCGGGTGCCGCCCCTTAAGGCATCTCCACCGGTCGACCCATCCGGTCGCCCCAAACGGTCAGTTTCTATCTGTTTGGGTCGGGCCACGGTTGATTTGGGAAGGGGTCCGACCCGTCCGGCCAGCTGCCCAGCGGCGCGACACATTTATCCACGCTTGGCCAGCGCTGGCCAGGGCTGACCAGTGATTTCATATGTTTGCAAATATTATCACATAATTAATTTTTAGGATGCAAATAAACTAGACTAGATAATTAAATTAAATAGTGCTTACATATAGATAGAAAATAACTAAAACGTCAATAAAATTACACAAAACAAATAAAGGATTAAACATTGAGATTTCCCGCACGAGCCCATATATGCACAACCAAATCTAGTTGAAGCCGTTCATGGGTTTGCCCGTGACGCAAATTTTCATGCACTTGCATGCAATCTTCCCAAGACGCTAGACCTGGCTCTGGCTCAACCAACTGACCCTAAAAGTCCCAACCTTGGTACAAGATGCCGTCATCACGCTCGTCCTCGACGATCATGTTATGCATGATGACACAAACAGTCATCACATCCCACATCCTCTTTGTGCTCCAGGTTCTAGAAGGGTACCGAACAATACCCCACTTGACTGAAGTACACCAAATGCTCGCTCTAAATCCTTCCTAGCGGCCTCTTGCTCTTTCGTAAACCTCTTGCACTTCTCATCTCCAGGATTACAGATTGTCTTCACAAAGGTGGTCTGGTAGGGGTAGATACCGTCAGCAAGATAGTAACCCATATCATATGGATTGTCATTGATCTGATAAGAAATCTATGGGGCATTGCTTTCTGCCAGCCTAGCAAACACCGGAGACTGCTGCAGCACATTGATGTCATTGTTTGCTATAGCCATGCCAAAAAAGGAGTGTCAGATCCAGAGATCCCGTGATGCAACAACCTCTAGTATGACAGTGCACCCCTCTCCATGTCCTTTGAACTGTCCTTGCCAACCAAAGAGACAGTTCTTCCACTGCCAATGCATGTAGTCCATGCTGCCAAACATAGCAGGAAACCCCCTTCTCTCGTTGATGGACAAAAGATAGGTAGTGTCTTTGGTGTTTGGCTCTCTTAGGTAAACTTTGCCAAACATCGCAATCACCGCGCTGCAAAACCGGTACATAGACTCATGGCATGTGGACTCGCTGATGGGCATGTAGTCGTCGAGGAGGTCACCGGGAACTCCATATTCAAGCTAGTGAATGGCAGCAGAACATTTTTTGTAAGAGGAGAGGCCAATCTTACCGGTGAAATCGTACTTGGCCTCAAAGTAGTTATCGTACTCCGTCACCCCATTGAGAATTTACAAGAACAGGTCCCTCGACATCTGATAGCGGGAACAGAATGCCTTCTCTTTAAATATCGGATTAGTTGGATGGAAGAAGTCCTTGTAAAGGCATATGTGTCCATCTTCTCGGTCACGCTCCTGGTTGGCTTTGCTCCTTTATATAGATAGGATAGATGTCAGGGATAGGTCGAGTCGGTTACAGATTAGGGTTTAACCCTTTGAACTTCTATCTAAAGCTGGTTGTGTTCTCCAAGGAGTCACATCCTTCATGGACCTAGGTCATCTGAATCCTTCCTGGACCTTGTCATCCGGAGCGGGTGAGTATATGGGCTTCTTCTAGGCTGAACCAGGTACGCTAACATTAGGTACTCATAGGACATATCCATGTCAGTAACTCACTGTGTACTTCCCTTGCCGCCACACTTGTCGTATTTATCCCCTCATAGGGTTTATACCATAATGGAATGAACTTGTAGTAATTTGGAAACAATGGGAACTTTGCTTTATACCTACTTTATTGTCTTGTTTTAGGTTTCTAGTCTGATTTTGTTAGGACACAGCGAGTCTGACCCAGCGGCATTAGAGTCTTTGGAAGTCAAAATTAGTGTCTAGAGCCATATTGCTTCAAACTGTCGGGGCTATCGCCGGGCGCAGCGTGCCGCCGCTCCATCCCTATCAGTATTCACAACAATGAGAGCACAAGGTCTTCATGCCTTTTGATTAGGAAAATATTGTCCTTCCTTTTTTGTTGTGGACGCCGCGTTGTCCTTGTTCAATCTGCAATATTTAAAAGATGTAGAGATTAATTTTAAAAAGGTTATGATATCATTTTACTTTTAATACTAAAAGATTTTATTTGTACCATATTTTGTTTATTTTTTTCCAAATTCCACCGATCTATTAATAATCATCAACAACAGTACAAAAAGCCTTAAAAGCAATAGAAACAAATAGGTCATTGGACCACCTAGCGCGACTATAGACCCTTGTACGATCTGAAGGCGCGTCGCCGTCTTTGTCCCTCTATCACCGGAGCAGGCAAAGCTTGTCGTAGTTGATCTTGTTGCAGTAGACAGACGGAAAGTTGTTGTGCTAAGGTCTCATAGGACCAGCACACCAAATCAGCTACCATCGCCGAAGATGACAACCGTAGATCGGAAGAGGCTGACCTCAAACCACACAAACGAATACGGAAAAATGACGAATACGGAAAATGATCGGATCCCAAGAGATCCGTCGGACACACGGCTCCACGCGCCCTCCGTCGACGCTAGATGCACCATCGGAGCAAGAATAGAGCGGGAAGGACCTTATTCTAACTTTATAACATAGCCTTCGTCTCAACATCCCGAAGAAGACGCTGAAAAAAGGCTAAACAAAAACGAAAGCCCACCTGCCGGCAAGAGGCCGTGGTCCGCCATATCTCCAAGGCCCTAAGGGCACCGGATGCGAAGCGTACCGCCGGCAAGGGGACGAAACCCTATATGGGTAGCTGGTCGCTTGTCAATCGTTGGCGGCTGCCCCTCAGGTACGTACCGGTTCGGTAGTTATGATTTATATGAAGATGGTTCAGCCGATACTAAGTTTCATATGATATATATATATATATATAGTTTCAAATGTTATACGCATAAATTTTCATTGAACTAGACATACTTGAAGGTATATTTACCTAAGTTACATATACCTAAGTATCACATACCTAAGATATACATACCTCACTAGTAGAAAAATGACCTTTCGTTTGGAACCGGGACTAGTGTTAGCACTAGTCCCGGTCTGTAAACTTTGTAACGGCTAGATAGCGCCACATGACTAGTCCCGGTCCATGGGCAACCTCTAATCCCGGCTGGTAACACAAGCCGGGACTAGAGCTCTTGTGAGACCCATGGCTATATTTAGTCTGGGTTCTTGTTACCACCCGGGACTAGAGATCAATATCTAGTCTGGGTTTTTTTACCACCCGGGACTATATATTACCACTATATATCCCTCTTCGACCCTACACAAAAGCATGGCCATTTCCTCCAAGCTACAGCTCAAGTTCATCCTCATTTTTTGTCCAATTGGTGGCAACTTTCAATCCAAGCTTTGTCAAGATTAGGTGGCATCATCTATCAATCCAAGCTTCTAAAATAGTTAGAAACTTCAAGGTTTCATCTCTTATTGTTATAGTTTAGCTCAGTGCTCTAGAAGTAGAGAGGGATTTCATGCTTAGAATTGTAGAGGCAATTTTAGATGTGTAATTTTAAGCATAGTTTGATTATACAAAAAGTTAGTGAAAGTTGAGATGTGCATTTTAAGAGTTTCGGATCTCATAATTGAATAAGGTTTTCACTGCTAGAGCAATAATTAAATAGTCAAAAAATTATATTAATAGTTTTGTCCAATTCAAAAATTAGTGCATGTAAAATTTTAGATTTGTAAAAGTAATTGTAGTAAAAATGATCCAAACTTTTTATATGATAGAAAATTTTAATTATAATGCAGATGAGCCGAGAATGGATATACGATGCTCCCCGAATGTCTGACGCGTTCATTAAAGGCGTGCATTCTTTCCTTGATATGGCTGAGGCAAACAAGCGGAATGGTTTTATGTGTTGTCCGTGTCGTGTCTGTCGGAATAAGAAGGATTACTCTTCATCCAAAACCATTCACATCCACCTGATTCAATCAGGTTTCATGTCCTACTATATTTGTTGGACAAAGCATGGAGAAAGTGGGGTTATGATGGAAGACAACGAAGAAGAAGAGAACGATGACAACTATCCAATGGTTTCCTGAATATGGTGGTACTACACTAGAAGACAATGAACAAGAAGAAGGTGAAGAACGGGAATTAGATGAGACTGCTGATGGTCTTCGTCAGGCCATTCTTGATGCACGGAGCGAATGCGAAAATGAAAACGAGAAGAAGTTGGAGCGCATGTTAGAGCATCACAAAAAATTGTTATACCCAAATTAGGAAGATGGCAACACAAAGCTCGGTACCACACTGGAATTACTGCAATGGAAAGCAGAGAATGGTTTATCTGACAAAGGATTTGAGAAGCTACTAAAAATTTGGAAGAAGAAGCTTCCAAAGGATAACGAATTGCCTGTCAGTACATATGAGGCAAAGAAGGTCATCTGCCTAGAGGTGCAGAAGATACATGCATGCATTAATGACTGCATACTATATCGCGGTGAGGATTACGAGAATTTGGATGCATGCCCGATATGCGGCGCATTGCGTTATAAGATCAGACAAGATGACCCTGGTGATGTTGACGGCGAGCGGTGCCCCAGGAAGAGGGTTCCGGCAAAGTGATGTGGTATGCTCCTATAATACCATGGTTGAAACATTTGTTTAGAAAAAAAGAGCATGCCAAGTTGTTGCGATGGTACAAAGAAGAGCGCAGGAAAGACTCGATGTTGAGACACCCCGCTGATGGGTCGCAATGGAGAAAAATCGATAGAGAGTACACGAGCTTTGCAGATGGCGCAAGGAACTTAAGGTTTGGTGTAAGTACATATCGCATGAATCCTTTTGGAGAGCAGAGCTGCAGCCATAGCACCTGGCCTGTAACTCTATGTATATATAACCTGCCTCCTTGGTTGTGCATGAAGCGGAAGTTCATTATGATCACAATGCTCATCCAAGGCCCGAAGCAACACGGCAATGACATTGATGTGTATCTAAGGCCATCAGTTGAAGAACTACTACAGTTGTGGCACGACGAAGGTGTTCGTATGTGGTATGAGCACAAACAAGAGCCATTTAACGTACGGGCGTTGTTGTTCGTAACCATCAATGATTGTCCTGCTCTTAGTAACCTTTCAGGACAGTCAAACAAGGGATACAATGCATGCACACATTGTTTAGATGATACTGAAAGTATATATTTGGATAAAGGTAGGAAGAATGTGTACCTGGGGAATCATCGATTTATTTCGGCCAGGCATCCCTCAAGAAAGAAAGGCAAGCATTTCAATGGTGAGGCAAATCACCGGAAGAAGCCTATCCGCCATACTGGTGATGATATATTTGGTATGGTCAAGGATCTAGAAGTAATCTTTGGAAAGGGCCCTATCGGTCAATCTATTCCAAATGACACTGATGGACATGTGCCCATGTGGAAGAAGAAATCTATATTTTGGGAGCTACCCTATAGGAAAGTTCTAGAGGTCCACTCTGCAATCAACGTGATGCACGTGACGAAGAATCTTTGCGTGAACCTGCTAGACTTTATGGGCGTGTATCGAAAGATAAAAGATATGCCAGAAGCACGGCAGGACCAGTAAGGTATGAAAGACTGAGACGGCATGCATCCAATAAAGACAGATAAAGGACGTCTAAGTGCTGCCAGCTATGCTCTTACCAAAGAAGAGAAGGAAATTTTTTTGAAGTCCTAAGCAAGATGAAGGTCCTCTCGCTTCGTCAATATAAAGGGAATAATAAATATGGCAGAGAAAAAAATTCTAGAACCTAGAGTCCCATGACTGCCACATGCTTATGACGCAATTGCTTCCGGTTGCATTGAGGCGGATTCTACCGGAAAATGTTCGACTGCCCATTGTGAAGCTATGTGCATTCCTCAATGTTATTTCTCATAAGGTAGTCGATCCAGAAATTCTACCGAGGTTACAGAATGATGTGGTCCAGTGTCTCGTAAGTTTTGAGCTGGTGTTCCCACCATCCTTCTTCAATATTATGACGCATCTGCTGGTACACCTAGTTGACGAGATTACCATTTTGGGTCCTGTATTTCTACACAATATGTTCCCCTTTGAGTGGTTCATGGGAGTCTTGAAGAAATATGTTCATAACCATGCTAGGCCAGAAGGAATCATCTCGAAGGGCTATGGAACAGAGGAGGTCATTGAGTTTTGTGTTGACTTTATTCTTGATATTAAGTCAATTGGTGTTCGTGAATCACGGCATGAGGGAAGGCTGAGTGGAAAAGGCACACTAGGAAGGAAATCAATAATATGTAGGGACGAACATTCTTTCACTCAAGCACACTACACGGTTCTGCAAAATTCCACCTTGGCAGCTCCGTATATAAAGGAACACAAGAATATTGTACGATCAAACAACCCGGGAAAGCCTGACTCCTTGATTAGAGATGAACACATGAAGATTTTTGGCGGTTGGTTGTAAACACATCTCATGAATAACAACACTATTTGTGATGAGCTGTACTTGTTGGCCAGCTCACCATCTTCGACTATATGGACTTTCCAAGGGTACGAGATAAATGGGAATACATTTTACATGATCGCCCAAGATAAAAAGAGCACCAACCAAAACAGTGGTGTCCGCTTTGATGCAACAAACGACAATGGGTCAAAGGACACATATTATGGTTACATAGAGGAGATATGGGAAATTTACTATGAACCTGCTTTGAAGGTCCCTTTGTTTCGGTGCAAATGGGTCAAGCTAACAGGAGGCGGGGTTGAGGTAGATAAAAAATACGGAATGACAACAGTAGATCTCAACAATCTTGTGTACAGGGACGAACCATTCGTCCTAGCCAACGATGTGTCTCAGGTTTTCTATGTGAAGGACATGTCTACCAAACCAAGAAAAAGAACATATAAGCAAACGAATACATCATAAAACGATGAGCCAAAGCGCCACATAGTTCTTTCAGGGAAAAGAAATATCGTAGGAGTGGAGGACAAGACAGAGATGTCAGAAGATTATGAAAAGTTTCATGAAATTCCTCCGTTTGTACTGAAGGATGACCCAAGCATCATGTTACTTGATGAAGATGCTCCATGGTTAAGGCCGCACGGACATAATAAGCAAGTCATATGATGTATTTTGAATTTTTCCTTCGACGATTTTTTAGATGCAATCAATATGTACATATGTATATCATTTTGTGAAGCTTTTACCAAGTTTGTTATATTTTCTGTTTTATAAGAATAATTATACTAACTTTCCCTCTGACCGAAGCTTTTAGTCCCGGTTGTAGCCACTAACCGGGACTAAAGATATTTACCGCCATTTCCCACTGCTTCCCGCCATGTTTTCCCGCCCTTCCCCTCTGACCGAAGCTTTTAGTCCGGTTGTAGCCACTAACCGGGACTACAGATATTTCCCGCCATTTCCCACCGCTTCCCGCCATGTTTTCCCGCATTTTTCCTCTATATCTAGGCTGACCGCGCCATCACTATCCACACATCCACACCTTCCTCTCTCACAACAATGGACACGCCATCGGGCCATTCGACCTCGAGGACACCGAGGCGCCAGGCGCCTCAGCTACCCTTGCCTCCAAGCTACGGCCATCGCTGGATGCCGAAAGCCGGAGGGTTCTCGCCCTCCGTCCTCAAGGTTCCGCACGCCAGGCGGCCATCAGGAACCACTTCTACCACGAGGTCACGCCGGAACAGCGGATGGATCCCCAGTGGGATCCGACAACTATGACACCTGGAATGCCTTTTTTGCTAACTGGCAAGAAAGAGAGCTCTCCAGGTACGAGGGTGACGGCCCTCCCCCGGTGAACACAAACGAAGCCGGTCGCCGCCTGTGGTGGGCGAACCGGACTATCATCGACGTGATGCGAGACATCATCGGTGGAGACCATCCTTGCCTGCGGTACCCGCAACCGCCACAGAGCCATAAGAAGGGTGGCGGTGTTGAAGGCATCATCATCCGGGAGCCCCCTCCCCCACGCGTCGTGAATCTGAGACCGGAGTGGCAGGTTCCCCAACAATACTCCATGGCTGGGGTGAGGATCTAGCCGCGTGCGCCTAGCAACAACGATGACGACGACGAAGATGAAGATAATGACGACGATGATGAAGACTATAGGGTTCGCAACATAGAAAACGAAAAATTTCCTACAATGGGAACAACTACGTACCAAGATCTATCTACTAGTACAATCAACGGGCGGATATACATCCGTAGAGAAAATACCCTTGAAGACCGACAAAGCTTAACGAGTCCAAACTCGTGGTTGATGTAGACGATCTCTTGCCGATATCAAGATCGAGAGGAAGTCCTTAGCACCGCAAATTAGCGGCGCATCCGTGCTCGCACACACGTCTGAGGCACCGAGCAACCTCCGCCTCCTCGCTCCAGCGATGCAGTGGAAGCACAACTCTTTCTTGCCGAATAGCCACCGGGAACATGTATCTTGCTAGTCCGAGACCATGGGGGATAAATACTAGAGGGGGAGAGAGATCCTTCACGAGGAGGTGTGAGTGAGAGAGGGAGGGGGCTCCATTTATAGGGAGAGGGGGTCACCCAAGGGGACATGCGCCCAGCCATGAGGCTTCCCCCTCCCCTCTTTTCATTCATGTGGGTGGAGACTCCACTCACACAAATGCCTTTCAATTTCTCCACTCAAAAACCCACTCAAATTCCCATTAAATTTCCACGAAATTTAATGCAAACTCTCTCTTAAATAAAACTCGTTTTATTTATTCAGAATTTTGTCAATTACTTTAATGACAAACATTCACATATAACCCCTTGCTAGTATATCATTTCACATGCAAAAACACTTTCTGCAATTTCACCCGAAAACCTGTTTCGGTATCTGGTGAAATAAATTCCTGCGCTTGTTATTCTTTCCGGCATGAAACTTTTGCTCCAAATGGATGTCAGTTTCTCTTAAGTGTGTCACCCTACGGTTCGCGAATAGTGCGGACATGATCGAGATACCTCTCGTATCAATAATCAGAAGCGGGATCTGGAGACCCATACTGACTCCCACACATTTAGCGATGACTTTCTTGTGATCGCGAGAACCTTTTACGCTAGTATCTTAATCCCTTTGTTTTGCAATATATTACATGTCCGAGATTCGATCATCGGTATCTCCATACCTAGTTTGATCTCATTACTGACATGCACTCTTTTCTCGTTCCCGTGATATAACATTCTAGTGATCAAATCACTTGTTTGCAAGCTAATCAATGTGATATCACCGAGACGACCCAGAGCATATCTATTCGTCATCGGGATGAAAAAATTCCACTCTTGATCCATGGGCCTCAACTTAACACTTTAGTATTTCTGAACCCATCTTTATAATCACCCTGTTACGGAGTGACGTTTGATGTTATCAAGAAACTCTTCCGGTGTTAGTGATTGACATGATCTCATGGTCTAAGGATTAGGATCATTTCATATGTTGTTATAGCAATACAAACTTAATGACTTTGATCGTAATTCTATACTTCAGATGAATGTTCATCAAACCATTACACTAATGTTGTGACCTCGTTATTAAAAACATTCAATGTCCATGATCAGGAAACCTTTGATCATCTTGTTAATCAACGTGCTAGTTTATAAGAGAGGCATAACTAGGAACTTCCTTTTGTTTATTAAACACACATGTATTAACGTTTCCATATTAATACAATTATAGCATGTAAAATAAAAATTTATCATAAACAAGGAATACAATAATAACCACTTTATTATTGCCTCTCGGGCATATTCCCTTCAGTCTCCCACTTGCACCAGAGACAATAATCTAGTTTGAAAACTTTGCTTATTGAACACCTATGGCTTTCTGGTGTTCTAGATACGCAATTGCATGTGGTTAACATAATCTTCGAATCTGACGCTTCAAGTCCGTGTGTATTTGCATGTCTTTACGTCTTCATGCATCACTCATTCTACAATGAGATGGCATTGTATAAATTTGGTGTTTTGGTGATACATTTAGTTCCTTCGGGTCAAATCATGTCGATACTATTGTCATACAATATATCTTTAGTGTTAGCTGTAGGGGTTCGTAGCATGGAAAACAAAAATTTTCTATCGCATACAAACAAACCAAGCCAAGATCTGTCTACTAGATTGTAGCAACGAGTCGATGGAATAACTTACCCTCGAAGATTCCAAAGCGGTTAACGAGAGCAGATTCTCGTGGGTGATGTAGTCGTACTCTTTCCGATCTCAAGATCGCGTAGACGATCCTTCCGGCGCTGCGTTCAGAACGCCTCCCAATCGGTCACACGTTCGGACTCGACGAAGACCTTCCTCTCCTTGTTCCAAAGAAAATGGAGGTTGTAGCACTCTCGCGATTCCGGCAGACAACGTGTGGCACCTAAGTAGAGGGAGATCCAGGCTTCGCCTGCCGAGCGAGTATGGTGGAGTATGAGAGAGGGCTATTAGTGGTCTAGAGATTAGACACACCAATTAGAAGGCTCTAAACCGCAGGCTAAAGCAATTAGAAGCTCTAGACCAAAACGGCTCTAAACCGAGATTAGAGGATAGGAACTTGTGTGTAGAGGAGGAGGCCCCGCCTCCTTTTATAGGTGGAGGCTGGCCAGGAAGGGGAGGAGTCCTCCCAACTCGGCCTAGGCTGGCCGCCGGCTTGGAGGAGAGGGACTCCTCCTCCAAGTTGGTTTCAACCTCCTCTTGCTTGTTTCCCACAGTTTCTTGTTTTAGCCGTTTGACTTTCAAACTTGACATTTGAATTTTCTGTTTTAGGATTCAATTTAATCCTTTATTTGGAAAAGCAAGAACACTTAGTACATGATGCAATCATTCCAATATGTAATGACACATTCATGTACCCCTTCCCCCCCGGAGTGCCGGACATTCCGGAACCTTCTAGAACATTCCCGATGAAAACACCGGAATCATTCCCGAACTCCAAAACGGGACTTTCCTTATATGAATCTTATTCTCCGGACCATTCCGGATCACCTCGTGATATCCCGGATCCCATCCGAGACTCCGAACAACATTCGGTCTCTTTCTCATAATACCATAACTACTCAAACAACGTCGAATCCTTAAGTGTGTC
This sequence comes from Avena longiglumis, assembly GCA_030063025.1. Classification (NCBI taxonomy): domain Eukaryota; kingdom Viridiplantae; phylum Streptophyta; class Magnoliopsida; order Poales; family Poaceae; genus Avena; species Avena longiglumis. The sequence continues at coordinate 84,343,108 of CP125974.1, forward strand.
TCCCTACGGTTCGTGAATTATGCGGACATGATCGAGTAACTCTCTCCGAACAATAACCAATAGAGGAATCTGGAAATTCATATGGCTCCCACATATTTCTACGATTACTTTGCGATCGAATGAACCACTTACATACGATACCAATTTCCCTTTGTCTCACGATAGTTTACTTATCCGAGGTTATGATCGTCGTTATCTCTGCATACCTAGTTCAACCTCGTTACCGATAAGTACTCTTTTCTCGTTCCCGTGATATGTGATCCCTTGTGACCCAGTCACATGCTTGCAAGCTAATTGGATGACATTCCACCGAGAGGGCCCAGAGTATATCTATCCGTCATATGGATGGACAAATCCCACTCTTGATCCATGTGTTTCAACCAATACTTTCCAACACTCAATGACACCTTTATAGCCACCCGCCACGGTGTGTGGTGTTTGATGTCATCAAAGCATCCATCCGAAAGGTGATATGCATGATCTCATGGTCGAAGGAATTAGGTTACTATGTATCAGAAAGCATATAGCAATTGAACTAATGAAATGACTTGATGTTTATGCTACGCTTATCTATAGGAGTATGTCCATCACATCATTCTCCTAATGATATGACCCTGTTGTTAATAACATCTCTATGTTCATGATCAGGAAACCATGATCATATATTAACCAACAAGCTAGTTTAACAAGAGGCTTTACTAGGGACTCTTATTTTAGTTTACAAATCACACAAGTATTAATGTTTCCGGTTAATACAATTATAGCATGGTATGTAAACATTTATCATAAGTATGAAGAGATGATAATAACCCACTTTATTATTGCCTCTTGGGCATATCTCCAACATTAGCCTGTTGCGAACCACACCTTAGTTTGATAACAAACTACTTGACACAAATGCCCTCCTTTGTTGCTACTATAGCAGTCATATACTTAGCCTTTTGTTGTAGTATCTGTCACAATGTCTTAACTTTGGAATTCATCCAAATCCATCCTGGAAACTTTCTTTCCATTTCAATGTGCCACCTATAGTTTAAATTGAGATGAACTTAATTTGTATCTTGTGACAAAACTAGTATCAATGTAAGGCTTTACAATGATATATTCATAACTTATAGAAATGGAATATATTCTTAATTCTTCCAAAAGATTATAAGAATATCCTTACTATCGTCCAATGATCATTTTATGATTCATTATGGTATATGCGCATAACACTTGGAGCATAGGACATATCTGGATGTGTACATATCATGGTATGATTGATCAAAACATTCTTGTGATTTCACTCATCAAGTGTCAAAGCACTTGAATCTTGTTTCTCTTATCAAGTGTCGATACACTTGAATCTTGACTCAATTCTTTTCCATGCGACAAGAACCGTTTCTCGTCGTTTCTATATTGAACTCCTTCAATATCTCATATATGTACGTTTGGCATAACCATATTAGCGTCACAGTCTATCCATGTAGACATTCGTGCTAAATATTCGGGTTTTGCCTAAGTCTTTCATCGAAATGAAATTCTTAACCTTTGTCAATAAAATATACATCATTTCCAATCAACAAGATGTCCTCCACATAATGTATTAGAAATATGTCTCAGCGCTCCCACTTAATTTCTTGCAAACGCAAGCATCTTCATCGCCTCCTGATGAAAACTCCTTTTCATCACGGTGAAGATTCCAACTCCGCGATGCTTACTTCAACCATTGAAGTTTGCATGCCTTTTAACATCCTTTGAATTAACAAAACCTTTGGATCGTGTCATGCACATGTCCTAGGTAACCATTCTATTAGAAGAACATTATTTTGTTTATTCATCTACCATATACCAAATTATATGTAGTGGTTGCTACATTAATTCGTTCAGACTAAATATCGCTATGAAAGATCCAATCTTGTCATAGTCAACTCCTTGAACATTTTTATAAAATACTTTACGACATGTCGACTATTTCATAGATGTGAAACATCTATGTATGTTTTTTTATAGATCCAAATACGACCGATAGGTTTTTACACCTTTCCGGAGGGTCTTCCAAGTTCAAAACTTGATTTCTCGTGTATGGAACTATCACGGATTTTATGGCTTCAAGCCATTTAACGGAGTCAGGGCCCATCATCGCTTCTTTCCATGTATTTGGTTCATCATTGTCAAATAATAATTTACTCTCAAATCTTAGCATTTGATTGTTTAACCGACCTAGTTGGTTCAATAGGAACTTAGATCTCCGTGACCACAACCTTTGAGGCACATAAGCTATGAGCATTATGGCTGCCTCCGAAACAATTTCCGGTGCTGCGCAACTCATCACATTAAGCTAAGGTTCGTTAACCTTATCAAAGTTCTATTGTCCTTCCACTTAACTTTTACAAAAAATTCCTTTTTCAACAAACTTCATGTTTCAAGTGACAAACCCTTTTGTCCTTGGTGTTATGGAGGAATACCCAATGGTTATTCGAAATAACCTACAAAGACATGCTCATTCGACCTTGATTGTAAACATCTTACTTATGATTAGCATACCAAAATTTAAGAAATGACAATTTGGGTTTTACCCCAAACCATAACTTCCATGGTGTCATTTCAACGGATCAAGATGGATCTCTTTTCAGTGTAAAAGCGGTAGTCGATTTTAATCTTTTAAAACATAATGGCAGTTTTATAAATAACACCTTTGATCCAACCATGCCAAATCGGGTTTCATTACAAATCCCAAACACTCCATACTCCTATGGTGTTTTAGGAGATGTAAATCTAGGTGTTTTGCTAAACTTGCAACTCAAATAAATCCCTTTATGATAAAATCATAATTCATTTATTTTCTTGTTACACTTGTAACTCAAATAAATCCCTTATGATAAAATCATAAACCATTTATTTTATTGTTACAATGATTTTCCACTTCATCTTGAAAGTCTTTGAAACGTTTTCAAATATTTCATACTTCTTTCTCATTAAGTGAATATTCACTCAAATTTCTGGAGAAATCATATGAAGTTGAAATCCATCGCTTACAACTACCCATAATGGACTACATACATCGATATGTATGAATTCCAATAATTTAGTCGATCGTTTTTGTTTGGCCTTTTGAAGGAAGTTTTAATTATCTCGAGGCAAGTCTCACAAGCGTCACTTGATCAAATCAAAGACTCCAAAAATCCATGGATATGGATATTCTTCATGTTTTCTTTCCAATATAATTTAAACGGCGATGTCACTTCGTAAGTGATCTTTCAATCATTTGTCTTGCGACATTTTAGCATTAGTTTTATGCATGTGATTTCTCTAACTAGATTTGTAAATCATCCATCTCATATGGAATATGATAATTATTTGAACAATCTTTGTTCTTATAATACTTGATTTAAATAACTATTATTAAAAAAAATCTTGAAGGCAAGCTTTGATGTCAACGAGAAATACAAACAACGGTTTTTTTGTTTTCGATGAACATCATCACATATTCTCTTGCTAGTTACTTAGGCCATTGTGGTTCATGACTTGCATCGTTCTGTATGAAATTTCATACCAACTAATTCGGTATCCAATACCCAAGCACCACATTGTTTAACAAGCAAAGAATACAACCATAACATGTATATCATCTATATACCTAAAACTGGATATTTCTAATCTTTCCTTTTCTACCAAATATATTTTATAGATTCTCTTTCAGCATTTCCTTTTTCCTTTTAAAAGAATCTATCAACATCAAAAGTGGTGCCATATACATGACACATAGTCCAAAGCATGTATATTCAAATAATAATACCTTTGGACTTGCACTTTGAAGTAGATCACCATCATCAAATGATCGGCATTCTTTCAAAATTCATTCTTTAGTAATCTTTTAGTGTAGTAAACACTTTACATACATCTTATATTCATCCTTATCATGACGACTTTCATGATCAAGCTAATGTAGCTTATAAAGGTGAATTGTGAGTATAATATTACTTTCCAAAACCCTTTTTGGATGATTAGGATGTCTAGCTTCTCCAACCTTTGCAAATTCTCATCCAATATGAGAACATATATTATACTCTATCATATTGCAACCAATTTTTTTTTTCAGATATCGTTATATCTTCCACACATGATGGTTTCCGAAACAATTCTTTCAGCTCCTAGATAAACTTGATATTTAAAAACAATCAAGAATCATGGAGGCAAACATGATACTTAAGATACTAACACTGGAATTGTTACTCTCGATTTAATACTAACTATTAAATTTCACGGAGTAAATAAAGTTTGCTGAAAGTTTGCAATAGGACTTTAAACTTTAGATTGACACTCAACACAATACGATACCAGTTCGTTAAGTAAATATCCAGAATTCTATAGTTCTATTAACTCAATTATAACTATGCATAAGATGGTGAACGAATGCCAATGACTACAACAACTTATGCAAATTCACTTTGATTTAATTTATGATAAATTGAGTTCTACTAATCCAAATTAGAAATGAACTCCCACTCAAATATGACATCCCTCGTGTCTTTTTGGTGATTACATGAACCAAATCCACTATACCAAGTCCGATCATCACGTGAGTCGGTGTGGCTTCAAAGGCGACAATCAAATGGGCATAATATCTTTCATATGAGTCATGCTTAACCTTTCGGTACGTGTTCCGAGGCCATGTCTGTACATGCTAGGCTCGCCAAGTAAGAACCTTAGTATTCGCGTGTGTAACTGTCTTACACCCAAAATATGATCGTGGTTCCGAGAACACCCGATCATCACGTGATGTCTTGGAGTGACAAAACATAATCGGTGCATACTTAAGGGAGAACACATTTTTATCTTGATATCTAAATGAGGGATCATCTTATTGTGCTAATAAAATGCCAATCAAGCAATATAAGATGCAACAAACATCATATGTTTATAAGTGAAATGATATGGTTCTTGCACTTGATCTCCATCATGTGCATCATGGTATGAGCACTATCATACCCCTATGTGTAAGGCCAAGGTCTATCGAACTTACACGTTATGTGAGTTGTAAGAGTATCGACTTATACTTCTACTTACAACATCACCATATCATGACACTAGCCCAGCAACAATCTAAACTAGACGCCTCTAATTTATTCATTGCAAGTTTTACGTGGCTTAGGGCTTTCGAAGATAGAACCTTTCTTACCTACGAACATGAACCACAACGAGGATAACCAAATTGGTGACAACTCGTTGCAAATTATATATAGTAGGAGAGACAGACACCCGCTAGCCACTTATGCAAAACTAGTTGCATGTCAAGCGTGGAACAGGTCTCATGTGCGAGGACATGTAAAGTTTGTCCAGGCCGCTTCATCCCACTATGCCACCAATATCCAAAGTACAACCAAGAAGCAATAACATGATCATCATCGCCCACGTACTCATATGTGTACTACCCGTGCAAAGCATCTACGCATAGATCCGGCTCTGATACCACTGTAGGGTTCGCAACATAGAAAACAAAAAAAATTCTACGATGGGAACAACTATGTACCAAGATCTATCTACCAGATACAATCAACGGACGGATATACATCCGTAGAGAACATACCCTTGAAGACGAACAAAGCTTAACGAGTCCAAACTCGTGGTTGATGTATACGATCTCTTGCCGATCTCAAGATCGAGAGGAAGTCCTTAGCACCGCAAATCAGCGGCGCATCCATGATCGCACACACGTCCGAGGAACCGAGCAACCTCCGCCTCCTCGCTCCAGCGATGCAGCGGAAGCACAACTCTTTCTTGCCGAATAGCAACCGGTAACATGTATCTCGCTAGTCCGAGACCATGGGGGATAAATACTAGAGGGGGAGAGAGATCGTTCACGAGGAGGTGTCAGTGAGAGAGGGAGGGGAGCTCCTTTTATAGGGAGAGGGGGACACCCAAGGGGCCATGCGCCCAGCCATGGGGATGCATCTCCCCTCCTTTCATTCATGTGGGTGGACACTCCACTCACACAAATGCCTTTCAATTTCCTCCACTAAAAAACCCACTCAAATTCCCATTAAATTTCCACCAAATTTAATGCAAACTCTCTCTTAAATAAAACTCCTTTTATTTATTCAGAATTTTGTCAATTACTTTAATGACAAACATTCACATATAATACCTTGCTAGTATTTCATTTCACATGCAATAATACTTTCTGCAATTTCACCCGAAAACCTGTTTCGGTATCTAGTGAAATAAATTCCTGCGCTTGTTATTCTTTCCGGCATGAAACTTCTGATCCAAATGGATGTCGGTGTCTCTTAAGTGTGTCACGCTACGGTTCGCGAATAATGCGGACATGATCGAGACCCCTCTCGGATCAATAATCAGAAGCGGGATCTGTAGACCCATACTGACTCCCACACATTCATCGATGACTTTCTTGTGATCGCGAGAACCTTTTACGCTAGTATCTTAATCCCTTTGTTTCGCAATATATTACATGTTAGAGATTTGATCATCGGTATCTCCATACCTAGTTTGATCTCATTACTGACATGCACTCTTTTCTCGTTCCCATGATATAACATTCTAGTGATCAAATCACTTTCTTGCAAGCTAATCAATGTGATATCACCGAGAGGGACCAGAGCATATCTATCCGTCATCAGGATGAACAAATTCCACTCTCGATCCATGGGCCTCAACATAACAGTTTAGTATTTCTGAACCCATCTTTATAATCACCCTGTTACAGAGTGACGTTTGATGTTATCAAGAAACTCTTCCGGTGTTAGTGATTGACATGATCTTATGGTCTAAGGATTAGGATCATTTCATAAGTTGTTATAGCAATATAAACTCAATGACTTTTATCATAATGCTATACTTCGGATAAATGTTCATCACACCATTACACTAATGTTGTGACCTCGTTATTTACAACATCCAATGTTCATGATCAGGAAACCTTTGATCATCTTGTTAATCAACGAGCTACTTTATAAGAGAGACATAACTAGGAACTTCTTTTTGTTTATTAAACAGTCATGTATTAATGTTTCCATATTAATACAATTATAGTATGTAAAATAAACATTTATCATAAACAAGGAATACGATAATAACCACTTTATTATTGCCTCTCGGGCATATTCCATTCAAAGACGACCCTGGAGCTATGTACTATAGGGCTAGATATGAGCATGACTAAAGGGGGGGCCTTTAGTGCCCCTTTGTGGTTGGACCGGGACTAAGGGGGTCCTTTAGTCCTAATTCCGTAGTCTCCGTTTTTAATATTAATAAATTTCTTGAGTGTTAGTCCTATTTTGCGGTTGGACCGGGACTAAAGGGGGTCCCGATTCCATAGTCTCGGTTTTTTAATATTAATAAATGTATTGAGTGTTAGTCCCGGTTTGTGGCTGGACCGGGACTAAAGTGTGTTAGTCCTGTTTTGTTGCTGAACCGGGACTAAAGGGGGGCCTTTAGTCCCGATTCGTAGAACGACTTTCCCGAACTATGAAGATGTTGTCCTGATTCGTACTTACCCTTAAGATAGGATCTCCAAACGCGCGTGGTCACATATTAGGGAGTGCCTCTATGACCAGTTTCTTGGAGATGCAGCAGGACTGGGCTCCGGCGGCATCTCCCTGAAACTTGCCGTAGTGGTGTCCCTGCTCTCGCACACCATCTTGCAGCTTGTAAATTCTATAACTAGATCAATACGGCTGGGAGCTAACTAATTTCACATATTAGGGAGTTCCTGTATGACCAGTTTGTTGGAGATGCCAGAGGACTGGGCTCCGGCGGCATCTCCCTCAAACTGGCCATAGTGGTGTCTCTGCTCTCGCACACCATCTTGCAGCTTCCTCAAACTGGCTGGAGGAATGAACTCATAAGGATGCCTATTTATAGTACAAGCAGCACCGCATAGTGTCGACACTCACGACATAATGTCGACACTCACCCCTATTATTAATGCTGACTCATATTTTGTCCCGGTTGGTGTCTCCAACCGGGACTAAAGTTTCATCTTTAGTCCCAGTTGGCGACACCATCCGGGACAAGGTAAAAGCCGCATGACATAATATCGACACTCACCCATATCATTATTGCTGCCTGCCCTAGCCTGTTTGCCCTAGCCTGCCGCAAGCTTTAGTCCCGGATCAGCTTTAGTATGCTAATAGATTTATATTATAGATCTTTTTTTCTGAAAATTTTGATATAAGATAGATATTTTTCATCATTACAGAATAAAAGTTATTGAAATAATAATATTAATAAATTAAAACTCTAGTATGCAAAAGATACTACTTAATTCAACAAAATATTAGTTTCATAACAGAGTATGCTAGTAGATTTATATTATAGATCCTTTTTTCTGCAAAATTTGATATATATCATACATATTTTTCATCATCACAGAATAAAAGATATAAAAATAATAAAATTAACAAAAAATAACCTCTAGTCCCGGCCTATACCACAAACTGGGACTAGCGGCTTTTTGGCGCGAGAACGAAACGGCGCGCCAAAAAGACCTCTAGTCCCGGCTCGTGGCTGGGACCGGGACTAGAGGCCCCCCCTCTAGTCCTGGCTAGAGGCTGGAACAGGGACTAGAGGTGGTGGGTATAAATTCCCACCGCCCTCCTCACGGCCCGAGCCACGAGCCGGGACGCCTCCTCTTCTCCAAATCAGACACCGCCAGGCCGCCGCTCGCGCCCCGTGAAGCTTGCCTCTGCCCGTGTCGTGGTGCTCGCCGTCGCTCGCCAGGTCGTCGCCGTAATCGCGCCGGTCGAGCTCAACGCGCCCCGCGGAGCCGCCGCCCCACCCGTGGTGCTCTCGTCGCCGTCGCCCCTTACCGGCCCGTCCCCACACGCCGCCCTCACTCGTCCCCGCGTCACCCCTCACCCGTCCCCGCGCCGCCGCCCGCGCCTCCCGTGGTGCTCTCGTCACCGCCCCCCTCACCGTAAGTGTTTTTTTTCTGTTTTTTCAATATAGTTCACTATATAATTTAGATTATATTGTTAGTGTATATTGTTTAGTTAGATATGAATGTGTTAGTATATTTTTAATATTTGTTAGTATATTGTTTAGTATATAATTCAGTTTCATATATATTGTTATTATATTGTTTAGTTGGATATAAATTTGTTAGTATGTAGTTTCATTATTTTTAGTAAGATATAAATTTCTTAGTATATTGTTTAGTTTCAAATATATTGTTACATATTTTTAGTTATAGAGATTTAAGGATATTTTAGTTTGATATATCATTTTATTTAGACATATTATTATTTAATTTAGCCATATTTAGGGATTTGTATATAATATTAGTTAGTATTTAGGATATTTAGAGATTTCTATATAATACTCCCTCCGTTCCTTGATATAAGGTGTATAGTTTTCTTGCACGAATATTAGCACATAGGCTATAAGGAAAAAAATTGATACTTTTAGATGTTAATACATGTAGGTGACCGATGTGAGAATAGAGGAAAATATGGAAATCTCGGTATCTCATCTCTCCAAATCAGTTTGACTCCTAAATTATACAAAAAAAATCCCACAATCCCACCATATACCTTATATTCTAGAATTTTTTACAGAAAACTATACACCTTATATCAAGGAACGGAGGGAGTATTTGTTAGTATTTAGGATATTATTGCTAATATTTAGGAAATTATTACTATTATTAGAATATAATTATTTACTTAGCACTATTTTGGTCAAATCAATACCTACTTTAGGATATGGCCATACCACATCCTCGTAGTGGACTCGGCCACAATAAGGGAGTACTACGCTCTACCGGAGTTGTACGAGACTAGGCTCCGCCGGGCTGGCACTGGGAGGTGCTACCATCAGGGACGCGTAGCTTGGTGAGGAATCCGGGTGTCGTCGTCGACCCAGATCTTCTTTGGTGGAGGTCACGTGGTCCAGGCCGTGTGCAGACGGAGACGCCCCCGAGGAGGTGGTATGATGTCATGTTAGGGAGGAGGACGAGCACGTCAGTGGCTATATGGTGATGTTGGACGCCAGGGTGGCCCCCCATGCCTAGCAGGTTATTCAGGGATCTCACCCTAGTTATACTCCGGTGATGGTTCCGACTATTTGGTTGGTCACATCCCGTGGCTCAAGAGGACATTGAGTTTGAGCGATGTTATCAGACAAGATGTTGTTCTTTATATAATATTACTACTTTTTTGTTATTCGAGATGTATTATGACTACTTTGTTGTTTTTTGAGATGTTATTCGAGATGTTATATGATATTAATACTTTGTTGTCATTCGAGATGTATTATTACTACTTGTTGTGATATATATGATACATATATAATTTTATTACTCATATGCACATTATGTTATAGCAGTTATTCTATGGACTTCAACGGTAGAAAGGTGAAGAGCTTTTATTCGATATGATACGAGGTGATGAACTACTCCCCTATCAGGATGAAGCGCTCCCTTATTAGGATGGAGCGCTCGTCGATTATGGTGGAGAAGAAGACTGTGGAGCAGAAGATGGCTCACAGTTTCTGAATGAGTCTGGTGAGGAAATAGAGATATAACCTCTAGTCGAAGCGCAGACTAGTTTTAATTTTGATGATGGCTTGGAAAATGATGGACCAGCCTTGACAAAGTCTGGCGAGGTATATTATTAAGCCTCTTGATCACTAAATAGATGCATTAATTCATTTACATGTGTATACATTAACAAATGTTGTTTTTTATTTTAGACCTCCACATCGACCAATTCAGTTAAAAATAGTAAACGAGGACCCGCCAAAGGGATGCCCGAAGATGCGCATCTCACAATTATTGAGGTCTCTCCAGAGGGCAAACCGTTGCTTCCCATAAAGAACACAAACACATTTTTTCATCAATGTAGATTTGTTATTAGGGACAACGTCCCGATCAGCATTATCAACTGGAATAAGCCAGCAAAGGGAGATGGAAATTCTATGAGTTATGTGGAGAACAGATACAGAGACACACTATGGGAGAATCTCATTCGCCATTTCACCCGACCGGTCTTAGAGTCTAAGAAGGCCACAGATGATATGAGGTCCAAAGTTAAGCATTTTGCTCTTAAGAAGATGGACGAACAGTTCAATAACTATAAGAAAAGATTGTACAATGAATATCTCGAGGAAGGCAAAGTTTCAGAATTCACTGACACACTAGAGAAGCAGCGGCCTCACAGGGAAAGATTTCTGGACTACAAGAAAACAACAATAGAAAAACAAAGGTCTAAAAAGAATAAAGAAAATGCTGCAAAAAAGAAATATCACCATAAGATGGAGACATGTGGCTACAGGACTTCAGTTCCTAAGTGGGAGGAAGCCGAGAAAGCCTTGCGTGCCCAAGGGCTCACTCCAGCTACATAGGACCGGCCTATCATAGTAAGGAATTGGTTACTTGCTCATGGGGCAAAATATGACATGGAAATATGCCAGTTAATATTCGATGAAAAGTCCAATGTTGCTACACCCCATGGAGAAATGGTAAAAACAATTGAGGAGGTTAAACAGGGTAACTTCAAACCCGACAGAGGGAACGACGAGCTGACAAAGGCCCTCAGGAATCCTGGAAAACCAGGACGAACACGAGGCTTTGGACCTTCTGTGTCGTGGAAGACTGGGTTTCCTGAGGACACTGAATCCTATAGAAGCCGAGCGAGGGCAAAGAAGCGGAAGGAGATAGAGGAGGCAGACCGATTGCGTAGCATGGAAAGAAAGAACGAGGAAATATATGCCGTGCTAAAGGAGAAGCAGAAGCAACTAGACGAAATGCGCCAGCAAGGGCCAACTCATCAGCGGCTAGAAGAAAGTGCTGGTGGCCAGTCTCAGCGGAGAAGCAGTGTCGCTTCCACGGAGGCCGATCCGATAGATCGGTATTCCATGGACAATATCACTGAGAAGACAAGCTGTGACCTGCATGTGAGAGCGATGAACTTATCCTTCAAGGCGGATCTCGGCTATGCTTTATCTTGTGAACTTGAAGCACGCTGGAATTGCAAAGAGATTCCAGATGGCTATGCTCGTGTCGGGGTGGATGAGGTTCTACCTCAATATGAATCAATACAACTTGACATCCCTGGACCTGAAGATGAGAGCACGCTAGGAGAAGTCAGGGGCTATATCATTCTATGGCGCAAGAAATACATCGTGTTTCCAGGCTCTGCACCTAGGCCACCACCGTCTCCTCCGTGTCAGCCGAGTCTGCCGCCTCCAGCAAGTCCACATGAGGAGTGGGACGACCACCATAGCGCGAGTAAACCGCCGCATCAGCCCACTCCCCCGCCACGTCAGCCCACTCCGCTGCCGCTGTGTCAGACGAAGAAGGCGTTCTCTCAGTCAACTAGTAATAATACAAGTCAGAAGAAAGCCAAAGGTAAAAAGGTGAAGAAAATCCCGCCGCCTCCTCCCAAGTTACCTTACGAGATGACTGATGAGGAAACCAAAGCGATCAGCGATGCCCAAGTGAAAGCCTTATTTGCACCCAAAGTTCCCGAGCCAAAGCAAATATTTGATCGGAAAGCCAAAAAGTAGACTAAGGGTTTTCTTGAGCAACCATCGCAATATGAGATAAATAAGGCTGATGACTACAAACGCTGTCTGCTGAGAATTGGTAGGAAGAATCCAGGAAATACTACTACAAGCAGCGGGAAAAGAGATGTTGCGCCACTCAGAATGCAGGAAAAAAAATCGATCGCCCCGCTCAAGGTGTTATCCAATATTGATCATCAGAATATTATAGCAATGGAATTTGCCAAAGGTGCTAGTATTACAGTTGATCAAGCGCTAGGCGGGCATATCCCCAAACAAGAGGAATTTGCATGGAGATAAGAATGCGGAAAGACTTTGGTCAGACCTAATGAGGTCGAACTTCTACTAACTCAAATGCGAAGACTGCATGAGTGGTACGAGAAAGTCTCTACATGCGAGTGAAGAAAATCGATTGTCAGCACTGCTTGTGAGAATTACAAGTGAGCATTTTAATGGTGAAGACCAGTTGCAAATTTATTTTGTGGAATTCTATATGTTATTCAAACAAGATGCCCTTGACTTCAGTCTCCTCGCTACCTATTGTTTGTAAGTGGTTCAGTTATTTCTATGATAAAGTCTCTAACTTAGCTCTTTCATTGCATGTAATTATCTTCACTATATGATATTATGCCGAATAAAGAGCGATGAATGTGACCGAAAAAATCTTTAACACTGGGTTCATCGACCCACACCGGTTTAATCAAGCATTGCTAAAGTAATACCCCAAGGACACGAAGCGTAACTTTCTAAGGGTCTTATTGAGACAACATTATAAACAAAGAATATTGTTTCCCTACAACCACAGGTAAGAGTGTTACTGCCTTGTACATATTCACTTGATTCTGCTAAGTGTAATTTATGAGTTACTGACGTACATAAACATGCGCAGCTTTCCCTGGATTCTGCTAATCATTGAAGTTGACGCTGGAAGAGTTGAAATCAAGGACTCACTAATAAGAGACGAATCAGAATACGCATTCATTAAAGATGCACTCTAGAGGTAATTTCAGTCATTATCGCACTATATCAGTCTCTTTCCTTCATATATATATATATATATATATATATATATATATATATATATATATATATCTTGAGATATCAAGTAACTAATAACTCATTTTTTTGCTGGGCAGGATTTAGAAAGCTTTCACCAATGTTACGGTTGGTGAATTTAAAAACGAGCTTAGTTTTCATCGGATCGATATAAGTAGTACGAGCTAGATCCGCGCATCTCTTAAATTCTAGTTTCAATATCATTATATCATGCTTGATTATTATTTGATTGAATTATATCCTCGTAAAGTGCGAGAGGCAGCCACCAGGTACTAATCTATGTGGATACTTCGTGTGCGAGTACATTCGCTCTGAGGTCAGTGAGCGGGACGGAGGGACATTTTTTGAAGTACGTGAACAATATATTCACATTTTTTGTTGAGTGTCATTTATAATTTTTGTTATGACTATTGAAATTTTTCTTGACCTCCTTCTTTTATATATAGTTGGAAAGATTGCAGGAGAATCTCGAACCAAGGAAGCGTCTGGTAGCAATTCAAGAGGAATTGGCGGGATTTCTTGTTGACCATGTCATACACCCAGAAGGAAAATACCATACCTCCGGCTTCTAGTGATTTAATGAACTTGTAACCGATTAGACGGGTTGTGATATCCATTTAATCAAATTGTATATATATATATATATATATGTAATGTAGAATTATATCTATATAATCATGACGATGTTGTGTGTAATGGGTTTCTTTGTTGTATGTCAATTTACGCCAAACGCAACCCTCCTCTACCTATTCTTCTGCCGCGGCAGAATCCCGCATTCGGCTACCGCCGCAGAAATTGGCCCCAAAATTCTGCCACGGCAGAAACCCGCATCGGCTGCCGCGGCAGAAAACGGCCCCAAAACTCTGTCGCGGCAGAAACCCCCATCGGCTGCCGCGGCACCCGAATTGGTAAAATGCTGTCGCGCCAGAAAATAACTAGTCCTGGTTCGTATTACGAACCGGGACTGAAGATCCCCCCCCCCCCCCAGCCCCCCGCACGCACTGCTAGGCTGCCACGTGCAGAGCCTGCAGTCCCGGCCGGTAATGACTCAGGAGTAGAGGCTGGGACCTCTAGTCACGTTTCCATAGTCTCGGCTGCATATTCGGGACTAGAGACCCTTTAGGACCGGGACTAAAGGCCCGTTCTCTACTAGTGCCTAAGTTATACATATCTAAGGTATCACATACCTAAGGAATACGTAACCCGCATATGTGAGTATATATGTAACTTGGTTACATACGCTTTAGGTATGTGATACTTTGAGTATATGTAACTAGAATACATATAACTTAGGTATGTAAAGACTAAGTATGTAAAATTTGCGTACATACACCATCAGGTATGTAAGAATTTGAATGAAATACAGATATAATGCCTGGACACCATGGTGTCCCATATGGACTTTCTATATATATATATATATATGTTTTTTGAAACAGTCACCTCGGAGGAAAATCCATATAAGTTCTTATCCTCCAAAAAAACAACCCGCTGAAGAAAAAAATTACAGTGCAAAATTCGTACAAAAATTGTTTCGACTCAAAAAAAGTTCTTTACGGATTGTTAATCCAAGAGGAAGATCGAGATAATACTATAACACTTGTGTTTCCTCCATGTAGGTTTCGTCGCGTAGGTACTATAATTTTTTCGTCGAGTGTACGTATAAGATCGATCATGGTACAAGTGTTAATTGGTAGGATTAATATTACATGTTTATAGGGACTATGATTTTTCAGGTCCATTGAGTTGTCGGGTGTTTTTTATAACTGAATTCTATAATTATTCAATTTTAATGAAATCACGAATAACAACTCTTTAATTTAAAAGGCAAAATTTAACAAATCTCTCATATCACGCAGAAATTTCAACACAATGCCCCACCCCGTCGCCAGCCGGCGCATACTGGGTAACATAGAACAAACTCGCTCCACGCATCAAAGGCTCATTGCACGCAGCTGTTCTTTTAGATGTAAGCAACCACAACTATAGGTCTCTGTATTCACACTTGGTGTCTATGTAATGCCATGATAAAAAGCGCGGGAAAAGAACAAGGCTACATGCCACTTGGCCGGACAAGCCACAACTATATGGACGTGGTATCCAAGACGTATGTGGAAACCACAAACATGTGACTATGGTGTCTATAGCACCTGTGAAAATCACAACAATGTGACCGTGGTGTCTAAGACACAAATAAAGGGACAAACGACATCTCCTACATCTCACGTTTAGTAGAATTTGACGGATGTCAAGAGGATGGCGTTAGCAAAATAATGTCAGCAAACGACGATGTGGATATTGCGGGATCATAGGGTGGCAATATCTGACGATCGTATAAGCATGCGCAGCTAGCCTGGTAGGTAGCAAATCCGCGTCGATATTGCTGACATTATTCCCACATATAGCCACCATATGATCCCACAATATCAGTATCGTCGGTTGCTGGCATTATTCTGCTAACGGTGTCCTCTTGCCATCCGTCAAATTCTGCTAAGAATAGGCTAAAGGAGATGTCATTTGTTCTTTCACTTGTGTATTAGCCACCATCCTCACATGGTTGTGGTTTTCCTATAGAATGGTGTTCCGAGCGAGAGGACTCCCTATTTTATTTTGTAGAAAAGCGTATTTTCTTGGTTCGTGTGAAGACGCATGTTCTTGATTCTGTGACCTATAGCATGCGATGATATGATGCATGTCCTTGGCCGTGTGTTCTATCATATGTGACATGCGGAGAAATGCATGTTGTTGTCGTAAGTTTTAAAGTTAGATGAAGAGAACATTTATGTGTGGATGGGTAATGCCGTAAGAAGAACTCATGTGTGTGGATGGCATGAATAACACTGTGAGAAAAACTTATGTATATGGATGACATGCGTTGTTTACTTAATAAATCAACCTTATGCTCCCGACACAACGGACATTAGTTTCTCTAATAGGTTCTAATAGGTATATATCACATCCGTTAATTGGATTATGCTCTTGTCTTTTTATCCTGCGGCATTGCAGGTATGTGCAGCTAGCCGGATGAGTAGCTCACTATTAAGCACCCAGTATGCAGAAATGACATAATTTTTTTGTTTACATGTATAAAATTATGATGTAAAATAGGTATTTTTGGTGTTTTTACACTATAATGACTTATAAATTTTATTTTACGTTAAAATTTTTGGTTGTGGTGAATATATAAACATAATTATTTGTATACAAAACATAATTGTTTAATCTAACAACGTAAAAATATGTTAGGTGCAAAATAACTACTCTGCTCCCTGGGTGCTGAATAGGGTATATATATGTTAGGTGGAAAATAACCTACATGGTGTGTGTTTTTTTAAACAATCACCTCGGGGGAAATCCATATAAGTTCTTATCCTCCAAAAAACAACCCGCTTAAGAAAAACCAGAATTTCTTATTGCATGTTATCTAACAAATTTGCACTATTGATTTGCCTCGGGTTGTTAATGCGCCAGACATGTCCCTTTAGAGAAAATGATGAATCTGAAGATTCCAAAAACCAAGGCAATTTCAAGGAAATCCTCAAGCTAGTGGGCTGTTATAATAAGGATGTACGGGAAGTTATGCAAAATGCTCCAAGAAATGCTAAGTACACATCACCAACTATTCAGAAGGAAATTGCTGGCATATTTGCTCGGAAAGTGCAAAATTCAATCACAAAAGAGATTGGTAATGGCAAGTTTACTATCATGGTTGATGAATCTCGAGATGAGTCTAAGAAAGAGCAGATGGCAGTTGTTCTTCGATTTGTGGACATAGATGGAGAGATAAGGGAGCGTTTCATTGATCTTATTCATGTTAGTGACACTTGTGCTTTGACTCTCAAGAATTCAATTATTGCTGTGCTAGTTGATAATGGACTGAGTGTCAAAGATATCAGAGGGCAAGGCTATGATGGAGCAAGTAACATGAGAGGAGAGTGGAATGGGCTTAAGGCTCTAATTCTCCAAGAATGCCCTTATGCGTACTATATACACTGTCTTGCTCATCAGCTT
Source organism: Avena longiglumis (assembly GCA_030063025.1). Classification (NCBI taxonomy): domain Eukaryota; kingdom Viridiplantae; phylum Streptophyta; class Magnoliopsida; order Poales; family Poaceae; genus Avena; species Avena longiglumis. The sequence goes on from CP125974.1 coordinate 84,360,682, forward strand.
CAATTGGCTCTTGTTGCCGCTTCAAGGGAGGTACCAAAGGTCCACAATTTCTTCCAAAATGCAAATTTTATCGTTAATACTGTTAGTGCATCTCCCAAACGCAATGATGAGCTACTAGATAATCAGGCTATTGAAATTGCAAAAGAGATAGAACTCGGAGAGCTTGATACAGGAAGATGGCTAAATCAAATAGGATCTTTACAAAGGGCCGGAGACACAAGATGGAGTTCCCACTACAAATCGGTAAAAAGCTTGTTAAGATTGTTTGGTGCATCTGTTTTGGTGCTAAGAGGTGTAGCAAATGACCGCTCAGTTCCGTGGAATTCAAGAGGAGATGCCGAGGGTGCCCTTAATTTCCTAATTACATTTGATTTTGTCTTCATTCTACACCTCATGGAGAAAATTATGAAGATCACTGATGTCTTGTGTGTCAAACTCCAAAATAAAACTCTGGATATTGCAAATGCACTGGATATTGTTTCTAATACAAAGATATTACTTGCTGAATTGAGAGAAGGTGGATGGGAAAGTCTTATAGAAGAGGTGAAAACCTTTTGTTTGAAGCATGAGGTTAACATCCTAGATATGAATCAAAAGTAAGTTTATTTTTCTATGTACGTACATAATCCAGTCTACTTGTATTTAATTAAACCTAGTCATTATCTATTATATACTAAAAGCAATATAAGGATGTCAAATAGAGCCATTAGGTTGATCCACATCATCTAAATTATTTTAATGGTTAGATATTACACTTACCGCCTAGAAGTTTAAATCACAACCATAGGATTTATGTAACACATATTTCTTCCAACAGCTCACACGACACGTAACACATATATGAAGTGCTTATACTTTTTTTTATTCCAACACGTCACGAAGTCCTTATGTCTTGGGAGTTTTTTAATCCTAAAATTTGGCCATGGCTTCTCCCAAACTCTCGATTTAATTAACCCATGTTTCTCTCATTCCCCTACGATTTGGGAGTACTCACCTTTTATCTCCCTTCTCTAAAATTCATGCCGCCGATGTGGTATGCCTTCTTCTGCGTCGGCGAGCAGACGCTGCCGCCGATTTCTTTTTACCGTAGGTCAAAGCCAGTCTGCCGAAGCTAGCCTCTACTCCACCGTGTGCTGCCATGTGTCCTCGCTTGTACTCCGCCGTTCCACTTCTTGATCGGGTCCCGTGCCAACCCTGTCCGCATGCAGCTAGGCGAACAGCCCCTTCCTCCACCTCGGGTCCCCTGCCGCCTTCCTTTCTTGCTGCGCATGGATGCCAGCCACAGCCTACTCCTTGCTTTCCGCGACGCCCAGGAATTGCTTCCTTATATTGACATCTATACTAATAATTTTGTAAATTATAATAGTATGGTATTAGATAACAAAACAGTAGATGCATCAGGAAAATCTTGTGAAAAATGCAAATTAAGCATTGGATAAGCCACAACTGAAAACTATTTTTTACCTGAAGCTGGACACGGACAATGCACATGTAGTGTAAATGTATAAATCCACTAGTGGAAAAAAAGCATATAGTCTCGGTTTGCAAAGGCCTTTAGTCCCAGTTTTTTGTCCGGAACTGCGAAATCGGGACTAAAGGCCCCTATTTCTATTCCAGTTTGTTATAACCCGGGACTTGAGGGCCACCGCATGGCCTTTTTTTGCTGCAAGGGGATGAAGGATCTTTAGTCTCGGGTCGTAATACGGCCCTGGACTAAGTTTTTTTTTTCATTTATTTATTTATTTTTTTTCGATTTTTTTTAAAAAAATTTTGATTTTTTTCTTAAACTTTTGAATTGTTTGACTCGTAATCCTCTCACTTGGAACATTTTTAGCACTAAGTATATTTAATATTAGGTCAAATTATACTCGTGGTCAAACTTCCCATTCGGTCACCCATCCTAGCACTACTTCACCCTCAGCACGCTTAACTTTTCTAACTTCTCTGTTCCATCCGGATGTCCTTGCGTGAATCCCTTTGTACCTTGTTGTCTAAATAGTGGAACTAATTTAAATCTATTTGATATATGTTGCAACTTTAGGTACATTGATGTGAAGAAATCTCGAAATAAGCATGACAACACCACCGTATTCCATCACTACAAAGTAGATGTATTCAATGCTGCAATAGATCAACAAGTGACAGAGTTGAATCATCGATTCAGTTCTCAAGTAACCGAGCTACTTGATCTTTGTACATCCTTGGATCCGAGGCATGATAATTTTGACAAGTCCAAGATATGCAGACTAGTGGAAAAGTTCTATCCTGCTGATTTTTCTAGTCAAGAGAGAGACAGGTTGGAGTGCGAGCTTCCACATTTTCAACTTGATACATCCAACCATCCAGAGATCAGAAATTGCAACTCACTTTCTGATTTGACAAAGGGAATAATTAAGACAGGTAAGTCATCTGATTATCCAATGGTTGAGAGGTTGTTACGCTTAGTGATCACTCTTCCGGTGTCAACTGCAACAGCAGAGCGAGCCTTTTCTGCTATGAAACTGGTCAAGACCCGTCTTCGCACTAAGTTGGGAGATGACTTTTTCCGCTATTGTGTGATAGTCTACATAGAGAGGGAAATAGCAGAAAAGTTTAGTGTTGAAGAAATTATTGAGACATTTGATCTTCGTGCTCGTAAAGCCGAGTTCAAATTGATAGATATGTAACTTCATTCATATTCCATGAAAACATACAAATTTTATTGTGTTCTGAGACAAAAAAAAAGCCATGATTTTGATGCTTACACTTTTAGCCCCCCCCCATCTTCCGTTGCTGGCTCCGTCCCTGAGTGCAAAATTCGTACGAAAATTGTTCGAGTCAAAAAAAGTTCTTTACGGATTGTTAATTGGTAGGATTGATACGAAGTGCGAGTTGGAGTCCAATTCGTATACACACACGTAGGTCGGTGGGTGCGTGCATCTATAAGTAAATCATCGACTCGTGCTCGTCCACAGCTTTGCTTGACGTTCCACGCACAATCAACGGCAGTAGAACCGACGACCGATCACAATTTCCTCGTCCTCGATCGGCCTTCCTCCTCCTCCTCCATACGATCGAAGCCAGCTCCTCGGTCACCAGCCATGGCCGACAAAGCATCAACAACCACCACCACCTGGTCTGGTCCAATTGAAAAGGTCACAGAGGCCGCCGTGCTCGAAATCATGTCCCCGTCTATCCACATAGGCCTAAACATCCTGTTCAAAGGATGCTCCGAGAAGGTAGATGAGGGGAATCATGCATGCTCTGGCTACGACAGGTCGTCGGCCACCACTCCTGCACAGAAGGAGGCGTGCCACAAGGCGGCCGACGCGCTGCGCGGGTGCCTCCAGGTCAACGTCGACATGATCAAGGCGCTCGCGACGACGCCAAGCCTCGTCGACGACGACAAGGCATCATCACATAGCTCGGCCGGCCTGGCCACGACGAAGTGAAACCTAGTACCGTGTACCTCTAGACTCTAGCTTTATCTGGTTGATCCGATGCTCACTTTTTCCTTCTTTTCTACCCTTGATGATGATCGATCTTGTCGAACTCTAGATGCTGCCGTGAATTCTATTTTCGATTATGGTTTGGCCACCTAGCTAGAGTTTGTTAATGATTTTCTGTGTCTAGTTTACGAACCGTTCCATAATTAAGATAATGCAAGCCGATCCATCATAGAGCTGAGTTGAACTTTATAACACCATCGACATAATTATTCTTCGTCAAACGTGTGGTGTGCACTTCATGGATATAAACCACTGATCCTTTTTTAACCTAATAAAATCTAAAGAGAGAACGGGAGGAAACTTGTCTCGCGGCGCGACGTGCTCCTGGCCGTCTGATTCTCATTGCTCGCATCTCAGCGCGCTGGATCGCTATGCAACCGTGCCCGCTCCTGCCACGTAGGATCCGATATGGTCGCGCACGACGTGGCCGGTTGGTCGCGCATTATGACCTGAGCGCGACGGTTATTCAATGTGTCCAAACAGTTTTCCCTCCCACTCCCTCCCGCTTCCTCTCCGCCGAGTTCGTCGCCTCCCTAGTCCGTTAAAAGTACTGTAGAAATAAATTTATAAATTCATCCATAATAATAACTAAACTAAAAATATATAAAGTGTAGTCATGGTAAATATTATGATGAATGAAATATGCTGTGTTAATCATGTGGAGGCAACGTCTGGTCGATATTAGGTATTTGTAGTGACTTCGTCAATCTTTCGGTTCCAAAACTCCTAGTCTCTAGTAGGTGATGTGTGCATGTGTTAGTAGTGTCCGTGTGTCTACGTTGCTCCGGTGTTTGTATGAAAAGACTACTGATTATATGTACCCCTTTTACATGATATTAAATTAGAACCTAAATTGAAGATAACAACTAACTATATTTTCTATATATAAGTATTCAATTTTCTACCATTGTTAGATTTGTTATAGTTGATCATATGTACTTTTAACATTTAGTACACATTGTGTTGTATGATTGTATAGGGAAGATATTTTTCAAGGTGAAAAATCATGGTTAGAAATATATCATAATATGTGAATATATAAGTTAGTATATTTTCTCACTTATCAATCTATTTATGTTTGATAAAGTTATAAAAGGTTAACTGTAATCTGTACGTAAGTATCTTGTAATTTGAATCAAAGTTAGAAAAGATTGACTATGTATATCCCACTCTCCTATAGCTTATACATGCATTTTTACATATATTTGTTGCATCATGCAATTCACCGGCTTGAGTGGTATAACTCAAGCATCATAGTCAGTTTTAATGTGTTTTAAGGCATGTAATATTTTCCCAAATCATCACCTCATGCTCCTCCTACGATGCTTGTATGGGTGAGTCACGTATCATCTATGCGTCATAAGATTATGATAGGCTTCATTGGTTAATTCATGTACCTCTCGACCGAATCAGATTTGGACTGCCGATTATACTTTTTTATAAAATATATCTATCGATTGTGATGGATTTCGATTATTTTGTGAGATCTACCTACTATAAAATGTTCATTTGATATACAACTATGATAATATGTCATATGTGATTTTCATAAGTATGATTGACCTTAGTGTAGTGTTTCGGTTTGGTACGGTTGTGAAGACAATTCATACGTGGTATGCTAATAAATATAGATTTCACCATATAGATAGCCAGATTTTTTTGGTTTGTTGTTCCTGGGAATACTTAGTGTATCTCCTTTATATTGTATTACAATTTGAATTATAATAAAAAAATATTCATTAAACATTATGGTAATCTACTTCCTTCCTTATTCCCTTAGGTTATTTTTATGAAGTTTATTAGTTGTACTTTACTTAGAGAAATCGGGTCCACCAAATTGATAGTCGTATGCTTTAGTTTCTCGAATGCAATATTTATATTTTGTTGAAATAGTGGTGATTTTTTGGCTTTTTTGTCTAAGAATAAAGACTGACTTATCTCCGCTTCTAACTTGAAATAACCACATAGCAACCTTCATGCCCCTTACCTAGTTTGCGCGTCCTAAGATAAGATTATAGCCATAGTAATAATAGATAATGTATGTTAGTTTTATGTCAAAGTCATATTGACTATTTCTATTTTAAACATACTAGACTTGATAAATTTGTAATATAGAGTCCTTGTTTTTCCTTGAACAGTTAATGTGAGCTATTGAAATTATTATTTTATTTTTTTCTCATGTGTGAATACCGAAACTTGTATCATTTTTTACGCACAAATGACTAAATTTGAGTTCCATCTCTCATATTATCAAGTTTTGAGCAGACTTGGGTGATTGTTAAAAACTAAACTTTTTATCATGTTACATTAATGTGGGTCCTAGTTTGGAAAAATGACATAGCTACCTACTTCATCCATGTATAATTTAGAGCAATGACGTAGCCACCTTCATGCGCTTCACCAAGTTTGTGGGTCCTAAGCCAAGATTAGGGTGACAATAATAATGTTTGAAGTATGTTAGTTTTATGGCAAGGTCATGTTGAGTAATTCTATTTCAAATATATAGGATGATGGAAATTTCTTATATGTAAAGATTCCTTCTATATGCACAAATAACTAATGCTAGCCAGATAATTCATGGTTCATCTTTTTTACTTGTCTAACAATACGGGCATCTGTAACTATTTGTTTCGCAAAAAAAATACTTAATCATTTTGCACAAATGTGGAATTTTAAATTCTATCTATTGTAACATCAAGTTGTGCAAACTTGAAATATTCTCTAAAAAGTATTCAATTTTTTGATATCATCTATATTTTGTTCCTATGATTTGCAATGCAGTCATTTTTAGTCTACTTTGTAATTTGTATGCATAATTAATACTATATACTTACAAATAGTACACTGTGCCTAGTACGTGTGTGCTAGTGCAGAGCTACCTTCGTTATTTATTTTTTAGAGAACATCAGGAGTTGATGGAACACATGTATGTGTAAATATGTTATCTGATTAAACAACTTCAGCATGCGCGTTTGACATGGACTCCCGATCTCTCGTTACAATATGTTGTCTTATTAAAACACGTACATATAGCTACATGTATGAAAGGGACTCCGATCTCTTAAATCCTATCATTTTTTTACTGTGGCCAAACCCGTGTGGAGCATGCACGTTTCCGTGTCCTTGCCTTTTTTTACGTGTATCCTTGCCTGTGTTTCACGTGTGTTTCTTTAATATGTACATGACATTGTTTTTTTTTTTTTTTGAGAGAGAGGACGTATGTGACATTGTTGACATTTGTTTGTATCAACCACAGTTTTTACGTAACCTTTGGTATCTTTAAATCCTAGCCTTAAATTTTAGATCCAACTGCTAATATAATTTAGGTGTTGTAGATCAACGTGATGCCTCGAAACAACCTCTTATATTACTTTTAGTATATAATAGATAGATGAGTCCCTAGTCAGCCATCTTTGGTTGATCAGATGTAAGATGTAAACATTTTTCTATCGTCTGTATCGCAAAGGCAGATCATCTCTTGCCACACGGTTCAAAAAAAAAACCTGCTTCAAGTCAACATGTGTGATCCAAATATATATGCATTTTATCCAACAGGTCCAGACAACATATATGTGTGAGAAAAGCTGAATTAATATTCAGAATACATGCCCGATCATCTCCACAGATCTTGAATCAATGCACAACCATGCATGATATCATCCTCCCTTGGCACTAGTTTCTCCTGTGTATTTTCGCTAATAGAGCATACATGGCTCTTTATGTACTATGCACATGCGCATTCTCAACAAATTCATGCAGCACCGAGGAATCACTTGGCGTTGGCGGCCAAGCAACCCGTGGTCGTTGTTCTTCTCCGTATACGGTTGCAAGCGGCAACCTGTATAAGCCCGTGAAAATAAATAAAAACTAAGTTTAAACTAGGCTAATTTTTTTTGGAGAACTAGACTTTAAAAAACTAAGTACAACTAGACAGTTAATTTTAACTACTCCCTCCGTCCGGGTTTATTGGGCTAACACGCAATTCAAGAAATATGTTTAACTATAAATTTGACCAACAAAATATAAATCATATGTCACAAAAATTATATCATTGGATTGATATTTAAAGGCTCTCTCTAATGATATATTTTTTGTGACATATGATTCATATTTTATTGGTCAAATTTGTAGTCAAATATATTTCTTGGACTGCGTGTTAGCCCAATAAACCCGGACGGAGGGAGTAGAAAACGGGGCGGATAGGCAGCCCTACCTCCATGGCGTGACCTCTCGCAACGCGGCAAGCGCCTTGATCGTGTCCACGTTCGCCTGGAGGCACCTCCGCAGGTGCTCCGCCGCCATGACGCACGCCGCCTTCTTCCGAGGATTGCTGGCCGCATCTTGACACGCATGGAAAGCGTTGTGGGACTTGTGCTCGCAGCCGAAGAAAACCTGGGAGGGGGAGAAGACGGCGTCGTCCGTGTCATGGTCGGCCCAGCCTGTGATCTCCACCACTGGACCAAACGGGCTTGCCGCCGCTTGCTCGTCCATAGCCAGCGTCCGTCCGTCCGATCAGTTTTATAGTGCCCTAAATTTCTCAGGACTCAGGAGCAGTTACTACGGATTCTGTCTAGGCTCGTAATCCGCCTGGTTCCTCTTTAAGGATAGGATCGTGGTCTCCAAACATAGCTCTTATGTAAAATAAGAAACATGTACCTACAAAACCACGGCTCCAAAAAGTTTGTGGAAAAAAAAACACTCTACCGTACCTTTGTCTCCGGGAATTATATCTCTGCAGTCCAGTAGCCTAGGCCTCCATGCCTGAATAAGCGGCGGGCAGTGCTACGCGCCCCGTTTTTACTATATGTAGCAGAAAATGGTTCGGTTTTAAAAAAACAGATAGATTAGATCTTGCTGGAGACCTCGTCGACGACCTTGTAGCAAACACTTGTGCTAATGTAGCAGATCAGACCTCACCGGAGACTTTCGCCGGTAGACCTCGCCGGAGACTGTGTAGCAAAAACTCTATATAATTGTTTGTCACCTCTACACAAATATATTCTTAGTTCTTCCAAAAGATCATAAGAATTTCCTTACTATCGTCCAATGATCATCTTGTGATTTATTCTGGTATATGCTCATATCATTTAGAGCATAGGACATATCACTAGTGCAGAGCCCCCCCCTTTAACTCCGGTTGGTAGGGCCCTCTAACAGCGGTTCCCCAACCGCTGTTGAGGGTTCGGTGTTAGAGGGGGGGGCCTTTAACACCGGTTCTTATACGAACCGGTGTTAAAGGGTGGCGCACGTGGGGCTGCCGCAGGCCTCAGGCCCCCCCTTTAACACCGGTTCGTATCTGGAACCGGTGTTAGAATCTTGTTACAGAGATTTAGGCCGCCGCGTGAAAACGGCCTAAATCTCGCCATTCTACCGCCTGCTCGGGCGTATTTCTGCGGGAGGGGGGAGCGAGGGGGAATCGATCGGGAGCGGTATACACATAAATCGTCATCGGTACATACGAGTACATGAATAATTAAGCAACTATTATTATACACAAACATCGTCATCGGCACATACATCGTCATCGGCACATACATCGTCATCGTTCATTTTGGTGGTTATCTAAAGAGTTCTCCGCCAGGCGTGACGACCTCATCAAGTATGAACCCCGCCAATTCCTCTTGAATGGCTCGTATGCGTTCAAATGGTAGGAGTTGGTCCCGCATCCGTTCGATCTGAATATATATGAAGAATGGGTCGTCAATATATATATAAGAATAAAACTCAACACAATTGATGGTAATAAAATAATGTTGTGAACTTTGTTTACTTACTCTAAGTTGTTCTAGTGCGGCTTGGCCCATCGCACATATCGTGTTGCGAATGAACTCGTAAACATAGTACCCACATAAGTTATTGTCGTATCCCTGATGCGCGCACTTTACGAGAATAGAGAGTTCAATCAAAATAATAATCAATAAAGCATGATATAATGGAATTGGAAGCTAGCTAGTATTACTTACATTTTGGTCTACAAATTTTAGTTCTTCTGACCATTCACCCACGGCCCTGCCCGTGAACATTTTCCAAACCCTGTCCGACAAAGAAAATGGATAAAGGAGTAATTAATTACTTATTGTCACGAAAGTTGCCGATCTAGTGCGATAATATGATTGAAATTACCTCTCGAGCATCTCTCTAAAGTCTGCCCATAGCTCTTTTTCTTTCGAACGAGTCCATGACAAGGACTTTTCTGAGTCGGGTTGAATGACTAGCGAATAAAGTGGAACCTACGACGCATAACTTATCATCAGTTACACTTAACATCGAGTAAGCGAAACAGAATGTGTACAAGAGAGAGGGTAAGAGTACTCACGAAGTTGTAAGGCAATAGTATTTCCTTTGGTTTGTTGTCTCAAAAAGACTTTAGCAAGTAATCTTCTGTTTGCCCGGGTTTTTCTCTTACCACTTCTTCATGAACTCTATTTGGGTCAACGAACCCAATGTCAAAAGGGCCTCCTTTCATGCATTCCATAATCTTTTTCCTGCATAATAGTATATACATATATGGTGAGCATATATATATACATGCAATTAATGAAGTGAATGAGATGAGATAAAAATTACAGAAATAGTACTTACACACAATAAAGGCTGATGGCAGATTTGTCGAGTTCCTTCTGATTGAATAGAAAATGCAAGTCTTGAATGTTGAAGTCCATCGCGTCGTCTCCGCACAAGAAAATCTGATCTCTTATATGCGCCGTGATCCATTCTTCTTTTCTCGTCTTGCAGAAATGAAGGTACCACTTGTGCAATTTTCGCATCTTTGTTGGTAGATTCTTGAGCTCCTCTTTCTTGACTAGATTCTTCCCATACTTCCATGGCTGTATGGGGTTGACATCGCATTTGGGCAAGTTGTCTCCATGACGCTCAAGTATGCAATGTAAGTCATCCCCATCTCATTGGCCTTTCTTTGTAGCTCTGCCTCGTAATCATCTACGGGAGGAGCGTCCCGCTTGTTAAACATTTGGAGCGGGCGCATGATTGGTTTTCCTGCTCCCGAGCATGGGAACTGTTTTCTGGGTGCCTCACGATCGCTACTTTCAGTCTCCCTATGGCGCCTTGCATCCGCCTTTAAAATCTGGCGCTCGTAGTCCGGCACAAGTGGGGTTTCAGGTTTCAAAAGATTTTGTAAAACTTCTCCACCACCGCGGATCTATTTTCTCCTTTGGCTCGGCCCGTCTAGGTGCAAAGAATTTCTTGACCTGTTCTCCGAGATCCTATTGGTCTCCTCCGCTGCGATTCCACGGTAAAACCGGCAATGGCTTGGCGGGCTGCGGGAAGTTTTTGAACTCTTTGGCGTACGGTTTCCTGCGGATTTCTTTGTGGCAGTGCTACTGATGCTCCTCGTGGCAGTGCTCTTCCGCTTACGCTGAGGAGATGGCTGAAGCACCGGAGATGGCTGACGGGCCGGAGATGGCTGCCGCGCAGGAGATGGCTGACGGGCCGGAGATGGCTGCCGCGCAGGAGATAGCTGAAGCGGCTCAGACTGCTGACGCTGCGGAGACGGCGGGGGTGCCAGTGACCTCCAATTTGGAAGCACAATGTGTTCCTTCTTCCAAAGAATGGTTGTTTTCACTGCAAATTTGAGTTGAGTTTCCCCTTCACCTGTAGCATGGTCAAGCTGTGCTTCCTCATATTCCTTCACAACCTCATCCACCCCGACAATAGCATAGCCATCTGGAATCGGTCGGCAGTGGTAAGTTCCACCAGCTACAGGAGGTAAGGCATAGCCGACAGCCACCTTAATGGATAAGCCCATTAATCTCACATGCAGCTCAGCGTGTTCGCTCTCCGTGATCTCATCAACAGGGTATCGAGGACCCGCTATTTCAAGCGTGGGCTGCACGTTCTCCGTGGAAGCACACTGCTTCCGCGCAGAGTCCGGGCCGGGCAACTTCCAATGCAGGCTCATCGTGCCGAGATGGGCCGGTAGCTTGATGGCTCATTGTGCATTCACTTGCTCGCAGCGCCGCAAGTGCATGTTCTATCTGTGTCATCCGCTCAGACGATCTTTTCTTTTCTGCCGCCATCTCAGAAGAGTCGCCCTGTAAAATCAGAACATTTCGAATCGTCCCTATGCAAGTTTTAGCGAAACTCGCCAAACCCGCATAGAAACGATTCAAGGTGCCACCAGCACTTTCGCGGGTGCAAAAACAAAGTAATAACATTACACAACAGTCCTCGATGGGACCCACAGAATAGATATATACAACAGCGACTCAAAGAGTCAAGAATACAAATATACGGTACAAAGATCCAAATCACCTTGAAAAGAGGGAGCGTCCGACTACGGACAAGATGCAAATGGGGCTAAGAGCCCTGAAGAATAACCAATGGCGTCCATAACCCTGCCAAGCCGGAAGGGTAACCCTGCTAACGGCGTCGATCTCAAAACCTGCTTAAACAAAAGGGGTGCCGACAAAGGGCAAAGGAAAAAGAGGAGCGCCATCGAGGCCAAGACAGCGAGGCTAGAATTCGGCGGTCCTCGCCTACATAGGTATGGTGGACTGAGCGGCAGCGGCAGCATGCATTAAACAACCTATAGAGACTCGATACAACTGGCGGATATCAGAGAGGGATAAGAATGACCTAACCGGATCCAACCTGAAGCTATCACCAAACAAACCCATCCTGGTGTTTCCCCCTCGAGACCAAACGAGGAAGTCAACCGAGGAACTCACACAGTTGGCAGTTTTACTTACTCAGTTATAGTTGTGGCACCTTACTAGTCAGGTTTAGATAATCATCCTGATAAAGTAAGCAGTGGGCACTTTTAGTTAGTCTTTCCGTTATAGTGGCAACACTTACTAGTCAGATACAATTATCATGAGATAACCCCAAAACCCAGCAGTTGTTGGTTCTTTTACTTAGCCATTCCGTTGTAGTGAAGCTGATTACTAATCAAATCGGATACAAGTCATTTTAAAACAGTAAACTTTAGTTATAGTTGTCTATGATCAGACACTGTGCTCCAAGTCGTCCATAACCGCGGACACGGCTTCTCGAAAAGATTAAACCGCAGGGTGCACCAAAGTATCCACAGCACTTGACCCTTTTGCGATCGCTAACATACACCCATCGGTATGTCGGGGCCTAAGTCACGACGCCCTGCACCCAAAGCAAGCACGGGGCCACCCACCGAGTCGACACTGCGAACGGAGTCGTCCGGTCTCGAGACGGACTCGGGGTTTGCGTCGATGGCGATATGACGATCCGCCCCAAACGGGACTGCCCATACCGCGAAAACATCCCGCTTCTAAGACATACCGTGCTTTTCGCACAAACGTAAATAAAGCAGTAAACCTGTCATAAGTACAGAAGAGTAAAACACCTCATACTAGGTGTGGCCCCCATTACAATACTTTGAAATCTGGGAATTATCAATAGGGGCCCATATCTCCCCACCTGTGGTTATCGCGCTCGATCTCGAACAGTGTCAAGAACTCGGGTCCTACGGGACACAAGTGGGCGGAAACCAAATCTTACCTATCACCCACGATGCCTCTGCTTAATTCAATTTTAGTTGTTAAACAGGAATTAAAGTGATACAATAATTAAAGCCATGATCATCTCCAACGTCAACGCATGCAATTCTCCAACAATGGTGGTACTTGACGTCACACAAAACCTTGAGCAAGCGACTACGACACGCGGGTCCAACTATCTACCAAACAACAGGTAATAGGATGTGTCCAAGGCTATATATGGCTGCAAGGGATATCACGGGTACGAAATCTAGAGCATCGCAACACAGATAGCAAAGATCAACAGGAGGGAAGTAAATACTAGAAAAGTAAGATAGGTAGAAAGGGGGAGATGCTCGCCTGAAAACATTGCCGAAAGGTTCATCCGAAGATCGGGGCGAAGCTCACATCAACTCAACGGCCTTATCCGCGAAGAAGCAAAACACTAGAAGAAACACCGGATGCAATATTTAATACAACGGCAGAAGATCGGCATGATGCATGTATGATGCATGGCATGGCAAAGTGCGATGCAATTAGGTCAAATTAAGCGGAACCGGGATCCCGACAATTATTAGATGGTACAAGTTATTTAGAACCCCCGCCATTTAAATGTTGTATTAGCATGGCAAAAGATATCACCGGGTTCGCTACACAAATTTGGATGAGGCCAATATAAGGCTGGATTTGCCCGCATATGGGCCCCATATTTAATTATTAGGTGAATCGGCATAAGGCCCCCAAACCACAGATATGCATGCGAGATGAATGATTAATATGCAACAGTTGTAATTATGTTATGAAATAGGGTTTCGGGAAGGTTCACACATTAGGGTCTCGACGATCTTGGGGTTCCGGGGTTCGGGGTTCGACAGGGTCCAGGGTTCGGCGGTTCCGTTCTCGGCGGGATCGTTTCTCGGTAACGGGGTAGTTCTTGGCGCATCCGGGGTCTTCGAGTCACGTTGTCGGTCATGGCGTTCGGGACGTAGCACTTGTCGCAGCGGGGGTTCTCGGCGGACTCGGTGTCCGGGGTGAAGCACTTGGCGTTCCTTGTCTTGTCGAAGGCCTTGTCGCTCTACGGCGAAGATCTTGGCGTCAACGGGGTCCGAGAAGGCGATCTTGACGCGGTACCGGGTTCTGGGTGTCGAGGCTTGGTCTCCGGGGTTCGTGAGGCGGACTTGGCGTTTGAGGGTTCCACCGAAACCATGGCGCGTCCAGGAAGCAGATCTTGTGGTTCCTGTTGGAGGCCTTCGGGGACGGTCTTGGTACAGCACCCACAAGCACCAATGCAACACGCACGAGCACCATGCAGGGGCTGGACGGGGCCACCTTGGCGACGCCGGCGACGACGGCTGCTCGGGGCAGATCCGGGGCAGCGGGCTCGCTCGGAGGGTCCTTCCGCGGAGGAGGCAGCGAGGGCCGGAGGCGGTGCAGCTTGGGGGCAAGGTTGGCTCGGCGGACCGACAAAGCGGGACCTCGCGATGGCGACGGCGATAGCAGGCAGTGGGAGGGCTCGGGAGGCTTGGCGACGGCCAGGGCGACTCGGCGATGCTGTGGAGGAGCCGCGGCAGGCAGGGGCCGAGGAAGGAGGCCGACGGCGGCGCTGGCCGGGCGGCTGCGGAAGCGGCAGATGGAGGCGTCGAGGCCACCGGGCGGCGGAGCGCTTAGGCGAGGGGCGAGCGGTCACGACGACGCTGGAGGAGCGGGGCACCGGAGAGCTCAGAGGAGAGGGAGGCTCATGCGGTCGCGGGCGCGCCCGCCTGGGGGCTCGAGGTGGAGGTCGCGGGGACGGGCTTGACGGGGCGGCGCTGCAAGGAAGAGCGGGAGGGAGGCTGCGGGCCCGCCTGAGAGAGAGGGAGGCGCAGCGGTGGGGTAGCGGAGGCGGTCCGAGGCGGAGCTCCAGGCCGGGCGGCGGCGTGGCGGCGCGCGCTGCACGGGAGGACGAGAGGGAGCAGAGGGGCGGTCGCGGCAGGAGGACGGAAGTGGCAAGGGCGCCAGCCAGAGAGGAGGCGGCCGGAGGAGCAGGGGAGATGGGGCTGGGGAGCGCAGTGAGGAGGAGGGCTCAGCCGGGGCGCGTCGGGCTCACGCTGGGTCGGGTATGCAAAGGCGGTTGGGAAGAAGATGGGAGGAGGAGAGGCGGGCCCGCGGGGGGTGGGTCCAGCGTGGGGGCTGGTTGGTGTGCGTGGTGTGGGCTGGTGTGCGTGTACTGGGAGGGAGGGAAGAGAGAGAGAGAGAAGAGAGATGGGTGAGAGAGGCCACGTGGCAGCATGTGAGTGGAGGGGGTGAGGGAAGAGGGTGAGGTGGCGAGGGACTATTGGCCAGGGTGAGGTGGCTGGGGAGAGAGGGTAGAGAACTGGGTACGTTTAGGAATTAGAAGGGCAGGTGTAGGGTGGACCGATTATTATTTCCTGGGGTGGTCGATCTGGTTTTTCTGGGGTGGTCGTTCGGGCTAAATCGGCCCGTTCAACTGCCCCGCTAAAAAATAATTAAAAGTTTTATTTAATTAAACGGACCGTTTGCAAAACAATTTTAACAAAACAAAATATTCCGGCGACCCGGTTTTCGATGTTGAATCAAGAGGGGGCGTTTTAGAAAACAACACGGCTTTGCAAACATAGTTTTGGCAAACAATGCATGATGACGACGATGCAATGCACAAATTCAACGCGATTTTCTAGTAGTGGTTTTGCGGGATGCCACACAAACCCATCCTTCCATGTCATACCCCCTGTGCCTCGTGCATGTCCAGGGTGTTCTTTTTTACCGATGGCGCGTGTGAGGTGGTCATTCTCTCTGTCGGGATGGAAGGTCCTGGCGGATGTTTCCTCGTATGCCGTGATGAGTTCAGTGACGGGTTTGGCAAGGATGGTTGGGAAGATACACAATCCTGTTTCTGGGTCCAACCTTGCCCCGATTCCGTAGAACCAAGTCTTTGCACGTAGGTCCCACCCATCTGTCTGGGGTGTGATCCCTCTCTCGCGCAGGGCCCTCTCAGCTTCCTCCCACTTAGGCCTCTGAGATATGTAGCCACCTGAACCCGTCCTCTGGTGATATTCCTTCTTCAGGGCATTAAGCGTATTGGTTTCTGACCTATTTTTAGCTATAGCACTTCTTTTATATGTCTCAAATTCGGGCCAGTGAGGTCTTATCTTCGCATAATATGCGTCTTCGAAATCTGGAGTCTCGCGAGCTTTGACAAATTTGTTCAATTTTGTCTTCCAGTTGCGGAAAACCTCAGTCATCTTCTTTACAGTCCACTCTTTCGCCTTTTTCTTTATAACCGGGTTGTTTTCATCCTCCTCTGGCGGAAGGGTGAAATTTACCAACAACGAATTCCAAAGCATTTCTTTGGATCTGTCATCGACAAAGGTATCGTCGCCCTTCTTTGTCTTATTCCAATATTCAATTATGATTGGGATTTGGTCCCTAACAAGAACTCCACCGACGATAAATTTTCTGGCCTTCTTGGGCTCCATCTCGCCATCAATACGGACTGCTTGATCGTGAACTTTGCACGATCTTTCAACCGTCAGCTCGCTACCGCTTGCTCTTTTTCGTAGAAGAAGATGGTTGCTGGCTGGTCGATCCAGAGGGCTAAAAGAAGAAAGAAGCGTTAATTAATACATGTAGAAGAAGATTGTTGGTGGAAGTCAGCTGAGGCTTAATCAATGCATATACCTCGCCGGACTTTTTAACCATTAAATTGCGTTCACCGGAGTCTTCATCTTCTCCATGACTAGTACTTGAGCTGTCGCCATCATGTCCCTCCAAGTTCAGATATTGTGTGGTGTCCTCATCAATAATGTTCTCCATTATTTCTTCTTCTTCAAGGTTTCTACTAAGTGGATCCATAGTTTCTAAAACAATAATATTATCTAGAGTAAGAGTGTAAACATTCAAGTGGACTTGGATTCATACACAAATATACATATTATTCAGACCAAAATACACAAATGAAATTAAAACCCTAAGGATGCTTGATCATTTTAAACGAGTTCCGAGGGGTCCAAACCCTAATCGAGAAATCCGGATGCATATGAGAGGGCTAGCTACAGTGGCTGACCGGAGGCTGGCGTTGGAGAGCGACCTAGGGAGCGCGAGGTAGCGTGCGCTACCTAAACGGGCGTTGTTCGAAAGAGGAGGCCGAGGCAAACATTATAGCGACGGAAAACAACTTGGCAGAACAGATACAATGTGGAGGGGATGTCCCCAAGATAGGCCCCAGACCGAAGGGGGATGCCACATCGGAGCTTGCTCCGATATGGAGGACGACGAGGAGGGACAGGATGCGGGGGCGGACGAGGAATCGGGAAGAGCTGGAGATGAGGGGGAGAAAGAGGAGAAGGCTGCGGTCGCTCCGCAAGCTGCCGGGCGGTATGACGCCGCCTTGACATCGACGATTCTCGTCTGCATCGCCCTCTCACCGTGGTCGAGTGAACGCTGGAATTTTAATTTTCTTCGACAAAATTGGCCCTACTTTTCTAATTGCATCGTCTTGGTATGCCCCGGATGCCGACCTCCGGTGCCACGCTATCTGTAATTGCATCGTCTTGTTCGCCGGATGCCGACCTCCGCCTTGCATCGCTTTGTTACTAGATGTACCAAGGAAATTCGTGTCGTGCTCATAGTTACCGAATAAATTTTCAAATAGTGATTAACATGGCTCAGAACAAATTTGTGATAGTTCTAAGTAACAAAGGTACTAGTACTATACAACACCGAAGCCACGGTTAGCCAATCTCACCGACCGATTTAATCACGGGCGAGGGCGAGGCGAGGACGCGGCCGTGGCGGTGTGGCGGTCTTGGGCGGCGCGTGGCGCTGGTAGTGGCGGCGGGCGGCGGTCTTGGGCGGTGGCGGTCTTAGGCGGTGGCGGTCCGACGGCGAAGGCGGTTAGCTCGCGCGCGCCGGTGGCGTGGCGGTCTTGGGCGGCGCGGTGGCGGGCGGTGGCGTGGCGGTGGCGGTGGCGGCGTCCGACGGCGAAGCGACGGCGCGCGGCGTTAGCTCCGACGCGCGCGCGCCTGTGGCGGTCTTGGCGGCGGTGGCGGTGGCGGTGGTGGCGGTGGCGGTCCGACGGCGAGGGCGGCGGCGAGCTCCGACGGCGAGCGCGCGCGCGCTCTCGCTTCTCGGCTGCTCCGGCGGTTTGATCTGCACGGAAGAAAGGAGCGAAGGCGATATACCCCCTTTAACACCGTTCGTGGCTGGAACCGTGTTAAAGGGGAGGAATTCATTTATGCCAGATTTATTTTCCTTTAACACCGGTTCCAGCCACGAACCGTGTTAAAGGTGTGGCAGGAACGAATAATGTTTCTTTAACACCGGTTCCTGTCTGAACCGTGTTAAAGGGGGCATTTATTTCATGCATTAAAGGGCTTTTTAATTAAAATATGATATGAATTTAGAAAATTCATATCTTTTCATTTCAACTCGAAAAATATGAATAATATATCATAATTTTTCAGAAAATAATATCTATCCATTCATGTAAATCATTTTATATTTACTTTACATGAAATTTTTAAAATAATTAAAACACTTATTTCATGCATTAAAGGGCTTTTTAATTCAAAAATATGATATGAATTTAGAAAATTCATATCTTTTTCATTTCAACTCAGAAAAATATGAATAATATATCATAATTTTCAGAAAAATAATATCTATCCATTCATGTAAATGATTTTTATTAGATCAAATCAAATTTTAATGCCGCATCTTTTGTATTAACATTTTTGAATTGATTGGATATTTAAATGTCGCATCTTTTGTATACACTTGAATCTCACCAAGCCTCTCTCAACTTGCATTGTTTTTTGATCAATGTGTTGGTGGTTTTTTGAATTAGCCATTTGGTGGTTGCTTCACAAAACCGTCCGTTTTTTATGCTCGGAAAATGTAAAATGCCTTTTTGGTGCGATAAAAAGGAAAACTTCGATCCTCTTGCAAACTATGCCTTGATTCTAGCCATAACATTGGTCATTTGACCCGAATGAGATAGGTCATTTTGAGACAGTTACATAAAGCCGAACTGGAACTAAAAATTAAGATACATAAAAGAACTGAAAATTAAGATACATAAAAGAACTGAAAATTAAGATACATGGCCAGATTAAGTAACAATCGGCCGAACTTGTTTCGGAATGTTGGAGTGATTCAGTCATGCTCCTGCCTACACCTGTAATACTCGCCATCAGTAGTCGCTTGACTACCGCCACATCATCGCGTGCCGGGTCAGTAATTGAACCTGGAGAGTACGCTGGGCTGGACTTGAGGGTAGCGTGGGCTGGACTTGAGGGTAGCGCAGACGGGGTTAGAGTCGGCGGTGTCATAGGCCATGACGCCTGGAGAGTCCGACCCGCCACCATAGCCGACGGCCGGCCTGCTGAAGTTAGGAGGAGGTGGGCCCCTCCTCGTGCTCGGGCGAGCGCCCTCTCATGCCGATCCACGAAGAAGGCTTCCCAAGTAGGGAAATAGTCGGGATGCCATCTGGATTCTCCGCTGCTCGCGTGAGCTCAAAGTAGTAGTGGTCCGTGATGGCCATACGGCGCGCCACACCTATAGGGACAAGAGGAACCGGCACGCCTCCGACGCCCAGCATCCAGCCGACGGGGACACAGTAGCCTGGCGGGCAGAGGTAGTTCGAGGCGCAAAGCGCCTCCGCCTCCCTGGGGGTTAGTGCTACGGTGGAAGCCATGGGAAAGAGTGATGAGGTTGCAGATATGAGTCTAGAGATGTGCAATGACAATGGAGGCCAACCCCCTACATATATATATATAGTGAACTAGCAGGAAGAACTGAGGGAAGAATCAAGGGAAGAAAAATTATGGAAGAAAATGGCGGGAAGAATCAAGGGAAGAAAATGGCGGGAAGAAAAATGGCGGATGAACCTTTAGTCCCGGTTGGAGACACCAACCGACAAAACACGAGTCAGCACTAATAATAGGGTGAGTGCATGTCGACATTATGTCGTATGGCGTAGGTACCTTGTCCGATGGTGTCACCAACCGGGACTAAAGATGAACCTTTAGTCCCGTTGGAGACACCAACCGACTAATAGGGGTGAGTGTCGACATTATTTTGTAAGTGTCAACACTATGTCGAGCTGCTTGTACTATAAATAGGCATCCTTGTGAGTCCAGTCCTCAGCCAGTTTGAGGCAGGGACACCACTACCGGCCGTGAGGAGATGCCGACGAGCCCTCCTCCGCATCTCCGAGAACTGGTTATAGAGGCACTCCTAATATGTGAAATTAGTTAGCTCTGGTGTATTGATCTAGTTAGAGAAGTTACAAAGCTGCAAGATGGTTTTCGAGAGGGACACCACGGCGATTCTGGGGAGATGCCGACGAGCCTAGTCCTCCGGCATCTCCAAGAAACTGGTCATAGAGGCACTCCTAATATGTGACCGCTGCTTGGAGATCAGATCTTAATGGTAAGTACGAATCGGGACAACTTCTTCTCATAGTCCCGGTCCATCCACAAAACATGACTAACACTCAAGACATGTATTAATATTAAAAACATGAACTAGAGTTACATAATATGAGCATGAACTTCTTCGCATATGCCCTTCCTTATGATCGCTTCAGACGTAACCATGGAGCATCTTCTTTACTTAACGGAATGCTTGGGTCAGTTTTCACTGTGAAGGGCGGAATTTCATCAAACTTATTATAATCTTCTGACATGCCTGTCTTGTCCTCGATTCCCACGATGTTTCTTTTCCCTGAAAGAACTATGTGACGCTTTGGCTCATCATATGATGTATTCGTTTGCATATTTTTTTCTTTTTTTCGGTCTGGAGGACATGTCCTTCACATAGAAAACCTGAGCCACGTCATTGGCAAGGAAGAATGGTTCGTCTAAGTTCTTCATAAGATTGTTGAGATCCACCGTTGTCATTCCGCATTTCTTGTCTACCTCAACCCCTCCTCCTATTAGCTTGACCCATTTGCATCAAACAAGGGGACCTTAAAATTAGGTCCATAGTCAAGTTCCCATATCTCCTCTATGAACCCATAATACGTGGTCTTTTGCCCATTGTCTTCTGCTGCATCGAGCGGACACCACTGCTTTGGTTGGTGCTCTTTTATCTTGGCCTATCGTGTAAAATGTATTCCCATTTATCTCGCACTTTGGAAAGTACATACAACGAAGACGGTGTCCCGCCAACAAGTACAAATTGATCCCCAAGTGGTGTTATTCGTGAGAAGTCTTTGCATCCAGCCGCCAAAACTCGCCATGTGTTCACTTATAATCCATTCATCGATCGCCGGGTGTTTGAGGCGATTAAATTCTTGTGTTCATTGATATACGGGCAACCAAGATAGATCTTTGTAAAACCGTAGTGTGCTTGATTGAGAGAATGCCCGTCCTACATATCATTGCTTTACATCCTAGGGTGCCTTTTCCACGCAGTCTCCCCTCATGTCGTGATTCGGAACACCAATCGCCTTAAGGTCAGGAATAAAATCAACACGTAACTCAATGACCTCCTCATTACATAGCCCTTGGAGATGCTTCCTTCGCCTAGCACGTTATGAACATATTTCTTTAAGACTCCCATGTACCTCTCAAAGGGAACATATTGTGTAGAAATACAGGACCGAGAATGGCAATCTCTTCTACTAGGTGAACCAGGAGATGCGTCATAATATTGAAGAATGATGGTGGGAACACCAACTCAAAGTCGACAAGACATTGGGCCACATCTTTTGTAACCTGGTAGGCTTTCCGGATCGATTACCTTCGAGATATTGCATTGAGGAATGCACATAGCTTCACAATGGGTACTCGAACATTTTCGTAGAATCCCCTCAATGCAATCGGAAGAAATTGTGTCATAATCACGTGGCGGTCATGAGACTTCAGGTTTTGGAATTTTTTCCGCCATATTTATTATTCCCTTTATATTCGACGAAGCCGACGGACCTTGATATCGCTTGACATTCAAAAAGATTTCCTTCTCGCTTTGGTAAGAGCGTAGCGGGAGTTAAGTGGCATCGTTTACCCTTCTCGTTCTCAGGATGCATAGGCTCTTCAGGGGCCTTCAGACGTTGTTGGTCCTGTCGTGCTTCCGGTGTATCTTTTGTCTTCCCATACACTCCTAGAAAGCCTAGCAGGTTCACGCAAACATTCTTCGTCACATGCATCACGTTGATTGAAGAGCGGGCCTCTAAGACTTTCCAATAGGGTAGGTCCCAAAATATAGATTGCTTCTTCCACATGGGCGCGTGTCCGGCATCGTCATTCGAACAGATAGACTGCCAGACCTTTTCCAAAGATTACTTCTAGGTCCTTGACCATACCAAATACCTCCTCACCGACGGAGGACAGGCTTCCTCCGGGTTCCGCCAGACGCTTGAAATGCTTGCCTTTCTTTCATCGGATGCAGTTCTAAGAAATCGGCGATACCCTAGGTACACAACCTTCTTACATTTATCCAAATATACACTTTCAGTATCATCTAAACAGTGTGTGCATGCATTGTATCCCTTGTTTGTCTGCCCGAAATGTTACTAAGAGCAGGCCAATCGTTGATGGTTACGAAAAGCAATGCTCAGAGGTCAAATGGCTCCCTTTGTGCTCATCCCACATACGTACACCTGGTTTGGCCCACAGCTGTAAAAGTTCTTCAACTAATGGCCTTAGGTACACATCAATGTCGTTGCCTCGGGCCTTGGATGAGCACTGGCATCATAATGAACTTCCTCTTCATACACAACCAAGGAGGAAGGTTATAGATACATAGGGTCACAGGACAGGTGCTGTGACTGCAGCTTTGCTCACCAAAAGGATTCATGCTGTCTGTACTTAGACCAAACCTTAAGTTCCTTGCGTCACGTGCGACGTCCGGATACTCTCACTCGACTTTTCTCCACTGTGACCCATCAGCGGGGTGTCTCAACATCGCGTCTTTCTTACGGTCTTCCATGTGCCATCGCAACAACTTGGCATGCTCTTTATTTCTGAAGAGACGTTTTAACCGTGGTATTATAGGAGCATACCACATAACCTTGGCGGGAACCTTCTTCCTAGGGGCCTCGCCCTCAACATCGTCGAGATCGTCGTCTCGATCTTATACCTTGGCAAAGGCATACCGGCATGCATCCAAATTCTCGTACTTCTCACATGTAGAGGATGCATATTAATGCAGGCATGTATCTTCCGACGTCTAATCCTAGAGGGCGACAACCTTCTTTGCTTGGTATGTACCGTCAGCAACTCATTATTTCTTGGAAGAAGATTCTTCATTTTACCAACAACTTTGAAAATGCTACTGTCGGTCACACCATTCTTCGCCTTCCATTGCAGAAAATCAAGTGTGGCACCTAGCTTTTTGTGGCCATCTTCGCAAGTTGGATACAACAATGTTTTGTGATCCTTTAACATCTGCTCCAGCTTCTCCTTCTCCTTTTCAGTTTCACATTCTTCCTTTGCATCGGTAATGGCCCGACCAAGATCGTCATCGGGCCCATCTCCCTCTTGATCTTCATTACCTACCTCCTGCATTATCATCATATTCGGATACATATTATGATAGTTTTCATCATCCTCTTCTTCTTCGTTGTCTTCCATCACAACCCCTTTTTCTCCGTGGTTGGTCCAACAATTATAGCTGGGCATGACACCGGATCAAGCGGTGGGCGTGAATGGTTCTGTATTTGAGTAGTCTTTCTTGTTCGACAGTGAACACACGGACAGCACATAAAACCATTGTGACCACGGTTTGCATTAGCCACAACGATGAAATTTTGGAGGCCCGTAATGTACTCGGAAGTGCGGCGGTCACCGTACATCCATTGCCGATTCATCTGCATTAATATGTATTATATATAAAAAAATAATAGGGAGATGACCATTTATATATATAGTACATCAATGACACATGAAATTATAGTTGCCGACCCCGACCGAGACGGAAAGAGCAACAAGAAAGCTTATTTTGAGCTCTCGGGCATTTCACCGAACACCTCTAGTGCATATGAAAAAAACACAAACTAGCACTCTTCACACCCTCTAGCTAGGCTCCAAAATGTGAAAGAATGGAAGAGTGGGGTGTGTGTGGGCTGGGGTGGTGTCTTATATAGCCCCCCCCCCTCTTTAACACCGGTTCGTGCCACGAACCGGTGTTAAAAAGGGGTGCGCACTAGTGAGGACCTTTAACACCGGTTACCCACGAACCGGTGTTAAAGGGGGGCTCCTTTAATGCCGCAGAGGCCACGCTGGTACGGCCCCCCCTTTAACACCGGTTCGTAGAAGAACCGGTGTTAAAGCCCCTTTTCGGGATCAACAAAAGCCCTCGTTTCCACTAGTGTATCTGGATGTGTACATATCATCGTATGATTGATCAAAATATTCTTGTGGTTTTACTCACCAAGTGTCAAAGCACTTAAATCTTGTTTCACTTACCAAGTATTAGTACACTTGAATTTTGATTTAATTCTTTTCTATACGACAAGAAACTTTTCTCGACGTTTCTATATTTAACTCCTTCAATATCTCATATATGTATGTTTGGCACAACCATATTAGTGTCACAGTCTATCTATATAGATATTTATGCTAAATATTCGGGTTTTGTCTAAGTCTTTCATCGAAATAAAATTCTCAACCTTTGTCAATAAAAGATACATCATTTTCAATCAACAAGATGTCCTCCACATAATGTATTAGAAATATGTCTCAGCGCTCCCACTTAATTTCTTGCAAATTCAAACATCTTCATCGTCTCTTGATAAAAACTACTTTAACAGTTTCATCACGGTGAAGGTTCCAACTCCGTGACGCTTACTTCAACCATTAAAGTTTGCATGCCCTTTTAGCATCCTTTGAATTTAACAAAACCCTTTGGATTGTGTCTTGTACACGTCCTAGGTAACAATTCTATTAGAAAAACTTGTTTTGTTTATTCAGCTATCATATACCAAAATTATATGTAGTGGTTACTACATTAATCCGTCCAGACTAAATATCGCTATAAAAGATCAAATCTTGTCATAGTCAACTCCTTAAACATTGTCGTAAAATATTTTATGACATGTCGACTATTTCATAGATGTGAAACATCCATGTCTGTTTGTTTATATATCCAAATACGACCGATAGGTTTTTACACCTTTCCGGAGGTTCTTCCAAGTTCAAACTTGATTTCTCGTGTATGGAACTATCACGGATTTTATGGCTTCAAGCCATTTGACGGAGTCAGGGCCCATCATCGCTTCTTTGCATGTAGTCGGTTCATTATTGTTAACCTTATCAAAGTTCTATTGTCCTCCCACTTAACTTTTGCAAAAAAATTACTTTTCAAGAAACTTTACATTTCAAGCGACAAACCCTTTTTTCCTCGGTGTTATGGAGGAATACCAATTATTAGTCAAAATAACCTATCAAGACATGCTCATATGACTTTGGTTGTAAACATCTTACTTATGATTAGCATACCAAAATTTAAGAAGGGACAACTTCAGTTTTATCCTAAACCATAACTTACATGGTGTCATTTTAACGGATCAAGATGGAGCTCTTTTCAGTGTAAAAGCGGTAGTCTCTAAAGGTTTAATCTTTTAAAACATAATGGCAGTTTTATAAATAACACCTTTGATCCAACCATGTCAAACAAGGTTTCATTACAAATCTCAAACACTCCATATTTCTATGATGTTTCGGGAGATGTAAATCTAGGTCTTTTGCTGAACTTGCAACTCAAATAAATCCCTTTATGATAAAATCATAAATCATTTATTTTCTTGTTACAATGATTTTTCACTTCATCTTAAAAGTCTTTGAACGTTTTCAAATATTTCATACTTCTTTCTCATAAGTGAATATTTACTCAAATTTCCGGAGAAAGCACGTAACATGGCATGTGTGAAGCGCGCGGATCCATCAAGGCCTAGGTGGAGCTGCTATGATGGAGTCGTGCGCTATCCGGTAAAATCGGCGAGAAGACGATGTTCGAATATTGGATTTATTCCTCTCATCGGCATGGTCGTGCCCGCTATTGCGGTCAACCGTGAATGTCTTCTGTCACACCAGATCCGCCTCTCATTATTCTATCATCTCTTCTTGTTTCCACAACATGCGCTTCTTGCACGACTTTCCAAGATGCAACAAATCGTGCCGACGTCATGGCTGCATGCGGCCGGTAGCAACACCGAAGATGGCGTGGCGACAGCATGGCAATGATCACGTGTTAGAATATTGTATTTCTGGCCTCTCCTTACCTCGTGGGCGTCCGATTTGGAGTCAACAAAGGGCCCGTGAGGTTAGCGTCGTCAAATCTATTAATTCTTTTCGCATCTTGGCAATTAGAATGTCTATCAAGGGGTCATCTTCTAGCTGTGAGGATACACGGATCGTCAAGGAGATTTATCGACGATTACTTTTTTCTCTTTGCCTTCGGAATGAATGTGATCTTTTAAACCTGTTCGATGACTTCCTGTCCGCAACCAGCAATGTCAGGGAGGATCGGTAGCGCCGGCGCCGGCGACACTGTTGGTCCGCCTATGGCAGTACCTAGCTAGTCACGGCATATATCACTAGTGCAGGCCCCCCCTTTAACTCCGGTTGGGAGGGCCCTCTAACAGCGGTTCCCCAACCGCTGTTGAGGGTTCGGTGTTAGAGGGGTTTTACCGGTTCTTATATGAACCGGTGTTAAAATGGCGCCGTGGGCTGCAGCCTCAGCTCTTTAACACCGGTTATCTGGAACCGGTGTTAAATTCTTCTACCAGGCGTAGATTTAAACCGTTTTCTGCCGATTCGAACCGGTGTTAAAGGTTCTTCGCGGCGAAGATTTGAACCGTTTTCTGCCGCGGCGGAAACGCAGCCTAAATCTCTGCCCGTTAAGGCGTATTTCTGCGGAGGGGGGGCGAGGGAATCGATCGGGAGTGGTATACACATAAATCGTCATCGGTACATACGAGTACATGAATAATTAAGCAACTATTATTATACACAAACATCGTCATCGGCACATACATCGTCATCGGCACATATATCGTCATCGTTCATTTTGGTGGATATCTAAAGAGTTCTCCGCCAGGCGTGACGACCTCATCAAGTATGAACCCCGCCAATTCCTCTCGAATGGCTCGTATGCGTTCAAATGGTAGGAGTTGGTCCCGCATCCGTTCGATCTGAATATATATGAAGAATGGGCCGTCAATATATATATAAGAATAAAACACAACACAATTGATGGTAATAAAATAATGTTGTGGACTTTGTTTACTCTAAGTTGTTCTAGTGCTTGGCCGTCAAGCACATATCGTGTTGCGAATGAATTCAAACATAGTACCCACATAAGTTATTGTCGTGTCCACGATGCGCGCTACGAGAATAGAGAGTTCAATCAAAATAATAATCAATAAAGCATGATATAATGGAATTGGAAGCTAGCTAGTATTACTTACATTTTGGTCTACAAATTTTAGTTCTTGACCATTCACCCACGGCTGCTGTGAACCTTTTCAAACCCTGACAAAGAAAATGGATAAAGGAGTAATTAATTACTTATTGTCACGAAAGTTGCCGATCTAGTGCGATAATATGATTGAAATTACCTCTGGAGCATCTCTCTAAAGTTTGCCCATATCTCTTTTCTTTTCGTAACGAGTCCATGACAAGGACTTTTCTGAGTCGGGTTGAATGACTAGCGAGAATAAAGTGGAACCTACGACGCATAACTCATCATCGATTCTGATTAACATCGAGTAATCTGAAATAGAATATGTACAAGAGAGAGGGTAAGTACTCAGAAGTTGTAAGGCAATAGTATTTCCCTGTTGGTTTGTTGTCTCGATAAAGACGTTAGCAAGTAATCTTACATTTGTCCGGTTTGGTTTCTACCACTTCTCCATGAACTCTATTTGGGTCAACGAATCCAATGTCAAAAGGGCCTCCTTTCCTGCATTCCATAACCTTTTCTGCATAATAGTATATACATATATGGTGAGCATATATATATACATGCAATTAATAAAGTGAATGAGATGAGATATAAATTATAGAAATAGTACTTACACACAATAAAGGCTGATGGCAGCTTTGTCGAGTTCCTTCTGATTGAATAGAAAATGCAAGTCTTGAATGTTGAAGTCAATCGCGTCATCTCCATGAGAAGAAAATATCATCTCTTATATGCGCCGTGATCCATTCTACCTTTCTCGTCTTGCAGAAATGAAGGTACCACTTGTGCAATTTTCGCATCTTTGTTGGTAGAGTCTTGAGCTCCTCTTTCTTGACAAGATTCTTCCCATACTTCCATGGCTGTATGGGGTTGGCATCGCATTTGGGCAAGTTGTCTCCCATGACGTTCAAGTATGCAATTTAAGTCATCCCCATCTCATTGGCCTTTCTTTGTAGCTCTGCCTCGTAATCATTTACGGTAGGAGCGTCTCGTGTGTCGAACATTTGGAGCGGGGCACATGATTGGTTTTACTGCTCTCCGAGCATGGGAACTGTTTTACAGGGTGCCTCACGATTGCTACTTTCAGTCTCCCTCTGCCTTGCATCCGCCTTCAAAATCTGGCGCTCGTAGTCCGGCACAAGTGGGGTTTCAAGTTTCAAAAGATTATTGTAAAACTTCTCCACCACCGCCGGATCTATTTTCTCCTTTGGCTCGGCCCGTCTAGGTGCAAAGAATTTCTTGACCTGTTCTTCCGAGATCCTATTGGTCTCCTCGTCGCTGCGATTCCACGGTAAAACCGGCAATGGCTTTGTGAAATACCAAAATCTTGTCAAAATGGAAATGAATCAACATTTTGACAAAATAATGGCAACTCATTCACACACAAACATATGAGAGAGATATCATGCATGCTCCAAACACACATCCTCTCCATACATATGAGCATCTATCATACACATGAACACATTCTCTCCATGCACATGAGCACCTCCATCATATGAGCATATATCATCCATACACATGAACACATCCTTTCCATACACATGAGCATCGATCCTCTCCATACATATGAGCATATATCATCCATACACATGAACACATCCTCTTACATGGACAACTTACCGAGATGAGAGACCGAGAATATGGAAGGAGAGGTGAGAGACCGAGAGGATGGTGGCCTAGAAGGAGTGTTTTCCTCTATTATACATGTAGCATCCAAGGTAAGTTTTACGTGCTACAAATGGTGAAATAGTGGAGAAATTGAGTTGGTAAGGAGGAGGGCGACCAGATCCAATGTGGAAGAAGGGGAAAGTGAAGTGGGAGGTGGTAGTGGATCACATGTGCAAAAAGTAGCTGCCAAAAAGTAGACAGCACGCACATCTATGGCGCACATGATGGTGGTGCACCACAGGCATTAATCACAGCCGTGGCGCATATGCCAGAAGTGCACCACGGATGTGTTTGCCCAGTTACAGAGTAGAGTGGCCCGATATTAGGCGTAGCGCACTTGCCTCGTGTACATCATGGCTACTTGCCACACCTGTAGCGCACTTCGCCAGGGTGCGCTTATGTGGTATACGGCCGGCAGTGCCGTGGCCCACATGTAGCCATGGCGCACTACCCCATATGCATCACGCTTACGATGGTTAGCCATAGGGCACCTATGGGTAGTGCGACACGCTTATTTTATCCGTGTGACACCACTAGCACGTGCGCCATGGATGTGTGGATTATCTATAGCCGTTTTCCTAGTAGTGTCGCCATGCGAGGAGGATGGGGTCCCCGCCGACACTATCCACATTAGGGAGAGAGCCCGCCACCATCGTTAGCCACATAGTCTTTGACCGGTGGCATCCTTCCGCAGTGGTGCAGTAAAAGGGGTGACGTCTAGGTTACTACTCAGCCGACCCTCCTGGGAGGGGCGCAAGTGTTTTTTCCATTCTTTATTGTTGTGAAAGTTCAAAAAATAGGACAACACATCAAATTGGCCCACCAAAACGTCCTATAGATACTTAGTAAGAGAGATATCAATAAAATCGTGATATTTTGTTGGTTCTTTGCATTCATGCTGGGTCGAAGTTTTATGTCCGTACCACATAACGCAACATTGAGATCAAATAGAGCTTCCATTGAAAAATTTCTCTTTTCTGTTGAAATATATTTCAGAATTTCTCACACGTACATATGGTTGAGTATAATTTTAGGGTAAAATCTACATGCATAATTTCCTATCTTCCATAAAGTTTTAATTTATTCAGATATCGGTAGACAAGGTTATTAAAGTTCGTCAACGCAGAAGTTAGCTGCAACATTGTAGGGTTTAATAACACCGGAATGAAAACACGTGTGGAGCTGGCGATGAAACGGCCGGTAGAACAAACGCGTGAGCTGATCGATGCAAAATTAACCGTAAACAAGGGACGATCAAATCAAAGTATATCACGCATATAAGTCAAAATTTAAAACAAAGATCCGACGTAAAAGCATGTCGAATTTTGCATAGCGCACTAAATACATAGTACTAGTAGGTAACTAGGCTTCGATCTTGGATTCATCGGTAGGATCCTGCTGCTCCTGCTGCTGCTGCTTGTCATCGGTGTCGCGGACGTAGCCCTCGTACAGGGCGCCCTTGTCCTGCAGGCACTTGCGCATCGCCGCCACCGCCTTGGTGCACTCCCCGGCGTCCGATGCCGCTGGTGGTGCCACCGGCGCCGTGTCGTCGGCGCGTTTGACACCGCAAAAGCGATCCACCTTCTTGAACTTGTCCTCGCAAAAGCTGGCGCAGAAAAATGTCTTGATGATCCCGTCGACGAGCGGGTCACCTGAAGACAATGACGACGGCGAGGACGATGGGTTGCCGATGACAGCTGGTTCAGAGGAAGAAGACGACGACGGCTTGGAAGCGTCGTCGATGACCGGCTCAGAGGAAGAAGACGGCGCATCTGACCGCGCGGATGCGCCGTCGACGGCAGGCTGAGAAGAAGGAGACGACGTCGGCGGTAGGTTGATGACGATCGATGACGATGCGGTACCCATGGCGACGACACGCGATCGATGATCGAACGAGAGGAAGAGATGTCGATCGATGTGTGTATCGCTCTGGGAGAGACTCGATGAGATCTTCGGACGTTGTCGATCTTTTATTTCCCTTGGATTTATATATAGGCGTAAGATCGAACCGACGTCACGTACGTATGTAGGACTGCTGCTAAACGTACGTACGTGGACAAGGAAACCAACAACTATACTCATCTCTATCCCAATGTAGTATATATGTTGGACTTGTGTGCAAAATTATTTCTGACGTTTTGGTTATAAAATTCTGACTTGTGGGCAAAGAAAGCCATCAAGCCAGCAGCGGCGGAGCTTGGCCCCGGTGATTACAGTATTAATTTTTCAGCCCTATTGGGCCTATATATATACACACAACTACCCTTTGGGCCTCATCCGGTCCGCCTGATTTTCAGCCCGCTCGTTTCCCTTTCTCTATGAGCTGCTCACACACCGGCCCAAAACTAACAGTTCACAAAAAAAAAAAAACTCAGCCCACTCGACGGAAGGCCCACTCGACGACCTGCCAGGGTCCATGACACCTAAAACGGTTTAGCTGATACGAAGTCCATATGAACACGGAGTCTCAAGCGTACAAGACAAGGAAACCTCAAAACTAGAGTTTGAATACAACTTGTAACCAACTCGTATCGGTACCTGAGACCTAGCCTCTCCATATATAAAGGCTAGGAGGATCCAACGAGTAGGGTACGCAATAGATAGATCTACGATCTCCACCTCCACAATAGACAATAGATATATCCCCCTCACCGTATACACACCTCCATGCCAGATTATATCTGCGCACCCTTGTAATTTTCGGCTCCGTCGTAATCAAGAGCAGACAAGCAGGAGTAGAGTTTTCCCTCCGGGGGCCTGAACCTAGGTAAATCTCGTGTCCCCTGGTTGCTTGTCTGTTAACCGTTCCGCGATCTCCAGCATCCTCATCTTCTCCAAAACCTAAGCTCATAGCAATGGGCATTGACGAGATTAAACTTCATCAATTGGCGCCGTCTGTGGGAATCGGGGCGCTGATTGTGCGGTCATGACGGTCCCATCACCTGCGATCTATAAATTTATCGACTTCTGACAAGAAGATCTACTTCGGATCCCCATCATCAAACAACGTCGGATTCACGTCCGATAGATCCATCTGCGCGGACGCACTCAGCTTCGTCATCAGCGTCTATGCCTCGGCTGAATTTATCTTCACCAACATGGACGTGTAGGCTCAACATGAGCGCCGCCCTCACGCTCGGCCGATCGGATCTACGACTTCATGACTTCAAGAAGCAATCTGGAACCGGACACGGCATGAACACCGGTAGATGCCAACTTGAAAAGTATCACATGGGAACATAGATCGGTTTGCGGTGGTCCCAATCCAATCGTGGTTGTTGATCAAAAATTAAAAAAATGTATCAATCGAAGTAAAAGCTAAATCCAAATCAGAATACAAGGCCGTGTCGTTTACTGGTCCAACACGCAAGTGACTTCAGGCAGAGAATTGTTTATTAAGAAATCAGATCATGTGATAGATCAAGGCCCAAGGCAGGTTTGTTATCCGTTGAATAGAATTAAGGGGCGTCGAGCGACCTAGTGATGCATGTGATCAAATCAATTAAAGCTGCACGTGAAGACCAAACTATGTACATCGAATGGATTTTGTGGTCGGAAGTGTAATTGTCGTATATCACCATGATCGCTGGTCGTATCGAGTCCCACGACCCATCGATTCTATTCAGGCTACATCAACACGTCCGCTCTATCGGTTCCAACATCAGCAACCCAATGGTCGCATAGGCTTCCGCGACCACAACCTGCTACGTTTTCGACTTCGGTGACCCGCTATGATCTTCGGCTCCAATGACTCGGGGGCTCTCCCCGCTTCGTCGACCAGCCGCGGCCTTCGGCTCCAGCAACCCGCAACGGTCTTCGGCTCTGGGAATGTGTGGCCTTCAGCTGCGATGAACCGCTACGGCTTTCGGCTGCAGTTACCCGCTGCATTTTTCGGATGCAGCGACCTGACGCGATCTTCAATTGCGGCAACTGGCCAAATCAGCGACCATTACTCGGGGGATCTTTCGGCTCCAGCGACCGACGGTCTTCGGCTCCGACGATCCGTGGGCTCCTTCGACCCCTGCGACCCTGTCCAGTCATCGACCGCAGTAATTCGCTACAATTTTCGACTCCCGCGACTGTGACCCGCAGGTCGTATCGGCCCTCGTGACCGTGGTCCGCCGTGTCGACTACGTCCGCCGCGTGACCCACTACCGCGTCAACTTCGCCACGACAATCAACAAAGCTAAGTTTCCCTCTACTTATAGTTGATTTCTTTTTTAACTCGCACTTGAAACACTCGTGGGCTGCGCCCTCTTCGAGTAACCTAATGTGCCATCGGCTCCACGCACTCGAGCACCTCGAACGCGATAGCCCAAGTAGCTGATTCAGTCTGATCGTCGAATCCTTAAACTCCGAGCGCCTCGGCAAGGTACTGATACTAAGGGTAATCAGGCTAATGAAAAAGCCTAGCATACAGTGCAAAAGTGTCGACGCGATCATCAGAATCTTACTGTACAAGCCGAAAGGTAAATATCCTTTACAAGATACAAGTACTTCACAATTTCTTATGTTTTCTGCAGCTTATAAGGACGTCGACTACGCCTAGCTATTCTATCGGGTCCTTAAACAGGAGTCGACAAGCAACTAGTTATGCCATAAACTCAAGGCCCAAGTCGAATCCCTACACCGTCGGAGCGTTTGTTCCTACGCCGACGGCCATCTGGCCCTGCTGACGAGCCCGCCCAGCTACACCGATGAGCCCGACCTTTAGCCTTCGGCGTAAAGAAAGGCCGCCGACGTTTCCTGTTATCCCTGTAGTGCGATTAGTGCCGGCCTGGCGTGATGGGAATACTTAGACATTCGCAAATGAAATCCATGTCGTTTCTGCTCATCAAAGGTGCCCGACAGAGCAAGGCGGCGACCTAATTTTAGTGTCGCTATCGATTTGATCACTCGTTGAATATAGTTTTCCACACATCCAACCAGAAAGGGTTGACCAGTTAGCGCGCGGCGTTGGAGTGTCGGCGGCGCCGCGCGGCGATGTTGACTCGATCCTAACAAAAACCGGCCGTTTCACACTAGCTAGCCCAGTCCACAGATTGATTTGATCCTAAAAAAAAGCCTGCAGCGGCGGAGCTTGACCCCAGTATTATTTTTTGCTTACATATATACACACGGGCCACTGCTACCCTATTGGGCCTCATCCGGTCTGCCTGATATTCAGCCCGCTCGTTTCTCTTTCTCTATGAGCAGCTCACACACCGGCCCAAACGAATAGTTCAAAAAACAAAAGAGGCCAAGCGAACATAGAACAAGAGAAAGAAGCTGAGCAAAGATCTAAGTTTTTCTGTGAAACCAGAAAAAGGTCAAACTCGAGTTAAAGAAAAGGTCGAAAAAAGCTCATAAGGTGTCGTCACCTCTTTTCTTCCTTACTTTCTACTTGTCGAGTGACGCCTTCTTCTCTCACAAGTCCGTGGGAACGCTCTCAACGCGACATGTGGCAGGATTAGGGACACAGCGAGACAAGTTTTTTTTTTCTTTAACAGACAGCGGGACAAGTTGGCGCAGTGGTGCGGGACTATTGGAGATTGGTGATAGAGTACGTATACGTGTATAGGCTAGAGATAGACTAGAATTTTACATCTTGTACTCCAAGTCTTCGCCTACCCATGTGTAACTTTATATAAACCCCTATAAGGGTCATTGCAATACAACACAATATTCTAGAAATTAATATTTTTACATGGTATCAGAGCGGTTAGCCTTATGCCGCCGATCCTAGGTTCTACCACCACTTCCGCAACGCGCCGCCTCATGGGAGATTACTCATCGGGGGCGCGGCACCCGGTCTTAATCAAAGATCAGATCGGTTCTTTAGTTTAGATTAGATCAATTTTGAAATTCTTCAATTCATAGATTAGATCCAAATTTAGTCCAATAAATCCATACTCCTCCTGGTAGATCGATTCCAAACATCCAATTTTCCATTAGATTTAGCCACTGAATAGATTCCTAGATCCCCTCGATCCTCCACCGGCGAAAAGCAGTGCAGAAGACCATCTACGAATTCCTGTGCGACGGCGGCGCACTTGAAACTGGCGGACAAGAGCTGATGCCCGTGCGACGTTACCCTGATGACAACGATCAGATCGCTGGCGCGGCTACACCAGATCCACGTCTTCGTGCATGCTCGTGACCTGCCCCAAGGAGATGAGCAACATACACATACATGCATCGATCGGCCTCAACCTCAACCACGCAAACGACCGTCCTCCTCAAGGCGCATACTCTAACTTCATCAACGTTTTTGTCTGCGTCGTTTCGCCGGCCGCATCTCCCAAGCGCGCGTCAACACGCGGTCTATGTCACATACTGGGCTGCACTGTATCAAATCGGACTACATCGATTCAAACTACAACGATCAAATCACGATATCAAGCTGTACGATTACACCAAGATATTCGTCGAGTTCTACATCGCCAACAAAAATCACGCCAAGGTCTACATCATGTAGTCTAAACCGCCGCCGCCGCTGCCTGGCGCTCTGCTAGGGCGATCACACAATCGCCTCGCCCGCCTGGTCGAAAACCCGCCACTGCCGCCGATCCTATGCGATCCGCTGCCGCCATAAAAACCTTGCCACCGCCGCTTGCCTTGTGCCCGGGCCGCCGCCTACAAAACCCTACAACCAAAAACACGCCGCCGCCGTAGATCCCTGCCGCCGCCGCACAAAAACCCGTCGTCGCCGCCGTAGATTCCTGTTGTCGCTGCACAAAAACCTAAAACCCTATGACACAAACCGCGTAATTTTTTGCGCCTCCGGCACGGCTACAATGACCACGACAACCTCGACCACGGCTACATCACGATCGGCTACCTCGACATCGACATCAAAAACAACGTCCACAACAACTCAAGAACTCCAGTCATCAGCGTCCGCGTCATCACTTGCGTCCACGCCACTCCTGCTATGGTGTGGAGGAAATAGATGCATTAGAAGGGACGCGCCATGATCATGTCCACGCGGTGATTATGACAAGAAGGTGAAGGCAGCGGAAGCACAAGACTTCAAATCCGATGCATAGCGTCGCTTCACTCCCGCTCCGATTGAGGGGATGTAAGAGTACGAATACGTGTATAGGCTAGAGAAAGACTATAACTCTACATCTTGTACTCCAGGTCTCCACCTACTCCCGTGTAACTCTATATAAACCCCCATAAGGGTCATTGCAATACAACACAATATTCTAGAAATCAATACTTTCCACAGTTGGGAGCGGGTGATGAGGTGCCATGTCGGCCGAGAAGATGGGAGGCACACTGTGGTACCAGCACTACACCCGGTGGAGCTCATGGTGGTCGGTCGGGCCAACAATTGACGATCTGAGCATGGATGGACGAAGACACCACAAGACTCATCAGATCCGGCAGCTAGGACCTACGGTGTCTTCATACGTCGTAAACGTATCTGTAATTTTTTATGTTTCATGCTTGTTTAGTATCCACTTTGCTATGTTTTGTCTACACTTTGAGGTATTTTTATACACTTTCTGGAACTAACCTATTGACAAGATACCATAGTGCCAGTATCCTGTTTTCTACTGTTTTTGGTTTCAGAAAGCTAAAATATGAATATTCTCGGAATTGGATGGGACAAAACCAAAGTTCATATTTTTCTCGGAACGATACACAAAATCAAAGACGAGATGGAGGAGGACACCAGGGTAGACACATCCTAGATGGGCACGGGACCACCCTAGGCCGCGCCCACAGGGGGTATGGGCCCCCTGGCCCTCCACCGACCTTGCCTCTTTCGCCTATAAGAAGCCCTCGACTCAGAAACCCTAAAGAATCTGACCAAAAAGCCACGAAAAGTTCCATGGCCTTACCGAAGGGAAGATTTGGGGACAGAAAGTCTCATACGGCACCACAATAAGACGGGGAAGTGTGTAGGGGTTCGTAGCATGGAAACCAAAAAATTTCTATCGCATACAAACAAACAAGCCAAGATCTATCTACTAGATTGTAGCAACGAGTCGATGGTATAACTTACCCTCGAAGATTCCAAAGCGTTTAACGAGGCGGATTCGTGGGTGATGTAGTCGTACTCTTCCCGATCTCAAGATCGTGTAGACGATCCTTCGGCGCCACGTTAAATGGCGCTCCCATGATCGGTCACATCGTTGATTTTTCGACGAAGACCTTCCTCTCCCTTGTTCCGGCGGCGGAGGTTGTAGCACTCTCCTCGCGATTCCGGGCAGACAACGGCGTGGTACCGAAGTAGAGGAAATCCTTGAGGCTTCGCCTTAAGCGGTGCGAGTATGGTGGAGCTTATGAGAGAGGCTATTAGTGGTCTAGTAATTAGACACACCTATTAGAAGGCTCTAAACCAATTAGAAGGCTCTAAACCTGGCTAAAGCAATTAGAAGCTCTAAACCAAAAGCGGCTCTAAACCGGAGATCTAGAGTAGAAAGTTATGTATCTATGGGAGGAGCCCGCCTCCTTATATGGGAGGGGTCCTTGGCCTTGAGGAGGAGGAGTCCCTCCCAACTCGCCTAGGGCTGGCGCCCGGGAGGAGTCCAACTCCTCCTCCAGTTGTTCCAACTCCTCTTGCTTGTTTCCCAGTTTCTTGTTTTGGCGGTTTGACTTTCAAAGCGGACATTTGACTTTTCTTTTAGGATTCAATTTAATCCTTTATTTGGGACAGCAAGAACACTTAGTACATGATGCAATCATTCAATGAGCAATGACACATTCATGTACCCTTCCCCAGTCTTGGGACAATCCGGAACCTTCTAGAACATTCCGATGAAAACAGGAATCATTCCCGAACTCAAAGCGGGACTTTCCTTATATGAATCTTATTCTCCTAACATTCCGGATCACCTCGTGATATCCGGATCCCATCCGAGACTCGAACAACATTCGGTCTCTTTCTCATAATACCATAACTACTCAAACAACGTCGAATCCTTAAGTGTGTCTCCCTACGGTTCGTGAATTATGCGGACATGGTGAGACACTTCTCGAACAATAACCAATAGAGGAATCTGGAAATTCATATGGCTCCACATATTTCTCGATTACTTTGCGATCGAATGAACCACTTACATACGATACCAATTTCCCTTTGTCTCACGATATGTTACTCACCCGAGGTTATGATCGTCGGTATCTCGCATACCTAGTTCAACCTCGTTCTTGATAAGTACTCTTTTCTCGTTCGTGATATGTGATCCCTTGTGACCAAGTCACATGCTTGCAAGCTAATTGGATGACATTCCACCGAGAGGGCCCAGAGTATATCTATCCGTCATGTGGATGGACAAATCCCACTCTTGATCCATGTGTTTCAACCAATACTTTCCGAACTTAATGCCACCTTTATAGCCACCCGATTCGGTGTGGTGTTTGATGTCATCAAAGCATCCATCCGGTAAAGGTGATATGCATGATCTCATGGTCGAAGGAATTAGGTTACTATGTCGGAAAGCATATAGCAATTGAACTAATGAAATGACTTGCTCTTTATGCTACGCTTATCTATAGGAGTATGTACACCATATCATTCTCCTAACGATATGATCTTGTTGTTGATAACATCTCAATGTTCATGATAGGAAAACCACAATCATTAATCAACCAACAAGCTAGTGAAGTATAGAGGATATACTAGGGACTTCAAATTAAGTTTACAAAACACACAAGTATCAATGTTTCCTTGTTAATACTATTATAGCATGAATGTAAACATTTATCATAAACACAAAGATATAATAATAACTACATTTATTATTGCCTCTAGGGCATATCTCCAGTCTCCCACTTGCACTAGAGTCATCTAATCTAGATTACATGGTAATATACCGAACACCCATGGCAGTTTGGTGTTGGTCATGTTTTGCCCTCGGGAGAGGTTTAGTCAACGGATCCACATTCAGATCTGTGTGTACTTTACAAATCTTTATATCCCCATCCGGATATGTTCTCGAATAGCGTGAAACGCACTTGATATGCTTGACTTCTTGTGTGACCTTGGTTCTTGCGCATTGGCTATGGCCCATGTTATCACTGATGAATGACATTGGGTCCAGCACTTGGAACCACACCCAGCCTGTAATGAACTCTTTCATCCATATCGCTTCTTGTGAAGCCTCGGAAGCGACCATGTATTCCGATTCAGTTGAAGATCTCGCCACAACGCTTTGCTTTGCACTCCTCCGATAGCTGTTGCACCATTCAAAATAAATACGTATCCGGATTGTGATTTAGAATCATCTGGATCGGTGTTCCAACTAGCATCGGTGTAACCATTAACAACGAAATGTTCATCACCTCCATAAGAAAGAACCATATCCTTAGTTCTTCTCAAGTACTTAAGGATGTTTTGATCATTGTCAATGATCCACTCTGGATCACTTTGATATCTGCTAGTTAAACTAACGGCATATGCAATGTCGGTCTAGTACATAGCATGGCATACATTAGAGATCCTATGGTCGAGGCATAGGAGTCTTACTCATCCTTTCTCTATCTTACGCGATGTCGGACTTTGAGTTTTACTCAAGGTCGTATTGGGCAACATGGGCAAGAACCCTTTCTTGCTTTCTTCCATTCCAAATCTCTTTAGAACTTTGTCCAAATATGTACTCTGTGACAATGATATTTGGCATTTCGATCTATCTCTATAAATCTTTATGCCTAATATGTAAGCTGCTTCGCCAAGATCCTTCATTGAAAAACTATTATTCAAATATTCCTTGACACTATTAAGAAGGTCTACATCATTCCCAATCAACAATATGTCATCCACATACAGTATTAAGAATGCTCTGAGCTCCCACTCACTTTCTTGTAAATACAAGCTTCTCCATAAGTTTGTATAAAACCAAAACTTTTGATTACTTTATCAAAACGTTGATTCCAACTTCGGGATGCTTGCTTCAATCCATAGATGGACCGTTGAAGTTTGCATACCTTGTTAGCATCTATAGGATCGACAAAACCTCCGGGTTGCATCATATACAACTCTTCATCAATGTCTCCATTGAGGAATGCTGTTTTGACATCCATCTGCCATATCTCATAATCATAATATGCAGCGATTGCTAA
Organism: Avena longiglumis; assembly: GCA_030063025.1. NCBI lineage: Eukaryota > Viridiplantae > Streptophyta > Magnoliopsida > Poales > Poaceae > Avena > Avena longiglumis. Next base: position 84,400,775 of record CP125974.1, read on the forward strand.
CATAATCCTCACAGACTTTAGCTTCGCTACTGGTGAGAAAGTCTCATCGTAGTCAACTCCTTGAATTTGTCGAAACCCTTTTGCGACAAGTCGAGCTTTATAAACGATAACATTACCATCGACATCTGTTTTCTTCTTGAAAATCCATTTGTTCTCGCGACCTTCCGGCCATCCGGTAAGTCCACCAAAGTCCATACTTGGTTTTCGTACATGGATCCAATCTCGGATTTCATGGCTTCTTGCCATTTATTGGAATCTGGGCTCATCATCGCTTCCTCATATGTCTCGGGGTCATCGGTGTTGTCCACCACCATGACATTCATAACGGAATCATACCAATGCAGGTGGTACGAGTTCTCGTTGACCTCCGAGGCTCTGTAACTTCAACCAAGTTTCATGATCATCATCATTAGCTTCCTCCCTTATTGGTGCGAGCACCACGGGAACTTCTTCCGGTCTTTGCGCTACTGCAATTCGAGAGAAGGTTCAACAACCTCGTCAAGTTCTACTTTCCTTCCAGTCACTTCTTTCGAGAGAAATTCCTTCTCTAGAAAGGATCCATTCTTAGCAATGAATGTTTTGCCTTCGGATCTATGATAGAAGGTATACCCAATAGTTTCCTTGGGTATCCTATGAAGACGCATTTTTTCCGCTTTGGGTTCAAGCTTGTCCGGGTAACTTCTTTACATAGGCTTCGCATCCCCAAACTTTAAGGAGCGACAATTTAGGTTTCTTCCCAAACCATAATTCATACGGTGTCGTTTCAGCAGTTTAGGCGGTGCCCTATTTAAAGTGAATGCGGTGTTTCTAATGCATAACCCCAAAATGATAGCGGTAAATCATAAGTGACATCATAGAACGAACCATATCTAAGAGAGTTCGATTACGTTCGGACACACCATTACGCTGTGGTGTTCCGGCGGTGTCAATTGTGAAAGTATTCGCACTTCTTTAAATGCTCGCCAAACTCGTAACTTAGATATTCACCTCCACGATCAGAACGTAGAAATTTAATCTTCTTGTTACGTTGATTCTCTACCTCACTTTGAAACTCCTTAAACTTCTCGAAAGTTTCGGACTTATGTTTCATGAAACAGATATATCCATATCTACTCAAGTCATCCGTGAAGGTAAGAACATAACGATAACCACATGACGCTACACTCATTGGACCACACACATCGGTATGTATGATTTCCAATAAGTCGTAGCTCGCTCCATCATACTGAGAAAATGGAGTCTTAGTCATTTTCCCATCGGACATGCTTCGCATCTTTCAAGTGATTCAAAATCAAGTGATTCAAGAAGTCCATCGGAATGGAGTTTCTTCATACGTTTCACTCCGATGTGACCAAGACAAATTGCCACATATAGGTCGAATTATCGCTTGATTTCAAGCGTTTAGCCTCAATGTTGTTGATATGTGTATTTCCACTATCGAGATTCAATAAGAATAGACCATCTATCAAAGGTGCATGTGCATAAAACATATTACTCATATAAATAGAACAACCATTATTCTCGATTTAAACAAGTAACCGTCTCGCAATAAACAAGATCCCGATATAATGTTCATGCTCAACGCAGCGCAAATAACAATTATTTAAGTATAAAACTAATCCCGATGGTAGATGAAGGGTAGCGTCGACCGCGATCACATCAACCTTTGATCCGTTTCCACGCATCGTCACCTCGTTCTTCGCTAGCTTCCGTTTATTCTGCAAAGACTTTGTTTGAGTTACAAATATGAGCAACCGAACCGATATCAAATACCGAGCACTACTACGGTACTAGTGAGATACACATCAATAACATGTATATCGGATATACCTTTCTTCTTGATGTTGCCGTTCTTCGATCCGCCAAGTACTTTGGGCAATTCCGCTTCGGTGACCTTCTCCTTGCGGTAAAAGCACTCGGTTTCGGGCTTAGGTCCAGCCGGTCTTCTTAAATCGGCGTGGTAGCTTTCTTACCACCCTTCTTGAAGTGTCCCTTTGCTTAGACTTGCCTTTCTTGAATTTGGTGGTCTTATTGACCAACAACACTTGGTGCTCTTTCTTGATCTCCACTTCGCTGAGATTTCAACATGGCAAGAGTTACGGCAACGTCTTGTTCATGTTCGCATGTTGTAGTTCATCACAAAGTTCTTGTAACTTGGTGGTAGTGATTGGAGGACACGGTAAATCCCCAAAGCATTAGGAATCACTATACCCAAGCTTTGAAGTTTGTTTGCGTGCCCAGACATCTTAAGCACATGCTCACTGACGGAGCTGCCCTCTTCCATCTTGCAGTTAAAGAACTTTTCAGAAGCCTCATAGCTTTCAATTGCCGCATGAGTCTCAAAAATCAATTTGAGATCCTCGACAATATCATATGGGTCTGACTCTTCAAACCTTTTCTGAAGCTTCGATTCTAAACCATACAAGATAGCACACTGAACTATGGAGTACTGATTCTTCCGAGCGAGGTAAACATTCTTTACTTCATCGGAAGCATCACCGCAGGGTCACCCAATGTGCATCCAAAGACATAGGTCAAATTACCACTGTGAGGACAATCCTCAAATTGCGGAACCAATCCATGAAGTTGCTTCCATTGTTTTTCAACTTTTCTTTCTCTAGGAGCATTAAAATTGATGGTAGGGGCTGCCATTGATCTACAACATATTTGCAATAGTTTAGACTAAGTTTATGACAAATTGAGTTCAAATTAATTAATGAAATTAAACTAGGTGAACTCCCTCAAAACAATATCCCTCACATTGTTTTAGTGATCACACGAACCAAATCCACCACATCAACCGATCATCACGAGAGTTGATATAGTTTCAATGGCGAACAATCATCATGTTCATCATATCTACTATACGATTCATGCTTTACCTTTCGGTAATCCGTGTTCGAGACCATGTCTACATGCTAGGCTCGTCAAGATCAAACCTTAGTTTCTGCATGAGCAAATCTGGCTTGCTCACGTTGTATACACTTGCGAATCTAGCACACCCGATCATCACGTGGTGCTTGAAACAACAAGCTTTAGCAACGGTTAACTAAGGGTGAACACTTTATGATTTGAAATTGATGTGCATGAGGGATCATCTTATAATGCTACCGTCGTCTACTAAGCAATACAAGATGCATAAAGGATTAACATCACATGCAATTCAATATATATGTGATATGATATGGCCTTTCTTCTTCGTGCCTTCGATCTCCATCTTCAAGCACGAACATGATCTCCATCATCACCGGCATTGCATCAAGGTCAATGACGCTTCTTCATGGTTGTCGTCCACCGGCTTCAACTATTACAACTACTTTGAATAGACACGCGGGTCTTAACATAAAATAAAAACAACCATATGGCTCCTGCCGGTTGTCGACTTACAATAAGGAACATTGCATACATCAAATATAATCACAATCATGGCCATATCACATCATCACACCACGCAAAACAAAGTTAGACGCTTCTACTTTCTTTGCATATTTTACGTGGTTTGGGGCTTTCAATAAGTGTCATTCTAACTTACGAACAAGAACCACAACATTGATACTAGCATTGTTGATCACCCGTTGTAAATTGGATCTTAACTATGCTAGGAGAAACATGCACCATAAAGCCACTTATGCAATACAAGTTACATGTCAAGCGTGGAGCAAGTCTCATGAACGATGTCATGTAAGGTTAGCCGGGCTTCATCCCAACATACAAGATGCAAAGTACACAAAAGCAATCTACAATAAAAGCATCAACGCCCACAATGACCATTGTGTTCTACTGTCTGTGATCTACATATAGACACGGCTCGATACCCTTTGTGGGGTTCGTAGCATGGAAAACAAAAATTTTCTATCGCATACAAACAAACAAGCCAAGATCTATCTACTAGATTGTAGCAACGAGTCGATGGTATAACTTACCCTCGAAGATTCCAAAGCGTTTAACGAGGCGGATTCTCGTGGGTGATGTAGTCGTACTCTTCCGATCTCAAGATCGTGTAGACGATCCTTCGGTATACGTTAAAGCAGCGCTCCATGATCGGTCACGTTCGATACTCGGCGAAGACCTTCCTCTCCTTGTTCCAAAGCAGCGGAGGTTGTAGCACTCTCCTCGCGATTCGGCTGGCGTGACAGCAGGAAGTAGAGGGAAATCCCGAGGCTTCGCCTTAAGCGGTGCGAGTATGGTGGAGCTTATGAGAGAGGCTATTAGTGGTCTAGTAATTAGACACACCTATTAGAAGGCTCTAAACCAATTAGAAGGCTCTAAACCTGGCTAAAGCAATTAGAAGCTCTAAACCAAAGCGGCTCTAAACCGGAGATCTAGAGTAGAAAGTTATGTATCTATGGGAGGCCTGCCCTCCTTATATGGGAGGGGGTGCTTGGCCAGGAGGGAGGAGTCCCTCCCCAACTCGGCCTAGGATCGGCCGGCTGGAGGAGTCCAACTCCTCCTCGGGTTGGTTCAACTCCTCTTGCTTGTTTCCCAGTTTCTTGTTTTGGCATTTGACTTTCAAACTGACATTTGACTTTTGTTTTAGGATTCAATTTAATCCTTTATTTGGGACAGCAAGAACACTTAGTACATGATGCAATCATTCAATGAGCAATGACACATTCATGTACCCTTCCCCAGTCTTGGGACAATCCGGAACCTTCTAGAACATTCCGATGAAAACAAGAATCATTCCCGAACTCAAAGCAGGACTTTCCTTATATGAATCTTATTCTCCGGAACATTCCGGATCACCTCGTGATATCCGGATCCCATCGAGACTCGAACAACATTGGTCTCTTTCTCATAATACCATAACTACTCAAACAACGTCGAATCCTTAAGTGTGTCTCCCTACGGTTCGTGAATTATGCGGACATGGTCGAGACACTTCTCGAACAATAACCAATAGAATCTGGAAATTCATATGGCTCCACATATTTCTCGATTACTTTGCGATCGAATGAACCACTTACATACGATACCAATTTCCCTTTGTCTCACGATATGTTACTCACCCGAGGTTATGATCGTCGGTATCTCTGCATACCTAGTTCAACCTCGTTACTGATAAGTACTCTTTTCTCGTTCCCGTGATATGTGATCCCTTGTGACCAAGTCACATGCTTGCAAGCTAATTGGATGACATTCCACCGAGAGGGCCCGGAGTATATCTATCCGTCATGTGGATGGACAAATCCCACTCTTGATCCATGTGTTTCAACCAATACTTTCCGAACACTTAATGCCACCTTTATAGCCACCCAGTTACGGTGTGGTGTTTGATGTCATCAAAGCATCCATCCGGTAAAGGTGATATGCATGATCTCATGGTCGAAGGAATTAGGTTACTATGTATCAGAAAGCATACAGCAATTGAACTAATGAAATGACTTGATCTTTATGCTACGCTTATCTATAGGAGTATGTCCACCATATCATTCTCCTAACGATATGATCTTGTTGTTGATAACATCTCAATGTTCATGATATGGAAACCACAATCATTAATCAACCAACAAGCTAGTGAAGTATAGAGGCTATACTAGGGACTTCAAATTAAGTTTACAAAACACACAAGTATCAATGTTTCCTTGTTAATACTATTATAGCATGAATGTAAACATTTATCATAAACACAAAGATATAATAATAACTACATTTATTATTGCCTCTAGGGCATATCTCCAACAAAGTGCCCCCGGAGCCATCTCCATCGATCTCCACTACCATCTCCATGACCGTTGCTGATTCCCATGATGAGGAGGGAGTAGTTCTTCCTCGAGGCTAAGGGCTCTACTGGTATCTATGTGTTCATCTCTCTCTCTCTATGTGTGATCATGTTGTGGTCATGAGCATTGTAATCAAGTAGATCTACTCTGTTACTCAAGTGCTTCAATAGATCTCTGCTCTCCCCACGTGTGTGTAAGTGACAGTGTGCATACCGTGGCCGCACTTAGGCTAGAGGTTACATAAATACTCATCGTGCTTTAATAGATCTGTGTTTTTCCCCATGTGTGTGACAGTGACAGCGTGCGCTTTGTGTGGCACTTAAGTTAGATTATATATATATTTGTTATGAGTTATATTTAGAGTTGGATGTCTCTATGAAATTGTGGTGTTTGTTGGAACCATCTAGCGCTCAAGGTGACAGTATGGGGTTATCTAGATTGGGAAAGGCGGACTTTGAGGTGTGCTTTTGTAGGCCTACCGTGGATTAGAATGTCCAACCGGAGAGTAGTTAAGCGTAGTATCATGAAGAGAGGATATTTATATGAGAGAGTGTTCACTAGTGAAAGTATGATCCTAGGCTTTGTTTCTAAACATTGAAACACCGTTTGCATCTAGATCTACTACATGTTTGCTTGCTTTCATCCTTTTGTCTTTAGTCTTTACCTCACTGTCAAGCTATTTTCTGACACTGTTACCACTTGTATTTCACTATCTCTTCGCCGAACTAGTGCACCTATACAACTGACAAGTGTATTGGGTATGTTGGAGACACAAGAGATTCCTGTATCTTGATTGCAGGATTGCTTGAGAGGGATACCTTTGACCACTTCCTCCCTGAGTTCAATAAACCTTGGATAATCCACTTAAGGGAAACTTGCTGCTATTCTACAAACCTCTGCGCTTGGAGGCCCACCAACTGTCTACAAGAATAGAAGTGTGTAGACATCAGTCTCACCATTAATTTGATACCGGTTGGCCGATGCAAGAACTACAAGTGGGATTTAGGTGAGATCCCACTTTATGACACTTAGGCTCCTGCACAACCTGAGTTCTGTCGGTGGTTTTCGGCATGTTGGTGGAAGCGATCGCACGATGGATTCATGGAGGGCGGGAGAGGTAGACATGAGGGTAGGAGACTAGGGCCAGCGACACGGTGGTGGAGGGCGGTGGGCTGGACCGCTAGGGGGTAAGTAGGGCCCCAAAGACATATTACAGAAAACCACGGCCAACTTCGTGCTCCAAAGACCGTTTTTGATCTGACGCAGTCCAATAGCGTAGAATGGGGCAGTTGCCACCGCTCGCGAGGCTGCCCTTCTTTGAATGACTAGTATCACTAGATGAGCGAAGCAGCGGCAACATTAAAGAATGTCAGGTTGCGCGCAGAAACATGCAGCCCTACTTCGGCTACGTGGGCCAGAAGTGGGACGACCGGCTACCACACTTGCAACAAAAAAAACTAAATTGTAACCTCACTTGCTACTGAAAAGTCCCAGCTACAACAACTGTATTTGCAACGAAAAATCTCAATTCCAACACCATTTGCAACTTACATGATGCACGAATCTCGATGGAAATCCAACGTATTTAGAGTGGAACGAGCTCTAACTTAGTTCTCGATCGACTAGGAATTAGCAAAACCTTTTAAAATAATGCGGAACCTTTTCTTGGAATCTAAAAATAAAGTAAATGACAAGCTCGTATCCAAACAAACCCAGACGAAGAGTGCCGGCCTGGCGTCATGGGAAAACTTAGACATTGGAAAAATGAAATCCATGTCTTTCGTGCTCATCAGAGGTGGGGCGTATCTAAGTGCCCGACAGAGCAAGGCGACGACCTAATTTTAGTGTCGCTATCGATTTGATCACTGGTTGAACATACTAGTAGCTTTCTACGCATCCATCCAAAAAGCGTTGACCATTAATGGGCGGCGTTGGTGTGTCGGCGCCGCGCGACGATGTTGACTCGATCCTAACTAAAACACTAGCCCAGTCCACGGATTGATTGATCTTAATCTCACTAAGCCATGGTTGAATAATTATGCTGGATGGAGATCATGGAGTTAGCCATATGACCTAGCTAGCTATATATGCTAAGGCCTAATATAACGCTGAAATTAATTAACTTTCTACAAGTATATATAGCTTCAGTCGTTCTCTTGCAGTTACCGCCATGACCTAGCTAGCTCATCAGATGCATCGATGGATCCATCGTCGACAAGTCAACAGCGTGGAAGATATTGGTGAATGTGCGTGCCGACGTGGTACCCAAACAATAATATTTTCTTATGGACCAGTTCTGCACGATCTAGAGGTTGACAGGATCAAGTGCTGCCACGCACACAGTCTCCATCCATTAAAACACAAGCGACTTGCATATCTGCACCTCGTCAATCCTGGCTGCGCAATTTGGCAACTACTTTCTCCGTCTTAAAATATAAGAGGTTTTAGTTTTGTCAAGCAAATATATCTAAACTTATTTTAGTATATAGGTTCTCTTAATTTTAAAATAAATCTATAAACTAAAATAAATCTATAAATTAAAATAAGAACATGTATTTAGACTTATTTTAGTATATATGTTTACTCAATTTTAGAATGAATCTACACACTAAAATAAGTTTAGATTCATTTTTTCATAAACCTAAAACATCTTATATTTTGCAACGGAACGAGTAGCAGCATGGAGCCATGGACCAAGCACATGTCTTTTTTGAACGGAACAGGGATCTGGAAGGATCCCGAGCTGCAACTCATATATTAGTCGGTGAGAATAATTATAGACAGGACACTGAAACAAAATAAAAATTACAACATCGTCCTGGCTTTTTGCACAAAGGACCCGGAAAAGAGAGAGGACCAAGCACATGTCGGTCCGTCGCCTCACTCTATAAGAATCTCGCGCCCATGCATGCAACCAAATAGCTAGCTACACATCCATCTGAGCCCACGATGGCGTCCTACTCGCCGCTCATCCTCCTCCTCCTTCCACTCCTGCTGGTCATGGCGGCGCGGCGGTGCGCCGCCGTGGACCCGATCGCCACGGACTGCTCCAAGAACGGCACAAGCGCGCAGACGCAGGCCAGCATCGACGCGGTCCTGTCCTCGCTCGTCCCGCGCGCCTCCGCCGCCTACTACGCCACGGCCACCGCCGGCAAGTCCCCCTCCACAATCTACGGCCTGGCGCAGTGCCGCGGGGACGTGCCGAAGCAGGACTGCGCGCTCTGCATCGCCGCCGCGGAGCAGGAGCTGGCCTCCTCCTGCCGCGGCAGCGCCGACGGGCGGGTCTTCTACGACTACTGCCTCCTCCGCTACTCCGACGCCAACTTCCTCGGCCTGCCCGACACCGGCTACACGCTCATCCTCCTCAACACGCAGAACGCCACCGGCGTCGACCTCGCCGCCTTCGACAAGGCGCAGACCAAGCTCATGTCCCGCGTCGCCGCCGAGGCCGGCCAGGCCGTGAGCAAGGGGCTGGCGACGGACACGACGAAGCTTGGAGGAGGCGGTGGTGGAGCTGCCGCCAAGACGACCATCTACGGGCTCGGCTGGTGCACCAGGGACATCACGGCGGCGGACTGCGGGCTGTGCGTGGCGCAGGCGGTGGCCGAGTTCCCAAACTACTGCCGGTACCGCCGCGGCTGCCGCGTCATCTACAGCAGCTGCATCGCGCGCTACGAGGTCTACCCGTTCTTCTTCCCCATCGACGGCGGCAGCCAGGCGCCCGACCAGGACCAGGCCGGACACCTCGACAAGATCATCTTGAATCATCCGTAATGGGTGTCTGTTTGTATGTACGTGGTGGTGGTGGATCCATTTGTTAGTGCGTGGCTGGCTTGTAGCTAGCTCAGAATCTAAATAATTTCAGCAGCCACATGCATGTTTCGATTTACGTGTAATAAAAAACATCCATGAGAACGTCTACGTCTCAGACGTATTCTCGGTCAGATGACGTGGTGGCTCGATCGAATAAAAACGCGTGATTTATAAACAAAAATTGCAACCAGATGGCTGAATCGAATGTTGGAACCAAAATCCAAGGTGAACAAACTGACTGAGAAATAACTACTCAGACGTCTGAGAAATAGCAAAATCCTTTAAAAAGGCCTACGTGTCAAGGCGACTAAAAATAAATATTTATAAAAAAATCTTCTATCGAGCCCAACGTCATACTCCAGATCTGAATCTTTTGCCATCTCAGCTAGCTTAGGCTATGCGTGAGTGTGCATGTGGGTATCTCTGTGGTAGCGGCCGTAGCCATCGATAACAAAGTCACCTACATACATTGACTTGGTCAATCGCTGTGGATTTTCTGCACGTGCTAATATATGTGACTATGTCAGTTATACTTTCTCCGTTTTAAAATATAAGATATTTTAGTTTTATGAATAAAATGTATCTATACTTCTTTTAGTGTATAGGTTCACTCAAATTTGGAACGAACCTATTAATAAAAACGGTCTAGATATATTTTATTCACAAAATTACTCTATAGATTAATCCTGAGAAACGGAGCATTCCGAGGCTATTTGGGTGCTCGTCCTGTAGTATGGTTTTTTTTTAGAAAAAAAAGGATCGTTGACACATCCAACTTATTCTTTCTCCACTAGGCCTCGCTACGGCGGTGTTTAGAGAGAACAAGGGTTCGGCCCCGTCACCGTCCTCGTCCCAACCCCCGCTCTCCTCCAGCTGCTTAACCCGGCGCTTACCACGCCGCCACAGCCCAACCCCGCCTCCTCTAGCTGCTTAACCCGGCGCCTACCCCGCTGCCACCGATCTCCTCGGATCAAGTCGCGGACCGCCTCTCCACACGCAGCGGCCTCCGAAGCCCGGCGCGGACGGCCGAACCCGTCTCTCCACCGGTAGCGGCGACCGACAACCGACACGAACGACTGAGTCCGCCTCTCCATCCTTGCGGCGACCGGTGGCGACGAGCCCACCTCTCCCAGCAGCAGCGTCGACTTCAAAGCACACCTCTCCAGTGCGCGCCGACAATCGAGCCACCTCTCCGCTCGGCGGCAAGCGACAAACAACCGAGCCATCCTCGCACGCAGCAAGTGACCGCCACCGATCTACGTCCCCTCGATCGAGTCCACCGCACGACGTCCTCCTTGCTGCCAACGGTATAAATTGAACTCCTTGCAACTTTGTAACCTCAATTTGTTCCAATTTTGGTTTTAATTATTTGCAAGTTCATGGACAGAAAGTGTTCTTTGGAGAGGTCAAGTGTTCTTGTGCCGATAATTTAATATATGTGATATCAATTGTTCTTTCCATATATCTTATTGTTCATAATTTAATTATATCTGATACGTTAAGCCTTAGTATTCATCGTGTTCATCATGTTCAGCAAATTTCTTGCAACCATTTTGCAGTTCAGCATTGTTAATGATGTGACATGTATTACCGTGAAAGCTGATTGATATACAAAGTTTTGCGTCTATTTCTTGGCAGGGGGTTTATTGCCTCGTATTTGAATGAAGAAATGACCTAACAGTTGTGACCTCATCCCCAACTATCCAATCCATGCCTCACTTGCACATGAACCCACTGCCAGTACGATGATTCAGGCCGCCATGACGGTGGCGTCTTGATGAGGAGGCGGTGAAGTCGGTACAAATGAGTTGTGTGCTTGAGATTGACTGGCTTAGAGCGAGAACAATGATTTGAGGATGCCTCGAACCTAAACCCTCGGGAGCACGGGGATTCGGACTGCGCTGCCTGTGTGTTCCTCCTCGTGGGAGAGCTGCCACCTCCACCATCGGGGTTTCCATCCGTCGAACCGCCATAGAGCTGCCCGGTGCGCAGTCTTCCAAGTTTTGAAGAGGCAAACACTTCATTCCATCAGCCATCGACGCATCAGAGCGCAGCCTCCGTCTGGCTGACGGGTCTAGACTTCCAGTTCCTCGACCCGCGTCTCCTGCGACCAGGCCGCTGCCACTTTGCCGTGGGCTCTGCCTCTAGCACCGAATATTTTTTGTGGTTATGAATGCTGGGAGCTAAACCTATATGGTGTTGAGGCCAATATACTAGGAAGAGTTCACAAAATTAAAGCTAATTGTGTTCGTTCTATCACTTAACAGTATGAAGTAGTCCACATAGACTCAATGGTTGCAATGGTTAATTCAGATTATGCACTATAAGATCCATATGTTGTAGTGTTCCAATTACTTCTAATTACTTCTATGATTCTGCCAGTAACATACTATTGTATCCTTCAAACCTTCGCCCCTAGATGTAGCATGTATTATTTCTTCATCAAAAAGTAAAAAATGTATTTTTGATTGCTACAACCTACAAGTAAAGCAAGCAATGTCTTTGTAATGCGAGTAGAAAAGATGATGAGTTTCTCTACCAAGAGGACAAATAAGCTTGCCCAAGTAGTAAGAATTTAAAAATTAATTTGTTTAGGTACCGTGCCATCCAAACAAGAATTTAGAAATTTTTAGTTATTGCATTATTATCATGAGCTAGAGTTGTTTGCCCTCCCCCTTCATTTCTTCTGGCAGTGTTCAAAAATTATATATCTTCTACTTGTGGCAGTATGGATTGTAATCGTGCTTGGCTCTAGATAATTGTCTCAAACGCCAAGGAGTAGGTAAGCCTCCCTAATTTTATTATCTAATATCGTTACATCTTCTATTTTCTTTCTTGAAGTTCTAGGGCATTTTTTCCTAATTGGTTTAGTTTACTATGAAGTCAAAAGACTGAGGTTTTTTTTAATCGACTCTTGTCACATATATGAAATCCCTCACTGTCATAAGGTGTGTCCCATGTAACCAGACTGTTTATCTCAATTATTGTATTTTCTTATTAGATATAAGTTAGAGTTTTCCTTACATTTTATGTTGTCCATTTTAAGTAAGCTAGGTAGATCACTGGTGTTAAGTAACAATTTTAATGTTCTCTTAATTTTCATGTGAAATTGTGTTTGGAGATCTACGAGTGCTTTTGGTAAATAAATTCATCTATAGTGTAGTAAATAAATAATTGTTCTACATGGATTTTCCCATGATTTTATGTGTTCTACAATAGTAACTTATTTTTATAACCTACTGATTGAATTGATGTGTTCTGCAATACTCACTCTGTCACAAATTACTCTGCATTTTAGGTTTAGTTAAAGTCAAACTTCATAATCTTTGACTATATATTAGAAAAAATATCAATATCTAAAATATGTAATAAATATACTTAGACTCACCATAAAACATACTTTTATATTATATGCGATTGATATTATAAATGTTTATATTTTGTTAAATATGCTTGGTCAAGTTTTAACATGTTTAACTTTGACCAAACCTAGAATGCAAAGTAATTTGGGACGGAGGGAGTAGAAACATACTTTTTATAGTCCACTCCGAACTTATTTACATTTTTGCTACAAAGGAAATACGTCTATTGAACTAAAATTTTGGCATTTTGCTGTAACACAGATATATTACATTGCAAAGCTCTCCATGTACATACACATGGTCTTTCTTAAGCCAATTGGTTCAATTTGTAATTGTATCATAACAGAGAGACGAAAATCAGAAAGTTGATTCCTTCTGGATTACGGAGGTTTGGACATAAAAGCTACTCATGCCTTTGTTTTCGTACCTCTTTCATCATTTTGGTGCTTTCTTTTATTCTGGTTGTAGTACAACTTCCAAATAGTAAAAAGTTTGAGGCCTACGGATACAGATTTATCATGCACTGAGCCATCGATACTGAAAATATACTAATTAAACTAGATATTGAAACATACCTATATTTGCTAGAATAGAGGGACAAATTATATCGCAACCCTCTTTTCAAGATCAGTGTCATCGTACATTAAGCTTCCCGAATATCTACTTATTACATTATTAGTTGGATAGCATGCATGTTAAGGGCTTGTTTGATTCATAGGAATTGTATAGGAATTATGTAGGATTTGAATCCTATGGGAATTTTTCCTATGTTATTGTTTGATTCATAGGAACATATCCTATAGGAATTAATCCTATAGGAATCTTGTAGTGCAATTTCTATAGGAAATAAACATTAGATCATAGCTCATGGAAAAATTCCTTTGCTACATCAAACAAAATTCCTATTCTCATAGGATTCAAGTTGGCATGACATCTCAATCCTATGTCTTTCCCATTCCTATACTTTTCCTATCCTATGAATCAAACAAGCCCTAAACGGATTTGTTAACCTAAATTTCGAACCATTCATACTAATAGCATATTCTATAAGTACTCCTTTTTTGGGTATCTGATACTAATTTAAAGGGTGATTTTATAGTAAGCCTCCCAAAGATGTATGTAGACTGTGTCTGAACATAGATCTCAAACTGCTTTCCTAACATAAATATCGGATAGCTCATATGAGCATAATTATATAATTGCTCCATTTCTTTTTATTTTGGCCTCTCATACTAATTTCGGGTACAAGTTTGAGACTGCTGTCAAGATAGTTAAGACTTTGCATCCATGTTGGGAACAATTACTTGGTGGAAACATTTGGATTGGATGAATCTAATTTCATAATATACTAAACTACTCTTCGACAGATGTTCGCATTTATCATGAAACTATTAGCTCATATGAGTTGATCCATTATTGCACAGTCTTCTAAAACACTATGACATAAAATTCTTATTTTATAGGTGGTATATTGTTGTGGGTAAATATACTTTTTAAATTGTTGGTTAGAATAATTTATATGGCCAGAAATACTACTGCTACAAAACTGGGACACTGTATAAACCATGACGTCTACCTACAATTACATATGTTCAACATGATTTTATCCGACCGCGTCAGAATGAAAGGCCCATGGATGTACCACACTAGCCATGCCATGCAACAATGACAAGCCGACGGCGCGGCGAAGCGCGCATGCCCGTCTAGTATCTTATATTTTGGAATTGAGAGAGTACTTAGCTAGGGTGTCTAGAAAATAAGTGTTGGCTTACTATTTCTTCAAGGGACTATTGAGGTCTTATGCTGGCCCGAACCAACTTTATTAAACCAATTGGATAGATAGGACAAACATCCAAAGAACAAAAACAAAATCTTTCAACACTCCAAGAGGTAAAACAACATAGAGCACTAGTCCCTTGGGGTATATGCAAAGGTATTATATTACCAATATCACCTATGATAATTGGTGATTTCGAAGAGAGAGGAACTGGAAAAAAAAATTGTTTTTCCTTAGATAAGAGATGATCTCTGCATTAAATCAGACAAGACAATTTCACTCTTGTACAAGATGCCTCTCTTACTCACATGTTTTCCTGTTCAATTTTTGGGCATAACCCTATAATTTTAGGAGCACACAAGCAATAATTCCTAGAGATAACTTAAAAGATGATCAATTGTATGCTATACTTTTTCGTCTTACCTAAGTGACGTGGAACAAATAAGAAAGACAATCTTATCAACCACTGTACATGTCTTAAGGAGAGCTACCGTGGCATAGAATAGCACATAACTTCATAAGAACACCTACAAAGTAGTATATTGGGTTCGCTCCATCTCATTGCAGAATATGCACTATTGAACAAAGAATCCAGAAGGATGGAGATGATCATTGTCATCTGAATTTTGTTGTCGACAGAGGAGCCCATAGGTCTTTGACAAAATTTGAGGATTCAGGACGGAGATGATCATTGTCATCTAAATTGTCTTGTCGTCGACAGAGAAGCCCATAGGCCCTTGTTGATAAAATTTGAGGAGTCATGGCTAACCCTATAGCTAAGCGCAACTAGAAGAAACTGAAACATATATTTGGATCCTCCTCCCTGATGCCCACGTGTTGGAGTGCTCTCTTTCCACCTCGTTGGCCGGAGTGACGGTCGGGCCTAGATAGCCCACTAGGATCAGTCAAACTAACTAACAGGCCCATTTGAGCATTATTTCCATTCGAGATCATTCATTTCTTTGTTTAATTATTTGGATTTGAATTTTATTGTAATTTGGATTATTGTTGTATTCTATTATATTTAAACATTAATAAATTTGATTAGTTCTATTGTTCATATTTGTATCTTCTGGTCTCAAATCAGAAATCCGAGATACCGTAAAGCCTATTTTGCGCCATCGCGTGACGAGGTATGGAACAAATCCCGCAAACTTATACCGCAAAATCAAATATGCGGGATTTGGTATGCGCCAAACGTTTTTCAATCGGAAAAATCGTTCTACGATTTATGTTATATGCAATTTACGGTACCGTGATCTACAATATCCGCTAGGGTTGCTCTCGTGTGTGCGTGTCACAGTTGGCTTACTATGGTGAGTAAAATTTTCTGAGTTAGTATAGGGCCAGGGGTGGCTTCCTCTTACGTCCAGAACTTTGCAAAAATGAATTGAACCCTGTTTGGAAAAAGTGACTGAATCGAAGAAACATCTGGCGCATTTCAGAAAATATCGCAGAAACCTTCGCCCGAAAATAAAAACAAAATGGCATGGGCCAGATTCGATTTGTAAGGAAACAGGCTCAGGGCCTAGTTAGTATTTGGATCTAGCGATGTACTAAATGGGCTGGAAATAAAACATATGCTCCTGGCTCCCGACTCCGCCGCGTCGCGTCCTGAAGAAGGAACTGCGCCGCCTTCGCCTCCCCGATCCTCCTTTCTCGTGGCGGCGCGGCCAGGTTTGTATCTCTAGCATTCGATTTTAGTTGATTTGGATTTTTGTCAAAATTTGAATGAACCCATATAGTACTAAATAATGATTAAATCTAGACAAATTTGAGTCAACTAATATGGATCAGAGGAAGAAGTAGATCATGAGACTATGGATCTGTGGACTCCTTGATGCGAGATTGAGAACTTAGTTCCGCTATATCGTTTATTTGCTTAGTTTCTTCCATGTCTATGCACTGCGACCACATCGCATCTCATTGTTAGTGTGTTCCCTTGAATGCTTCTGAATGAAGGCAGGGTATTCGGTCAAATGCGACCGTGTACATGTTCAATAAAATATGATCCGCTAGGTTTTTTGGGCACAATCATGCTGAATACATGCTCTATTTTCGTCTATTGCATAGATGCTAAGATGCACACATATTTTGTTTGTTTAGTGCTACTCTAGAATAAGAATTACTTCTGTATAGATATACTTCCTCTAGATCAACCAGTTCAGTAGCGCTGAAATCGAAACCATAGTTAATATGAATACACAAAGTAGATATGCTTAACTTAATTTGTACCCAAAGAAAGACTTTTATCCCATGAGAAAATTCTTGCAACAGAATCTCACCTAACCAAATGCGCAACTTTAACCATTCGTCCAGTTCAGATCTTGCAATAATAGAGGGCACAACAAAATCATGAGGTTAATGAGGACATCACATGCATGACAAGTGAATAATCCAGACAGGCTTTAATATAGCCAAAAAGAATGTCAAGCTAAGAGCATCTCTACGAGATACCGCAAAACTCGGTAAAAAAGATCCCACATATTTAGACTACAAAACGAAATATTCCAAAAATATTTTATCATCTTTTTCGCAGATTTATCTTCCTCGTGAACGTGTAGATCCCTGGTGCACGTTCCATGCCCGGCCCCCAACCCTTCCCAGCCCCATCACTGAATAGCCCTTGCGTGCGCGCGTGTGCGTGCGGCCGGCGAGCTGCCAGCTGATGCATGTGGCCTTAGATGCTAGCTGATGTCGTGCGGTGCATGCGCCCTTGCTGCGTGCATGCGGCCGGTTGATGCGTGTATGCGGCCCGCCGACACCTAACTGCTGCTCGGGCTTCAACAATGACAGCCAAAAGAATCAATGATTTACGGCTTAAAAATTAATATTAGATGTTTGGAATCCGATCTCCTCATCGGTAATTATATATTGGCGCGGGGAATCGAGCCACCTCGCCGGAATCGACCTTGGAGGGCACGGCGCCACTGGTGCCGGATCAGTTGGCGGTGTATTTTCGGTGAAGGGAAGCGCCGACGCTTTACAGTTCACTGCAAAAGCAGCTTCCAAAACTGAATATATGCGGTACACGAGGACTGATACGGGGGAGCTATAATTTTTATGGTTTTGACCACTTTTATGGGATCTGTTTGGGACATTTTTATCCTTTTTAGACCAATAATGTAAATTTGCGGGTTTGACCAAATATGTAGTATCGGCTGCTAGAGATGTACTAATGCTATTATTTTTGGTACCACTTCTCACTTCGTGTTGGTAGTAAAAACTCAAATAATATCAAGTGAGTACGAGTTGAACTACTTTGTAGTTTCTCTTTACACTTTATAGTCTTCTTTTGGTCTCATTTCTGCAGGACTCATATAATCGAAGTAAAGGGGCACCTACCATGCATATGCAATAATATATGAGCAACAAATCATGGAACCAATTTACCCATACAGATTGTATATAAACACATCAAAATCATTAAGGATCACTTTAGTAAAATCTAATCGAACGATAATAACAAGACACGGCCAAAAAACAGCAACCACTCAACTTATTCATTCCAGACATGTGTGCCTAATCAATTTGGTTTATCTTGTTAACTTGATCTGGTGAGAAGCAATTATTCATCACCTCCGCCCTAGGGGTCTAGGGTGTACTATGATAGTTGAAAATGTATTTCACCGATGAATCTTGAGCATTAGTTGAACAACATTTTGCTTGTCTAACGGCTTCTGGGTATCCCTAGTAGGAAATACTACATTTTTACCGCCTCATGGATATAATAATCATTATCAATTTGTTCGTGCACACCTTGAGCATGAAAAGTTAGTAAATCTAGTCATCGAGAATGGTGAAATGCTAATAAAAAACTCTACTTAGATTCAAGCATGTTAAACTGATGACATTCTAAGCACCAATAAACCGTTATAGAGGATGCCACCATACTTAGAAGACTTCTTGTCTATCAAATCTTCGGTAAATAAAAAATGTGAAATGGATTTAGTATACCAATTTCCATAGTTCACGCTTACATGATTATACCGGAGAGATAAACCATGAAATCCTGTACACCTTGCCAGATCCTATTAGTAGCGCAAACAAGCTCCTATAGTAGCTCAAACTAACCTATCAGTTATCTTCTAATATCTCACCCCCATAATATGTATAGTCCATATGCAATCGTGCATTGTATGCCTTGAGAAGAAGCTTTTGTGTATTCCAAAAAATCTCAATGGAATTGATGCATTGTAGAGACCACATCAATTTATATACCAATGGGGGTTGGTGTTCATGTTTTTGTTATGAAACATTAATGGCCATGCATGGTGCAGCCATTTGTACACGCATAATGGCTCGTCTCTATATGTTCATGCATGAGCATCATATTCCTATAGCAATTTTAGTTGACCGCCAGTAAGGACTCCTATGGCAATTTTAATAGACCGCAAGTAAGGACTCCCTCTGTTTCACAATATAAGTAATTTAGGTTATTTATATTTCAAAATAACTTTAAATACTTTTAATTCTATTTCTTAAAATTAAATGAATTATGAAAGCATAGTTCATAGAAAATCTAGTAGCATCAATTAATATTGTTCTTGTTGGCAATTTGCCTTATATTAATGGTCAATCCTGACTGTATTGAACTGACTAAGGCTAGGAGTGATGTAGTCCAACACATAGAAAACACCATTGGTCCATATCATAGTACACCAACCACTCTGTTTGACATGGTTATACCCTACGGGTACACGATCTTAGCATACCTGGTCCAGCCCAAGGAAGGCCCACGATAAATAGATGCCGGCCCATGAAGACTATCGGGTGACCAGGGCCCACGACGCCTTCGGATCCTTGGAGAGCAAGACTAGAGTAGATAGAAAATTCAAAGGATCAAACCGTAAAACCTGTAACCGACTGGATCTGTGCCTGGGACCTGCTTGCCTCTATATAAAGGCCAGTAGGGAACGACGAGGAGGCTCTCTCACAATCTTCCGCATACACACCTCCACGCCAGATTGCATCTGCGCATCCCTGTAACCTTCGATTCCACCGTCGAGCGCATAAGCGAGTAGGGTTTTCCTCCGGGGCCAACTGGGTAAACCTCGTGTCTACGTGTTGCTTGTTTGCTAACCGTTTCGCGATCTCCATCATCCCCATCTTCTCCAAAACCCAAGTCCATAACAATGGGCATTGCCAAGATTAAACCTCGTCAATTGGCGCCGTCTGTGGGAATTGGGGGCGCTGATTGTGCGATCGTGACGGTCCCAACCAAAGCGATCTACAATTCCGCGGCGACGGAGAGTCGTCTCCTCTTCACCGCCCACTCACCGGCCACCCTTAAGGACTTCGAGCCCGTTGGCGACGGACTCGAGATCCTGTTCGGGAGCTTCTGCTTCCAGGTGGGGCAGATCGGCACTCTCCGCCTCCCGGGCGGGTGCCCCTGCCATCGATCAGGCCTGCTTCGTGGGCTCCACACCCCGTGCTACGCACATCATGAAGGGAATATGCCCTGAGAGGCAATAATAAATTGTTTATTATGTGTATTCCAAGTATATGATAGATGTTTATTTTGCATGCTATAATTGTATTAATACGGAAACGTTAATACATGTGTGTTTAATAAACAAACAGAAAGTTCCTAGTTAAGCCTCTCTCATAAACTAGCTCGTTGATTAACAAGATGATCAAGGTTTCCTGATCATGGACATTGGATGTTGTTAATAACGGGATCACAACATTAGTGTAATGATGTGATGAACATTCATCCGAAGTATAGCATTACGATCAAAGTCATTGAGTTTATATTGCTATAACAACTTACGAAGTGATCCTAATCCTTAGACCATGAGATCATGTCAATCACTAACACCGAAGAGTTTCTTGATAACATCAAACGTCACACCGTAAGGTGATTATAAAGATGGGTTCGTAACTAATAAAGTGTTATGTTGAGGCTCATGGATCAAGAGTGGAATTTGTTCATCCCGATGACGGATAGATATACTGGGCCCTCTCGGTGATATCACATTGATTAGCTTGCAAGCAAGTGATTTGATCACTAGAATGTTATATCACGGAACGAGAAAAGAGTGCATGTCGATACGAGATCAAACTAGGTATGGAGATACCGATGATCGAATCTCGGACATGTAATATATCGTGAGACAAAGGGATTAAGATACTAGCGTAAAGGTTCCGACGATCACAAGAAAGTCATCGTTGAATGTGTGGAGTCGAGATGGGTCTCCGGATCCCGCTCGATTATTGATCCGAGAGGGTCTCGATCATGTCCGCATTATTCACGAACCGTAGGGTGACACACTTAAGAGACACCGACATCCAATTGGAGCAAAAGTTTCATGCCAAAGAATAAACAAGCAGGAATTTATTTCACTAGATACGAAACAGGTTTTCGGTGAAATTGCATAAAGTGGTTATGCATGTGAAATAGAATTCTAGCAAGGGGTTATTTGTGAATGTTTGTCATTAAAGTAATTGACAAAATTCTGAATAAAATAAAAGAGTTTTATTTAATGAGAGTTTGCATTAAATTTGGTGGAAATTTAATGGGATTTTTGAGTGGGATTTTGAGTGGACTTTTGAAGGGTCATTTTGTGAGTGGAGTGTCCACCACATGATGAGGGAGGGCAAGGGCAGCCCCATGCGCCTGCCACCCCTTGGGGTTCCCCCTCCTCCTATAAAAGGAGCCCTCCTCTCACTTCTCACTCACACCTCCTCGTGAAGGATCTCTCTCCCCTCTAGAATTTATCCCCATGGTCTCGGACTAGCGAGATACATGTTCCCGTGGCTTTTCGGCAAGAAAGAGTTGTGCTTCCGCTGCATCGCTGGAGCGAGGAGGCGGAGGTTGCTCGGTGCCTCGAGCGTGTGTGAGCACGGATGCGCCGCTGATTTGGCGCGCTAGGACTTCCTCTCGATCTTGAGATCGGCAAGAGATCGTCTACATCAACCACGAGTTTGGACTCGTTAAGCTTTGTCGGTCTTCAAGGGTATGTTCTCTACGGATATACATCCGCCGTTGTTTGTATCTAGTATAAATAGATCTTGGTATTTAGTTCACACCGTAGGAAAATTTTTGTTTTCTATCTTGCGAACCCTTCAAAGGGTATCGAGCCGGATCTATGCGTAGATACTTTACACGGTAGTACACATATGAGTATGTGGGCGATGATGATCATGTTGTTGCTCCTTTCTTGAGATTTTGGATATTGGTGGCATAGTGGGATGAAGCGGCCCGGACAAACTTTACATGTCCTCGCACATGAGACCTGTTCCACGCTTGACATGCAACTAGTTTGCATAAGTGGCTAGCGGGTGTCTGTCTCTCCTACTATAGTCAATATCTATTTTGCAAGCGAGTTGTCAACAATTTGAAATTATCCTCGTTGTGGTTCATGTTCGTAGGTAAGAACGGTTCTATCTCGAAAGCCCTCAGCCACGTAAAACTTGCAATGGATAAATTAGAAGCGTCTAGTTTAGATTGTTGCTGGGCTAGTGTTATGATATGGTAGTGTTGTAAGTAGAAGTATGAGATGATACTCTTACAACACACATAGCGTGTAAAACCCATAGATTGTGGATTTACACATATAGGTATGATAGTGATCATACCACGATGCACATGATAGAGATCATCTGCGGGAACCATATAATTTCACTATTAAAACATATGATGTTTGATTGCATCTTATATTGCTTGTTTAGCGCTTTGTTAAGCATAATAAGATGATCCCTCATTTTAAATATCAAGATAAGAATGTGTTCTCCCTTTAGTATGCACCGATTATGTTTTCGTCGCTCCAAGACATCACGTGATGATCGGGTGTACTTGGATCCTCGACCATACTTCGGGTGTAAGACAGTTACACACGCAAAAATACTAAGGTTCTAACTTGGCGAGCCTAGCATGTACAGACATGGCCTCGGAACATAGACCGAAAGGTTAAGCATGAGTCATATAGTTGATATGATGCCCATTTGATGCTCGCCTTTGAAGCTATACCGACTCTCGTGATGATCGGACTTGGTGTAGTGGATTTGGTTCATGTAATCACCAAAAGGACACGAGGGATGTCGCTTTTGAGTGGGAGTTCATTCGTAATATAGATTAGTTGAACTCAATCTATCATACACTTAGTCTAAACTTTACAAATTCTGTTGTAGATGGCACCACCTGCTTTTAATTTCAATGCGTTCATGGAGAAAGAGAAACTAGCAACGAACGGTAGCAACTTTACTTGAATGGGCCATGAATTTGAGGATTCTCCTCTCACGCACAAAAGCAATATGTGCTAGAAGCGCCATTAGGCCCCCACCTTTGACGATGCCCCGACGAGGAGAAGAATGTCTATCGACTCGTCGGAGGACCACAACTTAGTTCATTGCGGCATATTGTATGGGCTAGAGCCGAACTTCAAAGCGTTCAAAACGGCAATGCTTTTGATACAATGGGTGAGTTGAAAATGATTTTCACACACATGCTGTAGAGAGCTACAATGCTTCGTAAAAGTTCTTTAGCTGCATGATGGAAGAGAACACTGTTAGTGAGCATGTACTCAAGATGTCGGTTACCGATAAGCTTGTGTCCTTGGGAATAACGATTCCCATTGACTTAGGCATCCATCGTGTTCTGCATCCGCCACCTAGCTATAAGAGCTTCGTGATGAACTATAATATGCAAGGCATGAAGAAGTCTCCCGAGCTCACAATGCTTAAAACTGCGAAGTGGAGATCAAAAGGAACATCAAGTGTTGATGATCAATAGGAACACCGGTTTCAAGAAAGACAAGAAGGAAAACGGAAGGAAGTAAGGGCGGCAAGCCTGTTGCAGCACTGAAAAGAAACCCCGAGTTGGACCTAAGTCGATACCAGTGCTACTATTGTAAGGGATCAGCCATCGAAGCGAATCGCCCCCAAGTATCTGGCGCATAAGAAGGCCGGCAAGGCAAACAAAGGTATATATGATATACATGTTTTGATGTGTACTTGACTAGTGCTCGCAGAGCACCGGGTATTTGATACCGTTCGGTTGCTAATATTTGTAACTCGAATCGTGGGTCATGAATAAAGCGACCGCTAGCAAGGGGTGAGGTCAAGATGCGTGTCGGCAATGGATCAAACGTTGATGTGATCGCCGTCGAACGCTACCTCTCCACTTACCGTCGGGATTAGTTATAAACTTAAATAATGTTATTTGGTGCCTGCCGAGCATGAACATTGTATCTGGATCATGTTTGATGCAAAGTGGTTTTTCATTCAAATCTGAGAACAATGGTTGTTCCATTTATATGAATGAAATCTTTTATGGTCATGCACCAATGTTGAATGGTTTATTTCTGTTGGATCTCGATGATAATGTTACACATATTCATAATATTGATGCTAAAAGGATTAAACTTGATGATGATATATCCGCATATTTGTGGCACTGCCGTCTAGGTCATATTGGCATTAAACGCATGAAGAAGCTCCATTCGGATGGACTTTTAGAATCACTTGATTATGAATCATTTGATACATGTGAGCCATGCCTTATGGGCAAGATGACTAGAACGCCGTTTTCCGGTTCAATGGAACGGGCGACAGATTTATTGGAAATCATACATTCAGATGTATGTGGTCCAATGAGTGTGTCGGCGCGAGGTGGATATCGTTATTTTGTTACTTTCACGGATGATTTGAGTAGATACGGTTATATCTACTTGATGAAACACAAGTCTGAAACCTTTGAAAAGTTCAAGGAATTTAATGAAGTGGAAAATCATCGTAATAGAAAGATCAAATTTCTACGGTCGACCGTGGAGGTGAGTATCTAAGTTACGAGTTTAGCACTCACATGAAAGAGTGTGGAATTATTTCACAACTCACACTGCCGGAACACCACAATGAAATGGTGTGTCGAACGTCAGAATCGTACTTTATTAGATATGGTTCGATCTATGATGTCTCCGACGGACTTGCCGTTGTCATTTTGGGGTTATGCACTAGAAACTGCATTCACTTTAAATCGGGCACCATCTAAATCCGTTGAAACGACACGTATGAATTGTGGTTTGGAAACAAACCTAAGCTGTCATTTTAAAGTTTGGGGTTGCGATGTTTATGTGAAGAAACTTCAACCGGATAAACTCGAACCCAAAGCGGAAAAATGCGTCTTCATAGGATACCCTAAAGAAACTATTGGGTATTCCTTCTATCACGCATCCGAGGGCAAGGTTTTGTTGCTAAGAATGGATCCTTTCTAGAGAAAGAGTTTCTCGCGAAAGGTGTGAGTAGTCGGAAGGTAGAACTCAAGAGGTTATGGAACCTTCTCTTCAAAGTATGGCGAGTAGCGCAAGACCGGAAGTCGTTCGAGTTGGCTCCACCGCTGAAGAAGGAACTAATGATAATGATCATGAAACTCCGAAAGAGAGTACTACCAACCTCGCAGTCAAACAGACGCTGCGGCTCCCAGTCACGGAAATCCTGTCATAAATTTCATGGTTGATGAAAATAATGACCTGCGACGTATGAAGAAGCGATGATGAGCCCGGATTCCAACAAATGGTTAGAAGCCATGAAATCCGAGATGGAATCCATGTATGAAAATCAAGTTTGGAACTTGGTGGAATTACCTCACGGCCGAAAGGCCGTGGAGAACAAATGGATTTTCAAAAGGAAAACTGATGCTGATGGTAATGTGACCGTCTATAAAGCTCGACTTGTCGCAAAGGGGTTTCGACAAATTCAAGGAGTTGACTACGATGAGACTTTCTCTCCCGTAGCGATGCTAAAGTCAGTTAGGATTATGTTAGCAATTGCTGCATATTTCGATTATGAGATATGGCAGATGGATGTCAAAACCGCGTTTCTCAATGGTAATATTGAAGAAGAGTTGTATATGATACAACCAAAGGGTTTTGTCGATCCTAAGGATGCTAACAAGGTGTGCAAGCTTCAAATGATCCATCTATGGATTGAAGCAAGCATCACGGTTGGAATCTCCGCTTTGATGAGGTGATCAAAGAGTTTGGATTTGTCCAAACTTATGGAGAAGCTTGTATTTACAAGAAAGTGAGTGGGAGCAATGTGGCATTTCGATACTATATGTGGATGACATATTATTGATCTAATGATATAGAACTTTTAAACAGTGTTAAAAGTTATCTAAACAAAGAAATTTTCAATGAAGGACCTAGGTGAAGCATCTTACATATTAGGCATAAAGATCTATAGAGATAGATCTAGGCGCCTAATAGGGCTATCGCAGTACATACCTTGATAAGATTTTAAAGAAGTTTAAAATGGACGGAAGTAAGAAGGGTTCTTACCTATGTTGCAAGGCAAGACATTGAGTAAGACTCAAAGTCCGGCTCATGGAAGAAAGAGAGATAATGGACAAAGTCCCTATGCTTCACCCATAGGCTCTATAATGTACGCCATGCTATGTACAAGACCGGATGTGGCACACGCTATTAGTTTGACTAGTAGGTACCAATCGGATCCGTGTTCGAACACTGGATAGCGGTCAAGAATATCCTTAAGTACTTGAGAAGAACTAAGGATATGTTTCTTGTATACGAGGTGAAGAAGAGCTCGTCGCTAAGTGTTATGTCGACGCTTAGCTTTGACACCGATCCGATGACTCTAAGTCTCAATCCGGATACGTATTTCTCATGAATGGCGGAGCGTTAGTTGGAGGAGCTCCAAACAACCTGTGGTAGCGGATCAACAACGGAGGCGAATATGTTGTCGCTTGAGCGGCTCAGAAGCGCTTTGGATGAAGGAGTTCATATCCGAACTAGGAGTTGTGGCAAGCGTTGGACCCAATGGTGATCTATTGTGACAACAATGGTGCCATTGCCAATGCCAAAGAGCCAAGGTCTCACAAGCATTCCAAGCATATTAAGCGCCGGTTTCACTCCATCCATGAGCATGTCAAGGATGGAGATATAAAGATTTAGAAGTACATACGGATCTCAATGTAGTAGCGATCCGTTGACTAAAACTCTCCCTAGAGCAAAACATGATCAACACCGTAACTCAATGGGTGTTAGATATATCACTATGTAACTAGATTATTGTCTCTAGTGCAAGTGGGAGATCAAGGAATATGCCCCGAGAGGCAATAATAAATTGTTTATTATGTGTATTCCAAGTATATGATAGATGTTTATTTTGCATGCTATAATTGTATTAATACGGAAACGTTAATACATGTGTGTTTAATAAACAAATGAAAGTTCCTAGTTAAGCCTCTCTCATAAACTAGCTCGTTGATTAACAAGATGATCAAGGTTTCGATCATGGACATTGGATGTTGTTAATAACGGGATCACAACATTAGTGTAATGATGTGATGAACATTCATCCAAGTATAGCATTACGATCAAAGTCATTGAGTTTATATTGCTATAACAACTTTAAGTGATCCTAATCCTTAGACCATGAGATCATGTCAATCACTAACACCTAAGAGTTTCTTGATAACATCAAACGTCACACCGTAATGTGGTGATTATAAAGATGGGTTCGTAACTAATAAAGTGTTATGTTGAGGCTCATGGATCAAGAGTGGAATTTGTTCATCCCGATGGCGGATAGATATACTGGCCCTCTCGGTGATATCACATTGATTAGCTTGCAAGCAAGTGATTTGATCACTAGAATGTTATATCACGAACGAGAAAAGAGTGCATGTCGTAACGAGATCAAACTAGGTATGGAGATACCGATGATCGAATCTCGGACATGTAATATATCGTGAGACAAAGGGATTAAGATACTAGCGTAAAGGTTCCGACGATCACAAGAAAGTCATCGTTGAATGTGGGAGTCGATGGGTCTCGGATCCCGCTTCGATTATTGATCCGAGAGGGGTCTCGATCATGTCCGCATTATTCACGAACCGTAGGGTGACACACTTAAGAGACACCGACATCCAATTGGAGCAAAAGTTTCATGCCGAAAAGAATAAACAAGCGAGGAATTTATTTCACTAGATACCAAACAGGTTTCGGGTGAAATTGCATAAAGTGGTTATGCATGTGAAATAGAATTCTAGCAAGGGGTTATTTGTGAATGTTTGTCATTAAAGTAATTGACAAAATTCTGAATAAAATAAAAGAGTTTTATTTAATGAGAGTTTGCATTAAATTTGGTGGAAATTTAATGGGATTTTGAGTGGGATTTTGAGTGGACTTTTGAAGGGTCATTTTGTGAGTGGAGTGTCCACCCACATGATGAGGGAGGGCAAGGGGCAGCCCCCATGCGCTGCCACCCCTTGGGGTTCCCCTCCTCCTATAAAAGGAGCCCCTCCTCTCACTTCTCACTCACACCTCCTCGTGAAGGATCTCTCTCCCTCTAGAATTTATCCCCATGGTCTCGGACTAGCGAGATACATGTTCCGTGGCTTTTCGGCAAGAAAGAGTTGTGCTTCCACGCATCGCCGAGCGAGGAGGCGGAGGTTGCTCGGTGCCTCGAACGTGTGTGCGAGCACGGATGCTACTGATTTTTGCGGCGCTAGGACTTCCTCTCGATCTTGAGATCGGCAAGAGATCGTCTACATCAACCACGAGTTTGGACTCGTTAAGCTTTGTCGGTCTTCAAGGGTATGTTCTCTACGGATATACATCCGCCCGTTGTTTGTATCTAGTATAAATAGATCTTGGTATTTAGTTCACACCGTAGGAAAATTTTTGTTTTCTATGCTGCGAACCCTTCACATCACCATTGACAGATGATTCCTATGACAGCAGCAGCTGCAACTCATATCTGTGCGATCCACCATCGGATGAAGGGACCTACGGTTCCGGGTCCGAAAGCTGCGACAACAGCGATCCGATCTACAAGCGCTACCAGTGCGCCGCCTTCATCCAGAGTGACGCGGATCAGGATCACAACCCACCACCCAACCTGCAGGGTAGAAACGGTGGAAACAGAAGAAGCCAGTCCCCCCACCCAACGGGGACAACAATAATCGGGTCATCCACCTCAGCGAGGAGGGATGGGCCCAAGCACGCCGCCGTGAGCAACAAGATCCTGCCAGCAGATGCCTCACGGGACCTGCTGATGGCATACCACATGCTCCTCGTCGAGGAGCACAAGAAGCAACTGAGGATGCAAGAAGTGCTCGACAAGCGCAAGCAAGCAACCTTGGAGTCCAGTGCACGGCGAGCTGTGCTCTCCTCCATGGGCATCGGCTCTAGCTCGCATGGAAACCATGGCAACAAGCACCGTTCTCGCACAGAGAACATGGATCCCAAAGCATGACGCGAGGTGACTAGAGCCCTCAACGCGTCCTTCATGGAGATGAATGTCGGCGACAACGTCATCCCGAAGACGTCGCAAGCTGCGATCATGGCAGCCACCGCGTACCTCGCGTCCCATCCACCTCCGGAGGGGGGACCCAAAGAGGGCCATGCACAAGTCCGCACTCACCGGACTCGGACTCGTTGGATCCGTGCTCCACGGAGAAGCTGCTACGGAGCCAAAGAAGAAGGCTGCGGTCAGGTTCAACCGCAGCCCCACACCCTCATCCGAGGACGAAGAGAACGACCTTCCTCGAAGGCATAAGAGCTCACGCCGTCGCGGGCGCGACTACGACGCTCGAAACGAGCTAACGCAGCACAAGATCGACAAAGCGCGCGCCAAGCGCGTATGCTCATCCGAATCCGAGGACGACGACGATGAAGGAGAACTCTGCGGAGCCCGATGCTTCAGCAGATCCGTCCGGCGGACGCGGATGCCGCGAAACTTCAAGCTTCCTTCGGACACTCTGAAGTTCGACGGTACACAGGACCCCAAGGCATGGTTCAGCGACCACCCGTCGTCCGTCAAGCTACACGGCGGGAACAAGGAAACCGCCATGCAATGCCTTCAGCTGCAGCTGACGGGCGCAGCCCGGATCTGCCTCAGCAGCCTATCCTCGGGATCCATCCGAAGATGGGAGGAGCTGGAGTACAGTTTCGTCCGAAACTTCAAGGGCACCAGCAAGAGGCCTGCCAGAAATTGGGATTGGATTTTAAAATTATCAAACTCTAGTACATGAAATAGTTATGTGGCAGAAAGATATCTCCAAGAAGCAAAGGTAAGTGGGGGCGGCAACATAGGTGAAGTTCAGAATCTTATCTTTCAGGATAAAAATCTAAGGTCTGGTCTTAGGTGGTTGTGCCTGGCAATGACCTTATTGAGGCCATTATTTTGAGAGTGAGGATTATCTTCAAGGTGAAAACCTAGATGAGATGATGCTTGTGCATTGTTTCCTTTTTGGAGGCGCTACTTTTGAGTAGCCTGGAGTTTAGGTGTTGTCAATGTTGAGGATATCGTTTATCGTTAACTTCTCGGTCAGCCTGAAATTAGTGATTTTTGGGTGTATCAGCCGATTTATCGGGCGATAAATCAATTTATCGTGTGATAAATTGATTAATCGGCTTATCGGTCACCTAGTGATAAGAGATAAATCGGACGATAAATCGGCATATCGGACGATTTTTTGAACAATAGGTATTGTATTGGTGGTGGTTGTACCGTTGCTAGTAGGACGTAACGGGTCTTTTATTTTCTTAGTTTTCTTTCTCTTTTGTTGATTGTGTGTATCTGTAATGTCAATAG
This sequence comes from Avena longiglumis, assembly GCA_030063025.1. Taxonomy (NCBI): domain Eukaryota; kingdom Viridiplantae; phylum Streptophyta; class Magnoliopsida; order Poales; family Poaceae; genus Avena; species Avena longiglumis. Next base: position 84,431,011 of record CP125974.1, read on the forward strand.
GGTATTGTGTTGTTGCAGAGACCGGGTGTAATTAGAACCTCTTGATATTAATATATGCTCTTTTCTCAAAAAAAAAACAAAGGTAAGCCCAACCCAATCCAGCCTAGCCATAATTAAATGAAATGGGCCCACTTGGCATATCTTCATAATTATTTTTTAAGAGATAAATGTTCTGAAGGACATGGAATATGCATTACTTCGACGGTGGGTGCACAATTATAGGAAAGACCTCAGAAAATAAAGTAAATACATCATGGTCCAACTCTTTTACGCGAAACATCCTTGAAATGATTGCATAAAATCGATTGAGTCCTTGCATCTCGCCGACACAAATAGCCTATAGGTGCCGACACTCCTGCTTTCACTAAGGACTAGGCCACTTGGTAGAGCTGGAGCTTGAAAAACCGCACCAACATGGGGAGAGATCCTCCAGAGGAGGAACAACACACTCGAACATCAACCATTGTCGATCACACTGGACCAGTTTTCTGGTCGAGGATAGAGGCGGCCAAACAATCCCGTCACCGAGGAACCGTCGCAGGGAGCATGAACTCTTGGAAGTCCCAGCACCAACACCAAGAACCAGCAGCCAGGAGACTCTTGGCTTCCTCTCACTCACCGCCACGCCTCGCTGGGAAAATTCTGATAGCACCAAGACCTCCAACGGGCAGTGGCAGCACTTATATTGAGGGCATCATGGAAGAACATCGAAGGGACTTGTCCATGACCGCCTAACACCACACAAATGCACCAAAATAGAAAAGAACCCTGCCAGCTACCAGATCTTTCGGCATCCTTGCTCTCTCACCTCTCACCCTCGCCTCCACGACTGGCCATAATAAGAGACAGAAGCATGGCAGCACACCAGATCGAGCAGCAACAATGAACACGAACCTTGGCCTTATTAAGGGAGATGCCTGGGGTGGGACAAACCGCCATCCACTCTAACGTTGGAGAACCAGAGCGGCGAAGAACCACCACAGGCTGCACCAGATCTACCCATTAGACGTCGGTGCTTGCATGTGCCCTGCTGCCAACTACCCGCAGACCGCCAAAGACCCTAAATCTACTTTGTACAAGCCGCCTCGACCACCCATGTCCATGCCAATGGCAACACCGCTGGGGGAGCAAGGGGGCCAAGGCGGAGACTTGGCCTCGACTCTTAAAGAAATGGGAGGAGGAGGAGGAGGAGATAGAAGGTGGAGGGGAGAATGGCCTGATCTCCATACTAGTTGTCTTGTTACTAAATAAATTTTCCAAAAATTACTACTTGGAAATAGATCACTTTAATTAAATTGATAATTCAATGAGCCGAGTAAATACACATATAAAAATTACACAATGTGTGCATCATTAAAATGAAATATTCTTTTTGTGGGAGGAATGCTTTCTTTGATAGCAAGATAGATGCAGTAGCTTCGCGGACAATGCACAAGTCCCCCCCCTAACGATCGCCCCCCCTCAACGTTCCAGGCCATACTATATATGGGCTAATGGCTACAGGTAATGAGTGTTTAAGCCTAATCTCAATATTAATCTATATTGTTTGTGCGTCAAAGCCCAACAGGCAAGAGGAGAGCCCATTTGTACATTCCATTACCGATCGTAGTGGGGCGAGAAAATGACGCAAAACTACCACATTTGAGACGATCTTGTTAAAAATCTACCACCTTTGGGTTTTTTGACACATAAACACCACTTTTGGGGTATGTGTGTGACAGAAAGCGCTAAATGGCCGTGTTTAGTCGTCTATAAGCATTTCTGGCAGGTGGGGCCCGTTGTCAGTGCTGGCGTGGCACGCACATGACGGAGGGAGGCAACGGCCGTGAAGCGCGCGTTGACGGGGGTCGTTAGGGCAGCCCTGTCCGCTCGCGGGCTGTTTCAGTTACTTTGCCGCTCGAACATCTCTCCTCACGAACAGCAATGGCGAGTGGCGGCGGGACAGAGGACGGCGACGGAGGGGGTCCAAGTGGAGGCGGCGGCGGTCGTTTCGTGCGGCAGGTGCTCTTCGGGCCTGGATTCAATATGGGGTCCATCGATTTGGACTCTGATGAAGACCGCGAGTCGATGGATCTCGCGCCGGGGCCGGACCAGGACGCGGCGCCACGAGCAGAAGCTTCACCAAATTTTAATCTTCTTCAAGACTACTGGCCGCTTGAGCTAAGCGAGGACCCGCTCAGCCACTATGTCTCCGACGGCGGGTAAGGTTCATTTTTCTCTTTTTTGAATTTGGGGATTCAACAGTGTGATTTGTGTGTGATTTAGTGTGATTTAGCAGTAGAAAATAATTTGGGATTGCACATTCTCTTATGATTGCACATTCTCTTATCTTTGTTTTAGGCCACATTCAGAGATTTGGGATCTTTACATTCAATTTGATGGTTCTAAATTTGTGCAAACAAAAATGCTAAGATCAGATATTAGGTTTTTGAATTTGTTGTCACTAATGGATAAGAAAGGTTATGGTCTTTCTGATTCAATGTACTATGTAAAATCAGAAGGGGAGGGACTGAATGGACTAGAAATTGTGGATAGCAACTGTAAGGTGGAAGAGATGGTCAGGAAGTATGAAAGGTCTAAAAAACTGGTTTTAACTGTGATGAGAGACAAGAGTAAACAAGAAATTATTGTGTCTCCTGTGAAGTCCAAGGAGGCAGAAAAATTATATGCAAAATCTTATCCAAGTCACATGTCATGTGATTTAGAGGAGGAAGAGCATGGTCATAACCTCATTGAGACCCAGAACAATGTGTACTTCCAGCCTTTGTGCACACATAATGCTGACAATTGGATGTCAGAAGATGAAGATGAGGGAGATGAAGAAGAAGATGAGGGAGAAGCATCTAATGGCAGTGACAGTTGGATGTATCCATGCCAGGTTGACCTGGTTCAGTTAGAGGAGATGAGGAGGAAGGAAATAGAGGAGAGTAAGAAAAGAATAGCAGCTAAGATGAAGAGGAAGGCTGATGAGCAACTGTATGAGGATGAGTCAGAGCCAGAGGATATTTTTATAGAACAACAAGTGAAGAAAAGAGTGAGGAGGAGGGGCCCTACTACAAGGTCACATTGTGAAGATGAATTACCAGGAAAGGAAGACTGGGCTCCTTCTGATCCAGAAGATGATGAGCAGTTAGGTTTCCTGGGAGAAGAAGAGGATGATGGATTTGAGCCTCTACCATTTGTGCTGCCAAATGGGAGAAAAAGCAGAGCAAAGAAGCAACCAAAGAGGGTGTGGTATGATGAAACTAGGGAAAATCCTGAGCAACAGTTTAGGCTGAAGCTATGTTTCAAGGATGTTTATCTTTAGGCGGCATTGTGTCGACTTCACATAGCTCAAGTTAGGAATTTCCATTACCACGAAATGGGCCGATAGAATTATTGTTTGTCAGAAGCAAAGAAAGAAGGAGAAGTACAACCGCCAGTTCTTTATGACTTCAAAAATCAAGCATGAGAGCACTTTACTGTAAATAAAATGCATTTGGAACACTGTTGTCCAACCGAACCATCAAGCAATAGAGTTACTAGCAAGTTTCGAGCAATGTGTATGTTGACAACTTGTGTCCGATCCAAACACAGCATCGTAACCATAGTTGACAAAGCAAAAAGGATTTTGGTGTTGAAGTGCCAAAGAGAATGGCCTATAGGGCAAAGACTAAAGCAAGGGAAAAGGTGATGGGGATCACAAGAGGCGTACCACGAATTAGAGACTACTTGCAAACTGTTATAGATAAAAATCCGTGTTCAAGGTGTATTGTGACCATCATATCGCCCAACAGAAGAAGAGCAGAAGCAATTAAAAAAGGGCAGCAAGTGTTTATCGGTGACAAGCCTAGATTTCATGGCCTTTTCTTTTGTGTCAATCTTGCCAAGGCTTGGATTTCTTGAAGGATGCAGGCCCTTCATTGGCTTAGATGGCTGCTTCATCAAACTCACAACAGGAGCTCAAATTTTAGCTGCTACTGGTAGAGATGGCAACAATAATATCTATCCTATTGCATGGGCTATAGTTGCTAAGGAAGATACTGCAATGGAAGAAATGAAGAAGCAATGTGAGCTTGCGTGGCAGTGGTTGTCCAAAATTCCTGTGAACACATGGGCAAGGTGGGCCTTTGATACAAACTGCAAGACAGATCTGTTCAACAACAATTTGAGTGAAGTATTCAATAGATATATTCTAGATGAGAGAAACAAACCCATTGTGACAATGCTTGTAGGGATTTATGACAAACAGATGGTTAGGTTTGATGAAAAGAGGGAAGGAGGACAGAAAGCATCATGGGAGATAACACCCTTTTATGCAGAAAAACTAGAATTGAACAAGAAATTTGCCAGGAATTGTGTGCCAAAAAGGGAAGATGATGGACTGTGGCAGGTGCAAAGTGGAGATCACACTTATGAGTTGAATCTGATAAAAAGAAGTTGTTCTTGTAGGAAGTGGGATCTATCTGGATTGCCATGCAATCATCTTAGTGCCATATACAAAGCTGGTGAATATCCAGAAGATTATGTGTCTGAATTCTACAAGAAACCTTTTTTCTTCAAATGCTACAAGCCTGTATTCTATCCCATGCCACAACAACATGGATGGACCAAAACTGACACTGAAGACATCATGCCACCTGGTTTTAAAGATCACCAGAAGGGAAGAAGGCAAGAAAAAAGAAGAAAAGGCAAATTTGAGGTGCCAAAGCCAAAAGAATCTTCCAGGATGGCCACTATCACCTGCAGTAACTGCAAACTGCAAGGACACAAATATACAAGCTGCTCACAGCCTCTCAGACCAGATCTTGCATTAAGGAAAAACAATCACAAGGTAAGGAAACTACCAGTGATTAAACTATGCTTCATAACACCTGTAGAAACTTTTCTGCTGATTTAACTATGTTTCCTAACAGGCAAACAAGACAAAGCCAGATGGAGCATCTTCTTCAGGTGCTGCACCTTCCCAAGCTCAACCAGCTCCAAGGCCACAAAGATCTTCCACTGTTGCACCTCCCCAAGCTCAACCAGCTCCAAGGCCACCAAGATCATCAACTCCTGCAGCAAGATCATCTTTTGTTGCACCTAGGAAAGAAAGAGGCTTCATGTCCTATTTAAATGCTGGGGCAAATGCATCTGCTGGGAGAGATGCACATGTTGGACCTCTAGATGGGGGAAATGTGTGATTGCTGTGTCAAATGCATTTGTTGTCATTCTGCTACCTGGTGAACCTCTAATTTTAAGTGTTTGTTGTGCAAACTGTTGGACCTCTAGTGAATGAGACTATGTACTGGTATTTTGGAGAAAATGAGCAAGTGAGTGTTATTATGCTGCCAGTAATTTTATCTGCCCTTCTAAATGAATGATACTACCTACACAATTTTCATTGTTCACATATAATTTCAATAACAAAGATGCTTTACATTGTTCTAATTCAGATAATTTCCACAACAAAGATCTGCCTTCACCAACAAGCTCATAATTCAGATAATAAAACCATTGTTCAAAGCTCATAATTTCCACAACAAAGATTGTTCACTACATATTACAGCTCACATCATAATAAAACCATAGTTCAAAGCATAATTAAACCATTGCTCACATCATAATAAAACTACATCTCAACAATCTCCTTTATCTTCTTGAACTTGACCCTGTAGCCCTCTTTCTCCTTCAACAAATCTGATACAATGGACTGGAGCTTCCTCTTCTCCTCCATGTACTTGTCCCTTTCTCTCTCTGCCTTCACCAACAAATATTTGTGCATGTTGACAGTTGTTGCTTCAGTGGTCATTTTCTCCTGAATTTCAGCCCTTGCAGCCATGAGAGCTTGTTCAGCTTTAGCCTTGAGGGCTAAAGTCACCTGCTTCTCTTTCACTTCTTTTTCAACTTCATCCCGAGCTTTCTTCAAATCTTGGTTAAACTTCTTAATTTGGTCTTCAAAATCAAACTTCTTCTCAACATTGTCCAGTGCATCATTCACCCTGCCTTGTTTAGCTTCTTCAGACATCTCCCATAGCTTGCCCATTGCTTTCATCAGAGAATCTGGCCACACTGGATCAACCCAATGCACATATGAACACTTCTCTCCTTCCTACATCATTTAAGGAACACTATAAATTAACACATACTAATTAACACATACTGACATTACCAGCACTGACTATCTATACTAATTAGGAAATGCTCACATACCTGCTGCCCTTCACAAGCTAGGTACCTCCTTCCAGTGTTACAGCCCCCCAAGCTACAAACTTGGCAGCCACAAATCCACAATTGCAGAGCACAGGCTCCTCCCCATCGTCGGCTAAACCGCAAAAATCTGAATCGTAGGTGTTGTTCATACTCTAACATGTCGAAACGTGGCAGAAATTAGACAAGGAACCACCTGAATCCAAATCTAATTCACCTATAAATCGAAAAAGGCAGGTGCAGGAGATCTACAGGTACTCACATCGTCAGACGAGGTCGGGTAGTGCGTCGACTCTTCACCATCGCTCCACGAAACCATGGCGACAACGGTCGGTGACGGGGAGAAGACGCGGCGGCGGTACGGCGGCGGTGCGGCGACACAACGACGACAGGCTGGGGAAGAGTGGGGAAACAGAGCTGGACTAGCTGTTGAAATCGACAGGGACAGGGGATGCCCTAACGCGCGCTTCACGGCCGTTGCCTCCCTCCGTCATGTGCGTGCCACGCCAGCACTGACAACGGGCCCCACCTGCCAGAAATGCTGTTAGACGACTAAACACGGCCATTTAGCGCTTTCTGTCACACACATAACCCAAAAGTGATGTTTATGTGTCAAAAAACCCAAAGGTGGTAGATTTTTAACAAGATCATCTCAAATATGGTAGTTCTGCGTTATTTTTTCTAGTGGGGCAGAAAGCCTCGATGGAACCCATGACCTTTGCCCCCCGTGATTGAATGATCTAGCTGCAAAATTGCTACGCCATAACCTAAAAAGAGCACTTGCTATGGCGGCGGCGCTCGTAGCCTGCTACTCCAGCTCGCCAACTGCCAGCCGGGCGCTAGAAGACCACCCAGATCACCGATCTGCAGCCGGGCCCTAGTCGCTCTGTTAATCAAGCATACCACGGCCAGGAAGCGGCGACCTGCCCTCCATTCCATCAATCAAACTTTAAATTTATAGATACACTGACATACACATTCTGAATCTTTGCCACTCTTTATTTTAATGGATTATGGCCTAGTAGTCCAGTTAAATAGTATAAACCTTGTAAGACAATGGATTTTATGTGTAATAGTTTACAAGCTAGTAACTTTGTTAAGTTAGTAGTAGATTCTTCCTTGCTTTCAAATGTGCGCACATAATTTAGTAATGCAATAAAAATACAGTTTCCTTCAACATAGTTTATTCATATTCGCTCATATGAATTTCTAGGGTATATAATATTGACATGTCGATATGGGCTTTCCTCATTCAGTATCTCCAAATATAGCTAATAGACATGTCTGACATGAAACTACCCCACTAGGATCATTTACTATGTGTCAAAGATTTTGCAAAAAAATTCAGCTCGCCCCCCTATATCCAAATCCTGGCTCCGCCCCTGATGGTGGTGGTGGTGATGGTGTGTGTTCGCTCACGGTTTTCTAATCGGTCTCTTAAAACAAGGTTTTCTAATCGGTCTCTTAAAACAAGTCCTAAGTGTAAGTCTATGGTGGTGGTGGTGTGTGTTCGCTCAGGGTTTTCTAATCGGTCTCTTAAAACAGAAACACAATCAAGTCCATGTGTCAATCATGTGTTGGACTTGTTTATCTTTCCCACTTTTAAAAAAAAAAACACAGTACAAACGTAAACGCTTATAACACATACATGTAATCACCTCTATAAATACACACACTCTATCTCTATGAACACCTCCGAGGGATTGAGCCGACGAATCGGGTATTAAGATTAACAAAGTCATCACGCCGCCTTGCTATCGACGGAAACGCCGCATCCCACTGAAAGAATATACTGCCTTTTATGCAACACACAGTATCAAACCTAAGATTTGAACTCTGATGGACTGGAGATATAACCACCCTCAGGGGTGGGTATAAAAAACCGAAACCGAACACAGAAATCGAATTAACCGGAACCGAAACTGAATACACCGAATCCGAATTAGCCGAAACTAATTTCGGTTAGTAAATATGATTAACCGAATTTATAAATATTAATTCGGTTTTGACTCTCTGTTAACCGAAATAATCGTATAAACCGAAAGTTATACGTGAGAGAGCTAAATATATTTGTGATTCTGTCCCACGCGTTCATTACCATGCGTAGATACTAGCTCATGCCACAAAAAGACAAGCATGCAAAAGCTGTCAGGCAGCCCATGCATGTACGTATGTCTCCAGCCATATGCACGTACATGTTCGTGTTTTAACTGTCAATTGGTTTTGTTGGAAGCCTTTCAATTGTTTTCGTGTTTTGGATATAATTATGTATTTTAGCTAAACTCTCAACACATACAATTTGTTGAATGTATACGGCTTGAAATATAGACATCATTTTTTTAAACAAGCAAGATAGACATCATGCTTATTATGTTCTTTTTCTATACATGCGTTCAAGACATTATCTAGCAATGTACTCACCGACCTGGAGGTTGCTTCCGGTGCGTCGATAAGTGGTTTATGTCGTATGGATCTGATATAAATTATGGCACAATGTTGTTATTTCCAGAAGTTCGGTTAAAAACCGAACACCGAACCGAATTGTTCACTAACCGAACTATAGATTAATTAAAAAACCGAAATAATTTCGGTGCCTATTTTATAGAAACCGAATTATAGAAAAACCCGAAAAACCAAACCGAATTAACCGAAAAAACCGAATGCCCACCCCTCCTAGCCATCCAACGACAGGTTCTTTCCCACCTTCAACTATGCACAGGTCGTGATTTCCAAGAAAAAACTATGTACAGATGGTATTTTAAATACCGTGACGACAATGGAAAGTATACAAGGATTAATTGTCTACTTATTGTAGAATCTTTGTCCAATTTAGTTCTTGATCATAGAAAAATTGGCAGGGGCAATATATTAGAAAATAATATTTTGGTGATTTGGTGTTGTGTTACACTAGATCTCTCAGTATTATCAATTCAAGTAGCATATACAGGTTCCACATTGTCACGTTAGGATTTGGGTGGAATTCGACGAACTAGCAGGTTCGTGAAAGAGGAGGAAGAGAGGGTTCTGTCAAAAACGTGATAACAGATTACCGGCATGGGCTTGGGCTGGCCTTAGCCCAATTTTGTTTACAGCCAGATGGGCCTGCTAGGATTGTAGAATCTTTCGGTGAACCATTGCCTTAGCCCAATCCAGCGATGGGCAGCCGTGCTTAAAAAAAAAGGAGCAGTTGCCTAGTTGGGCAGTGACATGTTTGGTTTTTCCTTAAAAGTAGTACTCCCTTTGATTTAAATTAATTGATTTAGATTTATCTAGATTCGGACGTATCTAACATTAAAACAAGTCTAGATACATCCGAATCTAGAAAATTGAAGTCAATTAATTTGGATCGGAGGGAGTAGTTGCCTATACCTCAAAAAAAAAAACTAGTAGTTGCCTAGTAGGCATTGCCGTCGCTGTCCAAGTGAGTATGTCTGATACGAGTGTTTTATGTCAAAAAAATATATAACAAATTCCAGAAACAATATTGTGAAACGGTAGTTTGGTTTGTATTTGAATATTTCAATGGTTTGTATTTGAATATTTCAGATGTGACGCATCACGAATAAAACAAAATGACGCCACATTGGTCGGAGAAAAACAGAAAAAACAAGACGTCTTGATCAACATGGAAAAATCAGACAATCCAAAAAAGATCTGGAAAAATCAACACGGATAAATTAACAGCTGTGAAACAAAACTGACGCGAACAGAGGCTAGCAACCACAGCTGAGCCTGCACATTGAGCATGTGGATTTAACAAAATTTGGCATTCAAAAATTTTAGATGGCGGTTACAGATTTGGTAAAATCGGTGACAACACAGAATATGTATCTTGTCAACCATGTTTGCACGCCATGCGTTAACTTCACGTCGCCTGAATGCTCTCGGAGACATCAACCTACTATTATTCTTTTGAGCGGACTGTACTGCAACATATTATCATCACCAAATCCCATGAGACATTAGCAGAGGTGTAGTACATTTGAAACCAACATTAGAATGTGTCATGCGTAATTCCAGGTTTGTTTGATAACATTAACTAAACACTAATTGACCCTGTGAAATGCATATCTTGATGCTTCCACCTGAATTTCAAGATACCTATTAACCTGCACGCCAACCAAATCACCATCACATCATGCTCAAATACTATCACAACAATACAAAACTAGTACTGTAGGAAAATTACGCTTTCCACTTGAACCTGAAACAGTGTCATGTCTTTTGTAGTGTCATATTAGAGAGCTGATCTGGGTAACAAAATCAAACATTGTTGGCATTCAATTTGGTTTTTCCTCTCTGAATCTATGGAAAGATAGTGGAAGTAATGATAGAAATCATAAAATCCATCACTATCAAATCAATAACAAACTAGCATGAAGCTTACACCAGCAAATTCTAAGTGTCAAGGAGACAAGGACAATCCATCAAACTCAAATGTAGCAGGAACTAATATCATATCAGCAGTTTGGCATTTGATAAAATGGTGATGTCGTGTGTTGTTGACAGATGGAGTTTCTGGCTACATCGCATTGTCACAAGCATTCTATCAAAGGAAAAACTACAAAAGTTATATTTCTTTCTGAATATTCATGATGTGACGCATCAGGAATAGAGCAAAAAATGACGCCAAACTTGTCGGAGAAAAACAAGAACTTGACGCCATGATCTACAAAGAAAAATCAAATAATCCAAATACTAGTTGGAGAAACCAATGGGCTCTCCACACAGATATATTAACAGCTCTGAAACGAAAGTTGACGGGAACAGAGGCTAGCAACACACCGCAAATCAAGCATGGCACTTGCGTGATTTCAACTAAATTTGCAATCCAAACATTTTGGAAGGTGATTACAAATTCAACAAAATCACTGACAATACAGAATATGTACTATTTAACAACGTGTGCACACCATTCTGCTGACACGTGTTGAATTTATCTCACCTAAATACTCTTGGAGACGGCAGCCTACTATTATTTTTTTGAAGCAAATGTACTGGCAGTATGTTATCATCGTGAAATTTCATGAGCCATTAGAATAGATATATATTTTGGAATGGAGAGAGTACATATGAAACCAGCATTAGAATGTGTAATGCATATCCCAGGTGTGTTTAATACGATTAACTAATCAGTAATTAACCTCTGAAATGGATATCTTGATGCTCCGAGTAGAATTTAAAGATGCCTTTTACCCCTAGCTTGCACCTAAGAAAATCACCCCATATCATTCCCGATGGATATAACAACAATATAGAACTAGTAGGAACCTTTCAGTGGAAAATTCCAGTTACCAAGGCTGAAAAGGAGATAATTTGGCTGAAATGCAACACACTACTGATAAAATCTTCTAGCTTTGCATTGGAAATTAACAGCCGTGAAACGGAACTGACAGGAACGGTGGCCAGCAACACACCGACTGAGCTTGCAAATTGAGTATAAATCCTGCTTGATTTTAACTATATTTGCAATTCAGAAATTTTATAAGGTGATTATAGAATCAACAAAATCGGTGACAACACAGAATATGTATCTTGTCAACCATGTGTGCACGCCATGAGTTGACTTCACCTCGCCTGAATGCTCTCGGAGACATCAACCTACTATTATTCTTTTGAGCGGACTGTACTGCAACATATTATCATCACCAAATCCCATGAGACATTAGCAGAGGTGTAGTACATTTGAAACCAACATTAGAATGTGTCATGCGTAATTCCAGGTTTGTTTGATAACATTAACTAAACACTAATTGACCCTGTGAAATGCATATCTTGATGCTTCCACCTGAATTTCAAGATACCTATTAACCTGCACGCCAACCAAATCACCATCACATCATGCTCAAATACTATCACAACAATACAAAACTAGTACTGTAGGAAAATTACGCTTTCCACTTGAACCTGAAACAGTGTCATGTCTTTTGTAGTGTCATATTAGAGAGCTGATCTGGGTAACAAAATCAAACATTGTTGGCATTCAATTTGGTTTTTCCTCTCTGAATCTATGGAAATATAGTGGAAGTAATGATAGAAATCATAAAATCCATCACTATCAAATCAATAACAAACTAGCATGTACACCAGCAAATTCTAAGTGTCAAGGAGACAAGGACAATCCATCAAACTCAAATGTAGCAGGAACTGATATCATATCAGCAGTTTGGCATTTGATAAAATGGCGATGTCGGTGTTGTTGACAGATGGAGTTTCTGGCTACATCGCATTGTCAGAAGCATTCTATCAAAGGAAAAACTACAAAAGTTATATTTTTTTCTGAATATTCATGATGTGACGCATCAGGAATAGAGCAAAAAATGACGCCAAACTTGTCGGAGAAAAACAAGAACTTGACGCCATGATCTACAAAGAAAAATCAAATAATCCAAATACTAGTTGGAGAAACCAATGGGCTCTCCACACAGATATATTAACAGCTCTGAAACGAAAGTTGACGGGAACAGAGGCTAGCAACACACCGCAAATCAAGCATGGCACTTGCGTGATTTCAACTAAATTTGCAATCCAAACATTTTGGAAGGTGATTACAAATTCAACAAAATCACTGACAATACAGAATATGTACTGTTTAACAACGTGTGCACACCATTCTGCTGACACGTGTTGAATTTATCTCACCTAAATACTCTTGGAGACGGTAGCCTACTATTATTTTTTTAAAGAAAATGTACTGGCAGTATGTCATCATCGTGAAATTTCATGAGCCATTAGAAGAGATATATATTTTGGAATGGAGAGAGTACATATGAAAACAGCATTAGAATGTGTAATGCATATCCCAGGTGTGTTTAATACGATTAACTAATCAGTAATTAACCTCTGAAATGGATATCTTGATGCTCCGAGTAGAATTTAAAGATGCCTTTTACCCCTATCTTGCACCTAACAAAATCACCCCATATCATTCCCAATGTATATAACAACAATATAGAACTAGTAGGAACCTTTTAGTGGAAAATTCCAGTTACCAAGGATGAAACGGAGATAATTTGGCTGAAATGCAACACACTACTGATAAAATCTTCTAGCTTTGCATTGGAAATTAACAGCTGTGAAACGGAACTGACATGAACGCTGGCTAGCAACACACCGACCGAGCTTGCAAATTGAGCATAAATCCTGCTTGATATTAACTATATTTGCAATTCAGAAATTTTATAAGGTGATTACAGAATCAAGAAAATCGGTGACAACACAGAATATGCATCTTGTCAACCATGTGTGCACGCCATGCATTGACTTCACCTCGCCTGAATGCTCTCGGAGACATCAACCTACTATTATTCTTTTGAGCAAACCGTACTGCAGCATATTATCATCGCCAAATCCCATGAGACATTAGCAGAGGTCTAGTACATTTGAATCCAGCATTAGAATGTGTCATGCGTAATTCCAGGTTTGTTTGATAACATTAACAAATCACTAATTAACCCTATGAAATGGATATCATGATACCCCTACCTGAATTTCAAGATACCTATTAACCTGCACCCCAACCAAATCACCATCAGATCATGCTCAATCGATGGGAAGATGGTGGAAGTAATGATAGAAAGCATAACAAAATCTATCACTGTCGAAACAATAATAATAAACAAGCGTGAAGATTACACCAGCAAATTCCAAGTGTCAAGGAGACGAGGATGGTCCGTCAAACTCAAATGCAAAAGAAACGGAGAGCCCTCTCTCAGGATCGATCTCGGTCGCCACGATTACTCCAGCGTTCGAGCAATGATCAAATCATTTTCGGTAATAATATGATAATTTTCATGGGAAAATCACGGGCACTCCGCTCTCCTGATCAGATCAGAGTATTATGCACAAACAATACGGGCAGGGATGCGCTTCCGCTGCCACCGGCGACGAGCCCATTGAGCCCAGCCTGCCCTTGCATCCCACCCTGCCGGTAGTGCGCCCACATCCTCTGCTCCTGGGCCAGCAGCTCCTGCTTCCTCTCCATCTCCGCCATCTGCACGTACGACGCCTCGAGCCACATTCAAAAGGTGGTCTTCTTACAAAGCAAATTCTCCAAATAATGCTAGGAAATGAATCACCTTTACTTAAATTTATAAGTCAATGAGCCGAGTAAATACACATTAAAATAATGCCATGTGTGTATTATTAAAACGAAATATCCATCCCGTAGGAGGGATGCTTCAATCTATGGCAAGACGGTTGTAGTAGCTTGTTGAATCATCCCGTGGTGGTGTGTGCGCTTACAGTTTCATGATGATCGATGAACAGAAACACAATCTAGTCCATGTGTCAATCACATGTTGGACTTGTTTATCTTTCTCACCTTCAACTATGTACGGTTGATGTCGGTGAACGGCAACGGGAAGTGCATGGATTTGTTGTCTATTTATAAGAACTTCATCTAATTTCATTGTTGATCGAAGAAAAATTTGGGGGAGGGGGGAGGGGAAGGGGCGTTTATTTTCAAATAATACTCCCTTGAGTCTGTCTGATAAGACAGATATATGTCATGCGGTACTTTGGCCTTTGGTAAAATGCCAATGCCATGTGCTGTTGACAAATGGAGTTTCGGGCTACATCGCATTGGCACAAGCTAGCATTCTATCAAAGTAAAAACAACAAAAGTTATGTTTGTTTATGCATATTCATGATGTGACGCATCAGAAATAAAGCAAAAAATGATGCCAAACTTGTCAGACAAAAACGAGAACTGGGCGCCTTGATCTACAAAGAAAAATTAAACAATCCAAAAACTAGTTGGAGAAATGTAGAGGCTAGCAACACACAGCTAATTCTAAGTGTCAAGGAGACAAGGACAATCCATCAAACTCAAATGTAGAAGGAACTGATATCATATCAGCAGTTTGGTCTTGCATAAAATGCCAATTTCGTGTGCTGTTGACAGATGGGAGTTTGTGGCTACATAGCAATATTGGCACAAGCATTCTATCAAAGGAAAAACTACAAAAGTTATTTTTGTTTCTGAATATTCTTTTTTTGAGAGTGATGTGATGCATCAGGAATAAAGCAAAAAAAATAAAAGATGCCAAACTTGTCAGAGAAAAACGACAATTGGACGCCATGATCTACAAAGAAAAATCAGACAATCCAAAACTAGTTGGAGAAAGCAATAGGTTCTCCACACAGATATGTGTACAGCTCTGAAGCGAAAGTGACAGGAGCAGAGGCTAACACACCACAAATCGAGCAAGAAACCTGCGTGATTCCAACTAAATTTGCAATCCCAAAATCAAGGGGATTACAAATTCATGAAAACTACTGGCAATACATAATGTGTAGTGTTCAACTATGTGTGCACATCATGATCTGCTGACATCTTGGAGACGGCAGCTTATTATTATTCTTTTGAAGGAAATGTGCTGGCAGCATATTATCACCGTCAAATCCCATGAGACACATGAAACCAGCATCAGAATGGGTAATGCATATCCCAGGTGTGTTTGATAACATTAACTAATCAATAATCAACCTCCTCTGAAGTGGATATCTAACAAAATCACCACCATATCATGCTCCATCGATATCACAACAATACGAAACTAGTTAGAACCTTTATAAACGCAAAGGATGGAAATGAGATGATTTGGCTGAAATGCAACACACTGCTGATAAGATCTTCTGGCTTTGCACCGAACCTGAAACTGTGTCATAAGTTTTTTAAATGCCATATTAGATAGCTGATGATCTTGGTAGCAAATTCTAACATTTGTGGGCATTCAGTTTGGTGTTTCCTCTGAATCAATGGGAAGATGGTGGAAGTAATGATAGAAGTCATAGCACAATCTATCACTAGCTAAAGGATAACAAACATGCATAAAGATTGCACCAGCAAATTCCAGGAGTCAAAGGAAACGAGGATGATCCATCAAACTCAAATGAAAAAGGAATGGATACCATATCAGTAGTTTACTGCATCTTATATATTTCCAGTCCTTCTCTCACGATCGATCTCGATCGCCGAGATTACTACAGTGATAGAGCATGATCAAATCAGTAATAATACGATAATATTTTTGGCAAATCAAGGGGGCACTCCACTCTCCTGATCAAATCAGAGTATTATTCACAGACAATACTAAAGAATGCAGCGACAATACTGAAGAATGCAGCGATGCAGGACGGGAGAGAGGCTGCTCTGCTTCTTTCTGCTAGTAGTAGTAGCCGCCGCCGGCACCGTGGTACGCCATGGGCATGGGCGCGGAGGTGTTCGACGCGAACGCGCTTCCGCTGCCGCCGACGGCCACCCCGTTGAGCCCGGCCTGCCCTTGCATCCCGCCCTGCCGGTAGTGCGCCCACATCCTCTGCTCCTGGGCCAGCAGCTCCTGCTTCCTCTGCATCTCCGCCATCTGCACGTACGACGGTGGCGGCACGGCCAGCGACGCCGCGAAGGGGTCGCCGCCGCTGACCACCGAGCCGTCTGGGCCAGGGAGCGCTAGGAAGGGTGTGCTTGGCAGGAGCGCGACGCTGCTCGCGCTCCCGGACGCCGACGCCTGCGCGCTCACGTGGTGCCGGACGGCGCCCTGGTCGTACATCCCGTGCAGGAGCAGAGGGTCCAGCCCGCCGCCCAGCGCCGGCGCCTGCCGAGACAGGTTGCTCGCCGTCTCCACTAGAGCCAGCTCCCAGTCCGCCTTCCCAGGCTCTGCCGCCGGCGTCTGCCACGCCGAGGTCATCGTCTTGGAAGCTTCTCCGTCTTCAGTCGGGAACGCGACCCAGCCGCCGTCGGTGCCGTTCGCAGCTGGTGCCCCGGAGAAGAGCGCGAGCGCGAGCTTGTTCCCCTGCTCGTCGGCGGTGGCCGCGGACTCCCTCAAGTCGACCAGATCACTCTGCTCAGGTACCGCCTTGGTCACCGGCGTGGGGGCGAATGGTTTCGCCGGCTCTGGCC
Organism: Avena longiglumis; assembly: GCA_030063025.1. Classification (NCBI taxonomy): domain Eukaryota; kingdom Viridiplantae; phylum Streptophyta; class Magnoliopsida; order Poales; family Poaceae; genus Avena; species Avena longiglumis. The sequence continues at coordinate 84,448,085 of CP125974.1, forward strand.
GGGCAGGGGGCGGCGCAGCGTCGTAATGCTCTGGCGCGGGAAGCGCCTTGATGCCATTCATCTCGTACTCGGCGGTGGCGGGGCTATAGCTGCTTTGTGCCTGCAGAGGCGGCTGCGGAGGCGGCGATGGCGAGGACTGGGTCTGGACGGCCTTGCCGCGCTCCCGCACGAACTGCTCGAGCGTCTCGAGGAGCCTGTCGTCGATGCGCTTGACGTCCGGGAAGTCGGAGGCCCTGGCGACCCCGGCGTCGTCGCACCAGGAGTAGAAGTCGAGGAGGTCGTCGACGAGCCTGGCGGCGCTGACGTGCGCCTCGAACGCCTTGACGCAGTCGGGGTAGTCCATGTCGAAGAACCGGTCGAGCAGGACGGCGAGGACGACGGCCACGTCGTCGTATAGCCGCGCGCTCTCCTTGACGACGAGGGAGAGCGTGGCGAGCACGACGCGGCTGCGCCTGGCGGCGCCGGTGGGGCGGCAGGCGAGGAAGCGGTCGATGAGCACGCGCAGCTGGCGCGCGCGCGCCAGCAGCGCCTCGGCGTCCATGTCGTGCACCGACACCGTCATGTCGGGCGGGGGCGAGGTGTTGTTGGCGGTGGAGCGCTCGTATCCGCCGTAGTAGTCGAAGCGGACGGTGCGGGGCGTGGGGAGGAGGGAGAGGAGGAAGCGGACGCGGTCGTCGAGGTATAGCGCGTATGCGCGCACGAAGCTGGAGTGGTCCCATGAGGCGGAGTGCGCCTCGTCGCGGAAGTCGGCGAGGGATGCTAGGACGGGGCCGCGGCGGCCAGCGGAGGGGCGGAGGACCTCGTGGCGGAAGTGCGGGTCGCCGTCGTTGAGGAGGCGGTGGAGCAGCGCGAGGCACTTGGCGGCGACGACGTAGTCGCGGGTCCTGGCGAGGCGGCGCGAGAGCGTGGCGACGCAGGCGGCGACGTGCGCGCGCGAGGCGCCCGAGGTGAGGCGGAGCACGTCGCGCACGTGGCGGTCGTCGGCGGGCGCGTCGTCGTGGCCCGTGGCGCGCACGACGGCCACGTCGAGCTCGGGCGCCACGGCGCTGGTGGAGACCTTGGCGAGGCCGATGCTGGTCTGGTCCTTGACCGCGCCCAGCGCCTTGCGGATCGACATGGCGGCGATGACGGAGGCGATCCGATCTCCGGCGATGGAACCGATGCACAGCGTTTTGGATTGGTTCTGGGACGACGGGGAGGAGGAGGAGGAGGCGGGCGGTGGGTTTAGAGGGGAAGAGGCGACGCGGTTTTGGAAGTGGGGATACGATCGGACGGCTGGGATGGGTTTGGGAGGGCCGAGTCAATGGCTGGCCGGCGGCCGCTGACGTGGGGGCCCGGCGGGCGGACGCGGAGTCGTCGAGGGAGCTCCGTTGATTCTTCCGCGGCGCGTTTTTGGAATACGTCGTTGCGTTTCCTTCGGGGCACGGGTTTGATTTGATTTCTTCCGTTACCTTTTCAGGCCAAGGGGGAAAAAAACGGAATCGGAACTTTTGGGGGGAAGATATTCCGGCGGGCGTTTCCTTAAAAACTGCGTAGACGAAGCTGTTTTTTTCTCGTCCATATTTGGCACGGGGAGTTTCCTTAAAAACTCTCTAGACGTGTCACGGCGACTCTTGCTTTCTTGGCCACCAGGGATTTTCTTCGTACCTACACTAGTATTTCCTTAAATTCCACTTCTTCCTAAGTTCACTTTTTTTCTTTAAAACACGCTACAAACATCATAGATGTGCTCACATAACGCAACGCACGTAATAAGTGGGAAATTTCCCGATGGCAAGACCTCTCACGTAAGTTACTCCCCTAGTCCCAAAATGTAACGTGCTTAAGGTTTATTCAAAAGTTCACGTTTTCTAAGTTTGATCAAGACTATACACGAAAATATAAATATTTACATTACCAAATGAATATCAATAGATTATCATAAACTATATTTTCTTAGTGTATCCATTCCATAATATAGATGTACATATATTTCGTAAATGTTTGGTCAAAGTTAGGAAGATTTGACTTTAGACCAGTTCTTATGCGTCTTATATTTTAGAACGGACGGAGTACTAAGAAGTAACACAGCCATTACCTTTTTTTCAACATGAAAAGGTAGCCTGCTACGTGATCATTTTTCTTTCAAATACACATTTTGTAGGCATTATATCCTACTTCAAAACTACTTCAAAAAAGAAAATATATCCTAATTCAAAACAATCATTTTCATTTTTCTTGAAACAGGCTTTGGTCCACTACATTAATGCAACAACAAGGCTGAAACAACTATAGAGGCCGAAACACGGATAAGCCCAAAATAAAAAAAGAGATAAAAGAGAAAATTTCTAGATCGATTAAACAACGATGGCTCGCAACCACAGCGTAGACGACCCACCGCACACCTAGAGCTTCGAAATATCATGTATCAAGCAACACATTTAAGAAGGGAAACGACGATGACGACGCTAGTGCCCAGACACACTAAGCAGAGGTGAGTGGGAAAGGGGTATAACCAACGCCCTTCTCCTGACACCCTACCCCCACAGGTGTCACCCCGACGTTGTCGGTGTTAAAAATCCGCCAAGATTTCTCCTGACACCCTACCCCCAAAAAACCACTACCCCAGACGCTCCGAAGTCTTCCACCCAATATCCCCGCCCGCCAACACGCGTCGGCACGGTCTTGACGCCACATCATCATCTCACTGTGAAATGATGCGGGGCCTAGAGGACAAAGGACGAAGAACATCAAGTAATGGAGACAGCAGCGCAACAGGGCCCGACAAGGACAAACTAGTCCCGACAAGCCTGACAGGGCCCGGGTTGGGCTCGTGAAGCCCATGCAGCCACACTGCATTAGGCCGGGTAAGCACCATCACCCTACACATGTTGCCCCCTCCAACCTCACCTCCAGGGAGCACCGCCACAAGACTACATGGGCAGCTTCCCTAGACCCAGATCGGGCCCAAACATGCCCAGATCCGTTGGGTCGCCTACGTGCAGCCACCAAGGGGCCGCACCACTATGTCAACATCCACCCGGGAAGGTTGAACCGTGGACAGAACATTTGCTAGCTTGGGAGCACTGCCATCGGATTTACCCTCCTAGGCCAGGTGCCCGCACACGTCGGAAGAGGAGAAGCCGCCGTTGCCGATAGCGTGCTCCCGGCTGCGGCGGCGGGTGGGAAAGGCTAGGGTAAGGAGGGGTTGGTGCAGGGAGGAGGGGAGCCCCCAGTTGCCTCCTACAGGGAGGCGCCACCAGACCGAATAACCTAATTTCATAGTCGGCTGCAAATCAATAATTTATTTTTCTCATACAATTTTTAGAAGTTGCAGGGATATTTTTTGTACATCGAGAACATATTCTAGCGAAAAAAATTCTAGACAAAATATACTATCCCGGAGAAATGTTAGAAATTTATTTTGACATAGATATATACATTTTATTCTAAATATATGAAAGTTATAGACATTGAGCTATCTTTCAATTAATATTTACAAAAAACTTTCGGATCAACTTTAATACTCTATTCTTTTTGGAATAAGTGACTTTGATTTGTATAGATTTGAATCTAATATTTAAATTTATTTAAATAGAGTCCGAATCTAGATATATTCAAGGCACTTACTTCAAGACGAAGGGGGTATATAATTTTGATATATTCATTAGCAATATAAAATATAATATTTTTCAGAGAACACATCTTTTTAACATGGGAAAAGGAAATATGGAACCTTTTTGAGGTAGCAAAAGAAAAGGGAAATTTATCCACTAGTGGGCCAGACCACTTGCCCACGGGCCACGGAGGTAGGCCACCAACGCAGCCAGCGAAAAGTGAAGTGTATCATCGAAGGCCGGCTCACTTAATTGCACAGCCTTGTAAGATGTTTTTTCTTGAGATCACTTCCGGCCCAAACTATCACGCCAAAAATAGCTCAGCAAGTAACACATCCGATTCTTAAAAAAAAAAGCAAGTGCCACATCCGGTGGTACGAAGGGAACCTTTAGTGGCAATTTTACCTATGAGTACGGATATTGGTGGATACCGTAATGAGTAGGGTATGGGTATAGACTTATCTATTAAATTACGGGTATGGATATGGGTACAGTTATACCATAGGTATACCCATACCCTGGCCATTTAAACTGACATGTCAAATGTACCTATAGAGTTTCAACCTATGCAGCCAAGAAGCCTAGGAACGAGTATGAGATTGCGACTTCTGAACTTCAATTTGATACTTCCATTTACTGGTCTACTATTAGTAAGTAGAGATTACTGTATTTTCTTTAAATATTCTATTGATGAAAGTAAAATTTTAAATAACTGGGTGGCCGGAAAAGATCCGCGTCCATGGTGCAGGGGTAAGTCCTCCACCTTTTCTCCTCCCTATTCGTTTCTTTCTTTGTGTCGGCCTGCGGCCTTGCTTCGATCTTATTCTTGTCTTGACCTTGCCTTTGCTTCTGCGCAGCTTTGTCTTGTCCTTCGCTGCGAGCCCGACTCGCAACGCGCCCACCGCTTCACCGCCTCGAGACCTTCCTCCTCCTCCGGCTGCCCCCTTGGTGGCCGCCCTGGCCCCTTCGACCGAGACCGTGCCGCCACCAGAGCCGGATACCACAGTCCAGCCGACCGCTCCTGCGCGCTTGCACACGGAGAGTCAGCCGGACGCGGCCTCCGGCCCGGACGGGGGCTCGTCAGCCGGCGCGGGGGGCTCGGGCGCCAACAGGGACATGGTCTTTGTCGAGAACATGGAATCCGACGACGAGGCGACCGCACAGTGGCAGGCTGCGATCCGCGACGCCCGGGCTGCTCTAGCCGGCCCGCTGGCACCACTACCAGCGGAATCGGGGGCTTCGCTGCAGACCCTTGAGGTCAACCTCGAGGCTGGTCTGGCGGAGGTGAAGCGCTCGGGGCACGCTTAGCGCCAACGAGAGGAGGCGGCAGCTACGGCTCATGGGACCGTGCGGAGTAAGTTTTCTGAGGCTCTTTTTCTTGCGCTTCTTTCCTTCTTACTTTGCTTTTAGCTTCTGACTTTCTCATTTGCTTATCTTCCTCTTACCCATAGCCATCATGGTTTGTGGTCAGCGGGAGATCGACCGGCTGAAGCGCTCCAACACGCGCCTTACCCGGGACAATGCCGCCCTCCGGCTCCAGAATAAGGAGTGGCACAACAAGGTCAACCACCTGGAGGCCACCATCAAGGAGCAGGAGGCGACTCTCGCCATCCGGGCCAGGGCCTTTGAACTTCTGGACAAGGAGGCCACCCGGCTGAAGGAGCACGCCGAGATGCTCGACAACGAGCTGATGGACATCGGCCTTCTGGCGAAAGGTGAGTTTCTCTGCTGGTGCCGAATGTTTTTATCCGACTGCATTTTCCGGGTCACATTTTGACTTGCCCTTTTGATCACAAGGCTTCTACCCCCAAGTAGATGCTCTTGCCTACGACCGGGTGCAACAGGTTGCGCCGGGTGAAAAGGCAGCCGTCAAGGACATGGTGGGCCAGCTTGGTGAGGACGCTGCCAACCTGCGCAAGGCCGCGGCCGGCATCCACGACCTAGTTTTCCCGGGGGAGCTCCTGCCGGAGACCATGAGGGCTCTGGCGCTCAAGCTGGGGGGCGCGCCGAACACGATCGACCAGCTACACGATCTGGCTGCCCGCGTCACCTCCAAGATGGCGCTCGCCTTGATGCTGTCATGGTACAAGGACACCCATCTCGACAAGCTGGTGGGCGGCTTCCGAGCCAACACGGATCTTGAATCCATGCGTCAGGCCTACCCGGACCTCCGCTCCGCCGCGATCATGATTGCCGGCTACGCCGACATCGACGAGGTGCTCATGGAGGGCGAGGGGAGCTCGGGGGCTGATGGCATGGGGGCGCATGGCGTGGAGGCGTCCTCCCAGGCTGGCGGAGCCGGCGTGTACCCTCCTCACTGCAAGGGTCCGGCCGCTTGAAGATGAAGACCCCGGGATGCCGGGTGAATTTGTAGATGTTTTGCTGCTTCTCGTACTTATCTTTTGAACAATCTGGACGTGTGGGGGCTTCGTCCCCCGAAGTTTAAGTAATTTGTCTAGTTGGGTTTGCTTTCGTGCACCCACTTATGCTCATGTCTTGGTCGACTAGACTTTCTGGCTGGTCCACTCTAGCCGGATTTATCTTGCATTTGTCTTGCTCTTTATTTCTTCTGACTTCCTGACGGTCTGCCAACTTTCCCTGGCCGGTTGGCTTATCTGCTAGCCGGACGCTACATCCTTCCGTGGGGGCGCGCCTGCGCACCCACTGGGTGTAGCCCCCGAGATTCGGAACAGCTGGAGTAGCCAGGTGTTTCGAATCTTCAAAAATTCTTGTTTTTCACCTTCCTTTGCCGGATGTGATTGGCTTAGCCGGGCCGGGGAGTCTGCACCGCGGTCCGGCTAAGCATGTCCGACTGGCTTTTTCTCTATTACTTTCTTTTCTCCTTCTCTTTCCATCTTTCCTTCTTTCTCCTCTTCATCTTCATCTTTCTCTTTCTTGCTTTCCTCTTTCTGGTTAGGTTTGTTTGACGCGTCCGAATAGCTACGGCTTGGGCGGGTGGTGTCCTTGAGTTCTGTCCGCCTTTGTCTTTCTTATTGTCCGGCTGACGCACCCTTTAGCCGGACACCGCATGCTTCCGGTGGGGGCGCGCCAGCGCACCCACTGGGTGTATCCCCCGAGATTCGGAGTGGCTACCGCAAATAGGTAATTCGAATCTTCACCATTCTTGATTTTCGACTCGGTGCGATTTGTGCAAAAAGAAACATACAAAAAATGAGGTCTCGTCAATATGTTGTCTTGTTAAACGTCTCTATTATCCGACTAGAGTTTTTCTCTTTTCGAAAACTAGCTCGTTCTCTTCTGGACACTTAGTCACTTTCGCGTGTGGGGTGTTGTTTACACTGCACCTTGCCGGACGGCCGGGTTGCAGTCTGGAGCCGTAACCGAAGGGAGATGATAATACATCGCGCACGGTACTAGGGGCTTCGTAGCCGAAAAATAACCAACTAGGCACATGGCCGGAATGTCCGATCTGACGCATCTTTCGCCGTTTTTCGTGTGGGATGCCCTCGGGCTTTTGCTCTTGCTAGCCGGACAGTCGGGTTGCGGTTTGTAGCTAAGACGAAGAGTGGGCCTCTGGCATCATCGCACACTACTCAGTCGGTTTACATAATTGGAAGGGCGGGTCAACCGGCGAGCCCCCGGGTAGGGGTCGACGGAAGCCGGAAAATCATTGCATGAAATTAATTGGATAAGAACGGCAATCTGGCTATCTGGCAAGGAGACCCCGAGCATCAGTCGGGGTGCCACATATTTCATTCATTCAGGGTTCCGGATACATACACTGATTTTTGCGACTAGGTGTAAAATGGTCGGAGGAGGTCCGCGTTCCATGGCCGCTCGGTCTCCTCGTTCGACTTGTCCATATTGTTCTTGCGTGGCTGCTGCGCGTCGATGAGGTAGTAGGAGTTGTTGTGCAACTCCTTGATAATGATGAAGGGGCCCTCCCATGGAGGGTACAGCTTGTGCATGCCCTTCGTATCTTGTATCAGTCGGAACACCAGGTCGCCTTCCCGGAATGTGATTGGCCGGATGCGACCGGAGTGATACCGGCGCAGCCCTTTCTGGTAGATGGCTAACCTGGATAAGGCCAGCTCGCGGGCCTCCTCGAGGAGGTCCACGCTGTCCTCCATTGCTTCCTGGTTCTCCTTCTCCGTGTAAAGGAGCTTGCGGGGTGAGTCAAACTCAATGTCCGCCGCGAGAACTGCCTCTGAGCCGTAGGTGAGGAAGAATGGGGTGAAGCCAGTTGATCTGTTCGGGGTAGTGCGGAGGCTCCACATCACAACCGGCAGCTCCTCGATCCAGCAGATGGGTGATCGCTCTAATGGCTCGATCATCCGAGGCTTGATTCCGGCTAGCACCAAGCCGTTGGCTCTTTCCACCTGCCCGTTGGACTGCGGGTGTGCAACGGATGCGAGGTCCGGTCGGATCCCCTTGTTGTGGTAGAACCGCGTGAAGGCCCTCTTGGCGAAGTTCGTGCCGTTATCGGTGATGATGCTGTGGGGGTAGACGAACCGGATGATGATGTCACGGAAGAAGGTGACGACCGTGGCCCCATCCAGCTTCTGGATCGGCTTCGCCTCGATCCACTTGGTGAACTTGTCCACTCCCACCAGCAAGTGGGTCATGCCGGCTCGAGCTTGCTTGAAGGGGCCGACCATGTCCAACCCCCAAACCGTGAAGGGCCAGGTGATCGGTATCATCTTGAGCGCGGAAGCCGGCATGTGCCTTAGCCGGCCGAAACGCTGGCACCCATTGCACGGGTGAATCAGCTGGTCCGCGTCCTCCGAAGCAGTCGGCCAGTAGAATCCATGGTGCATCGCTTTCGACACCAAGGCATGCGAGGAGGCGTGGTGGCCGAACTCCCCCTGGTGGATCTCTTTCAACAACCGATAGCCGATATCCGCATCGACGCACCGCTGGAAGACGCCCGCGGCGCTGCGCTTGTACAACTCTTTGTTGATGATGGTGTACGTGTGCGCGCGGTGCCGGATCTGTCTTGCCTCCACCTCATCATCCGGAATCTCATCGTTGAGGAGGTAGTTCATGAAGGGCTGGGCCCAGGATGGAACCTCCTGGATAGCGAAGACGTTGGCCGGCACGATCTGGAGCTCATCCGGAGGGCGGCCGGGTGGGATACCCGAGCCGGCAGCCCTCGGGCCTTTTGTCTTGCTCTCTGATGGCTTGCATGAGGAAGAGGCAGGCCCCGGGCCTTTCGAGCCGGAGGTCACAATAACGGGACCCGGATCTTTCGAGCCGGCAGCCCCCGGGTCTGCTACCCAGATGATGGATTCGGACTCCAGAGAGGGAGTGATGCTGGGCTTGCGGAGATGCTCCAAGGATAATCCGGGCGGAATGGATGCTCTGGTGGATCCGACTCGCGCGAGCGCGTCGGCCGCCTCGTTGTTGGCACGGGGGACATGGTGGAATTCACATCCCTCAAAGCCAGCACTTAGCAGCTGCACGAGGAACCAGTATAGAGCCATGTTGGCGTCCCTGGCGTCCCATTCGCCGGATACTTGCTGCACCACTAGGTCCGAGTCGCCGAAGCAGAGGATCCAGCGGATGCCGATGTCTTTTGCAAGCCGGAGCCCGTGCGTGAGGGCCTCGTACTCGGCGACGTTGTTTGACGCGGTGAAGTGGATCTGCATCACGTACTCCATCTGGTCTCCCTTGGGCGAGGTGAGCACGATGCCGGCTCCCAAGCCCCCGCCCATCTTCGAGCCATCGAAGTGCAGCCTCCAGTAGTCGGAGTCTGGGACTGGTGGTAGGTACTGGCTCTCCGCCCAGGCGACGAAGAAGTCCACCACCGCCTGAGACTTGATGGTGATCCGGGGCTCGTATCGGATGCAGTAGGCGGCCAGCTTGATGGCGCACTTGGCTACCCGGCCCGTGGCATCCTTGTTGCCAAAGATCTCGCCCAGCGGCATGGTGGACACGATGGTGAGCGTATGCTCCTGGAAGTAGTGCTTGAGCTTCTTGCAGGCAAGTACACCCCGTAGCACATCTTCTGGTAGTGGGGGTAATTCTGCTTGGAGAGGGACAGCACCTCGCTGAGGTAGTAGACGGCTCGCTGAACCGGCTGTGCCTTGCCCGACTCGGGAAGCTCAACCGCTAGGACAACGCTGACGACCCAGTTGGTTGCGGCTATGTAGAGGAGCATCGGATCCTTCGCAGCCGGTGTGGCGAGAACCGGTGCCGTCGACAGTATGCGCTTGAGGTCGTGGAAAGCCGTGTCCGCCTGAGCCGTCCAAGTGAACTTGTTTGTCTTCTTCATCAGCTGGTACAGGGGCAGGGCCTTCTCTCCCAACCGGCTGACGAATCGGCTGAGGGAAGCCAGACAACCGGTAAACTTCTGGATACCTAGCAAGCTCTTGGGTGGCTGCATCCTCTCGATGGCCGTAATCTTCTCCGGATTGGCCTCGATTCCCCGGCTCGACACGAGGAAACCAAGGAGCCGTCCGGCTGGCACGCCGAACACGCACTTCTCTGGGTTTAGCTTCATCTGGTATCGGCGGAGGTTCGCGAACGTCTCGCTGAGATCTTCCAGCAGGGTCTACTTCTCCTTCGTCTTGATGACGACATCATCCACGTACGCGTGCATGTTCCGGCCGATCTGTGAGTGCAGGCATTTCTACATGCAACGCTGATAGGTAGAACCTGCATTCTTCAGGCCGAATGGCATGGTTACATAGCAATAAGCCCCGTACAGGGTGATGAACGATGTTTTCAGTTGATCAGCCGGATTCAGCTGGATCTGATTATAGCCGGAATAACAATCGAGAAAGGAGAGCATGGCAGCTGGCCGTAGAGTCAATCACTTGATCAATACGGGGCAGGGCGAAAGGATCTTTCAGACATGCCTTGTTCAGGCTCGTGTAGTCTATACACATGCGCCAGGTCTTGTTCTTCTTCAGCACCAGGACTGGGTTGGCCAGCCAGTTCGGGTGGTACACTTCCATGATGAAGCCGGAAGCGAGTAGTCGGGCGATCTCGTCGCCCATGACCTTCCGTTTGTCCTCCGTGAAGCGATGGAGGGGCTGCTTGACCGGCTTGGCATCCGGACGCACATGAAGTGAGTGTTCGGCGAACTCCCTCGGCACACCCGGTATGTATTTGGGAGACCATGCGAAGATGTCCCGATTATCACGGAGGAAGTCGACGAGCGTGCTTTCCTTTTTGCTATCCAAGCTGGCGCCGATGGTGACGCACTTGGAGGGGTCAGCCGGGTCGAGCGGGACCTGGCGGGTCTCCTTGGACGGCTGGAACGCCATGTCCCCAGCCGGCTTCATACCAGCCGGCACTTCCTGCTGTAGCATGGCGACATTGCACATCATATCGCGCTTATCCTCGGAGATGAGCAGAGCCTCGGCTATCTGGGCGCCTTCTCTTGCGCAAGCCATCGACCGCCTGTAGCAGCCGGCCACAGTAATCACACCTTTCGACCCTGAAAACTTCATCTTGAGGTATGCGTAGTGGGGGACCGCCATGAACTTTGCGAGGTCGGGGCGCCCAAGAAGGACATGGTAGGTGTTTGCGAGGTTGACCACCTCGAACCAGATTGGCTCACGCCGGAAGTTCTCTTCCAAACCGAATATGACATCCATCCGGATCTTGCCGAGAGCGACGCATGGTGGCCGGGGTGCGACACCGTGGAACACAGTGGTTGAGGGCTGCAGGTCGCACTCCCGGATGCCCAACTTGTCCATGGAGGACCGGTAGAGCAGGTTGAGGCTGCTCCCACCGTCTACCAGCACGCGCGAGAACCAGCATGTGCGCGAATCGGAGATGACGAGGGGGTCGAGCACCATCGCGTAGCCCCCGGGATTCGGAAGTGAATCCGGCTGGTCGGCCTGGCTCCAGGTAATGGGAGTCTCAGACTAGTTGAGACGCAGGGGACCGGGGGAACGACGACGTTCACCTCCGCGCTGTGCTGCTTCCGGCCGCGATTGTCAATCGGCTCGGCCTCGAAGATGTGGTAGTTCTTGTGCTGCTGGGGGTAGCCTCCATTGCTGCGGTTGTTGCCGGCTGCCCTAGCCGGTGGTGGGGGGCTGCCAGGATGGGGTGGAGGGAGGGGAGGTAACCCGGCTTGCTCCTTGATCTGCCTGGTCCAGCTGCACTGCCGAGTGATGTGTGTAGCTGGCTTGGTGCCGTTGTGGTACTTGTAGGGCCCGTCGAACATTTCCTGGAAAGTGAAGGCATTCCTCTGCCTCTTGCCGTTGTGAGCCGGCGTGCCCTGCACCGCATTGACTTTCGGCTGGTGGTAGCGCGAGCTCTGCTGCTCAAACGGGCGCTTTCCTTGGTAGCGGTTGTCGTTGTCGTGCCGTCTGGATGAGTCGGCATCACCGCTCTGGCCGGCAGGCTTCTCCCTAGCTGGCTCGGTGGGAACCGAACGTCCTTCCGCGTTTACCCGGAGGGGCTTTTTCATTGCCGCGTCCGCGGTGGCGTACTGGTTGGCGACGGTCATCAGCTCCACCATGGTCTTGGTCTCGTCGCACAGCAGCCGGTGGCGCAACATCGTGCCTTCGTGGCACCCTTCGATGAAGAAACCGATTGCCTGGTTCTCCACCACCCCTTCGTAGGAGTTGCGCAGCTCAATCCAGCGGGCGAGGTACGTGTGATCCGACTCGCTGTCTCCCTAGACACACAGAGAAAGATCTCGGGGCCTGCCTGGGCGCTTGTAGGTGTCGTTGAAGTTCCGGATGAAGACTTTCTCGAAGTCTGGCCAAGTGTTGATGCTGTTGGGCGCGAGGCTGTTGAGACAGGTTCTTGCCGAGCCGGTCAGCATGAGGGGGATGTACCGGATCGCGACGCGCTTGTTGCCATGAGCGATGCCGACTGCGGTGACGTAGTCGGTCAGCCAGTCTTCTGTCTTCATGCTGCTGTTGTATTTGGGGGTGTCCTGGGGCAGGGAGAACTTGTCGGGAAAGGGCTCCTTCCGAATGCTTGGTCCGAAACACACGGGGCCGGTTGCATCATCCTCCTCGGTGAGGCAAGCCTCCATCAGAAGGTCGATGCGAGCGCACGCATCAGGCTCAACCGGATTGGGGGTTCCCACCTGGCCGGTGAGACGAGATGGTGGAGGGGGTGGCGGGAGGTTCTGGCCAGCCGAATGAGGGTGGCTCGTGGCGCCTTGCTCACCGCTATATTGGCTGCTGCCGGATTGGCGACGCTTGGAGCGTGGGGGGTGCTGGCCCGGAGACGCGGATCACTCGGTATGACGAGGTCCGCCTCGACTGTTGCCAGCCAGGCGATTCCCCCTGGAGCCGGCTCCAGCCTCGAATGCGATCCGAGCGGCCTCGGCCTGCTCGTAGGCCACGCGTAGGAGGTGCTGCACGCGCTGGGACTAGTGCAGCCTCTCGTCCCCCTCCTGGTAGGGTAGGTCCTCCGCGACGTATCGTGCCGCCCGGACATTCTTGACCGCGGTATCGTAGACGGGCGGGGGGAAGTAGGTGCGGGAAGCCGGCTCGAGGTCATTCTCAAAGTGGGCGCCCGGTTCTCCCCCGCAGCGCTGCATGGAACCCAGCCGGCTAGGATCCTCGTTAGACAGGGTGAGGCCATGCGCGCGGTTATACTCGCGGATGTTACTCTCCATACGGTACTTGGTGGAGTCCAGGCCTTGGGCCTGCAGGAGAAGACGCTCACGCGTCGCCTCGATCTTGGCCATGACCGCTTCCGTATCGTCCCCGGGGTGCACCGGTTCGCGGAGCTCCTCGATGACCTCGTCCACCGCGCTCTTCTCATGCACCAGGGTGGACGGGCCGGCTTGGTCGCTACCACGCTCGAGGGGAGGGTGACAATTGTTGCTTGTTCCAGCCATCATCACCTCCATGATGCCGGGTGTGGTGAGCGCATTGCCGGGTGAGGGCAACGGCTCGGCGCAGGAGACGATTTCCCGAGGGAAGCGCTCTGACGCGGTGGCGACGTAGACGGGTAGATCGCCGAACAGCAGGACGGTGCCTCCCGCCGGAAAGTTGGATCCGGCGAAGCAGCTGGCGTTGTCGATGACGCAGTCGAACTGTCCGAGCGTGAGCACGAGGCCGGAAGCCACGCGCTCGCCTGACGAAGTGCGGGGTCCCATGCGGAATGTCACTCGCCTGCCATCTACGCCCCATGGTGGGCCACCGCCGTCGTTATGGAAACGACGAGCCTAGCGGTGCTAGAAAGAGGTGGGAGCAAGCGAGGAAGCGTCTGACGGCGCCGCAGGTGGAATTGGATACAAGCAAGTGTGGAGACACAAGAAGTACCCAGGTTCGGAGCCCTCGATGTGAGGTAAAGCTCCTACTCTTGCCGATCTAACTATCTGGATGATCACAGAGGGCTACAATGCTCCTCGAGCTGTATCAGGTCTGGCTAGTAGTAAAAGAGAGTCCCCCTTGATCAGTTGCCCCTGTCGCCCCTTATATAGGCCGACGCGGCGTGGGAAATGACCTGGCCGATTGGCAGGTCCCACAGGTGGTCCCCAACCGGCTATGTCATCTATAGTGGCCGCATGGGAGTGTGTACTCACAGTCAAGCCCATGCCGCCACGCACTCTGATGGTTGCCGTAATTAGTTACGTGCCACCACCATCGCTTTATCGCAACCGTCATCGGTAGAAGTCGTCGGTATGGGCCGGGTATCTGAGTCTCCTTTCTGTCTTGTCTGCTGTCTTGGTCATACTGCGCACTATGCTCTACATCATTTGGTACTTTTCCTGTCTTGGGAGGCCAGCTAGAGTGACCTAGCCAGCTGGTCTTCCTGGGCCGGATGGTTGGACCCATCCGGCAACTCTTCTGCCCTTGCTTGCTTCATCCGACTGATACTTCTGCCGGTTGGCTCTTGGTATGTCCTGCTCCGGCCGGCTGTCTTGATCCTATCGGCTGGCGCTCTTGTCAATGGTTTTCATCCGGCTGGCTGTCTTGATCCTATCGGCTGGCGCTCTTGTCAATGGTTTTCATCCGGCTGGCTGGTTTGCCAGCTGGGTCTTGGTTTGTTCCTTCTTTTGATCTGTCTTGAAGTTTTTGCGTCCGGCTACTCCCAGCCGGCTGTAGTGCTTGTGCTCTGCATCTTGTCCGGTTAGCCTACCTGGGGGTGATCCCCCCGACATATATCATGGTTTCGGAGCTAATCTCACCATGATCTTGTTATGTTTTACCTATTTACATAATTCAAGAACTAATCTAACCATGATAAATTTACTTCTTATTGTACTATCATTTATTCTTATCATAATTTTACTCCGTCACGGGAATTCTTAAGTGTATCCCACATGATTACTACCCACTACATCAACATTAATCCTAATAATATTCATCATGTTGTATTTGGTTACCAAATAATAATAGGATTCCACTGTGCTACTTGAATTCTAGGGTTAAGCTATACCATTAGGACTACTTCAATTGATGTCTTACACTTGATCCTAATCTACTGTGACCAATTGGCTTTCCTAAAGTATCTTGGTGGGTTGAATCTCCTTCAAAGGACACTAAATGGCATTTCACTAAGAGAAGATGGACATCTATTTCTAAGAAAGATGATTATACACCTCGTGACAAGGTTATCCTAGAGTGCATACTCATCACAATTCATAAGAGTATTTGGTTTAGATAAGATGGCTTCTATAGTCACTATCCAACCTACAGATCTTCCTAAAAGGGTTTTAATCCTAAGGTCAAAGCGTATGCTCTGATACCAACTTCGGTGACCCAGCATACCACCGCATGATGTAGTACACTATAGTCGTTGGCATAACACCAATGAAACACCGTTCACTAGTATTACATCCCTCAGAGTGGTACAACAGAAACACAACAGGTCCAAGACATGACTATAGGTTACAACTCAACTCTTTACACAAGATCCAGAGAACACTCTAGGTTAAAGAGAGAAAAAGAAACTACTTACAAAGAAGAATCAGGAATAAACAACTCAAAAACTACCATACTAATAAGACTAGTATTTTAACTAATGGTCTAGCATTGCTGCTATTGCAATACACTACAGAAATAGGTTCTATGGCTAGAGATTATATTCCTATCTAATCATTAACTTCGTCTTCACTTGAGTTGATGTATATGTTGACTTTCTTGACTTCATTGAATAACTTTAGCTTCTGGTGATGATTCCTAGAGCATAACTTGATGTAGACATCGTCTGTACTGGCTTTAGAATCTAGCAAGGGTTAAGAAGATACGTTGAGTATGAGCGTACTCAGCAAGTTCACTATAAAAGGAGTGTTTGATGCACTATATCTACAGCCACAGACCATAGGTCATAGGCAATGCAAGTTTTGTAAACATTTCTTCAAAGGTTGCTTTTATTCTGAAAAACTATGTCCGTCAGCCTTCACGGGTTTACCAGAACTTTCATGGAGTTCCTTTCCCGTCGTGTTCGCAGCTCCTTCTCGGAACAAGGAGTAACAAGTTACAGTTCTTACACTCAGTAGAGGTGCGTTACTTTTCCAATGAGAGATTTTAGCTTTGTTGCACATCCGAATTGCAGGTTCGTTCACACTTCCTTGGTGTGAGGCCCGGACTAAGATCCAAGCCAATCATAGCCCTCTCTGTGACCTCATATGTCTACATGATCCTTCGGGGCCATCTCACCTCCGTTAAGCCCCCTTTCGGGCAGGCTAAAACCCTGATGAGTTCCCGAAGACACTATGACATGCTGATGCCCGGGCAAGTGCACTTTAAATGGACTATACCCCTAAACACCATTCATAGATAATCTAGACACCAAAAGTGTGGGACGTAAGGGTTCCCATCCATATTTTGGATCCGCACAAGGAATTACAACGCCATGTTAAGGTCGTCTTGCCTCCATATGAGAGGAAAAGGATACAGCTGACTTCTCCGTCCCATTCCAAATCTAATAGTTAATGCGTAATATACGGCGCAAGAATCACTGGCTACATTAGTTGTGAAGTCCTAGATAATATGTTCCTTTACCACCGGAACTTTCATAGTAGGTTATTGCCTTATGGTAAATAACCTATAATCATATTATTATGAAAATAGTGTTTTCTGACCTTTTTCAAATGCAGGTGATGACAACTCTAAATTTGCAAAATACTTTACAGAAAATAATCAAAGGACATGAGCAATTGTGCACTTGCCTTTTGTGATTGCAAGATTATGCACTCACGGTCTTCGAGACAATATAAAAGATCCAATATCTGAAATCAGCATCATTGGTCCGGTAAGGACTAATGTTTAAGGAAGCAAGATGCTATTATGCATAAGTAATGTAATGCAATTTCGTAAACTCAGATCCCGGGGATAACGTTGACCTAGGGTTTGGAAACTAGAAATGGTTTCTTTAGACTGTGTTTTCCTTTTAGATAAGTTTCATACTTGTGCTTCTTATTAAGGCTTGTGAGTGTGTGTGAAACAACATGTAATTATAATGGTATACAACAATAAGATACACATGTGTAATGTTACTCAAAGACTACTTATATAAGAATTGTCTTATCTTTAAATCTTACTTTACAAGTATTGCCATTTATAAGGAACTTAAGTATTAACAATCCTAATCTACGAGTAAAGTATAAAGTAATGTGATTATGATTAGTTGTCATCTGTTGATTGAAGTGGCAAAAAGAATAATATTTGAAGAAAAGATTTCTTTTCTAATGTGTAAATGATCTTTGTGGTTAATCATATGTGGTCAATGTTGTTTGTGCTTGCTGTAATAATCTGGACTTGATATTCCTTAGGTCTAATTTAAATAGACCAAAGTTAACTATAAAACACATAAAAAGACTTTAGTATAATATTTGAAGTATTGTAGACTAAAGTCTTTAAATAAAACATGGATGAACTTCGGGTGTAATGCTTATGCTATTTGTATCTTCTTCACATTATATTGTTTCCTTTAAAGTTACTTAAAAATGGCATTACTTCTATTTGAGTAGTGGTTTCCTAACATTATAAATGTATAAAAGGATTTATCTCCTTATAACGGTGTGGTTATGGTGTGTGAATAAGTAAACAATATTATGTAATTACTTATGGATTTAATATAGTGTTTTGGTATGTTTATAACTTGGGGTTGAAGTAAGGGGAAAGGTTTTATTTAGTCACAAATTATTTTTTGAAGATTTTATATTTGATAAGGATCTTTTTAGAAAAGAATCTATACTCATAGTTGAATGATAATTCAATAAGATTGTATTTAAAACGTGTTGAACCATTTTGACTTCATATTATCAGTATTTAAGACTAATACTATTTATTAGACTCAATGGGCTAATTTTATAAATATTAACAAATTTTATTTATCCTTATATGAATTATCAACTAAGGAAATAGGTTTAAATTCAAGTTGTTAAAGTGTTTTAAATTTTTATTTACCTCAAAAGTGGATTATCATATTTTTAACATGTAGGTATTATTTTTGTGATCCTTTTGGTATATTACATTTATTTTTGTGATTTATAAATAATAGGATATGATTTTTATAAGGTTTATCACTTTATAAATACCTAATAAATAATAAATACTTATTTAAGTGAAATAATAATGTATGATTATAATTTTAAAGTATTGTTTTTATTTTTCTAATATTGTTGGTATTTTATTTATATTTTTAACATTTACCAATATTAAAATATGAATTATCAAAGTTTTAATATTTATAAAATCTTTATTAAATAATAATTATTTAAATTATTGACATAATAATGTTTGATAATATTTTTAAGTTGTAGATTTTATTTTTCTGAAAATTTTCATATAATAAACATATTTTTCTAAATTATAGAACAAAAGATATTAAATTTCTAAAGTTTAATCAATTTCTGGAATTAATAAACTAATCATTAAAGGACTTATTGCGTCAGAGTGACATCAGCATGACATAACTGTGTGGATAAAACTTTTGATACTAGAACAAACCTAGCCCTAAGATCACTGACATGTGGGCCATTAGCCACGTTGGAACGCCACCTAGGCGTGGACCAGTCAACACGCTGACCCAGGTCCAGGGTGACCTCAGCCTGACGTCAGCGTGACCTCAGCAATGGAAATCCTCACTGGAAACGCTCGGGTTCAGCGATTGAAGGCGCACGGGCTAGCGAGAATGAGTGCGCTGGACTCGAGCGGCTAGGAGGAACCTTGTGGTGGAGGCGCCGCCATTTTTTGGTCGCCGGAGCGACGCCGGTGAAAAGCTACCGTGGCGGTGGTGGACGGTGCTTGGTGGTAGAGCAAACGAGGAACCAAAGAGGAGATTGAGAAGGTGCGTGAGCACCGGTAACTCACCGTGAGGCTGAAGGGCGCGACGGCATGACTAGAGGAGCCCTGTGGAGGTGGCAATCAATGATTGAAGAAGATGGCCGGAGACGGGGATGACATGTTGATTGGGTCGACTGGGAACTCTCCGGCTTCCGTGACCTAACCAGGGAGAACAAGGGTGGCGAGGAGATCCTCCTGGGCACAATCGCGGGGAGGTCTACATCGACGAGCTCCGGCGGGGTTTGAGGCTAGGGTGTCGGTCACCGAGAGAAAACAGAGAGGAAGGAAGAGATAGGGGAAGGGATGGTGTGCAGGGTTTCTCCACGCGATGTTGTGATCCTCTTATAGAGCTTCTAGAGCGGCGGCACGCATCGTGGCGTCGATCGGGCGGTCGCCGGAGCTCCACCGAGCTCCTTCCCCGGCGATGCCTTCTGTCACGAGGAGGAATAAAGGAAAAAAGGGATCGAAGGGGTATGCGGCTACTGACGGGCTGGTGTTGGGCCGTGTGGGCTATTGATCACTGCACGTGAGTAGTAAATAGAGAAGGGGAAGATGGCCGACGTGCCAGAACTGACTGGTGCCTCTACTTCTTTTTTTCTTGTTCTCCTTGTTTTCTATTTTCTATTTTGTTTTCAGGTTTGAATATTACATATTTGATTGAAATTTCTTTCTAGAATTTATTTTCTAGATAATTGCAGTATATAAAAATGTATTTAAAATTATGGTATGAATTTAGTATTTTGATAGTATACTTTATTTATTATTTTCTAACTTTATAATTATAGAGATATTCTTCTATTAAATAGAATAAGTAGGATTTAGGGTTTTTAGGATTTGTTTAAGATCTTAAAAATTAACTATAACATTATTTTCACCTTTATTTGGAGTAATGAAGTTTTAAAATGTTTAATAATAGTCACAGGTTTTATTTTTATGTATTAATCACATAGTAAAGTATAGGGTGGTTTATAATTATTGTATCCCCACTTATTCCATGCTCATATGGAATGAGTGGTTAGAGAAATGGATCAAGGAATTTGCCTAATGAATATGGATTGAATATTTATGATATGTTGATGATACAACTCATTAATAAGTTTAGGTTTCTGAATTGTAAATGCTTACCCTAGGGTTTAGGGTTCTTATTATATTTATATTATTTTTATGTGAATAAGGTTTAATGGCTAAACATTTTGTTTTTATGTTTGTGATCTTTAATGATATCACTCTTATGGAAAAGAATTGATAAAGATAACTCCTAAGCACATATGGTTATGATAATTAGGACTGACTAAGTTGTGCTTAAGTGATTTGCTATAGGAAAATATTCCTATAAAGTTTTGTGAAAATAAGATGATAGATCAATCAGATGGAATGGATATCATGTTTGGTTAAAGATTTAGGGTTTAGTGTTTACCAAGAATTCCTATCTTCCATAATTCACAATCCTGGACTTCTAATTAAGGAATTCCTTTCCTAGATACACTACTTCTTTATATCCATCATCATGTGCTAACATGATGAGCTTTTCTTTACAGAAATAATCTTATCCACCTTTTATCCTTCTTAATCCATTTATAAATCCAATGAGCTTGACATTAAAGCTTTCATAATCTTCCCATATCCATACTTAGTTATATCAACTACTCCACTACTGATAACCTCCAATCCAACAAGTGGTTACTTCTAACTCCAATCATTCTCTTCCTTAATCATCCACTACTGACATTACTCCAAGATATGTATACATCAAATCCTACTTCACCTCAAGTGTTAGTATTTCTCAAGAGGAAACTACTACCTCTATTATCCAATGTTGCTCTAACTTCATCTTAGACATACAATCTTATATCTACTTAACTCCAATATCTTATATTCAAACTTCACATCATATAATGATGACTTAACATGGCTAACCTAGAGTAACATATCTATGCTAGGGTTCAATCATGTTCTATCCACCAATGACTTATACATGATATAATCATTCAATCTTGGTGACTAAAGCATGATCATTATAATCATTTGATCATTTATGGTTTAAGTTTCTAGTTAGCTAATCAAGGCTTTCATCCATACAACATTACAGTTGTATTATAATTATCTTCTGTTTATCTCTATTGGACTAAGAGATATTATTCATTGACTATACCTACTTGATCCAATAGGATTATTCCTGGTAACTATCTTCAGGATTCATCCTTGTAATCTTCTTTACTACCATATAATTATATATTCCAATAACTCTTCTATCATTTCAGGAGTGAGTTAACTCCATCAATTATCATGTTGATTTGATTCTCTTCAATCACTCCCATCCTATAGATGATATCTAAAACTAGCATTACTATTTACCTCTTCTTACCTCTTTCTTTATAGGCCTTAGGTGAATGCTAAGATAAGGACAAGAGTTGATAGATCAAGAATTGATAGGTTGAGAATTGGTGAATCAATAGTTGATTACTCAACATTGATGAACAATAGATATTAGAATATGATTCAATAGGAATGGTGAAGATTGATATGGATAGAAAAATACATGGTGAATGATCTTGACTTAATTTATTTCCTACTTAATCTCACTAAAGGGTTAAGGTCAGGTATTACCATGATACTCATGGTAGGAATATATGAGAATAGATAGGCAAAGATTTATTTATTAAATTCTTGTTACTTAAGTTGTATTCTTAACTTGGTATTCATGAGTTGTGTAATGAATACTATGACATGATCACCTAAGGATCAAACATAAATCATTAACTAATGCACTAGGGTTTAATTTTATTATATTTGATCTACCCGTAGATCAAATATCCTTTACCCAAAACAAGGTTTTAACAAAGGTCATATTGAAACTTATCGCAGTCAACTTGATGATCTACTTCAATTCCATCAAGTTGAGAGAAGCTTCAATCACTTTGAGAAGTTTTTATTAAAAAACGCGAAAAATATTCGGATTTTCTATGCATGAATGCAATGCACACACCTGGGTTCAGCTCATTTCTAAGCTCTAATGCTGGTATGTTACACATGGCCAGGGGGGGAGGGGTGCGCCAGGGGGTGGTGTGGGCCTCCTGTGGCCTATCTCCACTTCCCCTTCTCGCTTCCTTCGTCTTTTGGAAAAATAGGGATTTCCATATATTTTTTGAAATTTTTTGATCTTCGCGAATATTGCATCTAGACACCGCTTTTTCCATCAGAATCCTGACTCTGACAGTTCATCCTCCAAAAGTCATCCAACATGCAAAATATATGAAATAACATAAGTATCACCTCTTAATATGAAATATATCAATGAATAACATCAAACTATGATATAAAATAGTGATGCAAAATGGACGTATCAATGCCGCCTATTGGCTTGTATTTTCTGCCACTTGGCCATATCTCAGTCGGTGCCCAGGTGGGAAATCATGCCTAGTTCTTATCTCATCTGTGTGGAAAGATTTTGGGCGGGGAGCGTATGATTCAGAGTGGAGGCCACTGCTTCACTGGTTCTCTCCCAGTTGCATCATCATTGTCCTTTTGCTCGAATCAAGGCTGTCCTCGGCGCCATTCCTTCTTCGATGGCTAGAGCGGCGGCCGAGGCAGTGGTTGGCTCAGCGGTTGTTCAGATTGCAGAGGTGATGGAGCCATGCGAGGGTCTTGAGGCGTAGCTTCCTGGAGATTGTGCCCAATCTGGGTGTCCCTTGTATCTTTCGGCAATGTAATTTTTTTGGAGATGGTGCCATGTTTTGGGTCCCCGATTATGTAAGACATTCGGAGATTGCGCCCTTTTTGGATGTCCTGATATTGTATTGACTTTGGAGATTGCGCCCTTTCCATGACAACCAAACATGTTTTATATGGAATCTTGATTGAATTCCATAATTATTGCACGAACCGATTCTTGATTGATTGAAACATGTTCCAAACAATCCCTAAGAGTTGATAAGAACAAGAGTTGATCTCCTACGGTATGATTGAAAAAAGAATGGATATTTGGATCATCTATCGGTTGTAATCGTGACATGTTCACAGAGGTATGTATAATCTTGAAGGATAAGGTGAGGGATATTTTTATTTCACATGGATTGGAGCGCGATCTATGGACCTCTGTCACCTTAGGTGTTTTGCTGTTTCTTCCAGATTACTTTTAATTCGTATTTTATCTTTTCTTTGTTTTGTGTTTGGACTGATTGCGATTGTGCGCATCCTACTTATGTAAGGGAGGAGTGTAATAATTAAACCTTTTAAGTAACAAAGTTCCTTTTATCATAAAAAACTATCAACCAGAAGATTATAGAGCGGATATCGCTTATAAATATGGTTAGCTACTGTCTCTATTCAATTTTGGAACACTTCTCCTTTATGAATGCTAATATATATATTATAGCAGATCCAAGAGATGCTAACTTGCCCAACACATTTAATTGAACCCAACCTCATGGATGCATTTTAGTAGATGCCCTATTAACTTGAATGATGCGTTTATTCTTAGCTTATGTTATACTTCTCATCTTTTATTAATAGATTGACAAATTTGAAACAATCTAGCACATACTCTATGTTATGCTATTGATGTTATCTAATTATCATTTCACCTATGGGTTAAATATGTGTGTTGAACCCATCATTATTTACTAGTATTTATAGTTGGTATATTTGTTTTTCATTCACACAATATCTTGTTAAATATGCATGAAATAGTATGACCGGCTTGTTAGTTTGTGTTTGATTCATATAAGTGACTACATGTTTTTCACAATTATCCGTGTCTATCTCCGGCTAAGAAACATAGGTAAACAAGCAATATACGTATTCACTCTAGATTTACCCATAATGAAGACTATTATTTCTTATAGAATATAAAATATGTGTTGACACTAGAGATAACTTTCCCTTCAATTTTGTACAACTATATATGTATTCGTTTTCAAGGCTCGGTAATACAGTCCAAAATATTGTGCAATATTCCTTTTTTCTAACTAGTGTATTTGTGAGCCTTTGTGAAATCTATTCTTAGGTTTAAACGAAAGATTTGGTTAGATATGATATGCTTTTGTTTTCTTTTTTTTCTTGAGTTAAGCTAGCCACGTTTCTATCGCTTCATCCAATGTCCCTAATTTCTTCCATCATAGATAACAAAATCTTAGTCCTAATGACATGGGTATGACCAATATCCAGGAACTGACATAGAGTTTGTATTGTGAATATTAACTTGTAACCTATCCGGCTACAGATCCTGGACCCAGCCTCTCATATAAAGGATGGGAGGACCCGACGGAGAGGGCACCTTACACTAGTGCAGAGCCCCCCCTTTAACTCCGGTTGGGAGGGCCCTCTAACAGCGGTTCCCCAACCGCTGTTGAGGGTTCGGTGTTAGAGGGGGGGCCCTTTAACACCGGTTCCTATACGAACCGGTGTTAAAGGGTGGCGCACGTGGGGCTGCAGGCCTGGAACCCCTTTAACACCGGTTCAGATCTGGAACCGTGTTAAAAGGCTTCTGCGCGGAGATTTAGGCCGTAGTTCTGCCATGCAGCGGGAAAACGCCTAAATCTCTGCCAAGCAGATTCTCTCGCCTGCTCGGGCGTATTTCTGAGGGGAGAGCGAGGGAAATCGATCGAGCGGTATACTTATAGAATCATCGGTACATACGAGTACATGAATAATTAAGCAACTATTATTATACACAAACATCGTCATCGGCACATACATCATCGGCACATACATCGTCATCGCTCATTTTGGTGGATATCTAAAGAGTTCTCCGCCAGCGTGACCTCATCAAGTATGAACGCCAATTCCTCTTGAATGGCTCGTATGCTCAAATGGTAGGAGTTGGTCCCGCATCCGTTCGATCTGAATATATATGAAGAATGGGCCAATATATATATAAGAATAAAACTCAACACAATTGATGGTAATAAAATAACGTTGTGGACTTTGTTTACTTACTCTAAGTTGTTCTAGTGCGTTTGGCTCGTCGACATATCGTGTTGCGAATGAATTCGCAAACATAGTACCCACATAAGTTATTGCCGTGTCCTTGATGCGCGCACTTTACGAGAATAGAGAGTTCAATCAAAATAATAATCAATAAAGCATGATATAATGGAATTGGAAGCTAGCTAGTATTACTTACATTTTGGTCTACAAATTTTAGTTCTTCTCGACCATTCACCCACGGCCTGCCCGTGAACATTTTCCAAACCCTGTCCGACAAAGAAAATGGATAAAGGAGTAATTACTTATTGTCACGAAAGTTGCCGATCTAGTGCGATAATATGATTGAAATTACCTGAGCATCTCTCTAAAGTCTGCCCATAGCTCTTTTTCTTTTCGTAACGAGTCCATGACAAGGACTTTTCCCAGTCGGGTTGAATGACTAGCGAATAAAGTGGAACCTACACGCATAACTCATCATCAGTTACACTTAACATCGAGTAAGCGAAACAAAATGTGTACAAGCGAGAGGGTAACAAGATTCACGAGAAGTTGTAAGGCAATAGTATTTCCCTTTTGGTTTGTTGTCTCAAGAAAGACTTTAGCAAGTAATCTTCTGTTTGCCCGGTTTGTCTCTTACCACTTCTTCATGAACTCTATTTGGGTCAACGAACCCAATGTCAAAAGGGCCTCCTTTCATGCATTCCATAACCTTTTTCCTGCATAATAGTATATACATATATGGTGAGCATATATATATATACATGCAATTAATGAAGTGAATGAGTTGAGATAAAATTACGAAATAGTACTTACACACAATAAAGGCTGATGGCATTTGTCGAGTTCCTTCCGATTGAATAGAAAATGCAAGTCTTGAATGTTGAAGTCGATCGCGTCGTCTCCGCACAAGAAAATCTGATCTCTTATATGCGCGTGATCCATTCTTCTTTTCTCGTCTTGCGAAATGAAGGTACCACTTGTGCAATTTTCGCATCTTTGTTGGTAGATTCTTGAGCTCCTCTTTCTTGACTAGATTCTTCCCATACTTCCATGGCTGTATGGGGTTGACATCGCATTTGGGCAAGTTGTCTCCCATGACGCTCAAGTATGCAATGTAAGTCATCCCCATCTCATTGGCCTTTCTTTGTAGCTCGCCTCGTAATCATCTACGGAGGAGCGTCCCGTTGTCAAACATTTGGAGCGGGCATGATTGGTTTTCCTGCTCTCCGAGCATGGGAACT
Organism: Avena longiglumis; assembly: GCA_030063025.1. Taxonomy (NCBI): domain Eukaryota; kingdom Viridiplantae; phylum Streptophyta; class Magnoliopsida; order Poales; family Poaceae; genus Avena; species Avena longiglumis. The sequence goes on from CP125974.1 coordinate 84,474,029, forward strand.
GTTTTCGGGTGCCTCACGATCGCTACTTTCGGCCTCCTCACGGCGCCTTGCATCCGCCTTCAAAATCTGGCGCCAGAGTCCGACAAGTGGGGTTTCAGGTTTCAAAAGATTTTTGTAAAACTTCTCCACCACCGGGATCTATTTTCTCCTTTGGCTCGGCCGTCTAGGTGCAAAGAATTTCTTGACCTGTTCTCCGAGATCCTATTGGTCTCCTCGCTGCGATTCCACGGTAAAACCGGCAATGGCTTGAAGGCTGGACGTAGTTTTTGAACTCTTTGGCGTCACGGTTTCCTGCGGATTTCTTTGTGGCGCTATCTGATGCTCCTCGTGGCAGTGCTCTTCCGCTGAGGAGATGGCTGAAGCACGGAGATGGCGACGGGTCGGAGATGGCTGCCACAGAGATGGCCGACGGCCGAGATGGCTGCCACAGAGATGGCCGACGGCGGAGATGGCTGCCTTGAGAGATGGCTGCACAGAGATGGCCACGCGGAGATGGCTGCCATGCAGAGATGGCTCAGCAGCTGCAGACAACGACGCGGAGATGGGTGCAGTGACCTCCAATTTGGAAGCACAATGTGTTCCTTCTTCCAAAGAATGGTTGTTTTCACGCAAATTTGAGTTGAGTTTCCCTTCACCGTAGCATGGTCAAGTGTGCTTCCTCATATTCCTTCACAACCTCATCCACCCGACAATAGCATAGCCATCTCGAATCGGTGGTAAGTTCCACCAGCTACAGAGGTAAGGCATAGCCGATACCACCTTAATGGATAAGCCCATTAATCTCACATGCAGCTCAGCGTGTTCGCTCTCCATGATCTCATCAACGGGTATCGAGGACCCGTCATTTCAAGCGTTGGCTGCGCTTCTCCGTGGAAGCCACACCGCTTCCGCAGAGTCCGGGCAGCTTCCAATGCAGGCTCTTCATGCCGAGATGGGACGGTAGCTTGATGGTTTCATAGCATTCACTTGCTGCTGCCGCAAGTGCATGTTCTATCGTCATCCGATCCAGATGCTCTTTTTTTTCTTTACGCGCCATCTGTAAGAGTCGCTCCAAGCAAACCCATCCTTCCACGCCATACCCCCGTGCCTCGTGCATGTCCAGGTGTTCTTTTTACCGATGGCGCGTGTGAGCTGGTCATTCTCTCTGTCGGGATGGAAGATCCCGTGGATGTTTCCTCGTATGCGTGATGAGTTCAAAGGACGGTTTGGCAAGGATGGTGGGAAGATACACAATCCTGTTTCGGGTCCAACCTTGCCCCGATTCCGTAGAACCAAGTCTTTGCACGTAGGTCCCACCCATCCGTCTGGGTGTGATCCTCTCGCAGGCCTCTCAGCTTCCTCCCACTTAGGCCTCTGAGATATGTAGCCACCTGACCCCGTCCTCTGGTGATATTCCTTCTTCAGGGCATTAAGCGTATTGGTTTCTGACCTCTTTTTAGCTATAGCACTTTTTTTATATGTCTTAAATTCGGGCCAGTGAGGTCTTATCTTCGCATAATATGCGTCTTCGAAATTTGGAGTCTCGCCAGCTTTGACAAATTTGTTCAATTTTGTCTTCCAGTTGCGGAAAGCGTCAGCCATTTTCTTTAGAGTCCACTCTTTGACCTTTTTCTTTATAACCGGGTTGTTTTCATCCTCCTCTGGCGGAAGGGTGAAATTTACCAACAACGAATTCCAAAGCGTTTCTTTGGATCTGTCATCGACAAAGGTACCGTCGCCCTTCTTTGGCTTATTCCAATTTTCAATTATGATTGGGATTTGGTCCCTAACAAGAACTCCAACCTGACGTATAAATTTGTCTCGGCCTTCTTGGGCTCCATCGTCCTGCCATCAACACGCTTCGATCGTGAACTTTGCACGATCTTTCAACTCCGGCGCCTCGCTTGCTCTTTTTCATAGAAGAAGATGGTTGCTGGCTGGTCGATCCGAGGGCTAAAAGAAGAAAGAAGCGTTAATTAATACATGTAGAAGAAGATTGTTGGTGGAAGTCATGAGGCTTAATCAATGCATATACCTCACGGACTTTGTAACCATTAAATTATGCTCACCGAGTCTTCATCTTCTCCATGACTAGTACTTGAGCTGTCGTCGTCATGTCCCTCCAAGTTCAGATATTGTGAGGTGTCCTCATCAATAATGTTCTCCATTATTTCTTCTTCTTCAAGGTTTCTACTAAGTGGATCCATAGTTTCTAAAACAATAATATTATCACACAAATATCAGTAATACATCTATTGAAATGCTCAAGCAAGGACGATGATATGACAGGTTAAAAGTATTGAAATGTAACCCTAATACATGCTTGTCATCAAAGTTGATTAACATAGCATGGTTATTATAATGCTATATTTACAACGAGAGGTGGCGACGCTAGGGCGAGAGAGCGGCCTAAGCGTGGGGTGTGCGTTCAACCAGCACGACGTGATGGTCTATCTAAAATGGGCGACACACCCTCGACGCGTGTGTAGGCTCAACGAGACAGAGAGGTCGTGGCGGCATAATGGTGGCGGTGTGTCGTGGCACAAAATATACACATGCATATACAATACACATACAATACAATATACATATATACATACACATACAAATATACATACACATATGCCACTTGTTCTATGCATATATACACATACAATACAATATACATAGCACGAACGCGCTTGGACGCCGTGGCCTCCGAGAAGAAGTACTACAACTATGCCACCAACACCTGCTGCCATGGCGAGATCGAGGGGAGGGGGATATATTTTTATTTTAGTGGTGTTCACATGGATCAATCATGGATGATAACACTTTGAAACATTAAACAATGAACAACACAAAACAAACAACCACCATAGGAAAGTTTCCTATGCAATCTAAGAAAGAGCTTTGGGTGGTGTTAGATTTCCTATGCAATCTAGTGCAAAGGATTTCTAGGAAAGTTTCCTATAGGAATCAATCCTACAAATCAAACAACCACCATAGGAAAATTTCCTATAGGATTTATTCCTACAAATTTCCTATACAAATCCTTTGAATCAAACATGCCTTACTTATATCCATGGGATGGCGACGGCGAGGGCGATTACGAGTGGTGTGGGCGGGAGACGGGCGAGGCTCCCATGGGGGGCGACAGCGCCCTGCTGGATGGCGACGGCAGGGCGGCGACGGCGGCTGGACGGTGAGGGCGTGGCGGGACTAGCGAGACGCCCGGCGAGGTCGAGCCGAGGCAGCCAAGCGCAGAGGCGGCCGGGCGGTGGAGGAAGGCGAGGGCGACGGGGTGCTAGCTAGAGGTCGACGACGGCGGTCCTGGGCGAGCGGCAGGGTCGACGAGTTTCCGGGCGAGGCAGACGGCGGGGAGCCTGACGCGCTGCACGGCTGGCGACATAGGGGGCGACAGCGCCCAGGATGGCGACGGCGAGGGGGCGACGGCGCCTCTGGATGGCGACGGCGGGCGGCGACGGCGAGGCGGCGGCACGGCTGGCGCTTCGATCTGGCTGGGAGAAGGAAGAGGGAAGGTCTGAGTTATAACCTCCTTTAACACCGTTCGTGGCTGGAACCGTGTTAAAGGGGGTTTTCACACATTTAATACCCCTTTAATACCGGTTGCTGCCACGAACCGGTGTTAAAGGGTTTTCACAAGATTTATTTTCTAACACCGGTTCGTGGCTGGAACCGGTGTTAAAGGGTGTCTTGAACGAATAAATGCCCCCTTTAACACCGGTTCTGTCTGAACCGTGTTAAAGGGGGCATTTTCATGCATTAAAGGGCTTTTAATTCAAAAATATGATATGAAATTTAGAAAATTCATATCTTTTTCATTTCAACTCAGAAAAATATGAATAATATATCATAATTTTCAGAAAAATAATATCTATCCATTCATGTAAATCATTTTATATTTACTTTACATGAATTTTTTTAAAATAAATAAACACTTATTTCATGCATTAAAGGGGCTTTTTTAATTCAAAAAATATGATATGAATTTAGAAAATTCATATCTTTTTCATTTCAACTCAGAAAAATATGAATAATATATCATAATTTTCAGAAAAATAATATCTATCCATTCATGTAAATGATTTTTATATTTACTTTACATGAAATTTTTAAAAATAAATAAACACTTATTTCATGCATTAAAGGGTCTTTTTAAGATATATAAAAGAACTGAAAATTAAGATACATGGCATTAAGTAATCATTAACCGAATCGAAAATTAAGATACATAAAATAACTGAAAATTAAGATACATGGCCGATTAAGTAACAATCGGCCGAACTTGTTTCGAATGTTGGAGTGATTTAGTCATGCCTCGCCACACCTGTAATACTCACATCAGTAGTCGTCAGATTCGCCACCGCCATCGCTGTCGCCGGGTCACCGTAATTGAACCTCCTGGAGAGTACGCGTGGGCTGGACTTGAGGGTAGCGTGGGCTGGACTTGAGGGTAGCGCAGACGGGGTTAGAGTCGGCGGCGATGTCATAGGCCATGACGCCTGGAGAGTCCGACCCGCGCCACCATAGCCGACGGCCGCCTCGTTGAAGTTAGGAGGAGGTGGGCCATCCTCCTCGTGCTGGCGAGCGCCTCATGCCGATCCACGAAGAAGGCTTCCCAAGTAGAGAAATAGTCGGGATGCCATCCGATTCCTCCGCTCCCGTGAGCTCGAAGGTAGTAGTGGTTCGTGATGGCCATCCGACGCGCCACACCTAGAGGGACAGGAGGAACCGGCACGCCTCCGGCGCTCAGCATCCAGCCGACGGGGACACAAGAGTCTTGGGCAGGGGGTAGTTCGAGGCGCAAAGCGCCTCCGCCTCCCTGGGGGTTAGTGCTACGGTGGAAGCCATGGGAAAGAGTGATGAGGTTGCAGATATGAGTCTAGAGATGTGTTGCCTGTCAAAACTCACCGGCGGGCAGCGACGAGCAACACGAAGAGCCGGGAGGCTCCCAGAGCGGCTGGTGGGCCCTGGTCCCTCGGTCAACGCCCAAAATCTTCGGCACGCACGCGTCCCTTGGTTCGAGATGCCACCGACCTATACCTGGTCGAAGGTGATGGATTGTTCGATTGGTTTCTGACGGTAAACAAGTATCGTAAAATTCGAGCCGTGATCGGCTCCTGTGTTTCTCAGAATCGCTTAAGAGCCGATTACCCCCATGGCTTTGCATTGGATCTTATGATAACATGGGGTTTTGCTTAATTACTACAAGCTAAATCGATCTACGATAGTTTGGTGTTTTCACCACGCAACCGGAACGTCCCACGCGTAGTTGAGCCTAATAGATACGAAAAGTAGTAGAAAACCGATCCTAGAGAAGGCCTAAAAACCAACATAACGTCAATTCCCGGAACATCCCCTCTAAGATCAATAAACCGTACCTTACGTATTACCGGATCGTTCAACCCGTTTGTGAGGCCAAATCACGTAGATATTAAACTAAACCTTGATGAACAAGGCACAACTATAACAGATCAAATCGACTTAAGCAGAAATCAAGCAAGATGCCACCTTTACACCCGGGAGAAGGTGCAAAGACGGCGAGATAGCTAGAGGTAGCATAAATAAGCAATCATAGTAAAAGTATCGATGCTAGCTCTAACAAATCTGTGGTAAAGGTGTTACTCGCCATCAACAAGGCTTCAGTACGAGTAACACCGGATAACGCATAAGTAAATACTGCCTAGATCGCAAGATGCGATCTAGGCAACATGGTACTTACCCGAGAAAAACCCTAGAAACAAGGGGTGGCGATTGCCGAGATTGTGTTGGTTGTGAACGTGATTGTCCTCCTTTCTCAATAACCCTAGGTACATATTTATAGTACGGAGACTCTCTACTTTTGGAATAACTCTACAACTCTATCTTTATCTAAACATAAACGGAACCTAAACAAATACGAATCCTACTAAGATACAAAATACACGGGCAATTCAGCCCAAATTCACGACTAGGCCGATCCAACAACACGTTGAATATATGTATCTTCTAAGCCCATCTTGATCACGCCCATCCCCTTCAGGCCAAAATATGGCGATAACACATGCCCCCGGTTTTGGCAATGATAATTCCAAAACCACTGTGTTTTTTCTTCTCCGGTTTTCCTCTTTTTTTATCGGGTTACGCCAGACGTCGTAACGCGTGGCGTAACAGGATCCACGCCACCCCTTCATCATGATGCCTGTCTTCTCAACTCCTCCGCAGGCATGATTTGACGATTTTGGCAAGAACGGGAAACTGCTATGGCATTGAACCGTTTCTTCACTATTCCTCTTTATTTAAATCCGCTGAACAGTTCACGCCCCATCTTCCTCCTAGCCGAAAACCCTCTTTCTCCACCGGAAAAACCCTCTTTCTCGCCATGGCCTCCTCGCTTCCTCCGATCTCTCCTCCCACGCCCAATAGCCTCAAGGACTGAACCAACTCCAGAGCACCGCCGACAGGGCGTACAACCTCGCCCACAATGGTGGGACGAGAGGTTGGGACTTTGCCGTGGTCGAGGACGATCGTCCGACAGACGGCGAAGAGAACCAGTTCCTCGCCGACGGAGCTGAGGCGGATTAGAGCGACGACGCCATGTCCCGGATGGCGCTGACTCCTCAAGAAGAGGAAGAAGAAGAGGAGGAGGAGGACCTCCTCCGAGGAGTACCAAATGGTGAGGTACTTCCGTCGGGTCGGGAAGACGACGACGACGAAGACGAGGACGAGGAGGCCCTACCGGCTTCCTCAAGAAGAATAAGACGACGCTGGTAGCGGCCAAGACAATGAGGAAGACGGCGGCAGCAATGACGACCTCGGCTTGATTAGGATTTAGTAGTAATGGCCGTAGCAGTAGTGCCCTTTTGTAATCGATCATCCTGTAAGCAATGATCTTTTGAATGAATGAAACTCTGTTTCCCAAATGTTGCTTCCTTTTGCTTCAATTTTGCCGATAATCAAACAAGTCGATTCCATAAGCCGATGACAGATCGGCTTTCATCATCTTTACGCATATAGTCAAACAAGTTAAATTGCACAAAGCCGATGACCACCCATCGGCTCCTTCTAAAAACGTTGACAGGTCAACCTTCGCTTGAATCACAACGCCATTTCTTGATCGAACGTAACTGCGACCTTTTCAAAATAGGCACGTGTCCTTCTTTTTTTTTCAAACAGGCGATCCAAACCTCCATTGCCCATCGAAAATGTGCCTGAACGAACAACTATCGACCAGCAAGGATGATGATGACGGTTGAAATAATCGAGTTCCGTGGTCGACGCTCTCCATGCCCTCAAGGCATTTCCTTAGTAGCTTGTTGTTTTTTTTTATTCGGCCGATTTTCAACGTCGGCCCCCATATTTTACTGCCAATCGACTTAGCCGATCTCACGTATCGGCCCCTCAAGCTTTTATTGTCCCATATCCCACATGCTTGGAAAATACTTCTTGAGATGCTGGCCATTGACTGCCACTGGAAATTTTTCACCGTCCAACTGCTCAAGCATGTACGCGTTCCCTCTTAAAACTTGGTCGACCTTGTACGGCCCGTGCCAATTTGGAGACCATTTACCATATGCTGCGTCCTTAGTACCCAAGGGCAACACAGCTTCCCATACCAGATGTTCAACACATTCTCCTTTGGCTTCACCTTCTTGTTGTAGGCACGAGCTACTTTCGCCTTGTTCTCTTTTATTTTCTCAAGCGACCACAGTCTAAGCTCAGTCACATCTTCCACGCTGTCACTCATCAAAGTTGCATATTCTTCAGCCGTTAGCTCATTCTGAAAAGTAACACGTCTCGATCCAGCCGTAATTTCCCAAGGCAATACGGCTTCTTGCCCATAGACCAGATGGTACGGAGAGGTTTTATCGCCCATGGCACGACATGCGATAAGCCCATAAAGCCTCGATAAAACCTCATGCCAACGCCTAGGGTGCTCATCGATTTTCCTCTTGATCATCTTGATAAGACTCGGTTGACGCCTCGGCTTGCCCATTTGCTTGAGCGTAGTACGGAGATGACCGTATCAGTTTAATCCTGTCCTCGCTAACTTTCTAACTCGTGAGAAACAAAACCGAACCTCCATCGGTTGTGATAGTCTGGGAATCCCAAACCTATGAATGACGTGCTCTTTCACGAAATCGATGACATCTTTTGAACTTCCGACTTCATAGGGACGGCTTCCACCCACTTGGTAAAATAATCTGATGGCCAAGATCCACATGTGGCCTTGCTTGACGGAGGATTGATCTTGCCGATCATGTCCATGCCCCAACCTCGGAATGGCCAAGGCTTGATGATGGGATTCATTGTCGATGCCGGTACCATCCGGATTTTTCCAAAATCGACATGCTTGACACCTTTGTAGTACTTAAAACAGTCCTCGAGCATGGTAGCCAATAAAACCCTGATCTCGATCAACCACTTCATCTTATGAGCCGATCGGTGAGTCCCACAGCGCCTTCTGTACCTCGTGTAGGAGCTGATTGGCCTCTGTCCCTGCACTTGAGCAATAGCCCTTCCAGTCCTCAGAAACATGTCATCCCCAATAAGCACATTCATGGCTTTGTACCTTATCCGCTTAGGTGCCCCCGAAATCTTTCAAGTAATTGAAGATATCGCTCTCCGCCTCTGCTTCTAGGAACTGCACGGACATCGGCTCCTTCTACCATATCCTTGTACCAAGCTATCTCAAGGCAAGATCGTCACTCGATTCTCGCTCGTGGGATCCAAGTGAAGTTGATGTACCGAATTGCATCATCAGCCAGCGAGGCAGCCATAATGGGAAGAGGGACTCTCGCACTTGTAGTCCTCCGTGAGCCGGGAAATCACCAACTTGAGTCTCCAAAATTTCCACTGCCTCCCGCTTCGAGGAGTAACTCCATCCCCTTGCGTGTTTCTCGGCTACATTGTTAGTGGGAGGTAGACAACTGATGGAGAAGGAAAATGTTGCCCGGCGACGAAAAAATGCCGATGTGCAGCCATCGTCACAAACTGATCCGTCGAAAAACATAGCCCATGCTTTTATGGACAAGGCCGCTATGTTAGTGTTGATCCTCTCAAGAATAAGATCAGCGCCTTTGTCCTTTAAGCTTTCGCAGTCGATACGGATGTCAAACTCGATAATGCAAACATCCATTTGCCTAATCGGCCTTTTAACATAGGAGCCGATAGCATGTGCTTTATGACGTCCGACTTGCATATGATGATGACCTCTCACGATAGCAAAATGTGGCGCTTGGTGCATGTAAAAACAAACAGAGGCACAACTTGTCGATATCTGGATACCGCTCAAGGCCAAAGATCCTTCTCGCTATGTAGAATACGACTCGCTCTAGCCCATCATGCACTTGTACCACCACCGAGGCGATGGACGGTCACCACCGACAAGTAAATGTAGAACGGTTTGTCGCTGGGGTGGAACTAACATCGGGCTTTGTCGATATTCTTTGATCTCGTCAAGGCCCGTTGTTGTTCGCTTCAAATGAATTCCTCGTCGACTTTAATTTTCACGAGCCCCATGAACGGCTCTATCCTTCCCGACAGTTAGAGATGAATCGTCGACGGTTGATCTTGCCAATGAGATCGTAGCTCTTTCTTTGTAGGGTGGCTTCATTGTTCAGATCGCCTCTCGACTCTTCAGCCGATCTCAATTCCGTTCATGGACCAAAAACCCAAGAACTGACCGGCCGTCACTCAAGGCACACTTCTGATTCATCCTCAGCCAAACTTTCTTGTTCGGTCCAGACGTTGCAGATCGCCCAAGTGCCCTTGCGCTGAAGCGCACTTGACCACCACGTCATCGATGTAAATTTCCACCGCTTGCCGATCGATCATGGAAGATATAATTCATGGCCCTTTGATACGTGGCCGCATTTTTAGTCCAAACGTCATGACTACATATTCAAATAACCCCACGGACTCCGGACTCAATGCGTCTTGTGTATGTCTTCCGAGCCATGAAGATCTGGTTGTACCGCATTGGCCGTCATGAAGCTCAAAATTTTATGACCAAATGCATTGATCAATGTTTCGCCACGGCATCGGATATTCATCCTTTGGGTAGCTCATGAGATCTCGAAAATCTATAGCAACACGCCATTGGCGCCTTCTTCTCTACAGCACGATGCTAGAAATCCATTCGATACCGCATGGTCCGATCAACTTGGCCAAGATTTTCTCGACCTCTTTCTTGACTTCTTCCAAAATTTCGCCTTCATTTGTCGTGCTCATTGTTGAAATGGCCGAAATCCTTTTTGAGCGGGAGCCGATGCTCGATGTTGCTCCTCTGTCCAACCTGCATCTCTGTGTAGTCCCATGCGAAGCGATCGGATATTGTTTCAACAGGGCTATCATCGGTTCCGCACTTGGTTCTAACTTTCCGATAAATGTTGGTCGTGGCTTATCCTCGTGACCAATGTCGATCTCTTCTAGTTCATCACCGATGTAAACCCATACCCGAGCTTTCCGTCACCTGTCAGATCGACGCTAAACACAGGGCAAACGATGGGTGAGGACAACAAGAATAATTTGGGCCGATCATCAATCGGCCCCTTCTTGCTTGCATCACAAGAACGGTTTACACCTTATTATTTTACAAAGGGCGTAGTATCCTCCGCTACGACTACATGAACCGCTTGTCGATGATCGCTGCTTTTATTTTTTGGCCGATCGCAGGATCGGCCGTACTACCTGATGATCGTGGGCTTTTCTACTCAAGGCCGCGGATAAGACCAGCCTCACCCCGTTTTTGTAGCTTCAATACGCTCAGCCGTCTAGATTGATTCCGAGATCGGCTCTTGGTCTTCCGCTTCGGATGTTCATGCCAGCGGTGGAAACCTCGATAGAATCGCTCGCATGGACGACCTCCACTTCATCCCCGCCCCATCAGACAGTAATCGGTGCATCGTGGATGGAATGCAGCTTAGCGTGATCCAATCCTTCCTAGCAAGACGGCGAGGTACTTTTGCTGTTCACGACGAAAATGACGTGGGTATGGTTTTCTACCACGGTCGATCCACGCTCGTAACGCCTATGCTTCCGAAGACCGCCGTTGAAGTCGCTTAACGTGACGTTGGTTTTGATCAGTCCGCAGAGAGCGTCCCAAACGTCGTAGCATGGAGTATGGCATGATATTGATCGCCGCTCGGTGTCCACCAACATCTTGCCGACGGGTTGTCCATTGATGTAGCCCCAGTACAGAGCTTTCGGATGTTTGTAACCCTTCTCACGTGGCTTCAAAGATAACCGCCGTGGGCCGCATCAAGTTGTGCCACGAGTAACTCATCGGTTCTTGGCGCGCGAATTCGACGGAGCACGAACACCATAAAGTTTGTGCGCCGATGCTCGCATCGGCTTTATTGGCTTGGGCGCCACTCTTTCCTTGTCGCGGCCCTCCGCTCCGTAGTCTGCTTACTTTGGCCGGGATCAGCCGTGCTTTCTTTAAGCGTGGAGATACTGCTCAGCTTCTTCTGTTACGCAGCCCAGACTGTTCACGCTCGGGTGTGTCTGAGTCCATCGGGCACCACCTTGACGGTGAAACCTGTCTTCTTCTTTGTCATCCTGGGCCTCTCAAGGCCCTTCGCCGAGCGGACTCCTTAGGACGGCTCGAGGTTGGAGAGGTCCTAGACGTTCAACACCGACATCGCCTCGTGCCTCTTTTGTTGTCCACATTCGGGCAGTTGTCATGAGGCAATCGGCTCATTCCCACGCCCCAAAGAATGCTTGAAAAAGGGCAATCCCAATGTTTGTCTGCGCTTTCCTTCTCTTTCGACGGTCCCCTAGCAAGGTGCTCATATCTTCCGCTGCCGTCGCTGCGGGCGACGTTGGTCATCTTGGCGCCCATACTTATTAAGGAGATGCGGAATGTGGCTTCCGATATCGCACTCTCCTCACTTGTTCCTCCGCTAAGTATCGCCATATCGTGGCCGGGCCGGTCGCGGACCAGCCTTCTCTCTTCTTTGCCCCGAGAGTGATCGCCTCCTACCTTGTACGTGTCATGGTGGTACCTGCACCAGCCATGTTGACACCGACCGAAAAGTCCAGTTGACGTCTCGCGGAGCGACTGAGTTCTACCATGTTGACACCGGGGAACGGGTTCGTGTCCACTTTCATGGCGAACTGGCCGAGGATCAGACGGCCTTGCTCTATAGCCATCTGGATTTGGCGGCAAGCTCCTTGCACTCGTTGGTGGGGTGAGTGAACGAATGATGCCACTTGCGTATGGTCTCCCGCTCATCTCCTCGGGCCGTAGGGATTTTGTGGCCTTCGGCAACCTCACCGCTTCTCCTTCAAAGAAGAGATCGAATATCCGCTCAGCTTTGCTCACATCAAGTCGAACCTCTCGCAGGCCTTGCTGTTTCACCCATTTGTGCCACAGGATCTGCCCCGAGCCCATTCAGCCACGGCCACCTCCGGTCTCGTAGGATCTTCCTCTTCGCATCGACTGTGCTTATCGGACGTCTGAATTTGTCTTGGTACAACTCAGTGGCGCTGCTCATACATCGCCGGTTCCGAGCCATGCGCCAATGAGTTGTATTCTACCTGGAATGCCACGTCCTTGATGGGTGCTGAGAGGCCTGATACTGCCAGCTCGATTGCTTCCTTCTCAGTTAAACGAGCCGAGTAACATCTGTTCTTGATGGTCCTGGTTACCGGATGTATTCGGCTGATTTCCCTCGCTTCAGACTTGCGCCAGTCCGCAATGCCAGCCTCGGTAGCCTCCGAATGGTATTGGATGTGGAACTGTTCCTCTAGTTGCTTCAGTGCACGAATTGAATCAGTGGCGGTGTACCACCCAAAGGCTGGTCCTGTTAGAGATTGTGCAAAAATCTCACGCGATTTGATCCGATGTCGAAATCATACCTAGCTGTGTGTATCGGCTTATGCTCGATCGAGCTTGACCCTCCGACCCGCTGAATCTTGAGAACTCGGGGAGCTTATATTTGGGTAGTGGAATCAGGTCAAACTCGTTGGTACGGCTTTGAGTAGCCGACAGCGCCTTTTTCGCACGGTTTAACTGATCTCTCAAGATGGCAGTGATTTGGTCCACTGTTTGAGCTGCAGGGGCTAGACTCTCATGGCTTGTTCCAGTGGCATACTTGGCTAGCCACGCCTGTTTGTCAGCGTCCATCCCAGACATCGTTGCTCCAGGAACGCCTGCTCCTGAAGATCCTGTAGTAGGAACCCCTGCCGCGGACACTCCTGCGGTTGCGATCTGGCTGGTGCGCGCCAAGTTGTTGCAGTCCGGCACGTAGGCACATATGTACCCATGCGGGATCTCCTTGGGTGGCTCGAACAGGAATTGGCAATCACCTGGATCGCCTCCGGCCTTGTAGACAATGTATGCCGCTGATCCTGGCGGCTCGGGAGCCGCGAGTGTGAATGGCGCTGCGCCTGGTGGAGCGGTCTTTCTCCTTGGTGGGTTCCTAAAGTGGGCCCCGACGGAGAGTACGATGTTTCATGATTTCGACCACGCGAACCGCGACCCGCCAGCGTTCACCGTGCTCTCGAGTGGCGGTGTAGAGAATGAGCCACCATGTAGTTGACCTCCGTCAGAGCCACTGGAGCGTTCCTCAAGGAATGCAGATCCACTTCATCGAGAGCACCCTCGGAGAATCCTTCCACCGATGCCACGCGACGGTCCTCTCGAAAGAGCCGATAAGGTCGGCTTCAAGAGCTCTTTGATCTCGCCATACTCGCTTTGTGCTCGCAGAAGCTCGTCAGACGTGACCGCCTGTTCTCCATCGCAGCCGGACATTGATGTAGACGTTGTTGAAGGTCCCACCGGGCGCGAAATGTGTTGCTGTCAAAACTCACCGCGGGCAGCGACGAGCAACACGAAGAGCCGGAGGCTCAGAGCGGCCTGGTGGCCCCTGGTCCTCAAACGCCCGCAATCTTCCGCACGCACGCGTCTGCCTTGGTTCGAGATGCCACCTGACCTATACCTGGTCAGAAGGTGATGGATTGTTCCGATTGGTTTCTGCAAGGTAAACAAGTATCGTAAAATTCGAGCCGTGATCGCTCCAGTTTCGTAAATCGGCTTTCAGAGCCGATTACCCCCATGGCTTTGCATTGGATCTTATGATAACATGGGGTTTTGATTAATTACTACAAGCTAAATCGATCTACGATAGTTTGGTGTTTTCACCACGCAACCGAACCCCACGTAGTTGAGCCTAATAGATACGAAAAGTAGTAGAAAACCGATCCTAGAGAAGGCCTAAAACCAACATAACGTCAATTCCGGAACATCCCTCTAAGATCAATAAACCGTACTTACGTGTTACCGGATCGTTCAACCCGCTTGTGAGGCCAAATCACGTAGATATTAAACTAAACCTTGATGAACAAGGCACAACTATAACAGATCAAATCGACTTAAGCAGAAATCATAAGATGCCACCTTTACACCCGGAGAAGGTGCAAAGACGGAGATAGCTAGAGGTAGCATAAATAAGCAATCATAGTAAAAGTATCGATGCTAGCTCTAACAAATTGTAAAGGTGTTACTCGCCATCAACAAGGCTTCAGACGAGTAACACCGGATAACGATAGAATATCGCCTAGATCGCAAGATGCGATCTAGGCAAAGATGGCACTTACCCGAGAAAACCCTAGAAACAAGGGTGGCGATGCTTGAGATTGTGTTGTTGTGAACGTGATTGTCCTCCTTTCTCAATAACCCTAGGTACATATTTATAGTCCGGAGACTCTCTACTTTTGGAATAACTCTACAACTCTATCTTTATCTAAACATAAACGGAACCTAAACAAATACGAATCCTACTAAGATACAAAATACACGGGCAATTCAGCCCAAATCTACGCACTAGGCCGATCCAACAACACGTTGAATATATGTATCTTCTAAGCCCATCTTGATCACGGCCCATCCCCTTCGTAGGCCAAAATATGGCGATAACAAGATGTGCAATGACAATGGAGGCCAACCCCCTACATATATATATAGTGAACTAGCGGGAAGAACTGGAGGGAAGAACTCAAGGGAAGAAAAATGGCGGAAGAAAATGGCGGAAGAATCAAGGAAGAAAATGGCGGAAGAAAAATGGCGGAAAAATGGCGGATGAACCTTAGTCCCGTTGAGACACCAACCGGACAAAACACGAGTCAAGACTAATAATAGAGGTGAGTGCATGTCGACATTATGTCGTATGGCGTAGTTTTGTCCGGATGGTGTCACCAACGGACTAAAGATGAATTTAGTCCCGGTTGGAGACACCAACCGGACTAATAATAGTGAGTGTCGACATTATTTTGTAAGTGTCAACACTATGTCGAGCTACTTGTACTATAAATAGGCATCCTTGTGAGTCCAGTCCTCCAGCCGATTTGAGGCAGGACACCACTACGATTGGCCAGGAGATGCGACGAGCCTGGCCCTCCCATCTCCAGAAATCGTCATAGAGGCACTCCCTAATATGTGAAATTAGTTAGCTCCCTGGTGTATTGATCTAGTTAGACAAGTTACAAAGCTGCAAGATGGTTTTCGAGCAGGGACACCACTACGGCCATTGTGGAGATGCCGACGAGCCCACCTCCCAAGATCTCCGAGAAATCGGTCATAGAGGCACTCCTAATATGTGAAATTAGTTAGCTCTGTGTATTGATCTAGTTAGACAAGTTACAAAGCTGCAAGATGGTTTTCGAGAGGGACACCACTACGCACGCCTTGGGGAGATGCCGACGAGCCTGGCCTCCGCCATCTCGAGAAATCGGTCATAGAGGCACTCCCTAATATGTGAAATTAGTTAGCTCCCCGTGTATTGATCTAGTTAGACAAGTTACAAAGCTGCAAGATGGTTTTGAGAGCAGGACACCACTACGTTTCGGGGAGATGCCGACGAGCCTAGTCCTCCCAAGATCTCCAAGAAACGGTCATAGAGGCACTCCCTAATATGTGACCGCTGCGTTTGGAGATCGATCTTAATGGTAAGTACGACGAATCGGGACAACTTCTTCTCATACTCCCGTCCATCCACAAAACATGACTAACACTCAAGACATGTATTAATATTAAAAACATGAACTAGAGTTACATAATATGAGCATGAACTTCTTGGCATATGCCCTTCCTTATGATCGCCTACAGTAACCATGGAGCATCTTCTTTACTTAACGGAATGTTTGGGCCGTTCACCGTGAAGGCGGAATTTCATCAAACTTATTATAATCTTCCGACATGTCCGTCTTGTCCTCGATTCCCACGATGTTTCTTTTCCTGAAAGAAATATGTGACGCTTTGGCTCATCATATGATGTATCTGCTTGCATATTTTTCTTTTTTTTGGTCCGGAGGACATGTCCTTCACATAGAAAACCCGAGCCACATCATTGGCTAGGACGAATGGTTCGCCTAAGTTCTTCATAAGATTGTTGAGATCCACCGCTGTCATTCTGCATTTTGTCTACCTCAACCCTCCTCCCGTTAGCTTGACCCATTTGCATCGAAACAAGGGGACCTTAAAATTAGGTCCATAGTCAAGTTCCCATATCTCCTCTATGAACCCATAATACGTGGTCTTTTGCCCATTGTCTTCTGTCAGATCAAGGGACACCACTGCTTTGGTTGGTGCTCTTTTATCTTGGCCTATCGTAAAATGTATTCCCATTTATCTCGCACTTTGGAAAGTATATATGTCGAAGACGGTGTCCGCCAACAAGTACAAATGATCCCCAACAAAGGTGTTATTCGTGAGAAGTCTTTGTACCACCGCCAAAACTCGCCATGTGTTCACTTATAATCCATTCATCGATCGCCCGGGTGTTTGAGGCGTATTAAATTCTTGTGTTCATTGATATACGGGCAACCAAGATAGATCTTTGTAAAACCGCAGTGTGCTTGATTGAGAGAATGCCCGTCCTACATATCATTGCTTTACATCCTAGGGTGCCTTTTCCACGCAGTCTCCTCATGTCGTGATTCGAACACCAATCGCCTTAAGGTCGAATAAAATCAACACGTAACTCAATGACCTCCTCTCACATAGCCCTTGGAGATGCTTCCTTCTCGCCTAGCACGGTTATGAACATATTTCTTTAAGACTCCCATGTACCTCTCAAAGGGGAACATATTGTGTAGAAATACAGACCGAGAATGGCAATCTCTTCTACTAGGTGAACCAGAGATGCGTCATAATATTGAAGAAGGATGGTGGGAACACCAACTCAAAGTCGACAAGACATTGGGCCACATCTGCTTGTAACCCTGGTAGGCTTTCGGATCGATTACCTTTCGAGATATTGCATTGAGGAATGCACATAGCTTCACAATGGGTACTTAACATTTTCGTAGAAGCCCCTCAATGCAATCGAAGCAATTGTGTCATAATCACGGGCATATGAGACTTCGTGTTTTGGAATTTTTTCCGCCATATTTATTATTCCCTTTATATTCATTTAGAAGCCGACGGGACCTTGATACCGCTTTCGGACATTCAAAAGATTTCCTTCTACGCTTTGGTAAGAGCGTAGTCGGGGAGTTAAGTGGCATCGTTTACCCTTCTCGCTCTCGTGGATGCATAGGCTCTTCAGGCCTTCAGACGCTGTTGGTCCTGTCGTGCTTCGTGTATCTTTTGTCTTCCCATACACTCCTAGAAAGCCTAGCAGGTTCACGCAAACATTCTTCGCCACGTGCATCACGTCGATTGAAGAGCGGACCTCTAAGACTTTCCAATAGGGTAGGTCCCAAAATATAGATTGCTTCTTCCACATGGGCGCGTGTCCGCATCGTCATTCGGAATGATAGACGCCAGACCTTTTCCAAAGATTACTTCTAGGTCCTGACCATACCAAATACCTCCTCACCGACGGAGGATGGCTTCCTCCGGGTTCTCGCCAGACGCTTGAAATGCTTGCCTTTCTTTCATCGATGCGTGTTCTAAGAAATCGGCGATACCCTAGGTACACAACCTTCTTACATTTATCCAAATATACACTTTCAAGATCATCTAAACAGTGTGCATGCATTGTATCCCTTGTTTGTCTGCCTAAATGTTACTAAGAGCAGGCCAATCATTGATGGTTACGAAAGCAATGCTCGAGGTCAAATGGCTCCCCTTTGTGCTCATCCCACATACGCATACACCGGTTTGGCCCACACCTGTAAAAGTTCTTCAACTAATGGCCTTAGGTACACATCAATGTCGTTGCCGGGTTGCCTCGGCCTTGGATGAGCACTGCATCATAATGAACTTCCTCTTCATACACAACCAAGGAGGAAGGTTATAGATACATAGGGTCACAGCCAGGTGCTGGACGCAGCTCTGCTCACCAAAAGGATTCATGCCGCCCGTATTTAGACCAAACCTTAAGTTCCTTGCGCCACGCAAAGTCCGGTACTCGCCGACTTTTCTCCACGTGACCCATCAATGGGTGTCTCAACATCGCGTCTTTCTTACGGTCTTCCATGTGCCATCGCAACAACTTGGCATGCTCTTTATTTCAAGAGACGTTTTAACCGTGGTATTATAGGAGCATACCACATAACCTTGGCGGAACCTTCTTCCTAGGGGCCTCGCCCTCAACATCGCCAGGATCGCCTCGTCGATCTTATACCGCAAAGGGTGCATACCGCATGCATCCAAATTCTCGTATTTCTCATCGGTAGAGGATGCAGTCATTAATGCAGCATGTATCTTACGCCGTGACGCCTAATCCTAGAGGGCGACAACCTTCTTTGCTTGGTATGTACCGTCAGTAACTCATTATTTCTTGGAAGAAGATTCTTCATTTTACCAACAACTTTGAAAATGCTGTCACACACCATTCTCGCCTTCCATTGCAAAGAATCCAGGTGGCACCTAGCTTTTGTGGCCATCTTCGCAAGTTGGATACAACAATGTTTTGTGATCCTTTAACATCTGCTCCAGCTTCTCCTTCTCCTTTTCAGCCACATTCTTCCTTTGCATCAAGAATGGCCCGACCAAGATCGTCATCACCGGGCCCATCTGCTCCCTCTTGATCTTCATTATCTACCTCCGCTGCATTATCATCATATTCGTGGATACATATTATGATAGTTTTCATCATCCTCTTCTTCTTCGTTGTCTTCCATCACAACCCCTTTTTCTCCGTGCTTGGTCCAACAATTATAGCTGGGCATGAAACCAGATCAAGCGGTGGGCGTGAATGGTTCTGGTATTTGAGTAGTCTTTCTTGTTCGAAAGGAACACACGGACAGCACATAAAACCATTGTGACCACGGTTTGCATTAGCCACAACGATGAAATTTTGAGGCCCGTAATGTACTCGGAAGTGCGGTCACCGTACATCCATTGCCGATTCATCTGCATTAATATGTAATATATATCAAAAATAATAGGGAGATGACCATTTATATGTATAGTACATCAATGACACATGAAACTATAGTTGCCGACCTCGACCGAGACGGAAAGAGCAACAAGAAAGCTTATTTTGAGCTCTCGGCATTTCACCGAACACCTCTAGTGCATATGAAAAACACAAACTAACACTCTTCACACCCTCTTGCTAGGCTCCAAAATGTGAAAAATGGAAGAGGTGTGTGGGCTGGGTGTTTATATATTTCACCTTTAACACCGTTCGCCACGAACCGGTGTTAAAGGGGGAAAAGGCCATCAGGAGGGACCTTTAACACCGGTTCGTGGCACGAACCGGTGTTAAAGGGGGCCTTTTAATGCGCAGAGGCCACGGTATTCTTTAACACCGGTTCGTAGAAGAACCGGTGTTAAAGCCCATTTTCGGGATCAACAAAAGCCCGCGTTTCCACTAGTGTTAGTTTTTCTTCAATCCGTCGTGTGCTAGACAGCAACTAGCGAACCGGCGACTTTGTAACCGACCTTTCTCAATAATCAAACTACATTGACTTCCTTATTTGTCTGATCAGCCGACGAAATCCCCAACGCTCTCTTTTCCACCAAATCCTAAGTCTATAAAAATAGGCATTGCCGAGGTTACCCCTCGTCACCTAACGTTTTCCAGATTCTCCTAGTTCCTTAACTCTGTCAGGCCATCCTCACACAGTTTCCGACAACTCCCTTAGATTAGCCTTAGGTCCACTCATCTATCTACACCAACGCAGTTGTGGTTTTGGCACCCTCACAACATGTCACCTCTTCACTTTGAGCACTACATCCAATGCCCTCCGGCGCTACATTATTTGACATCGTGTCCCTTGGTCAGACCTAACTGTCTGACGGCATCACCTTCCACCATTGTTTTAGCTTAAGGCGGCAGTGGTACTCCTCAGGCACCAAACAATCCGTATCACAGAACTCTAACCCGGCTTAACCAATATGGCGAGATCTCTCGGTGGCTCTACACATCCGCCTTAATTCATTGCTGGATCCCCCTCTAGGTTTTAGGTGACGGATCTCGTTAGTGCTGGACAAGGAGATCATGTGGTGGTGAAGAGGGAAAGATTTGGTTACAAAAAATTTGACCGTCCGCGAAATGCAAAACAACACAAACGGTGTATTTGTAGATTATTTTTTTCTGTTCGTTCAGGCTATTTGGCGTTGGAGAGCCACAAAAAAAAACAACTCTCTTAAGATCCTAAGTTAATTAACTTATGCTTGTCGAATTACTGACCACTAGGAAATGTTTGTTGTAGATCATTCAAATGTCTCTTCCACTGGTATAGAGCAGGCAGCGCAGTGACACACACAGGGGGGATTCCATAGGAAGTGACGCCATGGATCACGAATGTACGCCGTGGACAGACAGTACACGTCCTACACAATCTATGAGATACCTTAAAGAATGTATGTTACATCATCTCGCTTGCTATCTTGCACTGCATGCATGGGTTCAATCACCCATGCACCATGGCCACCCCCTCTCTCTCTCTCTACAAATCATTCCATTGCTCTCTCTTACTAGTAGGGTGTGTGTGTGTGTGGGTGTGAGTGCATGTGCATGTTTGTGCTTTATTCTCCCAAAGGGGGATACAGAACTGGTCTCTGCTGCTGGCCTCCCTAGGCCTTCGAGAAAGCAAAGCAGCAACCGCAAAGCAGCAAAGCAGCAGGGAGAATCTGATTCCCCTCCCAGAGTAACATGCGCGTACCGATGCAATATATGTGAGATGGACCATGGTTCCATGGAATTCCCAGATCTTGCTTGCTTGGACCGTACCATTCCCATCTATACGAAGCACTGTGTACCACACCACTACCTAGTAGCTACCGTCTTCTCTCTCTACTACTACTACTACTAGTAGTCACTTGAAAAAACCGAACCGGCGAACCGACTTATTCTCGTAGAAGGGAACCGGAACATTCTTGGTCGGACCAGCGATTTTGTCACGAACCGGAAAAAACAATGAGATGTTGAGCCGTGAAGCAGCGGGTGGACCGGTTCGACCTCTGAACCGTGGGCTTGAATGGCTCGCTCACCGGTCCGGTTTTTCGCACGCACTATCCTACTACTATATATTTTGTTTATCTCTCCTCTCCTCTTTCATCGCATGGAAGTCATCTCTCTCTCTCTCTACATTCTATCGTACGTTTCTTTCACTTTTGGGCAGTACCAGTCTCGTTGCAGCAGCTTGTGCTTTTGGGGCGCACCGTTTGGGTCCATCGATACTATCCAAGCTACAAGAGCACTGTAGATTAACTATGCATCTCTGCCTTCTACCTTCTCTTTCTCAGAGGTCCCAAACTTCCATGTAACCGATAATCTCCATGCATGCATATAACTCTTCCAACCATATAGATGACCTTTACTATATACTAGCCATACCTACTTAACTTTGATGCATGCACACATGTATCTCTCGTGAAGAACTGACTCAATTAAACCTATATAGCACGAGAGTGAATTTTAAGAACATGGGTACTCATGTACCCGTTTATAGTTAACCTACCCCTAAATTATGTAGTTGTCTGATTCTACTATTTAGTCGGGAGGAGGGAGACTTTCCTTCGTACTATTTAGTCGAAACTTTTTATTTTTGTCTAAGCTACATAATTTAGATTCCTAGTAGTACTCTGAAATAATAGTATTAAGTATCCCATGGCACTTTGTATAGAAATCTAAAGTATTTGCCATGGGATACTTTTCTAAAGTACCCATGTCCATCCTAGCTAGTAATTCACATATAGCAAGGCATATACCAGAACTGATCGAGCCGGTTTATGAAGTATCCCATGGCACTAATAACCAAATCAAGATCGATATGTGTGTGTGAGAAGTCTATATATCTTGACGTTTCGTACGTTCTGTCACCACTGAAAAAGGGGGGGAAAGGTAAAGGGTAAAAACTAAAGAACCGACCTTGCTTTTGAACGGCCATCTTTGACTAGTCCCTTCGGCAGTCGTGATCAACATGGCAATGCTAACGCTAATTAACTGCATTTTGTGGACTAAATAGTAGAGAGATTAATATACACTATAGTTAAATCGATCCATCAATGGCATTGCATGTTAATTTAGAGCCACGCAGTCAATCGTGCATGCATAACCTATGTAAAATGAATGCCATCTTTAACCTATATGTATGTCTTACTTATGCATGTATGCCATCTTCGCTTTGATATTTTTTCTCTTTCTACTTACACATGTTCATTTCTAGCTCCTTTGATCAAGTGAGCGAACAATTAGTTGTTGCTAAAACAATTTAACTACTTGCACATGTTGCAAGAAAAATGCATGCATGGGAATCCCTCTATATATGAACTTAAGAAAGAAATGAAAACGTGTGTTCACAAATTTGTATCATACAATATATTGTATAGAACAACCCACATATATGAAACATTTAAGAACTACATATCGAAGAGAGAATTGATATATGACATGAGTTTTTAAATAACAGTGGTACAGTACACACATAAGTCCAACCGGAATGGGCAAAGAAACCTAAAATAAGAAGAAGTAGAAGAAACATAGCAAATGATCATGCTAGCTAAACTAGCTAATTAACACTAATACTTGTCCATGATCATTAAGCAAGCAGACAACACTATCCATATCCTCCATGATCTCCTCTAGTTCTTGCATGAAACACAATGCAAAACAAATGCAAGCATTTATATACTCCCTCCGTTTCAAAATATAAGATGTTTTAGGTTTGTGAAGAAGATGAATCTAAACTTGTTTTAGTATGTAGGTTCACTCAACTTTGGGATGAATCTACACACTAAAACATGTCTAGATTCATTTTCTTCACAAACCTAAAACATCTTATATTTTGAAACGGAGGGAGTATCTCACAACATCCTCCAAGCCCCCATGCATCTAATTGTAATCCGAGCTCGCATTTGGTTAGCTTAGCTCGTTAATTACAAGAGATGGTTACCTGTGGCAGTAGTATTGGAGTAGGCGCTTGTGTACCCAGTAGTAGTGAGATGATGATCGCCACCACCGTACATGCCGATGCCTCCTGATCTTGGGTAGCCTGCTTCCCTCTTCGCTGCCATCATTGCACGAAACTGATGATCTGCACGGTCGTCGTCTTCGCCGTTGCCATGGCCGCCGCTGTCTAGGCCTAGGTAGTGCAACATCCCCGGCATCGCCATTGCCGGCGCTGCAGCTGGTGCCATCGTGTGCTGCTGGTCGGCCATCGCGTGGAAGAACGGGAAGCCTTGCATCTGCTGCACTCTCCACTGCTCCAGCCCAGCCGCCGCGGCCGCGCCGCCTACAGGATAGAAGCCGGACGGTACGTCCATGGAGGCCGGCTTCCCCATCCCAGAGAAGGTGGAGCCGAGGCTCATGGCGTCGAAGTCGGCGAGGCGCAGTAGTGGCGGCAGCAGGCCGGAAAGGTTACCGCCGCCGCTGCTCAGCATGGCCGGGAGAGTGGGTGCCGGGGTTGCCGTGGCTGCGGGGGTGCAAGCGGACGACGTCGTGGTCGTCGAACCACCCGAAGCGGCGCCGCTAGCCGCCGGTGCCCCAGCCGCGGCGGCCTGTTTGGGCTTGGCGCGCTTGGCGTGGCGGCGGTACCCGCCGCCGACGGGGACGTTGCGGAGCGCGCCGCCGCGGGTCCAGTAGCGTCGGCAGGCGCGGCAGAAGTGGCGCGGCTGGGTGAGGGAGTAGTTGTTGAAGTAGCAGAACTTGGTGTTCCCGGAGTCGCAGCGCGGGCACTTGAGCCCCTGCTCCGGCAGCGGCACCCGAGCAAGCCGCGCGCGCTCCGACATGGACATGGGCTTCGCCGGCCCCATCGCCTGCCCACCGCCGCTTCCGCCGTCGCCGCCTTCGGAAAGGGTTCCCTGCTGCATGATTGACGGCTGGTGGAGCTCATGATTATTACAACTTCCGTCGCCGGCGCCGCCACCACCACCACCACAGCTGACCGCCGCGACCTGCTGCTGGTGGTGAGCGTGCTGCTGAAAATCCAGCTAGAGATCAGAAGAAAGAACCAGAATTTAGTCTAAACATTTGGCCAAGTATATACCAAGATAAGTAGCATTTGAATCAGAATATATATCGTGAGAACTGATATTATTCTCCACTTTGCATCAATTTTAATACTCCTAACAGATTTCTCTTCAACTTTGCGAAAAAGAGAGAGAGAGAGAGTGAACAAAATCTTGCGGAAAGAAAGGGGGAATGAAATTACCTGGTTATCATTCCAGCTTGAGGAATCCAGGAAGGAAGGAGGGAAGATCATGGTGGTTGGTGGGTGGTGATGTTATCTGGAGAAAGTGAGTCTTGTGCTAGCTAGGGTTTGGCAAGCTCTTGTCTTCTCCTTTCCCTTGTGCAGCTCTCTCTTGTTTGTGGCTTCCTTCCCCTGTGGCTAAAGGTTGTGCATGATAGAGGCTTGGAGGTAGCTAGTGGGGGATGAGAGGGCAAGGTAGCTAGCTAAGGCTCCTCCTCATGGTCCTCATGGGATTGGAAAAAAATTATATGGGAATCGCAGAGAAAGAGAAAGGGGAAAAGGAGAGCGAGAGATGGGAGAGTGAGACAGGATTAGTGAGAGTGTGAGGTGGGATGAGGGAGAAAAAGAAGGAAAAGTAGACATGTACCTTCTATGTGGCCCAAATTTTGTGATGCTGTCTCTGCTGTTGGGGAGGAGGAGGGACAACGTGCTGTTTCTTTGTGGTGACAATAGAAACCTCTCGTGGTATATTTGGGTTTGGGAAGAATTTGATCAGAACTTGATCTGATTTGGGTTTGCGAAGAATTTGATTAGAACTAACTTCAGAGTTTGAATGCCCTAGTGGTTGAATGGAAAGATGCACCGAAATTAAACTTGTGTGAATTATTTGTACTAGTGAGCTCTATATCCAATCCTAATTTCCAGCATTTCAGCTAGCAAGGTGACACATGCATTTGCTTTCGTAATTTCGATACACATTGCTATGGTATTTTGGATATTTGACATGGTCGGCATCATACAACTTTGATGAAACTAATATTTATAAAAGAGCTTGTAATTATCAACATCGCATTATGGAGACTAATCCATGAGTATAAAATCATATTATTTTTTATCAATATATATAGTTTTTATATTAACTGGCATGGTGCCCTCACAAATGTGAGCGCAACATATGAAAATTTTCAAGAAAATATAACTATAATTCCATAGATACGTATATCAGTTAGTATGAATACGTCTCTGGTTAAAGGGGTGGACTATTTTTATCCTGTTGTCTTAAAACCTCAGATGCAACTCTCAGCCACCCCATACCACGATACAATCCAAGAACCAGAAATATGTTTTCTCAATTGCAAGGAGTTCAAGAATTGGCGCCCATTGGTTAATGGATATCCGATTTGTATGAACATGCTCGGAATACTCCTTCCGTCCCCAAATATATTATGTATAAATTTTAGTCGAAGTAATTTTTTAAAGTTTTACTAAACATATGTGAAAATTTATCAAGATCTACAATATCAAACATGTATTATTAGAGTCACCATGAAATATATTTTCTTGATTTATTGCAAAGATTGATATGTTTATCTTTAGACATGGTCAAAGTATGCAAAGTTAAGAAATGAGCCGCCGCCCAAGTTAAAGTCCTTATGGACACAAATTTGGATTCTTAATATTTGAAAATCAAACTCGCTGTACGGGTTTCATCCCACCGCTTTCCTTTAACAAAGTCTTCAAATTTTGAATCTGACTAAAAATTATATGCAACATATTTTGGGAAAGAGGGGGTATCTTTGTCCTGATTTCACTCCACAAGCATCTAAAACGGGTCAATATTTAAGCCCACAAGCATATTTTGGGTGCTCCTTTCTTCATAATGATTGCCATTTTCGTTTCCTAGAGTATTTAGACTTGTCAAACTGGATTTAAAGGAACCAACACATCCTTTATCACTATTTACAAACTTTAAAGGCGAAGACGGTACTTATTTTTTTAATGCGGAGAAGAGAAATGCCTATGTTGGGATGAATGACCAGCTTCGTATATATATTGTTCGACTCTTGGTGAAAACATTTTATTTTAATAAATTGTAGCAAATAACCTATCATTTCTCTTCAACAAAAATCTAATAATAATAATAATAATAATAATAATATGTTTCTTACCAAAGAATCAGAAGCTATTATGTTTTGCCTTTAGAACCAAAATGCTTGGAAGCCTCGAATTCCTACACATAAACTAAGAATAATAATTGCTAGACTACTAGAATTTATATGGAACTATTGAGAGGCTAGGTCAAACAATTGGTATGAAGATGGAAGTAGTCAATTTTAATAATTATCTTAGATAAAGGGTGCAATATGTGCTTGTAGAATTGACCAAAAAATGTGTAGTCAATAGATAATTATGAAATTTGTGTTCACTAAAATAAATGAAAACAATAATGTAGATTAATTCATGGGCCCATGCTTGGCTACCCCTACAGGAAAACACTAATGTTAATTCTTCCACCAGAAATGGCTAGCGGCCCTTAGTGTGGCATCCCGCAAAACCACTACTAGAAAATCGCGTTGAATTTGTGCATGGCATCGTCATCATCATGCATTGTTTGCCAAAACTATTTCGCAAAAACCAGATTTGTTTTCCATACGCCCCCTCGTTATTCAAACGCCAAACCCCGGGGCTCCGGAGTATTTTATTTTGTTGCTATCGGTTTGCAAATGGTCCCATTAAATTAAATAAAAAGTTTAATTATTTTGTAGGGCAGAACGGGCCGTCCCGACCCGAACGACCGCCCCAGGATTTTAAATCGGTCCACCCTACACCTGCCCTCTAATCCTAAACCTACCAGATATTCTACCCCACCCCCTTGGCCACATCACTCCCACCTATCCCGTCGCGACGACAAGAACGGCATCGGCCCGGAAGATCCGATGCGCCCCGACACCGGACCAAGCCCTTCTTCCCGGAACGCAAGATCTGTCCCGCTACCGAGAACGAGAGAACGATCCCGGAATCTGAGAACGATCCCGCCGAGCCCGAACCGTCAAACCCCGAGACCGACCCCGATCCCGAACCCCGGATCCCCAAGACCGTCGCGACCCCTCAATGTGTGAACCCCTTCCCGACACCATATTTTATAATAACATAATAACCTTGTCGCATATTAAATTGTCATTCACCTCGCATGCATATCTGTGGTTTGGGGGCCTTAGGCCGATTCACCTAATAATTAAATATGGGGCCATATGCGGGCAAATCTGGTCTCATATCGGCCTCATTTAAACATGTGTAGCGAACCGGTTCCATCTGTTGCAATGCTAAATAACATTTAATTGCGGGGAATCTAAATAACTTGAACCATATATTAATTGTCGGGACCCGGTTCCGCTTAATCTTGACCTGATTGCATCGCACCTTTGTCATGCCATCCATCATGCATGCATCATGCCGATCTTCTGCTGTTGTATTAAATATTGCATCCGGTGTTTCTTCTAGCGTTTGGTTCTTCGCGGATAAGGCCGTTGAGTTGATGTGAGCTTCGTCCGATCTTCGGTTTAACCTTCGGCAATGTTTTCAAAGCAGCATCTCCCTTTCTACCTATCTTACTTTTATAGTATTTACTTCCTCCTGTTGATCTTTGCTATCTGTGTTGCGATGCTCTAGATTTCGCACCGTGATATCCCTTGCTATATATAGCCTTGGACACATCCTATTACCTGTTGCTTGGTAGATAGTTGGACCCGCGTGTCGTAGTCGCTTGCTCCAGTGTTTTGTGTGACGTCAAGTACCACCCTTGTTGGAGAATTGCCGCATGTTGACGTTGGAGATGATCATGGTTTACTTATTGTTCACTTTAATTTCTGTTTAACAACTAAAATTGAATTAAGCAGAGGCATCGGTGGGTGATAGGTAAGATTTGGTTTCCGACCGCCCACTTGTGTCCCGTAGGACCCGAGTTCTTGACACCTGTTCCGAGATCGAGCGTGCTAACCACAGGTGGGGAGATATGGGCCCCCCATTGATAATTACCTGATTTCAAAGTATTGCACTGGGGGCCACAACTAGTTTGAGGTTTTATTTACTATCCTGTACTTATGCCATGCTACTGCTTTATTTACGATTGTGTGAGGAGCACGCTGTACTGTTTAGGAAGCGGAGTGTTTACGCGGTATCGGCAGTCCCGCTTGGGGCATACTGTCGCATAGCCATTGGCGCAACCCTAAGTCCGTCTCGAGACCGCCGACTTTGTTGCGGTGTACTTAGTGGGTGGCCCCCGGGCTTGCTTTTGTCCGGAACGCCGTGACTTAGGCCCCGCCGACATACCGATGGGTGTATGTTAACCGATCCGCAAAAGGGTCAAGTGCTGTGGATACTTTGGTGCACCGCAGGTTAAATCTTTCGAGAAGCCGTGTCCGCGGTTATGGACGACTTGGAGCATGTTCCGATCATAGACAACTATAACTAAAGTTTATCGTTATAAATTTGACTTATAATGACTAGTAATCAGCTTCACTATAATGGAATGGCTAATTAATACTGCCCACAATTGCTTGTTTGGTTGTCGCTTGCGACAATTGTATCTGACTAGTAAGTGATGCCACTATAACGGAATGATTAACTAAAAGTGCCCACTGCTTACTTTATCAGGACGATTATCTAAACCTGACTAGTAATTGCTGCAACGATAACTGAATAAAACTGCCAACCGTGCGTTCCTCGGTTGACTTCCTCGTTTGGTCTCGAGGGGAAACGCCAGATGGGTTTGTTTGGTGATAGCTTCGTGTTGGATCCGGATAGGTCATTCTCACCTCCTCCGATAACCGCCATTGTATCGAGTCTCTATAGGTTGTTTAGTGCATTGCTGCCACGCCGCCGCCCACCATACCTATGTAGGCGAGGACCGCCGAATTCTAGCCTCGCTGTAATCGCCTCAAGATCGACGCTCCTTCTTTGTTTTCGCTTTGCCCTTTGTCGGCACCCTTTTGTTAAGCAGGTTTGGAGATCGACGCCGTTAGCAGGGTTACCCTTCCGGCTTGGCCTGGTCAGGGTTATGGACACCATTGGTTATTCTTCAGGGCTCTTAGCCCCATTTGCTTCTTGTCCGTAGTCGGACGCCCCATCGCTTTCAAGGTGATTTGGATCTTTGTACCGTATATCTGTATTCTTGACTCTGTGAGTCGCTGTTGTATATATATCTCTGCTCAGGGTCCCATCGAGGACTGTTGTAATGTTATTACTTTGTTTTTCCACCCGCACGAAAGTGCTGGTGGCACCTTCAATCGCTTTCTATGGGTTTCGCGAATTTTGCTAAACTTGCATAGGGTCGATTCTCGAGGGTGTTACAGTGGTATCGAGCCCAAATAGCGATACCCCACAAGTCCAGCCTGTAGGATAACCTAGCTAACGGCCGAAGTAGAGTGTCAAAACTATTTTGCAAAATCGGTTGGATAGCTCTGAATAGGTCTGATTTTACTCCTTACCCTTTGCTATTCCTCTCTTACCTCTACGTGTTTTGAATCCGCTCTCTTCTCTTTCTTCGAGTCCAGGAATTCTCGTGGTTGGGTTTTCGTCGTACCTTTAGGGTTTCGCTTCCTCCTTTGGTAACGGTGTTCTACCATCCGGTGTTCAAGCTGCCAGATGAATCCGTCTACGGTGTTACCATCCTGTATTCCTTGTTTGTTCCTTCCGGAGTTTTCCGACGCGACGACATCATCTACGCCAGATCCGATGCAGAGTCTGCATCACTCCTTTGTTTCCGAACCTCGCTTGTCGAGATCTTCAGTCTGAATTCGAGGGTTGGTTGCATAATCTATCTGTTCGTGTACAGGGTAATGTTTTGAGTGCGGGATGGAGTCGCGACCATACCACTACTCTTATCATTCGCTTATGTACATTGAATGGTGGGTCGATGCAATTCTACCCCTTCCATGAAAGTTAGAGGTGGCCTTACCTTTAACTTCGTCCGTTGTTATCCGGAGTGCTCTCTTGACGAACAGGGACAACGACCCCTTGTTAGTGGTGTCGTGAGGATCTACACGAAGCGAGAAGACGCAGATCGCCGACCTTCCTTCCGGTACCATGAGGCGGATCTCGAGGGCGAGATCCATTGTTAGTGGTGTCGAATTGTGGCATCCCGCAAAACCACTACTAGAAAATCGCGTTGAATTTGTGCATGGCATCGTCATCATCATGCATTGTTTGCCAAAACTATTTCGCAAAAACCAGATTTGTTTTCCATACGCCCCCTCGTTATTCAAACGCCAAACCCCGGGGCTCCGGAGTATTTTATTTTGTTGCTATCGGTTTGCAAATGGTCCCATTAAATTAAATAAAAAGTTTAATTATTTTTGTAGGCGAACGAGCGGCCGTCCGACCCGAACGACCGCCCCAGGATTTTAAATCGGTCCACCCTACACCTGCCCTCTAATCCTAAACCTACCAGATATTCTACCCCACCCCCTTGGCCACATCACGCCCACCTATCCCGTCGCGACGACAAGACCGGCATCGGCCCGGAAGATCCGATGCGCCCGACACCGACCAAGCCCTTCTTCCTAACGCAAGATCTGTCCCGCCATAGAACGAGAGAACGATCCCGGAATCTGAGAACGATCCCGCCGAGCCCGAACCGTCAAACCCCGAGACCGACCCCGATCCCGAACCCCGGATCCCCAAGACCGTCGCGACCCCTCAATGTGTGAACCCCTTCCCGACACCATATTTTATAATAACATAATAACCTTGTCGCATATTAAATTGTCATTCACCTCGCATGCATATCTGTGGTTTGGGGGCCTTAGGCCGATTCACCTAATAATTAAATATGGGGCCATATGCGGGCAAATCTGGTCTCATATCGGCCTCATTTAAACATGTGTAGCGAACCGGTTCCATCTGTTGCAATGCTAAATAACATTTAATTGCGGGGAATCTAAATAACTTGAACCATATATTAATTGTCGGGACCCGGTTCCGCTTAATCTTGACCTGATTGCATCGCACCTTTGTCATGCCATCCATCATGCATGCATCATGCCGATCTTCTGCTGTTGTATTAAATATTGCATCCGGTGTTTCTTCTAGCGTTTGGTTCTTCGCGGATAAGGCCGTTGAGTTGATGTGAGCTTCGTCCCGATCTTCGGTTTAACCTTCGGCAATGTTTTCAGGCGAGCATCTCCCCCTTTCTACCTATCTTACTTTTATAGTATTTACTTCCCTCCTGTTGATCTTTGCTATCTGTGTTGCGATGCTCTAGATTTCGCACCCGTGATATCCCTTGCAGCTATATATAGCCTTGGACACATCCTATTACCTGTTGCTTGGTAGATAGTTGGACCCGCGTGTCGTAGTCGCTTGCTCCAGTGTTTTGTGTGACGTCAAGTACCACCCTTGTTGGAGAATTGCCGCATGTTGACGTTGGAGATGATCATGGTTTACTTATTGTTCACTTTAATTTCTGTTTAACAACTAAAATTGAATTAAGCAGAGGCATCGGTGGGTGATAGGTAAGATTTGGTTTCGATCGCCCACTTGTGTCCCTGGGACCCGAGTTCTTGACACTGCTCCGAGATCGAGCGCTAACCACAGGTGGAGATATGGGCCCCCATTGATAATTACCTGATTTCAAAGTATTGCAATCGGGGCCACAACTAGTTTGAGGTTTTATTTACTATCCTGTACTTATGCCATGCTCGCTTTATTTTACGTGTGAGGAGCACGCTGTACTGCTTAGGAAGCGGAGTGTTTACGCTGTATCGGCCCCGCTTGGGGCATACCGTCACATAGCCATTGGCGCAACCCTAAGTCCGTCTCGAGACCGGCCGACTTCGCTATGGGTGTACTTAGTGGGTGGCCCCCTGCTTGCTTTGGGTCCGGGAACGTCGTGACTTAGGCCGCCGACATACCGATGGGTGTATGTTAACCGATCCGCAAAAGGGTCAAGTGCTGTGGATACTTTGGTGCACCGCAGGTTAAATCTTTCGAGAAGCCGTGTCCGCGTTATGGACGACTTGGAGCACGTTGTCCGATCATAGACAACTATAACTAAAGTTTATCGTTATAAATTTGACTTATAATGACTAGTAATCAGCTTCACTATAATGGAATGGCTAATTAATACTGCCCACAATTGCTTGTTTGGTTGTCGCTTGCGACAATTGTATCTGACTAGTAATTATTGCAACTACAACGGCATGGCTAAGTAACAGTACCAACAACTGCTGGGTTTTGGATTCATCTCATGCAAAAATGTATCTGACTAGTAAGTGATGCCACTATAACGGAATGATTAACTAAAAGTGCCCACTGCTTACTTTATCAGGACGATTATCTAAACCTGACTAGTAATTGCTGCAACGATAACTGAATAAGTAAAACTGCCAACTGTGTGCGTTCCTCGGTTGACTTCCTCGTTTGGTCTCGAGGGGGAAACGCCAGGATGGGTTTGTTTGGTGATAGCTTCAGGTTGGATCCGGATAGGTCATTCTCACCCTCCTCTGATAACCGCCAGTTGTATCGAGTCTCTATAGGTTGTTTAGTGCATTGCTGCCGCTGCCGCTTCAGTCCACCATACCTATGTAGGCGAGGACCGCCGAATTCTAGCCTCGCTGCATCGCCTCAAGATCGACGCTCCTTCTTTGTTTTACTTTGCTGCCTTTGTCGGCACCCTTTTGTTAAGCAGGTTTGGAGATCGACGTTAGCGGGGTTACCCTTCCGCTTGGCTCGGGCAGGTTATGGACGCCATTGGTTATTCTTCAGGGCTCTTAGCCCCATTTGCTTCTTGTCCGTAGTCGGACGCCCCATCGTTTTCAAGGTGATTTGGATCTTTGTACCGTATATTTGTATTCTTGACTCTTTGAGTCACTGTTGTATATATATCTGTTCTGTGGGTCCCATCGAGGACTGTTTTGTAATGTTATTACTTTGTTTTTCCACCCGCACGAAAGTGCCTGGTGGGCACCTTCGAATCGTTTCTATGCGGGTTTCGCGAATTTTGCTAAACTTGCATAGGGTCGATTCTGAGGGTGTTACACTTAGAAGATCATATTTCTTTACACAATGAAGATTAGAAATGTGAATTTTGTGATGACAATGTGAGGAAGAGAACTATGATAGGACATGTTGTCTTTGTTTTTAACCTTACAATGAACCGGTGAATGTATTCTAGGTAGATGTGAAGAATCATATAAGTCTTCAGTTTTTTAATGATGGGGATCTATTATATTGGCTATGATAAAAAAATGGTATGTGCAAGGTTAACTAACAAATAATGTAAGGTAGAAGAGATGTAATCACTGGAAGACTGATTGCTTTTTTTAGGTAGGTTCATCTTTTGGAAATATATGAGACAAAATAGAAGATGAGCGGTACAACTGGGTAGAACAATGGTACATATAACCAATTGTGGATTTAATGCATATGCCCTAACTTATGCTCTCGAGATGCATGGAGATTCAAAGGGATATTACCATTGTTAAGCCTGGTGCTACCGAGAATAACCACTGTTATCCAGAAGATTTATGGAACCTTATCCTTGAAGGATTCCCTAAGAACATGTCTCTTCTGTCACTGTGCTCTGATTAAAGCACCAGGTGACATTGGGTTAACACGTCAATGCCCATAGTTTATGGAGTTGGGCTTGAGGTAGAACGGGGGCTGAAGACTTTGTCGACTAACACACAAAAAAATCGGGGACACGAGGTTTACCCAGGTTCAGGCCATCGGAGGAAAAACCCTAATCCTGCTTGCCTGTTCTTGATTGATAAAGGAACCGAAGATATACAATGGTGCCTTGATGGCGATGGTGCGCATATGTAATCTGGAGATGTATGTGCTAGGGTTTGTGATGCCCTTCTCACTGCTCCCTCCTAGCCTTTATATGGGGAGGCCAGGTCTCATGACGCAGCCGAGTCGGTTACAGATTAGGTTTTGCTTTTTAAACTTTCTATCCAAAGCTTGTCGTATCCTCTAAAGAGTCGTGTCCTCTGTGGGCCTAGGCCATCCAAATCTTCATGAGCTTCGCCTCCAGATATGGATCATCGCGTGGGCCTCCGCTAGGCCTAGACAGATAGACCAATCATAGGCACCCGTAGGGTATAAACATGTCACAAGTAATATTAACATTTTAAGGATTGTAGCATGACAATTGTTAGTGTGAACGTGCAACCATTGGTGGAATCGTATGTGTAAAAGGATAGTTTTTGGCTTTGCATGTATAAGGATCCGACCCTTGAAGGATAGTGTTGACGACTTTGTGGAAATATTTCTAGATCTAATTTTTGTTACAAGATTCCCCTCTCTCATTTCTTGATAAATCTTTCATGGGAAAATAGTTGATCTTAGCTGGCCATGAAGCAAGAGCATGTTCTAATCTTAAAAATCTTCACTTGTTAATCTTGAAAAGTTCGCATCTCCTCGCCGGCTAGGCGTCACTTAGAGCATGTGTTTGCGATTCTCCTCAAGAAGTTTGTACATGTGTAGAGGCCGCTTCAAGATCTACCTCGAGTGACTGAGCTAGTTCCAATAAACTTGATCTCAAGGAGAAGAAAGCCAAGTCGGGGTGACTAACCTCTCAAAACAAATATGCAGGACTAGTGCAAACAACTTGAACTACGAGATTTGATCATGTCTCTTCGTGCCTCTAGTACATACTTGTTTGATTTCCTAAAGTTTATTTTTGGATCCGAGAGTTATCTGAATGATGCTTCACTTCTCACTTATGGTGCATCAACAATTTTCATGTTTCATATAGTTTCTTCTCATATTTGAAGTAATTTGCATACTCTCCTATTCATTCCCTCAAGTCAATAAACATCGATCTATCAAAGAGAATGATATATTTCAATGAAATATACACGTGAATGTAATTTTTTTTGCAGATTTAACTATAGAACTTTAGTTCATTCCGTTGTTCTAGTGAACAATAGTAGGTAAATCTATAAAAGAAAGGTACCTCTTAAAGTTAGAATCTTTATGTGGTATTTTCGTAGAGGTTTCTTCTAACTAAGGATAACCTTTCAAAACACAACTAGCCCGCGAGCATGAAATGTTGTGTTTTTTTACCACGATGAGACAATCAAACATATTTTCATCAAGTGCAATTTTTCCCATGCTATAAAGTCAGTTATTTGCATGGTTTCGAACTTGTATCTGTCTCGTAGTGTTGAAAATATTTTTGGCACTAGGTGATACGGAACTGATCGCGAGTTTAGAAATCCTCATTCGGGTGGCAGTGTTAGCTCTGATTTCATGGTCATGGCTCTGTTCAAATGAATCTCATGAAGTTGTACAGGATCAACTGCAGCCAACATGTGCATGCAGGAACAAAACTGCAGTGGCGGTTGAAGCTGGGCTAACTAGGGATGCAGACATTTTGGCGACAGTTCTGCGTGGGCATACAAGCCATTTTCCTAGGCTTGGGCTTTTTTGCTGTAGCTGTCTAGCTCCACTGTTCATGACAATTGACAAACAATGAATTGTCCGGCTTTTGACAATTTTATTGTCCTCTCCTCCTCCCCCTTTCCCTTGGTGTTATAAACAAGTAGGAGAGCACAATCATAACCACTGCTGCATTTACCTGGAACTCTTCAATCCATCATGAATCTTTTATTTTGTCCCCTTGACAAAGCAAGTACATATTTGTAAGAAACTTTTATTTTGTGTTACAGTGTGCTCTAACCAAATAACTGTGTTTTACTCACACGTGTGATGTGATGGGTGCATCTTCGAGAGAGAGTAGAATTTTTATATGATTTGGAGTGGTACATACCCATCACTTAGCACTAATCATGGACCCCATTTTTCACACCACCACTAGCTAGCGTCTGCTCTTCAGCTCAGCGTATATGTGAGGATGCTGAAAATATGTATGCACCGGAGGGGGTGTTTTGGCTCGCAGCTGCTTATGAACCTATTATAAAAAAAATACATAAAAATAAAATTTTAATGTCAACAAACTTCTGAAAACATAATTTCACATGTATATCCAGACATTCTATTTTCGCACACAAGTTCTCACGAAAAAGAACATTTTATTTGGCTTGTGTAAAAAAACAAAAAGTTGTCCATGAATAGCTAGGTTAGCATTAAATTTGTCTTTATACACGGGACACAAAAAACTTCCTTTTTCCAAAAACTTGTGCACGAACCAAGAATGTTGAGACGTACATACGGATATTTCTTTCTGAATTTTTAATAACATTCTGAAATGTTTTTCAGACAATAGGTTTATATGACCCGTGAGCCGAATTGGATTTTCGATATGCACCTATATATATCTGGCGTTGGCCACCAAAAGAAATATGTAAACCTGGGGTGACTCCGGCCGTGCTCCGTGCTGTGCTGGAAATATTAGTGAAGACATGCATAGACATGATTGCTTGAAAAGTAAATAAAGGCGACGGGAGGGAGCGAATGGTGAGTTTGGAGCAGCCGTCGTGGTCGTCAGATTTATGCATGTGTGTATCACTGTTTCGGATGGATCTGTCATTTGTCCTGTAGCCAACGACCATCCTACCTAGCTTCCATGCTAAGCTTACTTTAATTTTTTTTGTGCCAGTTGCTTCAGCAACAAAAAATTTTGGTCATCTTAATGGAAGTCCTTACAAGTACACTTTGGGAGGACCGGTGCTTGCTTGTATAAAAATCACAAGTTAGCAAGAATAAAAAAGAGAACATTCGACCGACTATCTGATGATCCAATGTATATGCAGTTTCTCCTCAGCCACTAGCTTTTTCTCTCATTCTTTTAACATATGGGAAAGATATTTTAATTTTGTGAAAAGATCCAGGTCTAGTATAGAGGTTCAAAAGAAGTACTCCCTCCATCTCAAAATAGATGTCGCGGGTTTGTCATAATTTGAATGAATCTATATTCTAAATAGTGCAAGATTCATTTAAATTTTGATAAATCTACGACATCTATTTTGGGATGGAGAAAGTACAAAACACCTCAAACACAGTAGAAATTACATTGAGATTTTTGGACAACCTAACGATCACTACTGCTGCCAGAGTGAGCCGTCGACGTGCCGTTGGAGCTGGCCTGGCGTTGTTGACGAAAGTTGGAAAGCCTTCGTGCAAGTTCCCCCAAGGACCAGCGACCTAGATCCGAGGTTGTTGTTAGTGAACTTTTGAATTGATCTGAATCTTCTAACCTAACCTGTAACACACATAGACTTAAGATCCACCGCTCTATGAGAGAAGGGACCAGACGATTCCCTGCCCTCCTCAACGCCACCTACAAGATGGCCGTTGACGAGGTGGATGAGGAGGTGGTATACCTCATTCCTTCCATGTACAATGCCACCATAGCCACGATAGACATTGCTATCGGTTGACCAAACTCTACTTTTTAGGGACCTTACTACAACGTCGAGAGAAGATCCGAAATCCCCACTCCCTCACGCTAGTGGAGCGGTAGATAGAGGATGCATGGACCCGTCGATTCCTAGACGAAGAAGCCAGAGACAGGGAAAATGGTGGCGATGGCTAGGATGGAACCCTAGATCATCGCCGTCTTTTCACGCGAGAGGAAAACATTTCGTCCATCTGGAAAAGACATTGGCGCCATGGAAACCGCAGAAAATAGAAAAATACAAGCAACACTAGCCATAAGATAAAAGTAGACAAAAAATGAAAATAAAATAGACCAAAGCTGGTGGAGCAACCGGACTATGAGAATGTATCGCAATGCCGAACCCATCTCTAATTAAGTATGAAACCAATTGCAGAGAAAACACATGAAAACGTATTTACTCGGTTCATATATATACACGTAAACTTTATGTAGTGCAAATCCAAATGAACACACAATTGAGATATCCACGTGAATAAGTCTATTGGCCAATAGCATCACGGCCCAAGGTTTTGCTTTCTATCTAGTTCATTAAGGGTTTTACTTATTTATTTATTCAGGAGATGTTCATTTGGAAGGTATACCTATATGGAACCTTCAACTATACTACGTATATGCTTTTGATTATAGACCTCCTGTAGATCTGCCAGGGACATACTCGGTCGTGACCAGACTGATAACAACGAGGTACGGTGGATAGACAAATTAATTAGACCGAGTGCCACTCTAGTACGTGAGCTACAGCAGTGATCTGTGGTTTTCACGTAACCAATAGTGTGTACGTGCTTAACCATAGAGTAGACATATCAACTGTTTCAGGAGAAACTTCATGAAGTATATGGTCAAAAAATAAAATAATATGCATGCCTTGAAAGAAAAAAGAAAAAAATATTACATGCTCTGTGATTCATAGTGTATTCTTTTTTTTCACGAGTACGCCAACAGCGTACCATAATTTTAGAAGGCAGAATTTTAAGTAAAAAAGCTACCGCTCGCTGCAAGCAACGGGCATAACACAACACCACTCCACACCGGCATTGCCCGAAGACAGCCACCACAGACAACACAACAACAACATGAACATGCTCGTCCAAAGCTAAGCTACAGAGCCGCATCTCGACCGACTCCAGATACCTCTGAAGATCAACTCCAAAAAGGACTCTCCTCATCAACACACCAACTAAAGGAGATAGTTGGCGGAACTTGATCGGTCCCAAGAAATTCGTCGTCTTGGACATGATGGCAATGGCGTGCATAGCGCCCCTAAGATCATCCTTGGACAACAACGAGCGCTGGAGGAGTGCAACCTAGAGCCTCCAACCCATGTCTCCAAACACGATGCTCCCAAAGAGTGACGACGTCGAGGACAACGCCATCGCGCCGATCCCACTCCAGACCTAGGCTTTCGCCCGGAGACATCTACTATGCCGGAGCTAGAGCGAGGGTTGCATCGACTCACCTCGGCAACGCCTCCAAGGAGGGGAACGACACCCACATGCGCCATCGTCGCCGGCACCGAAAAGCCGGGCAAGACTTTCATCCGTAGCCACACACCACCCTCCCTCCCTACCGGACAAGGGCAACTGTCCAGGTTGTTCATACCACCGCCATCGCAACACTTCATCAATGTCGCTGAATTGTCGTGGAACTCCAGATACACGCACGGGCGAGATCACTCATACTTCCCGCAAGCCCCTCCCTTCTTCCACCTCCTGCACGAACGAGAGCTCGCTGCACCAAAGCACGGCTATCACCTCCTGACAGCAGTGCAGCATCCGCATCCCCCAGATCTGGCCCGCGCCGCCAGCAGCCGTCACACCCAGCACTATCTCCTCCACAGCCTCTGCTACCTCCAGGAACCCAGCGCCAGGGTAACTGCTGCAGCGCCACCGTCCTCGCCTCCATGGCTCAGGAAGGCCCATGCCGCCACACAGAACCCGCGCCGCCACTCGCGGCGCGGCCTCCGTTCCTGGCTCAAACTCTGGCCTCCCCGCCAGAACTCCCGGCCAGCTCCTCCAGCCCGCCTCACCGCACGCCTCCGCTCCACTCCCGACCAGCTCCTCACCCCGTGAGGCAGGCCCGACGGGACTCATTGTGTCGTGCCTGCCGCCTTCGGTGGCCAGGCGCCGCCGCCAGAGAAGAGGGCTGGGACGGGGCCTGCTTGATCTAGGGTTTGGCCCTCCGGGGTCGCTCGCACGCGCGACCCTGGAGGGGGACGAGTGTTTCTTCTCGATTCATAGTATATTCAGTCTGAGGATTTTTGCTAGTAAATTTTTTTTTGGCCATCAATACTAAAAAATAGTAATGTGTATAATATTAAAATGATATTGTTAGATATTTAATGATATATTCCACAGTATATAAAAAATCTTTAAACAACATATCTTCAAATAAATAATGTTCCAAATGTTACTTTCATGACCATGCAATTGTTACTTATATTGTGAATCTAATGGAATGTTGACGAAATGTTATGTAAAAAAGAGAATTTATAAACACGAATAAATTTGGATAGCAGCCTTTTTGTTTACCACTACCTGTGCCTCATTTTACAGTAAACCACGTGCTCATTTGTAAAGAGACACAACACATACACACATAGGCCTTTTTTAGGTTATAAAGCTCAAATAGGCCCGGCCAAACCATTACAGTATTAAGTAATCATGTGTGGGCCCATTCATCGCCTGGCTAGGCTTCGGCACACGGGAGTACATGCTGTGTACCTGACCGAGCTTGTCCCACCATTGACGCCACCTCTGCTGGCTGTCGCTAGTCAGTCATCGCCGCGGCAACTTTTCATCTTGCTTAAGGATGCATATATACTGAAAAATTAATGAAGCTATGTGAGAAACAATATTTTGCAGATGCACCAGGCTAAAAAACAGACAATTAAAATGTGCAAATTTTGTGGGGAAAAAACATACATGTACTGATGTACATATCCATGTTTTATGTGCATGTATACATTTTTGTGAAGGACATTTCATGCCTTCCGGAGTAAAATTTTGGTTCAAAAATTGCTCTATACAAGATATATTTTACTAGTAATTTTAAGAACATCATACATGCATTTCTCCGTGAAACTTTTCAGCCATGTCAAACACAGTACGTTGTAAAAAGAATCCAAATTCATTTTAAAGATTTTTACTCAATTCATTGTCCACACCGGGTTCAAATGCACCCACTTGCCAAAACACCGCCCTTTGTAAGAAATGCCTTTTTACCACGTACCCCGTATCCACCGTCCACTTTGATGGTGACCCGTGCGCTTACCTAGCGCTCTTATTTTAGTGGTAAACAATATAGCATTAAAATACAGTATTAAAGAAGAACATGAATGGTCCTAAATAAACAAGAAACCTGGCAAAAAAAATTATATAACACCCAAAAACCCGATGAATTTTAAACAAGGAACAAATCTCTAGGTCAACGGTGGATCCATGTAAGTTATGTAGCATGTGCGGTAGATAAACCAGTCTTGAAGCCTTGAAGGTATGTGGGCAATGATGCATTTTTCCTTTTCTTGGTCTTGCAACCCACAGAAACTTGACCTAAGAAACTTTTCCGTTAGCGGTCTTGTAACCTTAGAGAAGTTCTTTATAAACCTTCTATAAATTCTATGGCGTAAGCAACCTTGAGAGCATGATCAACCTGTTAAAATAAAAGTCTTAAGAAACATGGACTTTCATCCAACCGGCGCAATCCCGTAATGACGCAATTCCATGGTTAGTCGTACAGAACACTCTCCCTCGCGCCTAGACTCAAGAGGCTCGAGATGCGACTACCACGTGCGGAAATGTCACGGCGGCTGCCATCTATTATTTCAAGCCTAGGGTTACAAAGTCTAACCTCTAGACTTCCAGCTGCAAGGACAAATGGCACGTTCTAAGCACGGATTAGACAGTCGATGGCACAGTTTTGTCAGGTTGCTGTCTGGTGGCTGGTCACCTGTCGAACACTGCAGAGTGGACGAACCATACATCATCAATCAGTCAGTAGCTTGTACAGCCAAATTTGAACGTTCAGCACACCTTACCAGACATGCAAATAATAAGCCATGAACAGCAACTGGCATCGATCTCATTCAGATACTGTGCCTGGTTGCCCTACAAACAGAGATGGTACAACAACAACTTAAGCCTCGAGAGCCTACATCGTCAATCAGTAACTTGCACTGTTAAATCTGTACACTCAAAACAGAAACCACACAGGCATTCGGATTAACACATCAACAACAGCAAATGACTTCTCATTCAAATACTGTGCTTGGTACCTTAAAAAGAAAGATGGCAATGTACATAAGAAGAAAGATGGTAATGTACATAAGAAGATGGCAATAGTTTCTGTTCTAGCAACAAGGCAAGTGCTCAGCCTAGAGGACATTTGATTTCAATCATGTGGCAGGGCTGAGAAGCAATCCCAAACCAACCGACAATGTGGAAATACATCGATATCAGAGCGGCGATAGCAAGGGATGATAGCAACTGAAACAAACAAGCCGGAGCAAAATCCATGGGCCGTACCAACCATGTACAGCAGAGTGACATAACCCAGACCAGCAGAAAAACAGGATAATATTCATGAAGAAAATTTTAGGAATGAGCAAAGTACTGCTGTCTGTTATACCCGGCTAAACGGCCATCAACTCTGATGGACTACATACAAGAGATAAGCTACTAGTCTTAATGAAAATTTCCCTTCGGAACTCAAACAAACTCAGGACGATGACGGTGGAGGTGGTGGCGATGCTGATGATTTTGTTGGGTCATCACCTTGCTGACCTTTTCCAGCGGTCTTCTCGTCCAAGACATCCTTCAGCCCTTCCTGGTAGGTCTCCACATAGTTCTTCACCGCGCTCGTGTAGGTCGAGGCACGGGTCATGTATATGCGCTTCAGCGCGGGCTTCAGCGTCTCGGCCCCGCCCCTCGCCGCCATCGCGAGATCCTCAAGCACGCTAGGCTCACCTGTACTTTTCCCCTCTTTGGCGCTGCTGGGTTCAGATTCCTCTTTGGCCTTCTTGTAGTCGTTTGGCCTGAGCTCAGGACCGATGTCCCTGACCCAGGATGCCCCGTAGAGCCTGCTTGCCTCCTTGAGGATACACCATTTCTCTTTCAGTGTGAGCTTAGGACGCCGTATGGTGCCTGGAGGGTCTGGCAGAGAAGACGGGAAGGCGATCTCTCTAAGATCATACCTCACATAATCGTACAACTTCCTGCAAACCACTCTGATCTTCATCCTGGTTGCTTCTACAAAGAAGCCTTTTGACGAGGATTAATCTGCGCAATGGTAAGAATATAAATCTTGTCAAGATCTGCATATCTGCTGTCACATTCCTAACACAACACTTCTTAAAAACAAAGAGTAAAATGCATCAGAAATCATAAAACTTGTATCAGTTTG
This sequence comes from Avena longiglumis, assembly GCA_030063025.1. Lineage (NCBI taxonomy): Eukaryota > Viridiplantae > Streptophyta > Magnoliopsida > Poales > Poaceae > Avena > Avena longiglumis. The sequence goes on from CP125974.1 coordinate 84,517,065, forward strand.
GTCATTGTATTCCGGAAGTTAAATTTACGGTCATCGAAGAAGCGTTGCCTGCGCACATACACCACAACTCCCGTTCTCCATCTGGTGCAGCCACACTAGTGGCTCTCAGGTACAGCGCTGGCGTGGAGGACGCATTCGGGTATGCGTGTCGCCGACCAAGAACGGGAGCAGCACACAGAGCGCGTGCGTTGCTGGCATCGGCACCTGGATTGTCCAGAAGACCGAGAACATCTATGGAAGAGTACCGCCTGTACCCAGCGGCGTTCGCCACATCATTACCTCCACCCGGATCTTGTGTCACGCTATTGACAGACCTCCCCTCCTGGGACGCACCCGCGCCCCATAAAGCTGCCATGCTCGCCATGGCATTGCCAGCACACATCCGCGGCACAGCTAGCAGCCCAGGCAGGTGTGCACGTGCAGGCAAGCTAAAGGCGCCGGGTTGCATGCGAGCTGCTGAGCTGATGCGAAGCAGCAGGCACAAGCTTAGCTATGTGTGCCCATGAATCGTGCCCGCGTGCTGCTATTGCTGGCTTGTGTGCGCTGCTCTGCTAGCCAGCAGATCGAGGTGTGCACAGCAGTAATGTGAATACGACGGGCTCCTTGGTCACGACGCCCACCACGCTGCAGCTGGCTCCGACCACTGTGAAGAACACCTGCATTAGGATCAGTGCCATGGTCTGCACACAGCAAGCACGACCACCCCAAGCTGTCTGCCACTGGCGCACACCTCGACGACGGCACTCCTACCCTCCCTAAGGCTCCACATCCTCCTCGACGACTGCCACCAGGAGCTCACCATGGTGTACAACATTCTCAAGCAGGCGCACGCTCAGCCTGAACCAGCTCGACGACCAGGGTCTCTAGCCACATGGCAGCCTGGCACCTAAGGCCCAGCCTTCTTCACTGACTGCAACACCACCAGGGCCGCTGAGGTTGAGAACCACATGGGTGTGGAGGGCTCGTGCCCAAGGAGACCAAGCTGGCCGTGCAGCTCCCCATTAATGCTGGCAAGATACCACCTCCCCCACCGCTGTTCAGTGGCCCGCTGTTGGACAAGACACTGCCACCACCCCGACGACTCTGGCTTGCTGCAAACCGACGTGCGCACCATGGTGTGGGCGCAGCCTGATGCCGAGCTCCGCCTGCTAGCCTGTGTGCACGTGCCCATGCCGCCATGGCATCCTTCGTGCTGGCCACCAGCTCCACGGGCACAGGGATTCCACCGAGGCCTATCATGGCGTGGAACACGACGGCAAGGACCGAGTGCGCCAGGAAGGGTTGATTTCAGAAATAAGAGATCCTCAGGTGGTTTCCTTTAGAAAACAACAGCTGGTCAGAACGGCGCCACGTCACCCAATACATTGCCTGACCGTCTGTGGTGATGGTAATGAACCTGTACGGTGCCTTTGAAGACAGTAGATTGAACTTTCCGGGACACAATGACCAAACTGATTTATACGGACAAGTTCCATGATGTCCGATGCATTTTCCTATAAAAAGTAGCACGTTTACGAAAACAAAGCATGGACTCAGCATGAGTGTGCCCCAAAAATCTAGCAGATCATTTGTCACTGAACATGTGCAGAGAAGCATTTGACCGAACACCCTGCCTTCGTTCAGAAGCATGCAAGCAACACACTAGGAATGAGATGCGACGTGGTCGCAGTGCACACGCATGGAAGAAACTAAGAAAATAAACGACAGAGCGGACCTACGTTCTCAATCGAATGCTCGCTCGGTTAGCGGAGAGAAATCAACTGCTAGAGATGCAAACCTGGCGGCCTGTCGGTTGGAGGAGGTCTGGGGGTGGCCGCGCCGCCGCGGGAAAGGAGGATCGGGGAGGTGAAGGCTGTGCAGTTTCCTTCCTCGGGAGGCGAGGCGGCGGAGCGGGATCTACTGCGGCGCCGGCGGTGTTCTTTTTCTTTGAGCGGACAGCGCCGGCGATGCTAATCGCTCGTTCCTGTCGGGACAGATGCCTTTTTTTTTTGAGAATATGTCGGGACAGATGCCTAGAAAGGGGACGGTAGCATATGCTCTATTTCCAGCCCATTTAGTAGATCGCCAGAGGCCCATCTAGCATATGATCTATTTCCAGCCCATTTTTTTTGAGAATATGACGAGAAAGGCCTAATTGTATACTAAGAGCACCAACCATCATGAAGGCAGTAGCAAGCGGTGGTTTCAGTACAGCAACGTCAACGCAAGACCGGAAAGCCACTAGTCTGTTTCATCTATGCCCAACGCACCAGCTGCCTTGTGACGTGAGCTAATCAGATATCTTGGCCAATACTAATCCTTCTCCCTCCTGCTTTTTCCTACTCTGTTTTCTTTTCTCTTCTTTTTACACGAGGATCCCGCCTCTTCTATTATACAGCGCCTGTCACCTGCAGACCCATTTTTCCTTAACACGCTGGCATCCAAGCCTAGCTGGCTCTGACAGTCTCTGGTAGGGCAGTAGGCGAGAGCACCGCGTTGGTCATGCCCTAAGGCTTAAGTTATATAATTATTTTCAAAAATCAAAATACCTAAAGTTTGACCAAGTATTTTTTAAAAATATCAATATTTACAAGACGTAATCCATACTCTTTCATATATCATGAAATATATTTTCACATGGTATCTATATAATATAATAGTTCTTGATAGTTTTTTTTAAAAGTTTGGTCAAACTTTACATGACTTGACTTTTTAAAAAAATTATATGCCTTAAGCCTTGGAATGGAGGAAGTAATTGTTTGCGAGTTGAATGTGGGGCCGGAGGCCGAGCAAGGGAGAATAAAAATGGAGGACGAAGATGTGCCATTGTCACGCGTGCAATCTCTACTACCTAAAAAAGATGTTGTGTTCCGTTGTTGCCAATACGTCGCTCCGTTCGTCGACACAGTTTCCATCCGCCCGCACTAAACCAGCGACGAAAATCACGCCAGCAAAAATGCCAAATAAATAACCAAGTAATAACGTCCCCGTTTAGATCCAAAAAACACGCCTCAGGGCTCCTCCTCCCCCGCCTCGGTAACATCCTACACCGTGGCCGCTGCCGCCTGACACCACCTCGAAAGCCTGGACACTTCTTTCTGACACCCCCCCCCCCACACACACACACACCTTGCATGCCTGGACACCGCCGTCGGCGCCTTCGCCCTCGAGCTCCATGCGTGGAGTGCCCTGCCACACTAGCCTGGTCGTTGTCGCCCCCACACCTTGCGGGTCTAGACGCCGCCGACGTCCTCAAGCTCCATGGGCGGACTGTCCTGTAGCGACCCACGCCATCCTGGACGCCATTGCCCCCGCACCTTGTGGGCCTGGACGTCGCCGTCCTCAAGCACCACGGGTGGACCGCCCTGCAGCGACACGTCGCCGCCACAACGCCATGGCGCCATGCTCCCATGCTTCGGTGGTATGTAATTCCCTGCTACCGCGCTCCCTCTTCCTCTCTACCATCGTGCTATCCTGCTCCTTCCCATTTCCGCCTCCCTCCCTCTCTTATGCAGGCCGAGTGTTTGTGATATTGCCAAGGTGTTTTGTGCATTACACACTGCTTCGACAAGTAGTTATAGGTTAATGCGTTTGATGAATTTGAAACTCCTTGAAAGTCTCTGATGATTGAACGACCGCTGAAATGATGCCACCCGGAGGTAAGTTAATTGTTTTGATTTTCTACATGCCATGATCATTGATCGAGTTCATTTCATTTCAACATTAGCATATTTTACATATCTATATACATATGGTAACAGCACTGCGGCGGCGATGAAGGTGGAGGAGAAGGAGATGACCATGTACGAGTGGAAGATGTTGCTACTGTACGCCATCACGCATGTTCGTCCTGCTGCTACTGTGGCTCAACATGTTCTGGAGTTGGCTCTCATCGTCCTAGACTTCCAAGAATGCCCGCCTCCTCTAGAAGGTAACAGAACCCATTGCTACTTGCGTCTTCGTTTGTCTCTCTAGCTTTAGTTGAGCCACATATGCATACATTTGTTTATTTTATTCACTTTTGGAGTGAGTCTTTTGTTTACGGTTGATCCAAACTGGATTTTCCGTGTGTTCTTCTGTGAATAAAATCATTTACAACACTCTCATAAATTTCGTAATTGAATTCATACATGTCCAAACTCTGCCATCATCTGCCTATCCTGCACCAATTGTCCAAAATATTGAGCATGAGTTGAGTATAATGATGGATATTTTCTGTTGGAATGATGGAAGGGCTGATTGACGAGATGAACCAAGCACCCTTCTATGGTATAATTGAGCATTATAGCGATTACACTGAAATAACTCAACAACCTGCAGAAACAAGGTATCGTTAAAGTTTATGAGATCTTTATTATTGCACATGCCAAACAATGTCGCAGCCCATAAATATTTTGTTCAGTATCATTTGTGTAATATGTTTCACTCTATTGCTGCAATACAGATGCATGCTATTCGCACCCAATCTGTTGTTGGCGTCGCCCAGACAAGCCTCACGAGTGTCAGGTTTGAACCACTTCCATTGGAGTCCGTGATCATTGCATGGAGGAAGGGGCATGGCTGGGTGTTGGCCACTATATCTCGCGCTCACTTAATGGAGGAAGGGGAAGTGCATCTCTGGGTGTTCGAGGCACTGCCACCGTTGACATCTTGACTGTGTCGACTAGCAGGTTAGGGACCTCGATTTGGTTAAAGAGTAGCATCAGAAAGTGCTCAACTGTGGAGATTAACTGTGTCGTCAACGAGCATGTGAAACAACACGGTCTTTTATTTATAATTTTGCTAGGGATGTAGTCTCAAATCTCAATTGCTTTTGATTCATGTGAACCAGAAGAACTTTGGAGCTGTAAATGTCTGCACGGGAGAGGAGAGCAGGTGAGATACGACCATGCAAGGTCATCATTGTGTCCATCCTAACAGAATTTAGAGCGGTCTAAGGAAATAAGATGTCAGCCACATGGGTGCCTGGAAAGTTGAAAGATTGTTGGAAAGGGCTCCTTGCACCTTCTATTTTTTTAAGCTGCCTACCAATATAATTGGACAACATGAATGCCAATTCATGATATTTCTTCTCCTGTGATTTTTAGGAACACCTCTTTGTTTGACTGTCAGTGCCACTAAACGTGTTAAGGACCGTCAACTAAGATTTTATTATACTCATGTGAATGGAATTACTGGACACTGGTACTTGTGTAACATCTCAACTATTTATGATAACCAGATGTGCAGTCCTTGCAGAGGATGTAATTTTGAAAAGGTGATCTTCTGGTTACCATGGTTGTTACTTGAGTTGTCTTTATGATCTATATTATGGAATTCAGAAGTATCGAGCTCATGTTAACTTTATTTGCAGTAAGAGTGTCATTTATTATACTATTTTGGATGTGGATAAAGATATGAAGTTCTATGTAGGATGTCGTTCATAATTTTCTTTCAACAAATGTACCGTTTCACCACTTCATGTTTCTGTTTTGCAAAATTGGTAAGATCACCTTATAAATAAAATAGGTTCTCTGCATAACTAAGATCCTAAATTTTAAAATAAATCATATTTATTTTTTCATAACGAAGTTAAGATCCTAATGAGACAAGACTTGTGAGTTGGTGTTGTTTGCGTGATGGCAGATGGAAGATGATATTTTAGCAAGCACATTGCACGAAACACTTTGTGTGGAATGTTTGAAGACAAATTGATTGAAACTTTCTTAAAACATATATGCCTGCTATATCCTTTCAAAAATTAAATTCACTGTTGTACATTGTTTATCAAATTTGTTTCAGACTTGTGCTAAGTATTATGTAACTGATGCTTTTAAAAGGGTGATCTTACAATCTCCTATTGCTGGAAATTTGACCAGCTGATAAAAATGTCTTCCTCTGCCGTACATGTAAGAGGATTAGCACTGATCAAGTATCGGGTTAAGCTCCAGATTTCAACAAGCCAATGCGGTGTGCGCAAGGGAAAGTCGTCATCAATGGAGACACAAATGGTGAGCGACGGGCACAGCGAATGAAGATTGTCGTCAAGGTTTGCTCCTGCTATGCATCTCTCTTTGAGAAATTTAGAGCATAATTCTTTATTTCTGTTTTCTGCAGATGTCAGTATTTCTTACTAAAGAATAGCTTCATTAATATTTTATCCCAACAATGGGTTTATTTTATTAGATTACACATATAACACTGCCTGACATTGTCAAATGTGCTCAAACTTGTAGAAGGGTAAGGAGATATTAATATACTTCCTGGGTTAAAAAACTAAATTAGGCCACCGCGTCGCCCTCACCTGGTTACACGGGGGAAACCCTGGTCGCCGCCGCCGATCAGCCCCATCCCTCCTCTACCCCGCATCGCTGCTGCTGGAGGGGACGCCGGCAAAGCCCGTTCGCGCCCCCAAGGAAGGTGGCGGTGGGGCGTTCTTCCCATTCATGGGCGCATTGGTGTCTTATGGTGGAGCTCCAAGGTGAGGTGGCAGCGTTGCGTGCCGGCGTGCGTGCTTGCCGGGTTTCCGGAGGTCGCAGCGGCGGGCGGAGGTAGGAGGCTACGGGCGTGCGACAGTGTGCGGTGGCGGGAGGCGGCATACGCCCGGGTCGCCTGGGCGGGCCAGATCTAGGCCTAGGCGGGCCCGAGATGGATCAGGGTGCTGGCGGCTGTCTGCTTGGCCAGGGGCGTCGTCTTCATGATGGAGCGTCGCGGTGGTGGAGGCTGCGGTGCTGGGGCCTTGCGGGCAGTCGCGGGTGGCGGTGTTGATCGCGGGTCTTCCTCCCATGGTACTGCTGCAGGACGTGGGAGTGGAGGGGCGGGGTGCCAGGGCAGCAGATGCTGTTGCCTTCCGGTGCCATGGCTGCGGTCGTCCGACAGCGTGGAGGCCGGTGCGGCGGCCCCGGATCGTTGGTCGCATTATCCGGCGGCGGCGTGTTTGCCATGGATTGAGGCGTCGTGGCGGGCATGGCTTGCGGAGGATCTTGGTGGCCGGCGGCTTGAGCAGTCTGCCTTTCATGCTACTCCTCTCACTTCGTGGTTGGTTTGATCTCCGGGGGAAACCTTGCACGGACTTTGGTCAGTGCCGATGACGGCGGCGCCTTCGGGCGTCGTTCACCTTCTTTTTGTCGTCGTTGTGGAGTTTTCAATCCCTTCCGACGTGTGTGGTTCTAAGATATCCGGGTGAAAACCTAAGCTCCATCGGGACCTTGTTGGAGGCGTCGCCTTGGATCTTTCTTAGCCATCATGGTGCGATTGGTTCGTGGCGGAAAGGTGGAGTGTCTCAGCGGTCTTGGGAGGCGGATGCTGGGGTGGCGGCCCCGGACGATGGTTGGATCTCGAGGCGGCGGCCTCGAACCTCTATGTGGTGATGGTGCTATGGGGCAGGATCATGGCCTTGCATGGTGTTGGGTGATGGCTTGGTGCTGTGCGGGTGGAATGTCCTCGACCCGGCTGGTTCGTCTTAGGGCAACGTGAAGTTCTAACTGGTTGCTATGTCGGGGCGACGGCCCCGGATTTGGCGTAGTGTTCGAGGTATGCGGATGGTTGCCTGGGTAATGAGGGCTGCCAGGCGGCTGGGACGCGCGGCGCTGCGGCTCATGTGCGACTTTGGTGCCGAGTGGTGTATGTCGGGGTGGCGGCCCCGGAGCCAGAGGTGTGTGTTTGTGGCGGTTGGTTGCCTTGGGTCGTGTGGACAGCGGGCTCCTCTCTTGTGCAGTTTTCAGCCCAGTTTTCCTTATAAATCGGACATTGTATAGTTTGTGCGGTTTTTGTACCCTGTTTTCCTTATAAACTGGGTCATCTCTTCTATCTAATCGAGCGGCATATATCGACTGACTGCCTTGGCCTAAAAAAAATACTTCTTACCCTTGCTATTTTACTTGTAACCTTGAGAACGTGTTTTTAGCACGGAATAAGCAAAATATCATGAACATACACTTACAACAACAAATTTTATGTTGCAATATAAAGTGTAAACAATAGTACACTATCCTACTTTCCCTGGCCATGTATTAGCATGGAGAATGGTCTTCATGAAAATTACTATATTGTTGGTGTGTTTAGTGTTGCATGGTCTAAGGATGTTTGATGGAACGCGTAAATGGATGCCATGCAGAGAGAGCGAGGCCCTCTATGTGTGTCAGACTATGGAAACTATTATCTTTTGTTGTGAATAAGTATTTCTTAGTTATGCTTTGTTCTAATAACCATATTAACACGAGTACTCCGTTTAGAAATATAAGATGTTTTAGGTTTGTGAAGTAAATGTATCTAGACACATTTTAATGTGTAGATTCATTTGAACCTACACACATTAGCTTCACTAACCTAAAACATCTTATTTTCAAACGGAGGAAGTATTTCTTAGTTATGATTCGTTTCATTTGTGGACAAATATCTGAGTCGCAATGTTTCCGATAACTTCCATGGACGGTGATATTTTAAAATAGTGCATCTTAGCTATGAGCCTAACACACTACGACATTTACCATGCAATTCCATCGGTGAAATAGTGGGGAAACCTTTTGATCTTACACCACTTAATTTTCCGTGGGCTGACGGATGCTCTTTACTTCGGCCAAATGACACTATTGTAAAAATGTTGGGAATATTCATGCCTATTATGTTTACATGTATGATAACAATAAAGAAACCGAATGACCCGTGGCAATGTAACGGTGAAAATGATTTGGTCCATGAAAAGTTAAACCGGGAGATTTTGACCCAACTCCCGGTGTCCTATTACCTATACAAATCGTTACTCCATATACGAACCAACATTAAGTTCTATAGGTGCGGTCTTTTAGATACTACTTTGATAAATCGATTTTGGATATTTTCTCATGGTTTCCACGTAGAGAATTATCCTCTCAATATTTGTCACGGCTGCGGCGTCCTCGACAATCGACTTCGTACTCTCGGCTCCCATGCGAGGTAGACCAGGTTGTTCAGTTTCATTTTCCTAATTGTTGATTTACATGTCTGTGGTTTGACTTCTATATCATGTTTATTCGGATGTCTTTAGAAAAATATAAGATTGTGTGATGGAAGAAGATTTTGAAGACCTTGTAGATTTACTTGTTTTCTTTTGGACTTTATTTTATAACCGTTGAAGACAGTTTATGTATCTTTTCCATATACTGTTTGTTACAATACATATAAATATATAGGGGCATGGATTGCCAAAATAACACAAGAGAGCCAAAGCAATGTGAAATAGAAGATTGGAACAACTCAAGGTTCAAAAAGAAGTGTGTCGTAAAACATATCAAGAGTATGATCTACCAGTTTAAGTAACATGAATTGCATATTTAAATGTGTGCTGAGAAAATAATTTGAAACCCCGTGGCAACGCACGGACATTCAACTAGTACACGTACAATTTTTATCTAAACACGGAAGGAGTAATAATATAAGTATCAACAAATCATGGAACCAATTTACACATTCATTTTTTTTTATCTAAACACGGCAAGATCATTAAGATTCACTTCAATAAATTCAATCGAGTGATAATAACAAGACACGACCAATAAAACACCAACCACTCAACTTATTATCTATTCAGACCTCCCTAATCAATTTGCTCCATCTTTTTTAACTTGATTTGGCGAGGAGCAGTTATTCATCACCTCTGCGCTAGGGTTCTAGGGTGTACTATGCGTCGGGTAGTTGAAGATGTATTTCATGGAGCTTGAATATGTATTTGAACAACGTTCTGCTCGTTCGCTGGCATCTGAGTATCTCTCCTAAGAGGTATTATATTTTTTATCGGCTCATGGATAGAAGAGTCATTATCAATTTGTTCGCGCACACCTAAAACCAAGAAAATTTATTACAACTAGTCATCGGAAATGGTGAAATACAAACAAAAACTCTACTCACCTTCAAGCATGTCAAACTGATTACATGCTAAGTACCGATGATAAGTTATAGTGGATGTCGCCATACTTAGAAGACTTTCTGTTTATCAAATCTCTGGAAGTAAAAATATACGAAATGAATCTGGTATAACAATTTTCATAGTTCAGGCTTACATAAGGTTTGGTCAACCTTCATAAAGGTTGCCATGATGAATATAGCATGCCTCTCATCAAACAATATTTATTCTATCTATGACGCTCAGCAAATTTATCCCAAATATGGAGAAACACAATATGGTTATTGAAATGAACCACGACTACTTCCCTAATGCCTGGAGTGAATATGTCTAATGCTCCAGAGGGCTAACATACATGATAACACCTACGATATATACATTACACAGAACATGAAGATGATACTCACTCGATATAATGAATTCATGCATTTATTCATACATGACTACATTATATTGAGTGTGTGTCAACTTCATGTGTATGTAACAACATGATACATGAAATGCAGATCACGAGAGTTATCACATATGTAGACCTCTTGAGCACGAGACATATCCTCTATTGGCATGAGGGAAATAGCAATGGTTGATTCCTGTAATCATGTTGTGTTCCTTCCTCTATATTTCGGATGAACTTGCCGAACGTCACAAAAACTACTATTGTTTGATGAGAGGCATGATATATTTCGTCATGTCAACCTCTATGAAGGTTGACCAAGCATTAAGTCCGGACTATGAAAATTGATATACCAGATCCATTTCGCATTTTTTATTTAACAAAGATTTGATAAACAAGAAGTCTTCTAAGTATGGCAACATCCTCTATAAATTTTTATTGGTGCTTAGCATGTCAACAGTTTAACATGCTTAAAATTGAGTAGAATTTTTTATTAGTATTTCACCATTCCCGGTGACTAGATTTTTCATGTTCCAGGTGTGCACGAACAAATTGATAATGATTCTTCTATCCGTGAGGCGGTAAAAAATGTAGTATTTCTTACGAGGGATACTCAGAAGCCAGGAAACAAATAAAACATTCAACTAATGGTCAAGATTCCTCGGTGAAATACATCTTCAACTATTTGACGCATAGAACACCCTAGACCCATAGCGCCGAGGTGATGAATAATTGCTTCTCACTAGATCAATTTAGTAAGATAAACCAAGTTGATTAGGCACACAGGTCTAGAATAAATAATAAGTTGAGTGGTTGCTGGGTTTTTTGTCGTGCCTTGTTATTATCGCTCGATTAGATTTTACTAAAGTGAACCTTAACGATTTTGTTGTGTTTAAATAAAGGTCGTGTGGGTAAATTGGTTCCATGATGTGTTGCTACATATATTATTGCATATATGCATTGTAGGTGCAGCTTTACTTTGATTATATGAGTTGTACAGAAATGAGACCAAAAGAAGTGAGAAGTGGTACAAAAAATAATAGCATTAGCTTGACATTCTTTTTGTCTATATTAATATATTGTTTTCATATGCAGTTAGTGATATTATAACTGAGCCAAACATGAGGCCTCTCCGTCCGATGGCAATGCCTGGACTATTCACTGTCATGCATGTGTTGTCCTAGTTAACCTCATGATTATGCTGTGCCCTCTATTAGTGCAAGATCTGAACTGGGTGAATCGTTAATGTTGCGCATTATTTGGTAAGGTGAGAGATTCTGTTCAGGATTGTGCAAGAATTTTCTCATGGGATTGCTGAAGTCTTTCTTTGGGTACAAAGTTAAGTATATATATCTACTTTGTGTATGCACGTTAACCGTGGTTTCGATTTCAGCGCTACTGAACTGGTTGATCTAGAGGAAGTATATTTATATATAGAAGTAATTCTTATTCCGGAGTGGCACTAAAACAATCGAAATGTTTGTGCAACTATGCAATAGACGAAAATAAAGCATGGACCCAGCCTATGAGTGTGCCCAAACAACCTAGCGGATCATTTGTGTTATCGGACAGAAGCATTTGGCCGAACACCCTGCCTTCATTCAGAAGCATTCAAGGGAACACAGTAAGAATCAGATGCGATGTGGTCTCAGTGCATAGACATGGAAGCAGAAACTAAGAAAATATACGATAGGGCGGAACTAATAAGTTCTCATTCTCGCATCCAGTAGTCCACAAATCCGTACTCTCTTGATCTACTGGAAATCGAATGCTAGAGATGCAAACCTGGCGGTATTTCGGTTGGAGGAGGTCGCCGCCGCGGGAAAGGAGGATCGGGGAGGCGAAGGCGGCGCAGTTCCTTCCTCAGGAGGCGGTGGAGTGGGGTCTAATGCGGAGCCGGGAGCATATATATATATATATGCTCTATTTCCAGCCCATTTAGTTGATCGCTAGATCCAAATACTAACTCGGCCCTGAGCGTGCTTCGTCTGGTCCATGCCATTTTGTTTTTATTTTATTTAGGGCGAAGCCTGCTGCCTGCTGTGATATTTTCTGAAATGCGCCTCATGTTTCTTCGATTCAGTCACTTTTTTGCCAACCAGTGTTTAATTCACTTTTGCAAAGTTTTTGGACGTGAGAGGAAGCCACCCCTGGCCCTATATTAACTCAGAAAATTTAACTCACCATAGTAGTAAACCAACTCGACGGAAGGGTGTTACCGTGTAGCATTCTGCCTGCAAGCACACGTGAGACCAACGACTCTAACCGATCGCGGTACCATAAAATGCGTATAAAGTAAATCATATGACGATTTTTCTGATTGAAGAACACTCGGCGCAGACCAGATCTCACATATTCCATTTTACGGTAGAAGTAAGTTTGTGGGATCTGTTTCGTGCCTCGAAATGAACAAAGAAAATGCGAGAGTTTCACTCAAATGCGTATGTTAGTTAGTTTGAATGAGGCCAGTGGGCTATCTGGGCCCTACCTTCACTCCGACCCAACTAGGTGGAATGAGAGCACTCCAACACGCGGGCGCTGGGAGGAGGATCCAAATATATATTTCAGTTTCATCTACTTGCACTGAGCTGTAGGATTGACCACGACTCCTCCAATTTTATCAAGGATCTATGAGCTCCTCTGTGGATGACAAGATTCAGACAACAATGGTCATATCCGTCCTTATGGATTCTTGTTTCAATAGTACATATTCTGCAATGAGATGGAGCTGACCCAATGTCCTATTTTTTAGGTGTTCTTGTGAAGTTATGTTCTATTCTATGCCACGGTAGCTCTCCTTAGGACATGTACAATGGTTGATAAGATTGTCTTTCTTATTTGTTCCATGTCACTTAGGTAAGACAAAAAAGTATACCATGCAATTGATTATATTTTAAGTTATCTCTAGTAATTATTGTTTGTGTGCTCCTAAAATTATAGGGTTATTAAAATTAAACAAGAAAACATGTGAGTAAGAGAGGCATCTTGTACGAGAGTGAAATTGTCTTGTCTGATCTGATGGAGAGATCATCTCTTAGATAAGAGAAGACAAACATTTTTTGCAGTTCCTCTCTCTTCCAAATCACCAATTATCATATGTGAGATAGGTAATACAATATCATTGCACACACCCTTAGGGACTAGTTCTCTATATTGTTTAACCTATTGGAGAGTTTGAAGATTTTGCTTTGGTTCTTTGGATGTTTGTCATGTCTGTCCATTTGGTTTAATAAAGTTGGTTCAGGACAACATACGACCGCAATAGTCCCTTAAAGAAATAAAGCCAACACTTATGGTTCTTAGTTAAGAAGATAATTGTTTGAGGAAAGCGTCGTTGAACCTTGTTCGAAGTACCCTCATGCTTCATATGATTACTCTGTTATTCTTAACTAAGCATGTGAAGTCCTCACTCATCCTCATTGGACAACCTTCACACTATAAGTGCTCATATGCCCTAAAGGTACCACCACACTAATGAGTGCCAAAGGCACGCTTAAGACCGAACCCATGCACCGTAAACTCATCTATGGGCCCTCGTTGCACGGTCAACTCAATGACATGTTCATTCCTAGGAGTGAAAGGAAATATGTACAAACAAAGACCACATAATTGTAGAGGTATGAAATTCCCTCTCTTATAGAGCTACGGGAAGATCCCAAGGGCAATATGGTAACATCACATTAGTTTTTGTTGTGTCCAAGTGCATTGAGAAGGTACCATGCAATATTCTTATAAGTATAACGAAATACCCATTGCTCATGTCAAAAAGTCTAGCAATGCCGTTCTAATCTTCCTAGAGGTTTGAGAAATGCTATGATTTTCACCTATTAATAGGGAGGCAACCTCTCCCATTCAAATGTGCATTTGCCCGAGGGTAGTAAATTTTCTCCTCTTTCCAGGCATTTTCTTGAGAGAAGCTATTCCTCTCCTGTGCTCTTGTCTTGTCCGCCTCTATAGTTTCAACGATTTTTTTAGTATTTTGTACATGCTTTTAATTGTTTTTATTCATTTACCGAGTTATAAATATATTTGTTTTTGCTGTATTTGATGCAGTTACAAGTTTTTTTTGATTGGATACTACACTTTAATGGGGATACAAAAGTGGCTGAAAGTTCTGAAATTATCCTAAGGCCGGGGATCTTCGCTCATAAGGCCAGCGTGCCTCCTCTCCGCGGGGCCCGGTGCCCTGCTTCGTCTTCCACTTCTGGCCGGCCGTGGTGGCGGGGGGTCGTGGAATAGAAGTGCTGGTGCTGCTGATGGGAAAGGAGGTTGGGGGTCTTCTGCTCTGCCGCTCCGGCGGCAGGCGGTCGTCGATTATAGGGCTGGCTGTGCTCCCATGGAGGTAGATGGTTTTCAGCCTGCTTGATGTGGCGAGCTCCTGCTTCAATAAGCGTCGCCTTCTCTGTCGACGAGGCCTCGTGGCGTTCTTTATTCTCTCGGTCGGCCAAGGTGGCGAGGGAGAGGAGTTTGGAGCTGCCGTGGCGGCCGATTCCGCGATGAGATGGGCCTGGGTGCCTTCGTCATCCCATCTGCTGCCGCATCGAAGAGATCCCTGCTCGGTGTCCATGACTGCCACCGGCATCCTCGGCCAAGGAAGGCCAGCTTCACGCCAGGAGGGCGTGATTTTAACCTCCAAGATGGAGGCCTCTGTGGAGCGTGGCGTCGGCATCCAACATCTCCACTCTGCCAAGTGGTTCGTCCTCGGCGGGATGGAGGTGGCCAGCGGCTTTGGCTCAGTCGCGGTGGAGAGGTGCAAGGACCTGATTGCATTTTCTGTAATTCTTCTAGGGCCCCCCTTGCTTATTCGTAGGTTCTTTTTGCATTTTGTTTGTTGTAAAGGGCCTGCTTGTTATTTGTACCCACCGCTTGGAATATAGTAATAGCAGCACCGGGGTCGTTCTAGACCCCTCCATCGTTAAAAAAAAAAAACCTACTCCCAAAGTATATAACCTTGACACTCCCGAGTCCTAAGGTGATATCATGTTTGGAAAGAAACATAGACAATCACACAAAACACACACAAATCACTAAATAGTCACAGCACACCACTTATTTTCTAGACACCCTAAGCACAAGTTTGATACAGACCGTCAATGCAGGGTATGGAAATATTGACCAAGTCAGTGTAGGTGACTTTGTTATCGATGGCTACTACTGCCTCTACCACAGATAGATACGCACACTCATGCATAGCCTATAGCTAGTTGAGATGGCAAAGATTCAGATCTGGAGTTTGATGTTGGGCTCGAGAGAAGATGTTTTCATAAGAAAACACGGACAAGGAAACATGGATGGTTTTTGTTTATTACACGTAAATAATCGAAACATGCATGCATGCATGTGGGTGCTGAAATTATTTAGATTCTGAGCTAGCTACAAGCTAGCCACGCACTAACAAATGGATTATTCATCACCACCGCGTACACGTACAAACAGACAGTCGACACTCCACCACCCATCACGGATGATTCAAGATGATCTTGTCGAGGTGTCCGCCGGCCTGGTCCTGGTCGGGCGCCTGGCTGCCGCCGTCGATGGGGAAGAAGAACGGGTAGGTCTCGTAGCGCGCCATGCAGCTGCTGTAGATGACGCGGCAGCCGCGGCGGTACCGGCAGTAGTTTGGGAACTCCGCGACCGCCTGCGCCACGCACAGGCCGCAGTCCGCCGCCGTGATGTCCCTGGTGCACCAGCCGAGCCCGTAGATGGTCGTCTTGGCAGCGGCTCCACCACCGCCTCCTCCAAGCTTCGTGGTGTCCGTCGCCAGCCCCTTGCGCGATGCTTCACCGGCCTCCGAGGCGACGCGGGACATGAGCTTGGTCTGCGCCTTGTCGAAGGCGGCGAGGTCGACGCCGGTGGCGTTCTGCGTGTTGAGGAGGATGAGCGTGTAGCCGGTGTCGGGCAGGCCGAGGAAGTTGGCGTCGGAGTAGCGGAGGAGGCAGTAGTCGTAGAAGACCCGCCCGTCGGCGCTGCCGCGGCAGGAGGAGGACAGCTCCTGCTCCGCGGCGGCGATGCAGAGCGCGCAGTCCTGCTTCGGCACGTCGCCGCGGCACTGCGCCAGGCCGTAGATGGTGGAGGGGGACTTGCCGGCGGTGGCCGTGGCGTAGTAGGAGGCGGAGGCGCGCGGGACGAGCGAGGCCAGGACCGCGTCGATGCTTGCCTGCGTCTGCGCGCTCGTGCCGTTCTTGGAGCAGTCCGTGGCGATCGGGTCCACGCCAGCGCACTGCCGCGCCGCCATGACCAGCAGGAGCGGCAGCACGAGGAGGAGGAGGAGCAGCGGCGAGGAGGACGCCATTGTGGGCTCGCTCTGATCGATGTGTGATGTGTGGCTTGCTAGGTAGCTAGTGCTTTGGTTGCATGCATGGGCCGGGTGAGATTCTTATAGAGTGATAGATGGGCGACTGAGTGACATGTGCTTGGTCCATGCTAGGTACCAAAGTGCGCAGCCAGAATTGACGAGATGCATGCAGATGCAAGTCGCTTGTGTTTTAATGGATGGAGACCGTGTGCGTGGCAGCACTTGATCCTGTCATGTCACCCTCTAGATAGATCGTGCAGACTGGTCCATGCATGAAAATTATTGCTGTTTGGGTAGTAGTACTCCATCCGGTCCAGTTTATTAGGCATGCATATAGTTTAAAAAAATATTTGACCATCAATTTTCATCAACAAAATATGTAATATATATTCCAAAAAATATACCATTGGAAACTATTTTTAAGATGAACCCAATAGTATAATTTTTGTGACATATCATATAAAATTTGTTGAC
Source organism: Avena longiglumis (assembly GCA_030063025.1). NCBI lineage: Eukaryota > Viridiplantae > Streptophyta > Magnoliopsida > Poales > Poaceae > Avena > Avena longiglumis. Next base: position 84,534,066 of record CP125974.1, read on the forward strand.
CAAAATTATTGATCAAAGTTGTTCTTAAACTACGTGCATACCTAATAAACTGGACCGGACGGAGTACGTGGTGCTCCCGGCGTCGGCACGCACATTCACCAATAATATCTTCCACGCTGTTGACTTGTGGACGATTGATCCATCCATGCATCTGCTGAGCTAGCTAGCTAGGTCATGTTTGTAGCTGCAAGAGAACGACTGAACCTATATACATATACTTCTAGAAAGTTAATTAATTTCAGCGTTATATTAGGCATATAGCTACCTCCATGATCTCCATCCATCATAATTATTCAACCATGGCTTAGTGAGATTAAGATCAATCAATCCGTGGACTGGGCTAGTGTTTTTGTTAGGATCGAGTCAACATCGCCGCGCGGCGCCGACACACCAACGCCGCCCATTAATGGTCAACGCTTTCTGGATGGATGTGTAGAAAACTACTATGTTCAACCAGTGATCAAATCGATAGCGACACTAAAATTAGGTCGCCGCCTTGCTCTGTCGGGCACTTAGATAACCCCCACCTTTGATGAGCAGAAGAAAAGACATGGATTTCATTTGCCAATGTCTAAGTTTTCCCATCACGCCAGGCCGGCACTCATCGTCGTCTGGGTTTGTTTGGATCCAAGCTTTTCATTTTTCTTTACTTTTAGATTTCTAGAAAAGGTTCAGCTTTATTTTATGAGGTTTAGCTAAATCCTAGTCGATCGAAGAATTAAGTTAGAGCTCTCATTCCACTCTAAATCCGTTATATTTGTATCGAGATTCGTGCATCGTATAGGTTGCAAATGGTGTTCGGACTACGTTTTTTGTGTGTTGCAAATAGGATTGCAACTGATATTTTTTAGTAGCAAGTGTGGTTACAATTTAGTCTTTTTTTTGTTGCAAGTGGGGTAGTCACTCGCGCCACTTCCAGCCCGTGTAACCGAAGTTGGGCTACATGCTTCTGCGTGCAACCGGTCATTCTTCACCATCGTTGCTGCTTCGCTCATCTAGCGATAATGCTCCTTCAAAGAAGGGCAGCCTCGCGAGCGGCGGCAACTGCCCCATTCTACGCTATTGGACTATGTCAGACGAACACGGTCTTCGGAGCACCAAGCCAGGTGTGGTTTTCCGTCCGGCATGCCTATACGTCTTTGGGGCCCTAGTTACCCCCATAGCGATCCGCCTCATTGCCCTCCACCACCGTGTCGATGGCCCGAGTCTCCTACCCCCCTGGCCACCTATCCCGCCCCTCCACGAATCCATTGTGCGATCACCCTTAACCACCAACAGGCCAGGAAACCACTTGCGGGAACTGTAGTTGTGTAGGCGCCTAAGTGTCAAGTGGGATCACACCTAAATCACACTTGTAGTTCTTGCATCTCTAAAGGCGGCCAACCAGTATCAAATTACTGGTGAGACACCATAGGTCTTGGTTGTTGGATCTAACGAGTCTTAATCCATCCATGCTCGTATTGTCAATTGTCGGCCCGACCGACCACCGTGAGCTCCACCGCCCAGGAGCAAAGGATGTGGGCGCACTACCGGCAGGGCGGGATACAAGGCAGGCCGGCCTCAACGGGTCTCTCTGTCGGGCGTCGGTGGCAGCGGAAGCGCGTTCGTGTCGAACACCTCCGTTCCCGTCCCGTCCTGGCATACCACGGATCCGACGACTACTACTACTAGCAGAAGAAGAGCAGCCTCTGTCCCGTGTATTTCCTGTGAATAATACTCTGATCTGATCAGGAGAGTGGATTTCCCACGATTTGCCATGAAAATTATCATATTATTACCGGAAATGATCTGATCATTGCTCGATCGATGGAGTATTCGTGGCGACCGGGATCGATCCTTAGAGAGGGACTGGAAATATAAAAAAGCTCTCCGTTTCTTCTGCATTTGAGTTTGATAGATCATCCTCGTCTCCTCCTTGACACTTGGAATTTGACGGTGTAATCTTCATGTTAGTTTATTATTATTGTTTTGACGGTGATAGATTTTGTTATGATTTCTATCATTACTTCCACCGTCTTCGCATAGATTGAGTATGATCTGATGGTAATTTGGTTGGGGTGCAGGTTAATAGGTATCTTGAAATTCAGCCGGGAGCATCAAGATATCTATTTCAGAGGGTTAATTGGTGATTAGTTAATGTTATCAAACAAACCTGGAACGACGCATGACGCATTCTAATGCTGGTTTCAAATGTACTACACCTCTTCTAATGCCTCATGGGATTTGGCGATGATAATATGCTCCAGTACAGTTCGTTCAAAAGAATAATAGAAGGCTGCTGTCTCCAAGAGGATTTAGGCGAGGTGAAGTCAAGGCATGGTGTCCACACATGGTTGACAAGTGTATATTCTGTGTGCCTACCGACTTTCTTGAATCTGCAACCACCATCTAAAATTTCTGAATGTCAAATTCAGTCAAATCCTCCTGCTCAATGTGCAGGCTCAGCTGTGTGTTTCGCTAGCCTCTATTCGCGTCAGTTTCATTTCACAGCTGTTAATTTATCTGTGTTGATTTTTCCAGCTCTTTTTTGGATTGTCTGATTTTCCTTGTAGATCAAGTCGTCTAGTTTTTCTTGTTTTTCTCCGACTAGTGTGGCGTCATTTTGTTTTATTCATGATGCGTCACATCTGAAATATTCAAATACAAACATTATCTTTTGTAGTTTAGCCTTGGACTAAATGCATGTGCCAATGCCTTGTAGCCAGGAACTCCATCTGTCAACAACACACGACATTGCCTTTTTTTTTATCAAGGGCCAAAGTACCGTGTATTGTGTAGAATCTGTTTTATCAGACTACTAACTTGGATGGCGACTGCGACGGCAACGCCTGCAATAGAAACCAACATGTCACTGCCCAACTAGGCAACTACTACCTGAATCCATCGACAGGCAGCAGAGGAAATTCGGCTAAGGCCAGCCCCAGCCCAAAGTGGCGAAGTGAAGGCAATGGTTATTTTCGATGTTTGGGTCCATGAAGGAAGAAGATCTGATCCGTATGTGAACAAGTTCCTGGCTGCTATACGTTCGCGCGATAGCAGGACTCTTTAACTAAAGGTAATTCATTTCCTAGCACTTTTTTGGAGAATTTATGTAGTAATAACAAGACAACTAGTATGCAGATATGCCAAATGGGCCCATCATTTTCTATGGCTGGTCCGCGTTTCATTGATCTTACCTTTGTTTCATGGATATATCTTTCTATCACTTAACTGCTTCATGTACGAGTTTGGTAATTTTAAAATTCAATCACAACTATGCTCATGGCCAGCCCCTTGTTTCTCTACGTTGCTTTAAACATACAACTTGCATGCATCATTATAGTGACATATAGACTATCATGTATGTAGACATGCAATGTCCATGTTTGGTCGTGATTTTGGGTGACCAAAGTGTGAGTAACGTTAACACATGATACGGTGATACTATATAAGAATGTAGCTAGTCGCACTCAAAATAAAATCCGTATGAATTATCTAAGGCATATGTATGACTTGAGATATTAGAGGACAACTGAGATGTTTCACCGAGCTTGACGGGAAAGTGGTTCGTCTGGGATATGTGCTCCACCATTCTGACTTCTTTCCTCCCCGCTCATGATCAATAGGGTTCACATCAGTGCTGTGAAGTAATGGGGGGCATGGCCAAACGGTGTGGTTGATCTTTGTTCCGGCCAACGCGGTACAACACGCACATGGCATGTATTTTGCTTTGGTTTGGGGCTTTGCCCTGTCGCTGAAGAAAATGCCAATGTAGTTTTATTGTCTTCTAAATGCTATATGTAAAAGCAAAACACCCGTTGGTTGGTGAACAAAATGATACATCGTGTATGTATGATGGTACTTTTTGCTTTGTTTTGCAAATGACACTATACTAGCTAGTCCACCTGATGTGTATGCGCGTTTGGCATTTGTCAGTCCAATACATTCAAGTTTGACCATCAGAAACAAATTGACAGCTAGAAAAGTATAAATCGATGCTTCTAGATTCTCCATGAACTATACATTCATAATTCATTTAGTTTGAAATGACACAATCAACAACAATTAACTGTTACATTGAAATATAAATATATATCACACACTACTTATTATATTTTTTTAAAGAGAGAGCCGTTCCATTTTTTGTTGGTTGATACATGTCTCAACCTTAGCTGATCCATGATTGTAATAAATACTATAACTAAACTCTGCAATAAATGAAAAAAGGCTATGTGCATCACTTGATGCAGAGGCCGGGGCTATGCTCCCCATTTCTAAAAAAGTGATGTTCATGCATGAACATATATAAACAAACCATTGTTCGTGCATAAAGGGAAGTATGTATGATGAATGACTGTTAATGATGCATAACTAAAGCATGAACACCACCCAATGAGTATATATAAATCAAGGAGATTTTTTGGGATACACAAGTGCTCGGCATACATATGCACGGATGCATGTGAACTATTCAATATGCATATGGGGTGAGATATTAGAAGTTAATTGATAGGTTACATTTAGCTTGTCTAGAAGCTTTCTTATGCGAGTAATTGGGTCTGACAATTTGTACGATATTTCATTGTCATCAAAGAAAATCATGGTTGATGTCTTCGGTGTAATCAAATGTGGGCTCTGCACCACGAGAACATGTATTTTCTTGGACCCATGAATAACATCCATGGCTGCAGATGGATGGTTGTGTTCTAAAATAGTAGGCTAGTAGAAGTTGACTTGACTATATATGGATGTTGTCTTTGTGTGTTCGAAGTCCAGGTTTAGTAGGTTTCATTAATATAGGTTAATGGAAAGTTCTTACAGTAGGGTTAGGTTTGCTACAAAGTTAAGCGGCGTCTACTGTGGTTAGACACCATGCCCTTTTATTATCATTGTGTCCGTATGTCTTGTACTATTTCGGTAATAATTATTTCAAAAGATAAAGAGAATATACTGATATCAAGATACTACCATTTATATTTGGCTGCCAAGTATGACGATGAACATCATCGAGGTGCTCCCATCGCTAGATCATCACAATGTTGTTGTCGTGGTATTGTCGACAAGTATGCCACGAGGAAGGTCAAGTAAGAGGTGTAAGGCGAGTGGATGTCTGGGATGGTGATGTACAAAAGTTACCCGGCCAGGTCTAAGTTCCACAACGATGGCGGAACTCAACTACTGTTATAGATTACTATAAGGGCATCAAATGCACAAGTTTACAAAGATTATGAATCATGCCCTAAGGTCTCCCACATGCCGTTTATATACGTTCCTAGGGTTTACAGAGGAATCATATCTGGCAATGGTACATAATCATAGACTAAGGCGGCTATGATCGTGTCTTGTACTTCAAGGCATATATTCTTTTGGGCCGCAAGGCAGGTAATTTTCTAGGCCTTCCCATTACTAGCTAGACATTCATCTTGTCATCAACAACTAGGCCACCTACTACGCCAGCCGGCTACACCAACAATGCGCTACCCCAGCTTTCTACAACAGGTCCTCATGGTGGGTATACCCATTTGGTATATCTCCAATAATAACCCATGTAGAGCTTTAAGATCATCAGACGGCTTGCTAATAATGCTGCTGTAAATCAGCCTTATGTCACCCGGCGAACCGTACAGAGAATCTTGAAGGTCTCCTTTTCCTTCCTTTTCCTTGAGACTCAGCGAAACCCCCTAGCAATATCATCATTGCAAAGTTTCCGTGCACGGAGCACGAATGGTTGGTGCGATAAGAAAAAAATACAAATAGGTCCTTAGACCACCTAGCGATGACTATAGACAATAGCATGAGCTGAAGGCACGTCGATTCCCTCGCACCTCCATCGTTGGAGATAGGCAATGCTTGTCATAGTAGAGCTTGTTGTAGTTGAAAGCCGAAAAATTGTGCAAAGGCCCTAAAGACCAGCGTGTGAGCGACAACCATCGTTGATGATGACAACCGTAGATCGGAAGATACTTACTTGAAACCACACGAACATAGCAGAAAAATCGACGAGATCGCGGAAGACACGCTGGACACAAAACTGCACGTGCCCTCGTTGGCACTAGAGGCACCATCAAAACATGGATAGGGCGGAGACAACTTTATTTTGACACCAATATGTATCCACCGCCTTGCCATCCAAGTGAAGACACAAAAGCTTGCTAAAAAAAGAAACATAGACCCTCGGCTGACGAGAGGCCGAGATATGCCACCACTCCAAGGCTAAGAGGCAATCGAAGGTGGAGCTGACCAACGACATCATCCGTGGAAGGCACGTGAACCCTAGCCACCGCCGATGAGTATCTCCTATTTTTTTTTTTGTCCTGGTACCGGTTCGGTGTCACTTTCTTATTGTACTGTTGATGTAACATTTCATGTTTTCATTGACATTAGGATATGCATATATATCGATAATATCTACCACTGAGGTATCCTTGATGAATCTCCAATATTTATTTTCTATAGATAAATGACTATAAACATGCAATTTACATGCATGACCATACTGGCTTAGAAACTATCATGTACGAAGACATGCAATCTCCATGCATAGCCATGGTTTTGCATACAAGTATGGATAGCGTGAACACATCACATGAGTCTATAAATTACTCTACCTTGGTGTCTAGCCCGTAAACAATTCAGAGATTATGATGATATATAAGCACGTAGCAAGTCACGATACAAAAGAAAATCCATACGATCTATCAGAGGCATAAGTTTGTGTTGGGATATTAGATGACAACTGAGATGTTTCACCGAGATTGCCGGGAAAGTTGTCCCCTTGTGATAGGCTCCACGTCAAGCAGATTTCTTCCCTCAATGCTCACAATCTGTGTGGTTCAGAGTAGTGGTGTGACCAAATAGCGCATATGGCTGGACGGCGTGGTTGATCTTTGTTGGAGCCAACGTTGTACAACTAATACATGATATGTATTTTGCTTCGATTGCAGCCAATGGCGCTGTTGAAGCGGGCTCGCCACTGATTTGATGAGAAGATGACATAGGATGTATTCTGTAAAAGGCTGGTGGCGGAGGATTTTCAGAGCCAATGACGAAGAATATAGTGGTCATAAATCAGTTTGACCAGAAATGACCACCTGCAAGAGGCGCGCGCCGAGTAGCTCCCTGTGTACCTTTATTATCGAGAAAAAGCTCCATGTGTACCATAGCGAACTGGCCTGTTCCAGATGGTATAGCTGCCAATGTGATTGTCTTCTCTTCTTAATGCTAAATGCAAAAGCAGAGCTACTGTTAGTTCATGAAAAGGACATGTCGTGTATGTACGACTGTCCTTTTTGTTTTTACAAATGAGAGTACTAGATGCTCCACCTGATATGCAAGCCCTCTTAGCATTTGTCGGCCCAATAAATTCAAGGTTAGACCGTCAATATAAACAAATTGCCAACATGAACAATATTAGTTGATGCTACTAGATGTTTCATGAACTATCGTTAAACTAGTGTACTAGATCTTTTTTGTCATTAAGTATTCTAGTGTTACGGCATGTACAATGCTAGGGAAGGCATACCTTTTCTTAGCTCTTCACATCATTTAGTGAAGACATAATATATAACTTGTACAATACTTATTTCTTGCCATCTCTAGTAAATAATGAAAACTAACTATTTTTAGTAAGAAATTCGTTTATTAAGAAAAGACATATGGTACAATGGAGAAAATAGTCTTCTCTTATTTTTTTAAAGATTATTTCTTAGTTAAGGAAAGACAACCTTATCTCTTATTTCTCTTTCCTCCAATTAAGCAAAAATCTCACGTGACAAGCATAATGAAAAGCTGACATCACTGCATTGTACGTGCTCTTATAATACTGTATCACTATGATACTATAACCACTTCTCACTTCATTAATTGAGGTGCCACGTCAGTTTTTTTGCCAACTTAACATGCATGATACTCACTCCATTCCGGAATATTAAGCAAAGCATGCTTTTGTAGATATTCCAAAAAATTAGGCTGATGTATACATTTGATTGCCCCGATTGAGTCCCCTCTAATTACTCTCGTCTATTCCTTTCTCTCGCATGTTCAGTTTCCTTTTGTGAAAACGATTGAGTTTTGCTGCATGACCGTGTACAAACGAAGGAGGAGGGAGGTGCTGATCCGCATGCGGAAGGATCTACCGGTGCATGCGCGGACGTCACGCACGCCATGCAGAAGGCCAAATTCCTTTATTTATTAGGATTGTTGGGATTCATGCATTTATTATCGAATACATCAAGGCTAAATTCTTGTTCCTCCCTCGTGTTTTTACAGTTAATAAGCAACCACCTTGATTCTAGAGTTTTGCTAAATTAGCCCTATAGTCCCGAATAGAGGAAGTACTGCTTATGATACTACCACTAGGAACATCCTGAACCATTCTCTACTGAGTTATAAATATAGTACTAGATTGTTTTAAACATGTAACTTGCATGACCATATTGACAAATAGACTATCAGGTATGTAGACATGCAATACCCATGCTTGGGTATGATTTTGCGTGACCAAAGTCTGAGAAGCATTAACGCATCACATCGGTCTATAAATTCTGTTGATGTCTAGCCTACAAACAATTCAGAGAATATGATGATATATGATATATATAAGCACGTAGCTAGTCCCGCACAACATAAAATCCATATGATTCATCTAAGGCATATGTATGAGTTGAGGTATTAGAGGAAGACTGAGATGTTTCACCGAGATTCACAGGGAAGTGGTTGCTGTGGGATATGTGCTTCGTTTTGGTGGTTTGCCCCGTCGCTGAAGGATCGTGGTTGCCCGTGACCACCGACATTGAGGCGAAGATGGCAAGAACGACCCTCTACTCTATCTCAAAGGCCGGTGGTAGAGGATTTTCGAAGTTTATGAATAAAAAACGAGGAAGATTGTGGTGAGAATTGAGAAATGGATTTCTCATCTTCAGACGGTGGTGGCAACACTGAGTACAAATGTCCTCTTGCGCGAGGCGCGCTTAGAGTTTCTCCCATGGCTAAGTATCCTGTTACCAAATTGGTATATATAGCTGGCATCCTCCTAGGCATGTGGAAATACATACTTGTTATAACATTTGACTAGTTTTTTTATTTTTTCTAGATTTTTATCGGTTCTATCATCCGTGTACATCTTAGTTATGCAGAGGCTAAGTGTAAACATTAATATTCTGAATACTATATATGCACGAGCAAGTTTCCCTTTGCTTCGTAAAGAAACTGATACGTCGTGTTTGTATGAAGGTATTTTTGTAGTCCCTCTGTCTTAAAATAGATGACACAATTTTTCTAAAATTTGGATGTATCTAGTACTAAATAGTGTCTAGATACATTTAAATTTAGACAATTTTTTTACATTTATTGAGACTGAGGGAGTACTGTTTTGGAAGTGACAGTAATAGCTACTCCTTGTGATGTGTATGCCCCCTTAGCATTTTTTAACCCAATACATTCAAGCTTTGACGGTAGAAACACATTGACAACTAGAACAATACTAATAGAAAGAAGTCCTACATACCCTCCATAAGTTTCACAAAACAGAAAACTCACCCCCTGGTGTTTAAAATAGGAAACATAACCCCCTCATGTTTGCAATACCTGGCAAAACACCCCCTAGATAAAATTTAAGCTGTTTTGGCCAGCGGTTTTGGAGACGTGGCAATGAAACATAAATAGCCTAAAGTACTTATATTGTGAAGCAGAGGGGGTCCTTACTTTCCGTCAACTAGAATTGCTATAGGCATATGATGCTCATGCATGAACATATACAGACAAGCCATTATGCGTGTACAAATGGCTGCACCATGCATGGCCATTAATGTTTCATAACAAAGACATGAACACCACCCCCCATTGGTATATAAATTGATGTAGTCTCTACAATGCGTCAATTCAAAGGAGATTTTTCAGAATACACAAAATCTTCTTTTCAAGGCATACATATGCACGGTTTCATATGGACTATACTTAGTATGGGGGTGAGATATTAGAAGATAACTGATAGGTTAGTTTGCAATTTTTTAGGAGTATGTTTACACGACTAATAGGATCTGGTAAGGTGTACAAAATTTCATGGCCGTCCAGCTGGTGAGGCAGACCATGGTTCATCTCTCTAGTATTATCAGCTGTGTGGGAGCTGCGCAAAGCCAAATCAATATTTGCTTGGATTCATGAATAACATCCACAGATGTAGAGACCTTACTATATCCTAATGTAGCATGTCACTTGAAGTTCCATGTTGATGTCGTCTCAACGATTTGAGCAAGGCGACATTCAGTAGCCTTTATTTGATATATATTATTGCAATGTTCTTCTTGTGGGGGGTAGTTTAGCTTCAAGTTATGCAACATCTCCGGTGTAACCACAAGAGCTCTTTAATTGTCATTGTGATTGTAGTTTGTTTGTATGCTTGTACGATTTCACACATAGTTTTGAAAAAATAATTATGAAGAAAACATATTGTTCAAAACGTTCCCAATTACATCGGGTCTCGGCTCTCGATTATGACACGAACATAAAAGAGCTCCCCACTCTAGAGCATCACAACGCTGCGCGGCTGAGGCCGGGTGAAAACTTTTGCACGCGAAAGCAGAGACTCGGAGCCGCACTTGTAGTGACCGGGAGCAACCTGTCACGACATGCACCTGTCACGGCAGGACAATACGTAGCGGCGAAGGAGGTGTCTGGGGGTGTGGCCATTGCCCCCATCCTGGCACTCCCCAGCCCTGACGCCACAGTGGTCAGCATCGCTGGCGGTGTTGCTGACCACTGTGGCGGGCATCATATGTTCAGATGGTGGAGAACGAGCTAGCACATGTAGAAACACCCTGACGCCATGGTGGGCTGTAGTCTGTATCGCCCGGAGGTGTCGGGGTGCTCAATGGGCTCGATGGTGGAAGCAGAAACTATCTCTGTCACTAACACATGACATTGCCATTTATCAGCTAAACTACCATATGACATCGTACTTAGAATTTGTTTTATTAGAAAGAATCGATTGGATGGTGATGGTAAAGCCTACACTAGAAAATGACACCTAGGGTTTATTGTTTGCAAACAACTCACTCATGGCAAAAATTGCAATGATCAAAAACAAAACTGGACTCAGTAAAAAAAATTGGATGAAGATTGTACGCATCAATGGAAAATTAATACATGTACTACCCAATGTCAGCCCACCATATTCAAGAATCAAGACATCATCCGTATATAGTAAAAGGTGAGAAATATAATATTATGACGGGTTCGATGGAAAATCACCCTTGTGCCAGGGGCATTGATGCAGCTAGTGAGGTTCTACCGAGGCATGTCAATTGATGGTTTTCAAAACTATTTCCAAACTCCCTCTCACTACTAGAATTTAGGAAGGGTTTCCTCCTTATTTATTTTATACCATAGATGATTTTGTGTGTGTATGTTTAGCAAAACTTAACAAGGTTTAACTTCCGACTAAATTTATGCCTTAATTTTGGTACTATATGGGAACTCAGCATGGAGCCAAGAGATCCATATTTCAGATGGTTAATTAGTGCTTTATTATTGTTAACAGACACGATCGATATAATGCCTGAGGTAATGTACCGTTGACTAAATATACCTCTGCTAAGTATCATGGAACTTGACGATAAGTTGCGGCCCGGAACGATAATACTGCACAGGTTTCTGCCCCTAGGGGATGGAGGCTGCAACTTAAAACCTTGTTGATTTATTTCAATTCCTGTCAGCATATCAGCATCATGATGTGCACACATCGATGGAAAGTATATAATCGATGGGATTGTCTTTTCGTGTAGTCCGTGATTCTGTTGAATATGTATTTGCCTTCTAGATCTTCTGATTGAAAATTTAGTTCAGTGTCATGCTAATTTTGCAGGCTCAACAGTGTATGCTAGGTTGCTAGCCTCTATTCGCGTCACTTTCACTTCACGATTGTTAATTTCTTTCTGTGGAAAATCTGTTATTTTCTCAAGATCGTTTTTGCATGACCATACTGAGATATACACCTATTATGTATGAAGATATGCAATGTCCATTCTTTTGCATAACAAAAGTATGAATAACATCAAAATGATCTATAAGTTACGTAGGTGTGTAGCCCTCAAATAATTCAAAGAATATGATGATATATAAGCACGTAGCTATTGACGTACACAAGGAAATCCATATGATTTATCAAAGAATAAAGTTGATTTGGGATATTAACAGCTGAGATGTTTCGCTGAGCTTCACGGCAAAGTGGTTCCTGTGTGATAGGTGTCCGGTCAAGCAGATTTCTTTCCTCAATGCATGCTCATGTTTTGTGTGGTTCAGGTTAGTGGTGTGACGTAATAGCGACTATGGCTGAACGGTGTGGCTGATCTTGAGTCGCCACTGATTTGAGGAGAAGATGGAGTTCTATCAAATGCTGGTAGTGATGCTGACCAGAAATGACCTGCCAAGATCGTGAAGTCGCTCCCTGCATCTCACGGCTAACTGAGCTGTTAGGAGATGATACTTTCCAATGTAATATTGTTCCCTTGTCAATGCTAAATGCAAGAGCTGAGCGCCGTTTGATTCATACAAGAACAAGCCGGTATGGCCATACTGTTTTGTAGAAATGACAGTACTAGCTGCTCTACCTGATATACATTGTCGCGTAGTATTTGTTAGTCCAATATATTCATGTTGTACACATGGATATGCATATGCATATGTAGAAGATAACTGATACGTTAAGTTAATCTTGTCTGGGAGCTTGTTTACACAAGTAGAAGGATTTGGCATGGCGTATGGTATTTCATGGTGGGCAAGCTGACAAAGTGGAACATGGTTCGTCTCTCCGGTGTAATTAGCTGTGCGCAAAATTGTATTTGCTTGGATTCATGAAAAACATCCACAACTGCACATGCCTGACTGGCCGTGTTCTAAAGTAGCAGGTCAGACTATGTCGATGTTGTCTCATTGTGTGAGCCAAGTCGACAGTCGGTAGGTTTTATTAATATAGATAGATCAACGCAAAGTTCTTCTCATTGTGTGTTAATTTGAAATAAAAATCTCCTAAACTGCGTATATTGTAGAACATATGGAGTTGTTACTTCCGTTCCACTAAATTGCAATAGTCATGTGATGTTAAAGCATGAAGATATAGGGACGAACCATTATGTGTGTACAAAGGGGATATGCATTGTGCATGTCCGTTAATGTTGCATAAGGAAAGCATGAACATCACCCCCAGTAGTATATAGTGTCTGCCCATGCATCAAATTTCGAAGGAGATTATTTGTGATACACAAGTGTTTTCTTCCAATGGAATACATATACGCATGTATATGCATATGCGTGGTGTGATATTAGAAGATAACTGATATGTTAAGTTAGGCTTGTCTGCGAGCTTGTTTACCCGAGTTGAAGCATTTGCTATGGCGTATGGAATTTCATTTGCTGACAAAGTGGGACATGGTTTTCTCTCCCCGGTATAATTAGCTGCGCGCGCTGAGCAACAAGATCATGTATTTGCTTGGATTCATGAATAACATCCACAACTAAGGCGGCCTGACTGTGTTCTAAAGTAGCAGGTCCACCAAAGTCCCACTGACTATGTCGATGTTGTCTGATTGTGTGAGGCAAGTGGACAGTCGGTAGGGTTCTTGTGGTGGGGTTTGGTTTGCTGCAAAGCTAGGGAGATCTCCCGTGTAACCACCGGCTTTTTAATATTTATTGTTTTTGCAATTTTGGATGCCCTTTACTGTTTTGGAATCAATCTTGAATTTTGTTCGATAAATAACACAAGGCACTCCTGACGCTGGAGCGTAACAACGCTGGCAGCCTCTCTTCTCTCTGGCAAATTAACGGCGGTTGGGTCGTGTGTTCCTATCGAACGAGGACGCCTCCAAGGCGGCAATGGTGACTTCCGTGTGGCAGATCATGGGAATGTCGAGATTTCTGGGATGCACGACCATGGCCGCATACACGAAGGACACAGCTACTACCCGAAGCATGCGAGATCCAGGGACTTGAGGGATGATAAATGCATCCAGCTGGCCCATCTAGCAGCAAACAAAATGGGCCAAGGCCAGCCCAAGCCCATAGAGGAAGAAGGCATTCTCTCTACTATATATATAATATTAAGGTGGTTTTCGATGACCAGTTTTTTAACGTGCGTCGTCCGTTGGTTTTGCATTGCCCTTAATTCGGTGAATTTACAAGACCTGCTACCGCGAGTTGAATATACACCTGATCTGCGTAAGCGTCGTCTCGTGCCGGCTCTGGCAAGATCCTTGCCGATCCGCAGGCAGCCAGGGCGAGGGAGCGAGGAGGATTGAGAGTGGGAGAGAAGAGGGCGTCAATCCCCTTGGAGCTAAAATCGCACTTCATTTTTGCCTTCATTTTGGCTGCTTGCGAGAAAAGAGAGGGCGAGGCCGAGGCTGCTCGACGCCACCACCTGGAGGTGAGGAGGCGGCCACTAGTGGAAAAAGGGCGCTTAGTGGGTTTTTAAGGGCCTGGTCCCGATTTACCGGGTACGGGTGAAATCGGGACTAAAATACTATGCCCCTATTTTTAGTTCTTTACTATTGGGGCTGAGGAGCCTTTTGCATGGCGTTTTTCTTCTTGAGGGATGAAGGACCTTTAGTCCGGGTATTTTAATATAATCGGATTAGATATTTTATTTTTTCAATTTTTTTTAATTTTTTTGAATATTTTCTTGAACTTTTGAATTGTTGGACTCGTAATCTCTTGAAAATTGGTTGCTTTTAGCACTAAGTATATTTAATCTTACGTCAAATTACACTTGTGGTCAAACTTTTCTATTCGGTCACCCATCCACTTCTCCACCTCAACTAGCGCTAACTTCTAATGTTTCATCGGATGTTCTTGTGAAGCCATTTTGTTTTGTTGTCATTTATATCAATATATCTATATATCATATCATTATATCAATATGCCATATATCTTTATTTATTAAAACTACAAACAACTATTTTAGTAAGCAACAATAAATAAGTAATAATAATATTTTAATATAATAAAGTAATAAAATAAATACTTATTTTATTCATTTTTTATTATTTCATTTAGTATAGCATAAATAATATCTTTAAATCTAAATCAAAATTGGGCCAAATAATATATTCATTATTATCAGAAAATGTGAGGAATCAAAATATGGAATAAAAAATTGCTAAATAATTAATTTTATTTATAAAATCTTTTTCCCTTTTAAATTTTAAAAATGTAAAAGAATCGAGAAAATGCGAGGAATCCATTATTTATAATTTTAAAATCTAAAAATGAGGAACCAAATAAGGCTGTAAAATCAAAAAAAAAAATTTCCACATATTTTGATAGGTTGTACATTTTTTCAACATCAGACGTCATAAAAGTTATAGCAATTTTAACGTCAGCCGTTTCACACTGCCAAAAAGTTAGTCCAGGATTTTAAGACTCCGTGTCACGACCTTTAGTCCAGGACTGCAGGACTGCCGGGACTAAAGGTTTGTTGCCATGCCTACACCCTTTTAGACCATATCCATTCATTTCGGGACTAGAGATCCCGGAGATGACCCGGAATGACCCGGAGTTTCTGGACTTACGATTGGCACCGAAAACCATTTAGCAGAACTGCACGAACCAGTTCATGCCTCTGTGATCCTGGCCTGGCCGATGTAATAAATCGGTTAGTGTGAGACTCTAGATCGAACCGAAGTCTCTTTTTTCTACTAGTGGGCTTTTCTACAGTGAAGGGACAAGGAGAGGGGAGGCCGGCGGCACACCGAAGGTCGGGAGAGAGAGCTATGAACGGGCGAAGAGCGAGATGTCGACACTGTCGACACTGTCCGTATTAGCAAATTAGGAGGCAGACCCTTGTACCCATGACCTGGTGGAGGTGACAGCACAACGACCTGGCGAGCAGCGGCCAGCCCGGCGGCACCAACGGCTGCAAGCGCTCTGACCACATACCATCCTCCTGCAAGAAACCTCAGCAGTTATCTTCCCCTCCTTGACTCAAGCAGAGACAACACAGAGGATGGTGGTGATCGATCAAGAAAAGCAATGAACACGTATTGAAGCTCGTGTGCTACAGCCGATGGGCATGGACATCTCTTAAAGCCCAATCACAGTGGGCATAACGGAGGAAACTCATAGTCAAAATCCAGTAGAATTGATAGGCGGTGGATTTGGTCTTCCATATATTGCAGTTTCTCTTGGTTTAGAGCATAGAAATCAATTGCCTTTTAATTTGGATTCTGGGGAGGCTAGAAGGGAAAATGTCAAGAGCATCCCGTTATATTTTATACTGTATAGACTACTAAGGCCCAGTTTGATTAACAGAGCCGTCCCACTGCTCGCCTCCACTATCGGGGAAGCTTTCTGATAAAAAAATGCATGGCTCTAAAAATAAGGCGGTAAGGCTACACAAAAGCCCTTTGGGCATAATTTTTTCCAATCCCGCTTTCAATTTAATCAGCAAAGCATTTTTTGACAAAAAAACCAATTAGAATTGGACTTAAAAGGAACTTTTAGGAGAAATGGCCACTAAAAAAACAGTGGACTGGGCAAAAAAATCAGATGGTGGCCACTAAAAGCAGTGTCTCTACATCGAAAGCATCAGAAAGCACATCCAGTGACGCCAGTACCTGGTGGTCGCGCCAGCAAAAAATCGACGGATTGCAGCGTTAGAGACTCAGCGGTGGTTGCGATCGCGGTCATCAGGAGATGAGCATGACGAATACAAAGAATGGATTTTAAATTGGTTTAAGGACTTTTTATAAAACTGAACATGTATAACAACCACGTCAACTAAATCGGGTAGGAGGGAGCATTACTTTTCTTTTTTATTTTAAAACCATTTAATATAGTTTTTAGATAGAAAAAACAAAAAGATAGGGGTTTAATTTGAAATATGAAGGGGGTTTAAATTCCAAAATATGGTAGATCAATGTTTGAGGGAAGTGAACTAATCGGTTATATACTAGAGTAGAAATATATTTTATTCTGTTTGGAACATTATGTAGCTTTATCCTAATGTGCACGTGAACTTTGTGCAATATGTTTTTATAGCGATAAAAATAAATAATGACCGTGGCAACTAGTAGCTTGTAATCAATTATCACGTCTTTGGCGGAACTAGTACGTAAAATTCTACCTGAATTCCAACATGACACTGGAACCGTGTATCTGGCTACTTGAGCTTATAATAATGATACATGGACTTGATTGTGTTTATATTTTAGGAGACACCTGTCACTCAACCGTAAGCACACACCACCACCATATAGACTTGCACACATGGAATATAGACTATTTGACACGAGAAATAATAAAGATGTGACGCAAATATTATCTCTCTACGAACCAGGGGAAAATAAATATGCGGGCGTGCCAGTGTACTAAGTACACAAATAAAGACATATAGAAACATGTATTTTTATTAATCTCTCAATGGAGAAACAAAATTACATGATCCCTTTACATATGCGCTCTGTGGCCTGCTAGGCCGGCCAATATGACTTGGGCGATTGTGTGTTATGGTTCACGGGGCCTCGGAAGGCTCCCGATTAATTACATGCGTGAGTCAAGATCGCGAACCACCTCCGATTAAGCTGTTGCAATGGTCGTCTTCGTCGTATTTGCTTCGCGTTCTCTTTGCATGATGTGATGGTGGTGTGTGTGGGCGGCGGCGTGTCCTCGTCGGTACACGCGCCGTGAGTAGCGTCGCATTTGCTCCGGCCACGCCCGCCCTCCCCGTTGTGCCTCGTCGGTCTTGACGGGGTTGTTGTAGTTGGAGTTGAAGTAGCATTGGTCCGCTCAGTTAGGACTTCTCGACAACCAGCAACCTCGTTGGGGTGTGCAAGGGTATGCCTCACGGGAGTAAGTATTGGTGGAGATGGGCATCGGTGTGAAACCAATGCACGCGTACAAGTCGGTGCAACCAGTGTGGTCGACACCTCGTCTCGGTCCGACGCCGAGTGCACGACTGTCGTCCTAGACAAGAGCGTTGTCTCACGGGCTTCGGGAGAAGAGGTGTCGGAGGTGTACTGTCTCGCCTCAGCAGGTGTGGTTGCTCGCCGATCGTTGTTGCCGCGCCTCGTAAGAAGTGGATCTGGGGTCTGTCGCAGCCAGAGGGCAACTCTCGAGCTGGTGGTGACAAGGTTGAGGAGGCCTTATCCAGCGGACGCCAGGTTGCCCAACTGTGGAGACAGGGGGTGTGATGATGAAGTGGAAGGAAGGGCGACACGTTCTTTGCCCCGACGATGCCTAGCCGTGTTTCCCGGCTTGTCGATGTCCGATGATGAAGATGTCTGGCCTTGTCGGCTCAGACAGGTGGGCGGCCTTCGCCTCGTCGGTGCCTGGCCTGGTGGTGTCCGTCTTGTCGGTGTCGGACTTGATAGCTTGCCTTTGCCTTGTCGGTGCTTGGCAAGAAACAAATTGCTTCATCGGAGAAGGACATGTCGGTGAAGTGGCCTCGCCTTGCCGGTGCTAGGTCGAGGTTGAAGAAGAACGTTGGTGTAGGAGTCGATGTAGACTTGGGTATTGCTGAGCAGTAGTATGGCTCGATAGCGACGGTGTAGGGTTTTGGCGATGTAGATCTCGTGATGCCAGAGGTGTACTTGGCCTCGTCGGAGCTTGAGAGGTCGTGGTTGCGTGATTTATCTCGGAGTGGGATACGGTGTGTTGTAGTCAGTTGTTCGGTGTCGCAGAAGATGTTGATGAAGATGTCGCCGACGCGTGTCGATGTAGTCTAGGTCAGGTCGACTGATGAACATTCTATGTGTTGTCCTGCCTTGCCGCCAGATGAGGTAGAGTAGTCTCGGGCTGCCTCCGCAATAATACTAGTACGCCTTCACACGTTTTTGCCTGATCCATATTTGTACCTGAAATTGAACACTACTCCAGATGGGCTAAAGTAATTGATAAATAATTAGGGACTCTAACAAGTTTACCACACAAGTATTAAATTTCCGGTTAATACAATTATAACATGAATATAAACATTTATCATAAACTCAAAGATATAATAATAATTACTTTTATTATTGCCTCTTGGGCATATCTCCAACAGACGCCGTCACAGACAAGCCCGGGGAGCTTGACTTTGATGACAGGGACGGTAAGAAATATTTTTCAATTTGTACATAGACAATTACTATAACCAGCTTGCAAGTAAACATCTATCACTACGGTACACTGGCCCTTTGCCGTGTGTGCAAGAGGACACATCAAATTCCACACGGCAACTTCCGCCATGGTAGAGGCCTTTTGCTGTGTGTTTCCTAAATAATACACGACAAAGTCTTTGCCGTGTGTCTTACGCATAGATGATACGTCGGAAATGTATCTATAATTTTTGATGTTCCATGCTTGTTTAGTATCTATTTTGCTTTGCTTTGTATACACTTTGAGGTGTTTTTATATGTTTTCTGGTACTAACCTATTAACAAGATGCCACAGTGCCAGTTACTTGTTTTTTTAGTTTTTGGTTCCAGAAAGGCAGAAAATCAATATTCTTGGAATTGGACGGGACAAAAGACAAAGTCAATATTTTACCGTGGGCAACACAAAGCCAGAATACGAGACGGAGGAGGCTCACCGAGGGCCACACCCCCTGGCCACGCGGGTGGGCCCATCCTGCGCCTAGGGGGTGCAGCCGCCCTAGTGCCCCCTACCTCGCCTCTAATGTTTGATAATCTAAGGATAACACCTCTAATGAAATATGGACCCCGGTCCAATATTTACCATTGATACATCTTCCATTGTTATTTTTTATTTTCTGCAAACCACCATCACCTTCCACACCATACAGTGAATCCTTTGTTACAGCAACCAGTGAGATTGACAACCTGACTATTCATTGCGGAAAGTCTTGATTTTGTGTTGTGTAGGTTTCCACATTGCTTGCAACATCTTTGAGATGTTTCCTTTCTCCTCCTGATTCGATAACCTCGGTTTCTTACTGAGGAAAGACTTGCTGTTGTGCTCTTCACACCTTGATCTTGGGGTTTCCAACGAAGCGTCCCACATCAACACCGGGCGCCATCAATAGACACAACAAAGTAAAGCGAGATGACGGTGTCTATTCTTTGTCGTGTGTCTTCTAGAAATGTACACGGTAAATGGGCTTCCTTTGCCATGTGTCTTGTAAAAAAGTACACGGCAAATAGGTGTGTTTTAAAAAAATGAAAACAAAATTCAATTGTTTTTCAAAATTGAAGACACGCACACGGAATAGAAACACCAAAGGAAACCATTCTAAA
This sequence comes from Avena longiglumis, assembly GCA_030063025.1. Lineage (NCBI taxonomy): Eukaryota > Viridiplantae > Streptophyta > Magnoliopsida > Poales > Poaceae > Avena > Avena longiglumis. The sequence continues at coordinate 84,554,264 of CP125974.1, forward strand.
AAGAAAAGAGATCAAAAAATTTGTACAAGGCCGAAGACTCCGGGGTCTGGGCACGGAGACTCCAGGGTGCAGGGCCGAAGACTCCGTGTCAGGGGCAACATGATGAACAACTCGTGTTCTTGAGCGGAAATTCGACCCTATCAAACCTCTTAATTAATGATAATGAAGGTGTCAAGCCTTCGAGGACTCTCCTTGTTAAAAAAATGTTTTACTCGAACTACTTCCCCTGATCCTTCTGAACTACGCCAATCTCCACTGTTTGTATAAATGAGTGAAATACTAAATACCTGTTTTTGACAAAACAAACCAATTCTACATATATGTGGTCTGGGCTTATTCTGGACATCCACATTTGGTTTGAGATCTGTGCAGGCGTTGTTGCCAATTGCAGAAAAGACCCTCAGTACTTGTGAACCAGTCCTAATTTGTACAGCGTAACTTGTACCGCATCCATACATTGTTGCCAATTGCAGAAAAAATGTGACAGAATTTCTCCTCAAATTCGTTACTGGGAATCTGGATATTAGATGACATTTTTTTTGGAAATAGATAAACCCCGGAAGTTCCTTTTTTCATAGTTTAGACCGAATGAAAGGATTAAAAATTTCTAGACAAAATCGAGCAATTATGAAAAATAAGGACCAGATCGGATCTGGACTATGACCGACATGAACAGAAGAGTAATAGAACTTCCACGATGTACAAGAATAAGTTTGTAAGAGCATCCCCACTCGCTGGGAGTTTTTAGGGCGAAATTCGGACCAAATTTTGGCCGAACGAAACACGTTTTCGGCTTGGAAACGCCGAGTTATCCACTCGCGTTCTCAGGCGAGTTACCGGGACGCTTCTCCGCCTAAATTTGTCTCAAATTTGTCCAGATTTCAGCATAATATGAATACAGAACATTGTTCGGCCTAGTTCGGCATACATTCGACCATAGTTCGGCGAAATTTTAAACATAGTTCAGCGTAAATTTAAACATAGTTAGGCCTATAGTAAAAATACAATATATTTTGGCCTAGTTCGGCCAGTTCATGCTCTGCATCTACATATTGCCCTTGCGTATCCATAGATGGTCAACTAGATTATCCTGCAGCTGTTGATGCATTGCCGGATCTTGGATCTCCTGACGCATGGCGATGAAGGCAGCCTAGGTTGGAGGCACCTAATGATCAGGCTCGGCAAGAGGTCCCTGTCTGTAGTATGGCTCATTCTACTCGAGCAAACTCACTGGATCCTTCCTCTCATCTTTAATGATCATGTTGTGCAAGACCACACAACTATTCATCACTTCCCACGTCTGATCTTTCGACCAGGTCATAACAGGGAACCGGACAACTGCAAACCTCTACTGGAGCACATTAAATGCCCGCTCCACGTCCTTCCTGCAAGCTTCTTGTTCCTTGGTAAACTGAGAATGCTTGGGGAGCATTGGGCTTAAGATAGTCTTCACAAATGTTGGCCATCTTGGATAGATGTCATCTGCTAGATAGTACCCTTGTTATAGTGGTGCCCATTGGTCTCAAAGTTCACAGGGAGGGCATATTACCCTCAACAAGCTTGGCAAAGACATTTAAGGAGTTGAGGACGTTGATGTCGTTGTTCGATCCTGCCATGCCAGAGAAGGAGTGCCAGATCCAAAGATCATGTGTAGCAACTGCCTCGAGGATCACAGTGCAACCTCCTTTGTGGCCTTTGTACATTTTCTGCCATGCAAATGGACAGTTCTTCCACTGCCAATGCATGCAGTCTATGCTTCCACGCATACCAGGAAATCCTCTACTTTCATTGACTGCGAAGATCTAAGCAGTGTCTTCAGCAGTGGGTGATCTCAAGTACTGTTTTCCAAACACTGCAATCACTACCCTGCAGAACCAATACAAGCAATCGATGTAGGTGGACTCGGCCATGCGGAGGTATTCATCGACACTATCACCCGACGCTCCATATGCAAGCAACCTCATCGCCACTGTGCACTTCTGCAGTGAGGAAAATCCAACCATGCCGGTACAATCCTTCTTGCAAACGAAATAGGGCCTCTCTGTGGAGCGGCTCATCGGCGAAGTAGTCGGCATACAACAAGCATTAGCCCTTTATCCTTTTCCTCGCCTTGCACTTTCGGCGACCCGGCGCCGAACCACCGCTCTTTGGCTTCGCCATCTGCAGGTACAGCTAGGCGAGGGAGGCGAGGATCTCCATGAGCTCTGCATCTTCGGCGACCTCGGCGTTCTCCCCTCTAGAAATATGGCGAGTATCTCCTCGTCGTCAGAGTCCATGGCCGAACCGGCCAAATGCCGAACACTTGGAAGGCGTGGTGGTGGGAGCTCGCAGCGAAGCAGAGCTACAACAAAGTTCGGACGGCAAAAGCGGCAGCGGAATGGGCGGCGGAGTGGGCGGCGACTACGGCGAGCATATCTAGAGGCATGGGCATGTCTCCGCGTGGAGGAGCTCCACCGGCGAAGTCATGGCGATAGAGGCGCTGGGAGCTCTTCGTCGCAGTCTGGACGAGTGGAGTGTGTGTGGGGGGGGGGGGGGAATGGGATTGTCTCACCGACAAAGAGAGGGGAGAGGATAGGAAGATGGACATGTCCACTTCGGTGTATCTAGGGAATCGAAGATGGACTTGTACATGATCAAAATGCAAAACGACAAAGCATCAATCTTGACACAGTGTGCCACTACACTCTTTTTTTACAGGTTTGCAATTAAATATGTACATGTGTTAAATTGAGACAGTATTACAGAATTATAAACCGAACCGGTACGGGACCTAAAGATCTCTCCCAAGGGCGGTGGCCAAACCCATCTAGGGTTCCTTCCCTCCGCCGGCGATGCCACCGGTTCGTCCTGTCTCCAGCGGCCATAGGGCCTTGGAGGCGTGGCGAACCATGACCCCTCGCCGGTGGGAGGTCGTAGTGTTTTTTTAGACTATTTTTAGTGTCCTTTTTAGGATGTTGAGGCGGCGGCTACGTCCTGAAGTCAGAATAAGGTACTCCCCGTTCTATCCTCACTCCGTTGGTGCGTCTAGCATCGAGGAGGGCGTGTGGAGTAGTGTGTTCGACAGATCCCTTGGGATCTGGTCTTTTTTCATTGGTGTGTTTTGAAGTCAGTCTCTTCCGATCTACGTTGGTCATCTTCGACGATGGTTGTTGCTCTGGTGCGCTGGTCCTTTAGGGCCTTATCATAACGACTTACCATTTGTCTACTACAATAAGCTCTACAATAAGCTCTTGAACATAAGCAGCAGCAGCATGAGCAGACATCGCGCCGGCGTTGTGCAGCACGGGGTCGGCGCATGCTGGTAGAGCTTGGGGTCGCGGGGCTTGAGGGCTCCAGGAAGGCGCGCCCGGCGGCTGCAAACAGGGTGGAGGTTGAGTTCAGCGGTGGCTCTTAGCCTCAAACGAGTGCCGCCTCCACTTCCCACACGCACGTGAGTCTACGCCGGCCCAGCTCCTCGACCCCGAGCTCGCCCACCTCGTGTCTCCGCCCGCGCTCGACCCCACAGGCTCCTCGGCGCCTGCCTGCTCCACCTCCTCTTGAAAATTGAACTGGTAAAAGGAGGCACATAGATTCTGAATCCATCCCAGGTCCTCTCGTCGAAGGCTGTAAAGCAGGGCAGAGAAGATGGCACGGCGCGGAGTGAGGAGGCTCAATCTGTAGAGGGTCGGCGGCTAGCTGTAGGAGGAAGGAAGAGGGCAGTGGTGATGGAAGCTAGGTCGGGTAGGCAGGAAGTGAGCGGCGCGGCGGCACGACATCAGGGCAGGCGAGGATGTCGGGGAAATCCGGCTGAGGCTAGGCAGAAGTGCGCAGTGCGGGTCAGTCTGACACAGGAAAGAGTGGGACGACGGACGAAATTCCGGAGGTGATGAAAACCACCTTAAGAAAAATTATATAGTAGAGATTATGTACCTTGATCGTGGTTATTAGAGGGCTATAGACGTGATGCATGAATTTGCTCCTTGCGTCGTTGGCATCTCTTCATGCATATTTGCAGGTGACTTTTACGGTACCTTCTACTGGACACTAGAGAGGGAGCAGTATGAATTGAATCAACGGTTCCGATTGATCGAATGCAATTAGGGCCAGAAGACCCAACAATCAATGATTCTTGGGAAAAGAATTGTCCAACTCGTAGGAGCACCCTGCAAATCGCAGGCGGCCACCGCCCACCACACGCTCGAGCAGCCCGCCGCCACCTCCACACGGTGCTGCGGCCAACGCCTCACCGCCCAAACGCCAGAGCACGCCGTCACCCCCTATGTTTAAAGTGGAACACTTAACCCCCACATCTTTCCAAAACCAGGTAATTGACCCCCTCAACCCTTTTTTAGCTGTTTTGTAGACCAGTTTTGTTGACGTGGTGGAGGGGAAATATTCCAGTCGGCGGTGCTCAGGTCGACTAAGAGCGAGCATACAGGAGGGCCTCGGCTGGGACGCCTGTGTGGTCTTCACGTGTTCCTAGGTCAGTATGTAACTGGCCTGAGCTCGCATGTGTGCCAGTGCCTATGATAATCCCGTCGAGATGTTGTCCTCAACCCGATTCACGGGTCATCTTTGGTTGCTGCTCTCGCGGTCGTGCGTGTCGGCATGATGATTGATGAGCCGCTCTGCCGCCAGCATGTGCATGCCGCCATGCCTGCCTGGATGCATGTGCGTCGTATGTCCATGCCACAGCGTCGCAGCTGAGAGTCGCCATTTTTAGGTTGATCTCTCGTGTTGGGCCCAACGGCCCGCACACCTTGGACTCGCGCCCTGATCGGGGGCGCGCAACGTCATAATCGTTGGTGGGCCCTCGTCGCGCAGCGCAATAAATAGAGGTGGGGGCCGGGGGCACGAACGCCAAGGTTCGTCGTGCCCACTCACCCCACCGAAACCCTAAACCCTAGCCACCGATCCGGCTTTGCGCTGTAGCGGCGGGAATCACCCCTGACCGCTGCCACCACTCCGACGAGCTCGATGCCGACCTCATCGTCGACCCCGAAGGCCGATGGTAAGGTTCTCTCTCACTCCCTAGATCGACCCCTAGAGATCCTAGCAGATCCTATCAGCCATGTCCGCGTGTAGACTCAAATGCCAAGATCGCGCTCGAGTTGACTGTCAGCGACACCCAGTACAACGCTATGTCGTACGCCTTCTTGGTGCGCGTCTCGGCGAGTCACCTCACCTCCACGCCGCTCGTCCTGTGCCTCCATGAATTTCAACTGGTTCCGCTGCATCATCTTGGCAAGGAGGACGCTAAGCATGCCGCAGACAGCGACAGGTGCCAGCCCCGGCAACGCAGACCGACGCCCGTGTAGCCCACGAGTTTGCCCAGCGTGCCCATGTCGGTGACGAGGAAGACCTTGCAGTACATGTGTTTGCATGTGTTGCATCTCGAGCTAGCTAGCTGCGCTATGGATGCATTAACCTGTGTGCTTGCTTAGCTAGATGTGTGTCTCAGCGAGTTAGTTGTTGCTATGCGCGTGTCTCACCGGACTAGCTCGAGCCAGCCTTGCAGCGTCATACTCGTCAGAAGGTGAGCACATGGAACTGCGCGAGGATGATGTGTAACTACGCCTGCCACCAATCGCATTGCGGAGAAGAAGCAATGTGAGATTAACGGGTCAACAAAACCACCGTCCACCACTAAAACCGCTCTACAAAACAGCTAATAATGGGTTGAGGGGGTCATTTACCTGGTTTTGAAAAGATAAGGGGATTAAGTGTTCCATTTTAAGCTTAGGGGGGTGCTGCGTCCTTTTTATGAAACTTATAGGGGTTATCTAGACTTCTTTCCTGCAAATTCTGATAGTCAGCAATCTGAATGAGGTTGTAGGCATTACGCAGTGTATGTGACCTGGCGCTTGTAGGCGTGAGGGCATGGTCCATGTACCCAACTAAATGGTGAAACACATTGTATGTTGAGCTTTTTCTCCTGATTACTAACCCATTTACCGAACGGAACCACATGGTGTGAAAACTTTACTGGTTTATCAAAGATTAGTCATGTCATGGTTAGCCCTAAGTTTCTGTGCTTGTTTTCTCATTTGAACGAGAAAATGACGCAAAACTACCATATTTAGGGCTAAGGTGACAATCCTTCACAAAAAAAACTACCGAAAACATGCATTTTGATAGGTTTTTGGTCACTTTGCCTCAAATGTGGTGGTTTTGCGTCATTTACTCCATTTGAACCAAACCAACAACATGTAGGATTTGTTCTGAAAAGGAGGAACAAACAAGTAATACCATATGTGCAATCTTAGTTGTGATTGATACTAAAAGTTATCTTGATGGCGCAGTTAAGTAGGCAATAAGTTGAAGTCATTGCGCTGCCTTCTTATTCTTCACTTCAAGTAATTCTTTTAGCTGAATGCTCTCAAGATTCTGACACAATGCATTCACAATAAAAGTTCTAAAAAACTAGTACTTGTTGTTTATATATTTACGTACTGCACAAACAAAACTCAAGTTAAGTTTGGACATCACAAAAGTAGAAGTATAAATTTTGAAATATATTCTCTGGATCTGAAAAGCAACATGTAGATTTTTCGTGAGAGCCACGTAGGATGTTGCTGGGTAATTTTCCTACAAGAAGAAAATGCTAGAATCAATGATCAAGCAAAAAGAATACTCCCTCCGACCCATATTAATTGACTTGTATTTGTCTAGATTCGGATGTATTTAGTGCTAGATACAACCGAATTTAGACAAATTCAAGTCAACTAATATGGGTTGGAGGAAGTATTAAAACTTAAAAATGCAAAAGAAAAGGGCCCTTCTATCAGAATCTCAGATCTTTCCGTGTTAGCGTCTTATTTTCTTATATGTATGTTTAATCTTATTTGCAGTCAAATTATTGTAGAGTGAGGTTGAATTGAAGAAGGCAATTTGTTAATGCTCAAGGTTTTGTGTTTTGCTTGCTGGAAAACAGGTGAATGCAACAACGACCTGTGCACTCCTTGATCCTAGCTAGATTAGAAAAATAGACGAGAAAGTCATATGCATTAGGCTTTTATGGTAGGATTAGTTTTAGTTGTTTTGGCCCTTCTTCTTCTGAAGATGGAGGGTCTCATGGTGGGAGTTGAGGACAAGAGATTGGCCTTGTTGTTGCTGTTCGCAACCTCCAAGATGGAGGCCTGACTTCACCAGCTCTTTCGAGGGTTTCAAGGACCTGATATTAGCAGGACTGTTCTGCAATTTTATTTTTGTAGAGGTCCTGTTCAAGAAAAATAGACGAGAAAGTCATATGCATTCATTGATTGGACCGAGCTACCGCTGTTGGGCATGCACCGCCGTTGGGCATCCACTGCTACACCCGATCGGTGCGACCTTGACGCGCGGAGACAAACCGTCCTGGCCTGCGATCGGGACGCCGCCGCTGCCTCCAGCTAGCTAGGATACCTAGACTCATATACACACATGTGCCCGTACCCAGCTTCCTGCATGCATGTAAAGCTTGTAGGCATTTAATCAAGGAGATTAATTAGTACTGGCAGGTAATTAGGCCACGGGCCTTGTTCTCATTTGCTTGAAAATAATATTAGTATCTGATTAATGACAATTGTGTGCCACATAGTATTTATACGTGCATACACGCCAAAATGCCATGGGATTTTTTATGTGCCGAGTACAAAATCACGTCGAACACAGACCCACATGACGTTATTTTTACTAGTTGAATGTCCGTGCGTTGCTACGGTTTTTAAGTTTTTTTAATCCTTATAAAATGTCACACATGTAAATTAACATACAACAAAATGTTAAATTGATCCAAAATAAACCGATATGTGTTCACAATGTGTGAAAAAAAAATGTATCAATGTACATCTTACATTTTTATTTGATTTTTCCTTTAAATATTTGAAATATTTAGAATTAGTTCCCATGTAAAACAATTTTCTCAAAAGAGAGCTCACTAATTAGTTTCTAATCATCCTTGTTCACATCATTTCGTGGTTATCTATATATACTAATTATCATGCATATGGTGCAAAAACTGAGTATAGGTTTACAAAGAAACAATTTCAAGTTAAATTTGCTAAGTCACATGGGAAAATCAATAAACAAAGGTTAAATCACAATAAAATTTCATCTCACATGGAAAAATTCCAAGGTTTGTTGTATGATATGAACCCCCAAAAGCTAGTTTTTAGCGCGGGACAATTACATATTATAGCTATACATTCTAAAATAATTTTACAAGTGTAAGTCAGGCCCTGCAAGAATATCTCACATCCACTCATAAGTAGACATGGCTCTCCGAGGGGTATCCAATCATGGCATCAAGTCAGATTGTCTTCCTCTTTGCCTACTAGTTTTTCCCTTGCTCAGTGTGGTCTCTTCTGCTTGTATCCAAGTGGTAGTAACCGCACACCATCCATGGAATCTGGTCATGCCATCCACATCTAGAGTACACTACTACTCATCAGGTACAATACACTAAATCATCCTAATGACAAGGAGATGAATATTACCATTTCATTCGGCATTGCACACGCTTTCCATAACAATTACTCTTAGGTAAACTAATGATACGAAAATGAAGAAAAAGTAATGGAAAAACATTTTGTAATTCAAATAACACTTTAAATGAAGAGTTACAATAAGGGTAGATAAACAAACATGATGCTATTGATGCTCTCGAAGTTTGAGTGAGAAGTGCATCACGGTTCTATGGGAGTTCTTTTTTAAAAAATGACTATTGATCATGATATCGTATGTTCTCATGGGGTGTTTGAAATATACCATTCTCTTCTCAAGCGATCATCTTGCTCCCTCCCTTGTTGCTATCATTTCTTAAATCGATGTGCCAGAAATACATCTGATAATTTCAGTAAGGAAAACATCTGATGCATGCCTTCCTTGCTACATTGTTCCTCCCAATTGCACAACAATATAATTCAGTAAGAAGGATACTTTGGATTGAATTCAGCATCACCAGCTAGTTATGTACGTATCTAAGATATTTTTTTATCAATTAACCATCAACGCACAATGGGGTAGCCAAAGTACAGTATTTTCAAAACTATATACTTCAGTACTTGACTTCCTACAGCCAAGATACATTTTTGCTAACAATCTTTGCTAATAGCTAGCTAATTTTTTTGTATTTATATGAACCAATAATCAACATATATTGGCCAAATAGTCCCATATTATACCTCACTTAAGTAGAAAGAAGCATCACCAGGGGTTTTATGTAATTCTTCTTCCATAAATGTTTAGGCTAGTCCCTAATGCATATAATATTCACATCCTATTCTAAAGTAAATACATGTAGGTTACAAACTCCTAGTACCACCGATAACCCTACGATAAGTCTATCCAACTAAATTATTTACTATATCATTTCTAGCACATTGATTCCTCTAAAAATACATCAAGATGTTTTAGCAAAAAAGATTAGCTACATTACATAACCGCTTTAATACTTCATCAATGTTAGATATATATTTAGGAGGCAAACCTGTTGGCAGCACATCATCTCACCACACACACTCTGACCTCAAAACCCGACAATGCTTTACCACATGCAAGGAACCTGCATATGACCTAAAACATACCGCGTTACCACTAACTCTTGCATTCACCATTAATGAGATCATTTAATTGAGATGAGCATGCATGATGACCCACAAGTATAGGGGACCGCAATAGTCTTCGCGGGTAGTATTACCCAATTTATTGATTCGACACAAGGGGAGCCAAAGAATACTTGCAAGCCTTAACAACTGAGTTGTCAGTTCAGCTGCACCTGGAAATAGTTCTTGCTCACAGAAGTTTATCAGTAGCAACAGTTTGTAGTAGCAACAGCAAAGCAACAGTAACAGCAACAACAACAGTGAAACAACAGCAATAGTAACAGTAACGGTAACAGTAGGATTCGAGTGCGGTAGGCATAGGGATGGATGGACGGGCGTTGCATGGACGAGTCTAAACATGTAACTTCAAAGAACTAGGGCATTGCAGATAAATAATAACAAGCATCCAAGTACTAAACAATCATAGGCATGTGATCCAAATATAGTCATACCTGCTCGCAATGAGAACTTGCACAACATCTTCTGTCCAGCCAGCCCATGGCAGCGGGGCCTCTAGGGAACTACTGACAATTAAGGTGCTGCTTTTAATAGAGCACCGGAGCAAAGCATTAACACTCCGTGAACACATGTGATCCTTACCACAGCCATCCCCTCCGGTTGTCCTAATTATTGTCACTTTGGGGCCTTTGGATCCAAACAATGATATGTGTACACAACTTGTAGATAAGATCATAAACAATACTATCATACTGATTCAATAATAAGTTCAGATCTGAGATCATGGCACTCGGGCCCTAGTGACAAGCATTAAGCACAACAAGTTGCAACAAAGTCAAATAGCACTAATAGAGATACTAGGCAATATGCCCCTAATATATCTTATTCGATTACATGATAGAACTCATCCAATCCCTACCATCCCCAAGCCTACAGCGGGGGATTACTCACTCATGGATGAGGGAAACATCGGTGGTTGATGGAGATGCGTTGGTGATGACGACGGCGATGATCCTCTCCAAATTCCCCGTCCCGGTAGGGTGCCAGAATGGAGTTTCTCGATCCGAATCTTGGTTTCTGGTGGTGGCGGCGGAGCGGAACTCTTTCTGGAAAACTATCGAACCCCTCTAAGTTTTTAGGTCAGAAGGCAACTTATAGACGCGGAGGGAGGCCGAGAAGCTGCCTGGGATGGCCAAACCTCCCAGCGCGGGTCAAGGCTGCCAGGTGGGTCTGGCCTTAGGCCTTCCCTCTGCCTCCTTCGCCCGTGGATCTTCTGGTGAAATATAATTTTTGGCATATTTTCCGGGATTTTTCCTGATAGTTCATTTTCTGCACAAAAACAAGACACCAAGGTAATTCTGCTGAAAACAACATTAGTCCGTGTTAGTTGTATCCAAATCACACAAGTTTAGAGAAGAAACAATAGCAAAGTGTTCGAGAAAGTAGCTAGATACGCTTTGGATGTATCAATTCCCCCAAGCTTAGCTTATTGCTTGTCCTCAACCAATTCAGTTGAAAACTGAGTGCGATAAAAGAACTTTCACGAACACTTTGCTTCATAGGATTTATATATTCTTAGCACATGAGTAGATTCTTAGACAAGTCATAATAAAGAGTATGCAACTAAGTCTACTCAATAGTCATTGCAAGCTATGAAGAGAAACCAACTCAATAATAATAAGTAGCATGAAACATAAACATAAGAAACATTGCAATGCTCATAATAAGGTATGATAGAGTGGTATCTCGCTTGCCTTTGTTTGAAGTGCACAATATAAATGCTGAGGCACCTCTGAAGTTCACATGAAGACTAGAGATAAATATATCAGAGATACAAGCATCAAAGTCATGACATAATTAACCAAGTTTTGGAACAAACACAAGAATGACAACTATGCTCTCAAGAAGGTGATCATAGAATAAGTGGTGACTCAACAAAGTTGTGAAAACGGTTTTGTGAAGGTTTAAAAGGGTTCCCAATGCTGAAAGGAAGGTACTCGTTAGATCTGAGCTCTCATTGTCCCTATCATATTCATCTTCATGTGGTTAAGGTGAAAGTGAGGTCCACTCTGAATCATATGCTTGACAGACCATAGACTGGAAATCCCAAGTCCCTTGAGTACGTGGGTCGCTCCGCATGCTACTCAACTTTGGTCACCTGAAAGTTCTTGTCATTGTAAATACATGCATATCATCGAGAACCGCCAATGGGGTATCCCTTGCACATGGTACAGGAGCTTTCCCATAACCAAAATGACAAGGCAAGCAGACAATGAGCATCTCAGCAATCTTTTTATTTACCATATGCATAGCTTTTTATTGAGGAAGCTTCATAGATGCTCATTATAGTGATGCTGCAAGTTTCCACCATGATTAGGCATGGCTTAGGCTAGCGGCCCTGGCGTTTCTCTATCACAATTTATAAACTCCATGAACTAACAACTTTCCCTTTTATTTCACATCGTCGACATCCATAAACAAAAGACCAAAGTATCAACTGGATAAGATATCCAAAAAAATGTTGAAAGCGTTCCCCATGACAACACGGTTCTGCTGACTCCCGGTATATAATAAGCAAACATATAACTTTCATGGACTAGTCACAATGATTCAGGATTATTAAGCGCAAGGAATAAAGTGTGCCATTAAGTTCGTGAGAGATTTACTAACTAACTTTCTCAAAACAGACAAACATTTTATTTTTGAAGAAAACATGGCATATTGAATATGCGCTGAAGTAGCAAATGATGCTAATAGGTAGGTATGGTGGACACAGCTGGCAATATTGGTTTTGGAGAGTTGGAAGCACAGGTAGAGCACATACTCAGTGCAAGTGAAGGCTAGCAATAGAGAGGGAGCGACAAACGAGAGAGCAATAATTGTCATAATCATGCTTGCAACAAAACATGACTAATTATGGCATGAAAGTGATACAAGAATTCTGAGGCAAAATAAATCATTGAGGCTTACTGACTATTTATTAGTCATATGCATGCGTGAGCATGTGCCAAGTCGATTCACATGAACAGTCAGAGGAGGATACCACAATATCATACCAAAGTATGAATAAAACAATGAAAGCAAACATTCATATGACATGCTACAAACTATTAGCAAGCTGGAGCTAATCATAGACAAGCAACAACTAATAAGCATCCATAATGACATACAGCTTACACAAACAGGCTAAGCATGCTCACAATGATGAGTATATGTACAAAAATGAAATAAATAGAGTTCGTTACCAGCCTCTTACCACACCTCGAGTTGTCTTAATTTTCATTATTGCCCTTCACTTGTGTGACTTGAATAATTAACATGAAACCAAAACCCACTAAGGACGGCTGAACCCTGCAAAGAACTCACAAAACAAAAGAAGAACAACAAATATTTTTGGTGTTTTCGATTTTTTCGAAACAAGCAAACAAAGAAAAACCAAACAAAAGCAAAGCAAACCAAACAAAAAAAATATTATTGGATTTTTCTTTTAAGGCAAACCAAAGCAAAGAAACAAAGAAACAAAACAAGAGAAACAATGAAAATATTTTTGGTATTTTTGGGTTTTTAGAAAGAATCAACAAGAACCAAAAAGAAAGCGGAAACAAAGGATATACAAAGAACCGACCGAACATGATATATAGATGAGTGTGACGTCGGTGTAACTCCCCCCAAGCTTAGGCTTTTGGCCTAAGTGGGGCTTAATCCCATGGTGCCCAAGTAATGCACCTCCATAGTATGTCGAGGAAGCTCCCTCGTCCTGGTACGAGCTCGAAGCCTCCCCTGTGTAGTGTATAGCGGGGTCATAAGCGGGCGCTCCCCCCTGATAGTGCCCGTGGAAGTTAAGAGAACACAACAACTCATCCATCTCCACCTTCGAGCGTGACCAAGGTCCCTGATAAATACTAAACAAAGTGGTTTGGGATAGAGGGATCTCTCTCTCTTCCCCGTCAGTAAACAACATTCTATGAACCAATTTCTCAAGAGTAGAGCTAGAGGTGACAAAGTGGTGCGCCTTCATGGCAGCAAGATCAAGTATCTGGGGAGCCAAAACTGTATCATGGGGATCAACAACAATGATCAAGGCAGCAGCGATACGAGTATCAATAATTCCCCCATAAATCGGTCCACTAGCAGCCAAACGACGAGCAATGAGGGAACCAAGATTATATTTATCCTCACTGTAGAGCGCGGCAGCTAAGAAGGCCAATTGATAGTTGGATATATTGCTAGTGTTCTCCCTACCAAGAACACTGGTGGTAAGATAGTAGGTGAAGTACCTGATGGTTGGAAGTTGAATGTTCCTTTTCTTCCCTCGTTGAGCTCTGCGGTCATCATCATTGGTTATTCCTCGGTATAGTTCCAACAAATCAGCGGGAAGAGCTATAATCTTCTTTGATGACCCATTTTTACAAAGTCCCAGGGCCTTTAAAATTTCTTCAAAGGCATAGAATGAGCCCTGCTATAAAGTCTGAAAGACACAGAAGGATTGAACACACTATTGGTGAAGGAGAAACTCTCCACAAATGTTTTAGTAAGTGAAGCATATTGTGCACTCTCATCCTGCATGAAACTTTTTAGACCAGCCCTCTCAATCAAAGCCATGAAATCATTAAGAATCCCAGCAGTTCGCAAGAAAGTTTGACAAGGAAAGGTGGAGGGGTGAGCATCCCCTTCATCTCCCTCGTCACCAAACCGCAGAGTGATGAGATCCTCATTGTATGAGGGTCTGGAGCTGGTAGATGACCTTGGGAGCCTTGCCCTTATAGGTGCATCACTCTCAAAAATGTCACCAAAGGTGTGATGTTCCATGACTTCCCTTTGCTGAAATTTTAAACAACCATCAAACCAAGTGATTTCTAAGTTGATAAATGATGAGCAACTACTATAGGAACTTGCTAGAGAACTACACATGCATCAAAACAAAGTTTATAAGCATATAAATAGCATGCAAGCTCAAACAACCTGTCACCTACATTAGCAAAATACTCAAGATATAATCTACTAATCACAATCTAATTGGACAAGTGGAGGAGACACATACCAAGGAACAATCCCTCCAAAAACCAGCACTTGAGATGGGCTGAACAAGGAGATCGAAAATCACGAGCAAGAACTCGAGCTTGAGCAAGTTTTCCGGTGTTTTTTGGGAGAGAGAAAGAAGGTGGCTTTGAGGAGGCAGCTTGGAGGGGCCCAGGTGGGACAGACCCCCTAGGCGCCACCACTAGGTAGGCCGCGCCTACCATGGGTGTGGGGCCTAGGGGTGTCCCCCTGGGTCATCTCAGGTGCCACTCTGCCCCTTTTTTCGAGGAAAAATTTATTTTGAATTTTTTGGGATTTTTTGGGAAACTTTATTTTTGGCCAATTTTCAGGGTATGAAAATTGATTTTCTCGCAGAAACATTTTTTCAAAAGAAACAAAAGCAAACCAAAAGCCAAACTACAGGAGCTCTGAGAAACTCAAACAAGCAAACTACTAGCAAAACTAAAGCTAAAGCAAGGACTAGGAAAGAGAAAGGAAAAGGAAAGCAAGTATAACCATAGTAGAAACATTATTTTGTTCATTAAAATCCTTTTGTTAACAAGGTTGATCAAGTCTTGTTACCAAAACAATCTTATATGAAACAAAACTTTGCATTCCACAAGGTGATTATGTTACCTCATACTTGATAGGAATGGTCCCAATCATAATAGTTTCAATATTTTCTTGTGGAATGGGACAATATATTTCTCCAACCTTGATGCCCTCAATATTTTCAATAGAATTCAGGCAATAGCTTCTGACAACTTTCTTGGGGAAATAGACAGTGTGCTATTTGTCATTAATATTGAATGTTACTTTTCCTTGATTGCAATTTATGATAGCACCTGCAGTATTAAGAAAAGGCCTCCCAAGAATAATAGACATATTATCATCTTCAGGCATTTCAAGCACAACAAAATCAATTAAGACCATGCAATTATGAGAAACTTGAACAGGAACATCCTCACATATACCAACAGGAATAGTAGTTGACTTATCAGCCATTTGCAAAGAAATGTCAGTTGGTATCAACTTTTCTAGTTGGAGTCTTTTATAGAGAGAAAAAGGCATAACACTAACTCCAGCTCCCAAATCACATAAAGCAGTTCTAACATAATTATTCTTAATGGAGCAAGGAATAGTTGGTATACCTGGATCACCAAGTTTCTTTGGAACCTTACCTTTGAAGGAGTAATTAGCAAGCAAAGTAGAAATCTCCTCATTAGGAATCTTCCTTTTATTAGAGACAATATCCTTCATATAGTTTGAATAAGGAGGCAATTGAATAGCATCAGTCAAAGGAATTTGCAGAAATAAAGGCTTTATCCACTCATAAAACTTGTTGTAGTGTTCTTCCTCCTTTGACTTGTGTTTCTTACCTGGAAAAGGCATAGGTTTCTGCACCCAAGGTTCTCTCTCTTTACCATGTTTATTAGCAATAAAATCTTCCTTAGTGTACCTAGTGTTCTTAGTGTGCTTTTCAGGTTCTTCCTCACCTTCCTCCTTATCAGGAGATTCATTTTTATCAATACCGCTCTCAGTTTCAACATCAGAGACAAATATACTATTAGGATCTACAACAGGTTCAAGTGGTTCCTCAACTTTCTTATGTTTCTTTTTCTTCCTCTTACGAGGACTACCACTATCCTCACCTTGTTTTGAATCCTTCATGATATAAAGGATCTTGAGTAGCTGCACCACTCCTAGTTCTAATTCTATAAGCATGTTTATTTCTTGAAGCATTAACTAGCATATCCTTTTGCACCTTAGCAAGTTGATCAAGTTGGGTTTGAACCATTTGAAAGTGTTTACAAAGCATTTTAATATCATTAGAAGTTCTTTCCACAATATCTTTTAACTCATGGATAGATCTAGAGTTTTCCAATAAATGATTCTGAACTTGTTTATTAAAATGACCTTGTTTAACAATAAAAATGTCAAGTTCCTCTAAGCATTGATCATGAGGCTTACCATAAGGAATATCACCTTCATTAAATTGGAGAGAGTGTACCTCCATAGTAGATGAGTGGGGAATTGGCTTACATAATTCTTCTATAGGAGGTAGATTCTTCACATCTTCAGCTCTAATACCTTTCTCGTTTAGACAATTTTTAGCTTCCTTCATCACTTCATCATTTAATGCAATAACTCCCCTCTTCTTTGTTGTTGGTGTTGGAACTGGTTCAGGAACAACTAGTTCAGGAGTAATAGGCTAAGGTGTATTCAGCTTAGTTGAAGTCCAATCATCATAATTCTTGCTTATCTTGTTCATTAATTCTTCAGCATCTGTAGAAGTCCTTTTCCTGAAAACACAATCAGCAAAGCTATCTAGGTAGGTCCTAGAATCATCAGTTAGTCCATTATAATAAATATCAAGAAGGTCATTCTGAGGTAATGGACATCCAGGATATGCATGAATCAAGGAACACAATCTTTTCCATGACTCAGGCAATTTCTCTTCTTCTTCCTGTTTAAAATAAAAAAGTTTTTGCACAGCAGCATGTCTAGCACTGGGAGGAAAATATGTATGGAAGAAAGAAGCAATCAAGCAATCAAGGCTATCAATAGAACCAACAGGTAATCTATTAAACCAAGCCCTAGCTTCTCCTTTTAGTGAAAAAGGGAAGATCTTAGCAACAAAGTACTTACGCATTCTTAAATCATCAGAGAACAAAGCACTCATAGTAGAAAGCTCATTCATATGATCCACAACACTCTCATTTTCAGTACCACAAAAAGGTTCTTTCTCAATAATATCTAAATAAGTTAAATCAAGAGAGAAATCATAATCTTTATCTTTAATATCTATGTGAGAGGTGGAAAACTTAGGATCATAAGACTTCTTGGGCATAATAGTACATCTAGCAAGAAGACTCTTAATAGCACTAGCACCATGTGTGTTTCAGCACTCTTCAACAAATTCATCAGTGAGCTCTATGTAACCATCATTAATATCAAAACTCTCACTAGACTCAGGTGAGCTAACAGGTGTAACAGTGTCTTCACTAGGAGTTTCAGTATTTCCTAGACTAGCCATATTAGCATATAGAAAATGACCTAATGAACCACTCGCATCAAGCACAGTAGAAGTAACATCATGAGCATCAAAAGCAGTTTCAGATTCAGCAGTAGTAGCATTGTGTGTAGCATGAGTATGTGGTGGTGTGACAAGCTTACTTATAACAGACGGTGAATCAAGAGGAACTGAGGTGTTTAGGACTGTACCTCTTCTTGTAGTGGATGGTAAAATAGGGAACTTTCCATCACGAGACTTCCCCATGATGAAAGGAGTACCAGTGAACAATAATAGATCCAAGAGAACTTACAAATAAAGCTATGCTCCCCGGCAACGGCGCCAGAAAATAGTCTTGATGACCCACAAGTGTAGGGGATCGCAACAGTCTTCGCGGGTAGTATTACCCCATTTATTGATTCGACACAAGGGCAGCCAAAGAATACTTGCAAGCCTTAACAACTGAGTTGTCAGTTCAGCTGCACCTGGAAATAGTTCTTGCTCACAGAAGTTTATCAGTAGCAACAGTTTGTAGTAGCAACAACAAAGCAACAGTAACAGCAACATCAACAATGAAACAAGAGCAATAGTAACAGTAACGGTAACAGTACGATTCGAGTGCGGTAGGCATAGGGATGGATGGACGGGTGTTGCATGGACGAGTCTAATCATGTAACTTCAAAGAACTAGGTCATTGCAGATAAATAATAACAAGCATCCAAGTACTAAACAATCCTAGGCATGTGCTCCAAATATAGTCATACGTTCTCACAATGAGAACTTGCACAACATCTTCTGTCCAGCCAGCCCGTGGCAGCAGGGCTTCTAGGGAACTACTGGCAATTAGGTGAGCCACGGGTAGGGGTACATGCTGCTCCACGGATTTGTTTTTCAAAAAACAAATAAAAATGCAAAAAACACCCTTGTTTTTAATTGCGAAAGCAATCGGGTCCGTGCATCGCCGGCATCGGGTCACCTCGCCGGAGCATGGCCGTGGCCATGACCTACCACCGCAGGGAGGTGCGGGAGGCCGTGGCTGCTCTAGTCCTCGCCGGCGTCGAGGTGGTAGGAAGGGTGTGGTTGGAGAAAGGAAGGTACAAAGAGATGGAGGTAGGAAGAGAGGGAGGTAGGAAGAGAGGGAGGAAGGGAGGTCGGTGAGGAGAAGGATGCCTCCATTGCCCATTGTCACTGCAAGGAGGAGGAGAATGCCGCCGTTGCACCGCCGTCACTGCAAGGAGAGGAGGAGGCCGCCGTTGCACCGCCGCCGTGCCACCATCACTGCAAGGAGACGAAGAGGCCATCGTCGCACCATCACTGCAAGGAGAGGAGAAGGGGAATGAGGAGAAGGAAAAGGAGAAGGAGAAGGAAGAAGGAGAAGGGAGAAGGAGAAGGGAAAGGAAAAGGGAGAGGGAAAAGGGGGAAAGAAAAGGTATGAGGGCGGGGATTGAAATTTTGAATCCCGCCCAACTTACGCGTAGCGCACAAGGTGGTGGTGCGCTACGGGTAAGTTGCCCTCTATTTTTTTCTACAGGAAAAAATGGTCGTTTGACTGTAACTTTTTACTCTTTTATAATTTTGAAAATCTAAATAATCGCTAAATGGATGCGAAATCTCGTTCTCGTCATTTTGGTATATTATACGATTTTTTTCGACATCGTATGCAAAAGTTACGGTCATTTTACCGTGGCATGACTTTTTTTTGCAGAAAAAGTGGAAGCTCATGTTTGTTAATTTTCCTAGAAACTATACCAGATTACCTACCAAAAGATGAAAGGATTTTATTTTTTGAAGTGTTTATTATTTCTTTTATTTTTTGCAACACATAAAAAGGCAATCCACGGGGGGGGGGGGGGGGGGGAGGTTTTGGTCGTTTCTCTCAAACAAGTATCGGTTTCTTACGAGGCATGCAAATCCTCCTGGAACCCAAAAACTGTGGGCAATAACTCATGAAAATGACCATAAAACACGAAAACGACGAGTTTTTGGTCATAACTCTTAAACATGTATCGGGTCTTAAGGTTGATGTGAATCGCCCTAGAACCATCAAACTGTGGTTAATAGCTCATGAAAAAAGTCATAAAACGCAAACACTGCGATTTTTGGGTCATATCATTCCAACGTGTATCAGGTCTTAAGGTCGTTATAAATAGCCCTGGAACCCCTAAATAGAGGTCAATAGATCACGAAAATGGCCATAAAACACGGAAACTACGACTTTTTAGGCATATATCTCAAAAATGTAACGGGTCTTACAGGCCCTGCAAATCCAACTGGAACCAAAAAACTATGGGCAATAACTCATAAAAATGGCCATAAACATGAAAACGACGAGTTTTTGGTCGTATCTCTCAAACATGTACCGGGTCTTAAGGTCGTTGTAAATCTCCCTGAAACCCGAAAACTATGGGCAATAACTCCTGAAAACGACCATAAAACGCGAGAACGACGAGTTTCAAGTCATATATTTCAAACATGTAAGGTCTCTTACGAGGCATTTAAATCCGCCTGGAACCCCAAAACTATGGGCAATAACTCATAAAAATGACCATAAAACACGAAAACGAGGATTTTTTGGTCATAACTCTCAAACATGTATCATGTCTTAAGGTTGCTGTAAAACGCCCAAGAACCATAAAACTATAAGCAATAGCTCATGAAAACAGGTATAAAACACGAAAACGACGAGTTTTGGGTCATAACTCTTAAACATGTATCGGGTCTTAACGTTGCTGTGAATCGCCCTAGAACCATAAAACTCTGGGCAATAGCTCATGAAAAAAGTCATAAAACGCAAACACTGGATAAAACGCAAAACTCTTGGTATATCTCAAACACGAAATGGGTCTTACAGGCCTTCAAATCCAACTAGAACCCAAAAACTCTGGGTAATATCTCATGAAAACTGCCATAAAACGCGAAACAACGAGTTTTTGGTCATATCTCTCAAACATGTATAGGTTTCTTACGAGGAATGCAAATCTGCCTGGAGCCCAAAAACTATGGGTAATAACACATGAAAATGACCCTAAAACACGGAAACGACGAGTTTTTGGTCATAACTCTTAAACATGTATCGGGTCTTAAGGTTGTTGCAAATCGCTCTAGAACCATAAAACTGTGGGCAATAGCTCATAAAAACAGTCATAAAACGTGAACACTGCGAATTTTGGGTCATATGATTCCAACGTGTATCAGTTCTTAAGGTCGTTGTAAATTTCCCTGGCACCCCTAAACAGTGGGCAATAGCTCATGAAAATGGCCATAAAACACGAAAACTACGACTTTTTAGTCATATATCTCAAACATGTAACAGGTCTTACAGGCCTTGCAAATCCAACTAGAACCCAAAAACTGTGGGCAATAACTCATGAAAATGACCATAAACACGAAAGCTTCGAGTTTTTGGTCATAACTCTCAAACATGTACCAGGTCTTAAGATTGTTGTAAATCGCCCTGGAACCCCAAAACTATAGGCAATAGCTCATGAAAATGGTCGTAAAACGCGAAAACAACGAGTTTCAAGTAATATCTCTCAAACATGTAAGGGTTCTTACGAGGCATGCAAATCCTGGAACCCAAAAACTGGTAATAACTCATGAAAATGACAATAAAACACGAAAACGTAATTTTGGTCATAACTCTCAAACATGTATCGTGTGTTAAGGTCATCAGAATCGCCCTAGAACCATAACATGTGGAAATAGCTCATGAAAATGGCCGTAAACACGAAACGACGAAGTTTTTGTCGTATCTCTCAAACATGTATCGCTTTCTTACGAGGCATGCAACCGCCTGAACCCAAAAAATGTGGGCAATAACTCGTGAAAATGACCATAAAACACGAAAACGATTTAATTTTGGTCATAACTCTCAAACATGTATCATGTCTTAAGGTTACTGTAAATCGCCCTAGAACCATAAAACTATAGGCAATAGCTGATGAAAACATCCATAAAACACGAAAACTACGAGTTTTGGGTCATATCATTCCAACGTGTATCAAGTATTAAGGTCATTGTAATTCTCCCTAGAACCCCAAAACAGTGGGCAATAGCTCATGAAAATGGCCATAAAACACGAAAACTACGACTTTTTAGGCATATATCTCAAACATGTAACGGGTCTTACAGGCCTTGCAAATCCAACCGGAACCCCATGTATCGGGCCTTGCAATAACTCATAAAAATGGCCGTAAACACGAAAACGACCTGTTTTTGGTCGTATCTCTCAAACATGTATCGGGTCTTAAGGTCTCTGTAAATCTCCCTAGAACCCTAAAACTGTGGGCAATAGCTCCTGAAAACGACCATAAAATGCCAGAACGACGAGTTTCGAGTCATATCTTTCAAACATGTAAGGTCTCTTACGAGGCATGCAAATCCGCCTGGAACCCAAAAACTATGGGCTATAACTCATAAAAATAACCATCAAACACGAAAACGATGATTTTTTGGTCATGACTCTCAAACATGTATCGTGTCTTAAGGTTGCTATTAATTGCCCTAGAACCATAAAACTATAGGCAATAGCTCATGAAAACAGCCATAAAACACGAAAACTACGAGTTTTGGGTCATATCATTCCAACTGTAGGGGTTCGTAGCATGGAAAACAAAAATTTTCTATCGCATACAAACAAACAAGCCAAGATATATCTACTAGATTGTAGCAACGAGTCGATAGAGGAACTCACCCTCGAAGATTCCAAAGTGGTTAACGAGAGCAGATTCTCGTGGGTGATGTAGTCGTATTTTTCGATCTCAAGATCGTAGACGATCCTTCCGGCCACTCCTGCCCCATGATCGGTCGGTCACACGCTCGGTACTGACGAATACCTTCCTCTCCTTGTTCCAAAGCAGCGGAGGTTGTAGCACTCTCGCGATTCCCAAAGACAACGGGCGTGGTACCAAGTAGAGGGAGATCCCGCAGGCTTCGCTTAAACCGAGCGAGTATGGTGGAGTATGAGAGAGAGCTATTAGTGGTATAGAGATTAGAAACACCAATTAGAAGGCTCTAAACCGAAGGCTAGGGCAATTAGAAGCTCTAAACCAAAACGGCTCTAAACCGGAGATTAGAGGATAGGATTTGTGTGTCTAGAGGAGGAGGCCCTGCCCCTCCTTTATAGGTGAGAGGGGCTGCCAAGGGAGTCCTCCTGTTGGCCTGGTTGGCGATCAACTTGAGGACTCCTCCCAAGTCGGTTCCAACCACCTCTTGCTTGTTTCCACAGCTTCGCTTTCCACAGTTTCTGCTTTCCACGCTCTGTTTTAGCCGTTTGACATTCAAACTGGCAGTTTGACTTTTCAGTTTTGGAACAGCAAGAACACTTAGTACATGATGCAATCATGCAATATGTAATGACACATTCATGTACCCTCCCCCCTGGAGTGCCGGACAATCCGGAACCTTCTAGAACATTCCCGATGAAAACACCAGAATCATTCCCGAACTCTGAAATGGGACTTTACTTATATGAATCTTATTCTCCGGACCATTCCGGATCACCTCGTGATATCCCGGATCCCATCCGAGACTCCGAACAACATTCGGTCTCTTTATCATAATACCATAACTACTCTAACAACGTCGAATCCTTAAGTGTGTCTCCCTAAGGTTCGTGAATTATGCGGACATGATCGAGACACTTCTCTGAACAATAACCAATAGAGGAATCTAGAAATTCATATGGCTCCCACATATTTCTACGATTACTTTGCGATCGAATGGACCACTTACATACGATACCAATTTCCCTTTGTCTCACGATAGTTTACTTATCCGAGGTTATGATCGCTTTATCTCTGATACCTAGTTCAACCTCGTTCATCGATAAGTACTCTTTCGTTCCTGATATGTGATCCTTGTGAGCCAGTCACATGCTTGCAAGCTAATTGGATGACATTTCACCGAGAGGGCAGAGTATATCTATCCGTCATATGGATGGACAAATCCCACTCTTGATCCATGTGTTTCAACCAATACTTCTCAACACTCAATGCCACCTTTATAGCCACCACATTACGGTGTGGTGTTTGATGACATCAAAGCATCCATCCGAAAAGTTGATATGCATGATCTCATGGTCGAAGGAATTAGGTTACTATGTATCAGAAAGCATATAACAATTGAACCATTGAAATGACTTGATCTTTATGCTACGCTTATCTATAGGAGTATGTCCATCACATCATTCTCCTAATGATATGATCCGTTGTTAATAACATCTCTATGTTCATGATCAGAAACCATGATCATATATTAACCAACAAGCTAGTTTAACAAGAGGCTTTACTAGGGACTCTTATTTTAGTTTAAAAATCACACAAGTATTAATGTTTCCGGTTAATACAATTATAGCATGGTATGTAAACATTTATCATAAGTGTGAAGATATGATAATAACCACTTTATTATTGCCTCTTGGGCATATCTCCAACAGTCTCCCACTTGCACTAGAGTCAATAATCTAGTTTCAAACCTTTGTGTATATAACACCTATGGCTTTCCGGTGTTGTATGTACACGATTGCTAGTGGTCAACTGATCTCCGGATCTGACACTTCCAGGTCCGTGTGAAATTGCATGTCTTTGCTTCTCTACGCATCACTCATTCTCTAATGAGATGGCTTTGTATAAATTTGGTCTTTCGGTGTGACCTTTAGTTCTTTGGGGTTAAAACATGTTGATAATATTGTCGCACAATATATCTTTATAGTATTATCCCTCTGTGAACTACACCTAGTTTGATAACAAACTACTTGACTCAAATGTCCTCTTTTGCTGCTATAATAGCAGTCATATACTTAGCCTTTTGTTGTAGTATCTGTCACAATGTCTTAACTTTGGAACTCATCCAAATCCATTATGGAACTCACTTTCCATTATATTGTGCCACCCTTAGTTTAGATTGAGATAAACTTAATTTGTACTTTGTGACAAAGCTAGTATAAATGTAGTACTTTTACAATGAACTAACCATCAATTTGTCACTTCTACAAATAATATACTCGTAGTTCTTCCAAAAGATCATAAGAATATCCTTACTATTGTCCAATGATCATCTTACGAATCATTCTGGTATATGCTCACAACATTTAGAGCATAGGACATATCTGGATTTATACATATCACAATATGATTGATATAAATACTCTTTGTGATTTCATACATCAAGTATCAATCTATACTTGATTATTTGTTTCACTTTACCAAATGTCAATACACTTGAATATATCATCAACATTGAACTCTTTCAATCCTTTCTGTGCGACAAGAACCTTTTCTTGTAGTTTCTATATTGAACTCATTCAATATCTCGTCTATGTACTTCCGCACAACCATATTAGCGCCTATTGATGCCAAATATTTGTTTTGCCTAAGTCTTTCATCGGGATGAAATTCTTAATATGTGTTAATAAAAGATACATTATTTCCAATCAACAATATGTCTTCCACATAATGTATTAGAAACATGTCTTCGCGCTCCCACTTAATTTCTTGCAAATGCAAGCATCTTCATTGTCTCTAATGAACTTTTAAACTCCTTTAACAGTTTCATCATAGTGAAGATTCCAACTCGCGATGCTCACTTCAACCATTGAAGTTTGCATATGCTTTTAGCATCCTATGAATTAACAAAACCCTATGGACCGTGTTATGCACATGTCCTAGGTAACGATTCTATTAGAAGAACTTGTTTTGTTTATTCAACTATCATATAACAAAATTATATGTAGTGGTTGCTACATTAATCCGTCTAGACTAAATATCACTATGAAAGATCAAATCTTGTCATAGTCAACCTTTGAACATTGTTGTGAACTCTTTCCCAATATGTCGATTATAGATGTGAAACATCCATGTCTATTTCTTTATAGATCCAGACACAATTGTAAGGTCTTACACCTTTCTCGAGGGTCCTTCAAGTTCAAAACTTGATTTCTTATGAATGGAACTATCATGGATTTTATGGCTTCAAGCCATTTGACGGAGTCAGGGCCCAACATCGCTTCTTTGCATGTAGTCGGTTCATTATTCTCAAATAATGATTCAACCCTCAAATCTTGGTATTTGATTGTTCATCCAACCTACTTGTTTCAATAAGAACTTGGATCTCCGTGACCACAACCTTTGAGGTACGTGAGCCATGAGTTTGTTGCTACCTCCGGAACACTTTTCGGCGCTGCGCAACTCTGCACATACAGCTAAGGTTCTTTTAACCTTATCAAAGTTCTATTGTCCTCCCACTTAACTTTTCACGAAAAATTCCTTTTCAAAGAAACTTGACGTTTTGAGTGACAAACACTTTTGTCTCCGATGTTATGGAGGATTACTTAACAGTTATTCGAAATAACATACAAAGATAGGTTCATCCGACTTTGGTTGCAAACATCTTTCTTATGCATAGCATACCAATGTTTAAGAAAGGACAACTTGGGTTTTATCCCAAACCATAACTTTATATGGTGTCATTTCAACGGATTATGATGGATCTCTTTTTAGTGGAAAAACGGTAATCTCTAAAGCTTTTAATCTTTAAAATATAATGGCAGTTTTATGAATTATACCTTTGATCTTACCATGTCAAACAAGGTTTAATTACATATCTCGAACGTTCCATACTCTTATGGTGTTTCGGAAATGCAAATCCACGGAACGATTCCTTAAATCTTAGGTATTATGCTAAACTTGTAACTTAAATATTTTCCTTTATGATCTTATCATAAACTATTCATATTATTGTTACAATGATTTTGCACTTCATCTTGAAAGTCTTTGAACTTTTCAAGTGTTTCATACTTTATCCTTATTAAGTAAATATTCATATATTCACTCAAATTTTCGGATAAAGCATATGAAGTTGAAATCCATCGCTTTTGACTACACATAATGGATTTCGTACAACAATATGTACAAGTTCCCATAAGCTAGTCATTCGTTCCCTTTTGGCCTATGAACGAAGTTTTAATTATCTCTAGGAAAGTTTCACAAGCCATTTGATCAAAATCAAGACTCCAAAATTCCATCAACATGGAGTTTCTTCATGTTTTCTTTCCATTATAATTCAAACGGCGATGTCACTTCCTAAGTGATCTTTCAATCAATTTGTCTTTCGACATTTTTAGCACTAGTTCTATGGATGTGATTTCTCCAACGAGATTTGTGAATCATCCATCTTTTATGGATCATGGTAATTTATTTGAACAACTCTTTTGTTCTCATAATACCTGATAAAACAAATCTTGAAGGCAAGCTTTGATGTTTAACGAGCAACACAATAACCCTTTATTTGTTCTCGATGAACATCATCACATATTCTTTTGCTAGTTACTTAGGCCATTGTAGTTCATGAATTGTGTTGTTTCGTATGACGATTCAAACCAACAAATTCAGTATCAAATACTTAATAACCACATTGTCTAATAAGCAAAGAATATAGCCATAACATGTATATCATCTATATACTTAAACTGAACAATTCTAGTCTTTTCTTTTCTGCCATATATTTATGAGATTCTCTTTCAATATTTCCTTTTCTGTTTGAAAGAATCTATCAATATCAATAGTGGAGTCATACATATGACACATAATCCAAAGCGTGTATAATTAAATACCAATGTCTTTGGACTTGCACTTTGAAGTAGATCACCTATCATCAAATGTTTGGTGTTCTTTCAAATTCCTTTTCTTTAGTAATCTCTTGGTGTAGTAAACATCTTACCTACATTAAATATTCACCCTCATCATGGATTTATCCATGATCAAGCTACTTTTAGCTTGTAACGGTGAATCGCAAGTATAATGTTGCTCTCCAAAACCTTTTGGAGGATTAGGACAACTAGTGTCTCCAACATTTTGCAAATTCTCATCAAATATGAGAACATGACTTTTGCCATATTATACTCTATCATGTTGTAACCAATACTTCATTTCAGATATCACAATATCTTCCACACATCATGGTTTCTGAAACAACTCTTTCAGATCCTAGATAACCTTGATATTAAGAGAATCCTTTGAATATCAAGAATCATGGAGACAAACATGATACTTATATACTAACACTTGGAATTGTTACTCTTGATTTAATACTAATTATTAAACTTCATGGAGTAACCGGAGCTTTACTGAAAGTTTGCAATAGGACTTTTAAACTTTAGATTAACACTTAAAACAATACGATACCAGTCAGAAGTATCTAACCAGAATTCTATAGTTCTATCATCTCAATTATAACTAAGCGCAAGGTGGTAAACGGATGCCAATGACTACAACAACTATGCAAATTCACTTTGATTTAGTTTATGATAAATTGAGTTCTAATTAATAATTAAATTAATCTTGGTGAACTCCCACTCAAAACAATATCCCTCACATTGTTTTAGTGATCACACGAACCAAATCCACCACATCAAAAACGATCATCACGAGAGTTGATATAGCTTCAATGGCGAACAATCAACATGTTCATCATATCTACTATATGACTCATGCTCTACCTTTCGGTAATTCGTGTTCCTGAGGCCATGTCTGTACATGCTAGGCTCGTCAAGATCAAACCTTAGTCTCCGCATGAGCAAATCTGGCTTGCTCACGTTGTATACACTTGTAGAATCTAACACACCCGATCATCACGTGGTGCTTCGAAACAACAAGCTTTAGCAACGGTGCTAACTAAGGGTGAACACTTTATGACTTGAAATTCATGTGCATGAGGGATCATCTTATAATGCTACCGCTGTCACTAAGCAATAAAAGATGCATAAAGGATTAACATCACATGCAATTCATAATATGTGATATGATATGGCCTTTCTTTGTGCTTCCGATCTCCATCTTCTAGCACGAACATGATCTCCATCATCACCGACATTGCATCAAGGTCAATGATGTGTTCCATGGTTGTCGCCCACCGCATCAACTATTACAACTACTTTGAATAGACACGGTCTTAACAGAAATCAAAGACAACCATATGGCTCCCCGCCTGCCGACTTACAATAAGGAACATTGCATACATCATATATAATCACAATCATGGCCATATCACATCACTGCACACCCCTGCAAAACAAAGTTAGACGCCTCTACTTTCTTTGCATGTTTTACGTGGTTTGGGGCTGTTAATAAGTGTCATTCTAACTTACGAACATGAACCACAACATTGATACTAGTATTGTTAATCACCCGTTGTAAATTGGATCTTAACTATGCTAGGAGAAACAGGCACCCGCAAAGCCACTTATGCAATACAAGTTGCATGTCGAGCGTGGAGCAAGTCTCATGAACGATGTCATGTAAGGTTAGCCCGGGCCGCTTCATCCCAACATACCGCAAGATGGAAAGTACACAAGAAGCAATCGACAATAAAAGCATCAACGCCCACAATGACCATTGTGTTCTACTCGTGCAACAGATCTACATATAGACACGGCTCTGATACCACTGTAGGGGTTCGTAGCATGGGAAACAAAAATTTTCTATCGCATACAAACAAACAAGCCAAGATCTATCTACTAGATTGTAGCAACGAGTCGATAGAGGAACTCACCCTCGAAGATTCCAAAGCGGTTAACGAGAGCAGATTCTCGTGGGTGATGTAGTCGTACTCTTCCGATCTCAAGATCGCGTAGACGATCCTTCCGGCGCCACGTTCCGGCAGCGCTCCCGTAGTCGGTCACACGTTCGGTACTCAACGAAGACCTTCCTCTCCCTTGTTCCAGCAGGCAGCGGAGGTTGTAGCACTCTCCTCGCGATTCCGGCAAAGACAACGGGTACCGAAGTAGAGGGAGATCCTGAGGCTTCTTTAAGCCGGAGCGAGTATGGTGGAGTATGAGAGAGAGCTATTAGTGGTCTAGAGATTATACACACCAATTAGAAGGCTCTAAACCGAAGTCTAGGGCAATTAGAAGCTCTAAACCAAAACGGCTCTAAACCGGGGATTAGAGGATAGGAACTTGTGTCTAGAGGAGGAGGCCCTGCCCCTCCTTTTATAGGTGGGAGGGGCGGCCAAGGGGGAGTCCTCCCAAGTTGGCCTTGGTTGGCGCCCGGCTTGGAGGACTCCTCCCCAAGTCGGTTCCAACCACCTCTTGCTTGTTTCCCAGTTTCCTGCTTCCCACAGTTTCCTGCTTTCCACAGCTTCTGTTTTAGCGTTTGACTTTCAAACTGGCAGTTTGACTTTTCAGTTTTGGAACAGCAAGAACACTTTGTACATGATGCAATCATTCAATATGTAATGACACATTCATGTACCCTCCCCCCCCCGGCGTGCCGGACAATCCGGAACCTTCTAAAACATTCCCGATGAAAACACCTAATCATTCCCGAACTCCGAAATGGGACTTTCCTTATATGAATCTTATTCTCCGACCATTCGGATCACCTCGTGATATCCGGATCCCATCCGAGACTCGAACAAGATTCGGTCTCTTTCATAATACCATAACTACTCAAACAACGAATCCTTATGTGTCTCCCTACGGTTCGTGAATTATGCGGACATGATCGAGACACTTCTCCGAACAATAACCAATAGAGGAATCGGAAATTCATATGGCTCCCACATATTTATACGATTACTTTACGATCGAATGAACCACTTACATACGATACCAATTTCCCTTTGTCTCACGATAGTTTACTTATCCGAGGTTATGATCGTCGGTATCTCGCATACCTAGTTCAACCTCACATCGATAAGTACTCTTTTCTCGTTCCTGATATGTGATCCCTTGTGAGCCAGTCACATGCTTGCAAGCTAATTGGATGACATTTCACCGAGAGGGCCCAGTATATCTATCCGTCATATGGATGGACAAATCCCACTCTTGATCCATGTTTCAACCAATACTTCAACACTCAATGCCACCTTTATAGCCACCCTGTTACGGTGTGGTGTTTGATGACATCAAATCATCCATCCGGAAAAGGTGATATGCATGATCTCATGGTCGAAGGAATTAGGTTACTATGTATCAGAAAGCATATAACAATTGAACTATTGAAATGACTTGATCTTTATGCTACGCTTATCTATAGGAGTATGTCCATCACATCATTCTCCTAATGATATGATACTGTTGTTAATAACATCTCTATGTTCATGATCAGGAAACCATGATCATATATTAACCAACAAGCTAGTTTAACAAGAGGCTTTACTAGGGACTCTTATTTTAGTTTACAAATCACACACGTATTAATGTTTCCGGTTAATACAATTATAGCATGGTATGTAAACATTTATCATAAGTGTGAAGATATGATAATAACCACTTTATTATTGCCTCTTGGGCATATCTCCAACACCAACGTGTATCAGGTCTTAAGGTCGTTGTAAATCGCCCTAGAACCCCTAAACAGTGGGCAATAGCTCGTGAAAATGGCCATAAAACAGGAAAACTATGAGTTTTTAGTCATATATCTCAAACATGTATCAGGTCTTACAGGCCTTGCAAATCCAACTAGAACCCAAAAACGGTGGGCAATAACTCATGAAAACGACCATAAGACACGAAAACGACGAGTTTCGGGTCATATATCTCAAACATGTAAGGGTTCTTATGAGGCATGCAAATTTATCTGGAACCCAAAAACTGTGGGCAATAACTCATGAAAATGATAATAAAACAAGAAAATGACGATTTTTTGGTCATAACTCTTAAACATGTATCGTGTCTTAAGGTTGTTGTAAATCGCCCTAGAACCATAAACCTGTGGGAAATAGCTCATGAAAACAGCAATAAAAAGCGAAAAATGTGAGTTTTCGGTCATATATCTCAAACATGAAATAGGTCTTAGAGGCCTTCAAATCCAACTAGAACCCAAAAACTATGGGTAATAGCTCATGAAAACTGCCATAAAATGTGAAACGACGAGTTTTTGGTCATATATCTCAAACATGTATCGTTTTATTATGAGGCATGCAAATCCGCCTGGAACCAAAAAACTATGGGAAATAGTTCATGAAAACAGCCATAAAACACGAAAACTACGACTTTTTAGTCATATATCTCAAACATGTAGCGGGTCTTACAGGCCTTGCAAATCCAACTAGAACCCAAAAACTGTGGGCAATAACTCATGAAAATGACCATAAACACGAAAAATTCGAGTTTTTAGTCATAACTCTCAAACATGTACCAGGTCTTAAGATTGTTGTAAATCGTCCTGGAACCCCAAAACTATAGGCAATAGCTCATGAAAATGGTCGTAAAACGCGAAAACAACGAGTTTCAAGTAATATCTCTCAAACATGTATCGGTTTCTTACGAGGCATGCAAATCCGCCTGGATCCCAAAAAATGTGGGCAATAACTCATGAAAATGACCATAAAACACGAAAACGATGATTTTTGGTCATAACTCTCAAACATGTATCGTGTGTTAAGCTTGCTGTAAATCGCCCTAGAACCACAAAACTATAGGCAATAGCTCATGAAAACAGCCATAAAACACGAAAACTACGAGTTTTGGGGTCATATCTTTCCAACGTGTATCAAGTCTTAAGGTCATTGTAAATCGCCCTGGAACCCCTAAACAGTAGGCAATAGCTCATGAAAATGGCCATAAAACACGAAAACTATGACTTTTTAGGCATATATCTCAAACATGTAACGGGTCTTACAGGCCTTGCAAATCCAACTGGAACCCAAAAACTATGGGCAATAACTCATAAAAATTTCCGTAAACACGAAAACGACGAGTTTTTGGTCGTATCTCTCAAACATGTATCGGGTCTTAAGGTCGTTATAAATCTCCCTGGAACCCCAAAATTGTGGGCAATAGCTCCTGAAAACGACAATAAAACGCGAGAACGATGAGTTTCTAGTCATATCTTTCAAACATGTAAGGTCTCTTACGAGGCATGCAAATCCGCCTGGAACCCAAAAACTATGGGCAATAACTCATAAAAATGACCATAAAACACGAAAACGACGATTTTTTGGTCATAACTCTCAAACATGTATCGTGTCTTAAGGTTGCTGTAAATCGCCCTAGAACCACAAAACTATAGGCAATAGCTCATGAAAACAACCATAAAAGACGAAAACTACGAGTTTTGGGTCATATCATTCCAACGTGTATCAAGTCTTAAGGTCATTGTAATTCGCCCTGGAACCTCTAAACAGTGGTCAATAGCACATGAAAATGGCCATAAAACACGAAAACTACGACTTTTTAGGCATATATCTCAAACATGTAACGGGTCTTACAGGCCTTGCAAATCCAACTGGAACCCAAAAACTATGGGCAATAACTCATAAAAATGGCCGTAAACACGAAAACGACCATTTTTTGGTCGTATCTCTCAAACATGTATAGGGTCTTAAGGTCATTGTAAATCTCCGTGGAACTCCAAAACCGTGGGCAATAGCTCCTGAAAACGACCATAAAACGCGAGAACGACGAGTTTCTAGTCATATCTTGGAAACATGTAAAGTCTCTTACGAGGCATGCAAATCCCCCTGGAATGCAAAAACTGTGTGTAATATCTCTTAAAAATGGCCATAAACACGAAAACGACGAGTTTTTGGTCGTATCTCTCAAACATGTACCGAGTCTTAAGGTCGTTGTAAATCTCCCTGAAACCCGAAAACTATGGGCAATAACTCCTGAAAACGAAAATAAAACGCGAGAACGACGAGTTTCAAGTCATATCTTTCAAACATGTAAGGTCTCTTACGAGGCATGCAAATCCGCCTGGAACCCCAAAACTATGGGCAATAACTCATAAAAATGACCATAAAACACGAAAACGAGGATTTTTTGGTCATAACTCTAAAACATGTATCGTGTCTTAAGGTTGCTGTAAAACGCCCAAGAACCATAAAATTATAAGCAATAGATCATGAAAACAAGTATAAAACACGAAAACGACGAGTTTTGGGTCATAACTCTTAAACATGTATCGGGTCTTAACGTTGCTGTGAATCGCCCTAGAACCATAAAACTGTGGGAAATAGCTCATGAAAATGGCATAAAACACTGGAAAACACGAAACTTTGGTCATATCTCAAACATGTAATGGGTCTTACAGGTTGCAAATCCAACTAGAACCCAAAACTATGGGTAATAGATCATGAAAATGACCATAAAACGAAACAACGAAGTTTTTGTCATATCTCAAACATGTATCGTTTCTTACGAGGCATGCAAATCGCTCGAACCCAAAAACTATGGGTAATAACTCATGAAAATGACCATAAACACGAAACGAAATTTTTGGTCATAACTCTCAAACATGTATCGGTCTTAAGGTTGCAAATCGCCTAGAACCATAAAACTGTGGGCAATAGCTCAAGAAAATGACCATAAAATGTGAACAACGAGTTTTGGTCATAACTCTCAAACATGTATCATGTCTTAAGGTCGTTTAAATTTCCTAGAACCACTAAACAGTGGGCAATAGCTCATGAAAATGGCCATAAAACACGAAAACTACGACTTTTTAGGCATATATCTCAAACATGTAACGGGTCTTACAGGCCTTGCAAATCCAACTAGAACCCAAAAACTGTGGGCAATAACTCATGAAAATGACCATAAACACGAAAACGACGAGTTTCTGGTCATATCTCTCAAACATGTAGCGGGTCTTAAGGTTGCTGTAAATCGCCCTGCAACCCTAAAACTGTAGGCAATAGCTCATTAAAATGGTCGTAAAACGCGAAAACAACGAGTTTCAAGTCATATCTCTCAAACATGCAAGGGTTCTTACGAGGCATGCAAATCCGCCTGGAACCCAAAAACTGTGGGTAATAACTCATGAAAATGACAATAAAACACGAAAACGACGAATTTTTGGTCATAACTCTCAAACATGCATCTTGTGTTAAGGGTTCAGAATCGCCCTAGAACCATAACACTGTGGGAAATAGCTCATGAAAATGGCCGTAAACACGAAAACGACGAGTTTTTTGTCGTATCTCTCAAACATGTATCGGTTTCTTACGAGGCATGCAAATCCGCCTGGAACCCAAAAAATGTGGGCAATAACTCGTGAAAATGACCATAAAACACGAAAACGACGAATTTTTGGTCATAACTCTCAAACATGTATCATGTCTTAAGGTTACTGTAAATCGCCCTAGAACCATAAAACTATAGGCAATAGCTGATGAAAACATCCATAAAACACGAAAACTACGAGTTTTGGGTCATATCATTCCAACGTGTATCAAGTCTTAAGGTCATTGTAATTCGCCCTGGAACCCCTAAACAGTGGGCAATAGCTCATGAAAATGGCCATAAAACACGAAAACTACGACTTTTTAGGCATATATCTCAAACATGTAACGGGTCTTACAGGCCTTGCAAATCCAACCGGAACCCCAAAACTATGGGCAATAACTCATAAAAATGGCCGTAAACACGAAAACGACCTGTTTTTGGTCGTATCTCTCAAACATGTATCGGGTCTTAAGGTCGTTATAAATCTCCCTAGAACCCCAAAACTGTGGGCAATAGCTCCTGAAAACGACAATAAAACGCGAGAACGACGAGTTTCTAGTCATATCTTTCAAACATGTAAGGTCTCTTACGAGGCATGCAAATCCGCCTGGAACCCAAAAACTATGGGCAATAACTCATAAAAATAACCATAAAACACGAAAACGATGATTTTTTGGTCATGACTCTCAAACATATATCGTGTCTTAAGGTTGCTGTAAATCGCCCTAGAACCCCTAAACAATGGGCAATAGCTCATGAAAATGGCCATAAAACAGGAAAACTACGAGTTTTTAGTCATATATCTCAAACATGTATCAGGTCTTACAGGCCTTGCAAATCCAACTAGAACCCAAAAACGGTGGGCAATAACTCATGAAAACGACCATAAAACACGAAAACGACGAGTTTCGGGTCATATATCTCAAACATGTAAGGGTTCTTATGAGGCATGCAAATTTATCTGGAACCCAAAAACTGTGGGCAATAACTCATGAAAATGATAATAAAACAAGATAACGACGATTTTTTGGTCATAACTCTAATACATGTATCGTGCCTTAAGGTTGTTGTAAATCGCCCTAGAACCATAAACCTGTGGGAAATAGCTCATGAAAACAGCAATAAAAAACCGAAAAATGTGAGTTTTCGGTCATATATCTCAAACATGAAATAGGCCTTAGAGGCCTTCAAATCCAACTAGAACCCAAAAACTATGGGTAATAGCTCATGAAAACTGCCATAAAATGCGAATCGACGAGTTTTTGGTCATATATCTCAAACATGTATCGTTTTCTTATGAGGCATGCAAATCCGCCTGGAACCAAAAAACTATGGGCAATAGCTCATGAAAATGGCCATAAAACACGAAAACTATGACTTTTTAGTCATATATCTCAAACATGTAACGGGTCTTACAGGCCTTGCAAATCCAACTAGAACCCAAAAACTGTGGGCAATAACTCATGAAAATGACCATAAACACGAAAACTTGGAGGTTTTAGTCATAACTCTCAAACATGTACCAGGTCTTAAGATTGTTGTAAATCGCCCTGGAACCC
The DNA here is from genome assembly GCA_030063025.1 of Avena longiglumis. Taxonomy (NCBI): domain Eukaryota; kingdom Viridiplantae; phylum Streptophyta; class Magnoliopsida; order Poales; family Poaceae; genus Avena; species Avena longiglumis. The sequence goes on from CP125974.1 coordinate 84,590,324, forward strand.
CAAAACTATTGGCAATAGCTCATGAAAATGGTCGTAAAACGCGAAAACAACGAGTTTCAAGTAATATCTCTCAAACATGTATCGGTTTCTTACGAGGCATGCAAATCAGCCTGGAACCCAAAAACCGTGGGCACTAACTCATGAAAATGACCATAAAACACGAAAACGATGATTTTTTGGTCATAACTCTCAAACATGTATCGTGTCTTAAGGTTGCTGTAAATCGCCCTATAACCACAAAACTATAGGCAATAGCTCATGAAAACAGCCATAAAACACAAAAACTACGAGTTTTGGGTCATATCTTTCCAAGGAGTATCAAGTCTTAAGGTCATTGTAAATCGCCCTGGAACCCCTAAACAGTGGGCAATAGCTCATGAAAATGTCCATAAAACACGAAAACTACGACTTTTTAGGCATATATCTCAAACATGTAACGGGTCGTACAGGCCTTGCAAATCCAACTGGAACCCAAAAACTATGGGCAATAGCTCATGAAACTGACCCTAAAACACGGAAACAATGAGTTTTTGGTTATAACTCTTAAACATGTATCGGGTCTTAAGGTCATTATAAATCTCCTGGAACCCCAAAATTGTGGGCAATAGCTCATGAAAATGGCCATAATAAAACACGAGAACAACGAGTTTCTGGTTATATCTCTCAAACATGTAAGGTCTCTTACGAGGCATGCAAATCCTCTTGGAACCCCAAAACTATGGGCAATAACTCATGAAAATGACCATAAAACACAATAACGACAATTTTTTAGGCATAACTCTCAAACATGTACCGGGTCTTAAGGTTGTAAATCGCCTAGAACCACAAAACTATAGGCAATAGCTCATGAAAACAACCATAAAACACGAAAACTACGAGTTTTGGGTCATATCATTCCAACGTGTATCAAGTCTTAAGGTCATTGTAATTCGCCCTGGAACCCCTAAACAGTGGGCAATAGCTCATGAAAATGGCCATAAAACACGAAAACTACGACTTTTTAGGCATATATCTCAAACATGTAATGGGTCTTACAGGCCTTGCAAATCCAACTGGAACCCCAAAACTATGGGCAATAACTCATAAAAATGGCCGTAAACACGAAAACGACCAGTTTTTGGTCGTATCTCTCAAACATGTATATGGTCTTAAGGTCATTCTAAATCTCCGTGGAACCCCAAAATTGTGGGCAATAGCTCCTGAAAACGACCATAAAACGCGAGAACGACGAGTTTCTAGTCATATCTTTCAAACATGTATCGGTTTCTTACGAGGCATGAAATCTGCCTGGAACCCAAAAACTGTGGGCAATAACTCATGAAAATGACAATAAAACACGAAAACGACGAGTTTTTGGTCGTATCTCTCAAAAATGTATCGTGTGTTAAGGTTGCTGTAAATCGCCCTAGAACCATAACACTGTGGGATATAGCTCATTAAAATGGCCGTAAACACGAAAACGACGCGTTTTTGGTCGTATCTCTCAAACATGTATCGGTTTCTTACGAGGCATGCAAATCCGCCTGGAACCCAAAAACCGTGGGCAAAAACTCATGAAAATGACCATAAAACACGAAAACGATGAATTTTTGGTCATAACTCTCAAACATGTATCATGTCTTAAGGTTACTGTAAATCGCCCTAGAACCACAAAACTATAGGCAATAGCTCATGAAAACAGCCATAAAACACGAAAACTACGACTTTTTAGTCATATATCTCAAACATGTAACGGGTCTTATAGGCCTTGCAAATCCAACTAGAACCCAAAAACTGTGGGCAATAACTCATGAAAATGACCATAAAAACGAAAGCTTCGAGTTTTGGTCATAACTCTCAAACATGTACCAGGTCTTAAGATTGTTGTAAATCGCCCTGGAACCCCAAAACTATAGGCAATAGCTCATGAAAATGGTCGTAAAACGCGAAAACAACGAGTTTCAAGTAATATCTCTCAAACATGTAAGGGTTCTTACGAGGCATGCAAATCCTCGAACCCAAAACTGTGGGTAATAACTCATGAAAATGACAATAAAACACGAAAACGAATTTTTTGTCATAACTCTCAAACATGTATCGTGTCTTAAGGTTGCTGTAAATCGCCCCAGAACCGTAACACTGTGGGAAATAGCTAATGAAAATGGCCGTAAACACGAAAACGACGAGTTTTTGGTAGTATCTCTCAAACATATATCGGTTTCTTCGAGGCATGAAAATCACTGGAACCCAAAAACTGTTGGCAATAGCTCATGAAAATGACCATAAAACACGAAACGACGAATTTTTGGTCATAACTCTCAAACATGTATCATGTCTTAAGGTTACTGTAAATCGCCCTAGAACCACAAAACTATAGGCAATAGCTCATGAAAACAGCCATAAAACACGAAAATTACGACTTTTTAGTCATATATCTCAAACATGTAACGGGTCTTACAGGCCTTGCAAATCCAACTAGAACCCAAAAACTGTGGGCAATAACTCATGAAAATGACCATAAACACGAAAGCTTCGAGTTTTTGGTCATAACTCTCAAACATGTACCAGGTCTTAAGATTGTTGTAAATCGCCCTGGAACCCCAAAACTATAGGCAATAGCTCATGAAAATGGTCGTAAAACGCGAAAACAACGAGTTTCAAGTAATATCTCTCAAACATGTAAGGGTTCTTACGAGGCATGCAAATCCGCCTGGAACCCAAAAACTCATGAAAATGACAATAAAACACGAAAAACGAATTTTTGGTCATAACTCTCAAACATGTATCGTGTCTTAAGGTTGTAAATCGCCCTAGAACCATAAAACTGTAGGAAATAGCTCATGAAAATGGCCGTAAAAAGCGAAACCAACAGGTTTCAAGTATATCCCCCCAACCAGTAACGGTTTCTTACGAGGCATGAAAATCCGCCTGGAACCCAAAAACCGTGGGCAATAACTCTTGAAAATGACCATAAAACACGAAAACGACGAATTTTTGGTCATAACTCTCAAACATGTATCATGTCTTAATTGCCTGTAAATCGCCCTAGAACCACAAAACTATAGGCAATAGCTCATGAAAACAGCCATATAAACACGAAAACTACGAGTTTTGGGTCATATCATTCAAACATGTATCAAGTCTTAAGGTCATTGTAATTCACCTGGAACCCCAAAACAATGGGCAATAGCTCTTGAAAATGGCCATAAAACACAAAAACTACGACTTTTTAGGCATATATCTCAAACATGTAACGGTCTTACAGGCCTTGCAAATCCAACTGAACCCCAAAACTATGGGCAATAACTCATAAAATGACAAAACACGAAAACGACGAATTTTTGGTCATATCTCTCAAACATGTATAGGGTCTTAAGGTCATTGTAAATCTCCTGGAACCATAAAACTGGGAAATAGCTCATGAAAATGACCATAAACACGAGAACGACGAGTTTCTAGTCATATCTTTCAAACATGTAAGGTCTCTTACGAGGCATGCAAATCCCCCTGGAACCCAAAACTGTGGGTAATAACTCATGAAAATGACAATAAAACACGAAAACGACGATTTTTTTGTCATAACTCTCAAAAATGTATCGTGTGTTAAGGTTGCTGTAAATCGCCCTAGAACCATAACACTGTGGGAAATAGCTCATTAAAATGGTCAGAAACACGAAAACGACGCTTTTTGGTCGTATCTCTCAAACATGTATCGGTTTCTACGAGGCATGCAAATCCGCTGGAACCCAAAAACTGTGGGCAAAACTCATGAAAATGACCATAAAACACGAAAACGACGAATTTTTGGTCATAACTCTCAAACATGTATCATGTCTTAAGGTTATCAGAATCGCCCTAGAACCACAAAACTATAGGCAATAGCTCATGAAAACAGCCATAAAACACGAAAACTACGACTTTTTAGTCATATATCTCAAACATGTAACGGGTCTTACAGGCCTTGCAAATCCAACTAGAACCCAAAAACTGTGGCAATAACTCATGAAAATGACCATAAACACGAAAGCTGAAGTTTTGGTCATAACTCTCAAACATGTACCGTGTCTTAAGATTGTTGTAAATCGCCTCGAACCCCAAAACTATAGGCAATAGCTCATGAAAATGGTCGAAAAACGAAAACAACGAAGTTTCAAGTAATATCTCTCAAACATGTAAGGGTTCTTACGAGGCATGCAAATCCGCCGAACCCAAAAACTGGGTAATAACTCATGAAAATGACAATAAAACACGAAAACGATGAATTTTTGGTCATAACTCTCAAACATGTATCGTGTGTTAAGGTTGCTGTAAATCGCCCTAGAACCATAACACTGTGGGAAATAGCTCATGAAAATGGCCGTAAACACGAAAACGAAGAGTTTTTTGTCGTATCTCTCAAACATGTATTGGTTTCTTACGAGGCATGAAAATCCGCCTCGAACCCAAAAACTGTGGGCAATAACTCATGAAAATGACCATAAAACACGAAAACGACGAATTTTTGGTCATAACTCTCAAACATGTATCATGTCTTAATTGACTGTAAATCGCCCTAGAACCACAAAACTATAGGCAATAGCTCATGAAAACAGCCATAAAACACGAAAACTACGAGTTTTGGGTCATATCATTCCAACGTGTATCAAGTCTTAAGGTCATTGTAATTCACCCTGGAACCCCTAAACAAGGGCAATAGCTCATGAAAATGGCCATAAAACACGAAAACTACGACTTTTTAGGCATATATCTCAAACATGTAACGGGTCTTACAGGCCTTGCAAATCAAACTGGAACCCCAAAACTGTGGGCAATAACTCATAAAATGGCCGTCAGAACACGAAACGACCAGTTTTTGGTCGTATCTCTCAAACATGTATAGGGTCTTAAGGTCATTGTAAATCTCCGTGGAACCCCAAAACTGTGGGAAATAGCTCCTGAAAATGACCATAAAACGCGAGAACGACGAGTTTCTAGTCATATCTTTCAAACATGTAAGGTCTCTTACGAGGCATGCAAATCCCCCTGGAACCCAAAAACTGTGGGTAATAACTCATGAAAATGACAATAAAACACGAAACGATTTAATTTTTTGTCATAACTCTCAAAAATGTATCGTGTGTTAAGGTTGCTGTAAATCGCCCTAGAACCATAACACTGTGGGATATAGCTCATTAAAATGGCCGTAAACACGAAAACGACGCGTTTATGGTCGTATCTCTCAAACATGTATCGGTTTCTTACGAGGCATGCAAATCCGCCTGGAACCCAAAAACTGTGGGCAAAAACTCATGAAAATGACCATAAAACACGAAAACGACGAATTTTTGGTCATAACTCTCAAACATGTATCATGTCTTAAGGTTACTGTAAATCGCCCTAGAACCACAAAACTATAGGCAATAGCTCATGAAAACATCCATAAAACACGAAAACTACGACTTTTTAGTCATATATCTCAAACATGTAACGGGTCTTACAGGCCTTGCAAATCCAACTAGAACCCAAAAACTGTGGGCAATAACTCATGAAAATGACCATAAACACGAAAGCTTCGAGTTTTGGTCATAACTCTCAAACATGTACCAGGTCTTAAGATTGTTGTAAATCGCCCTGGAACCCCAAAACTATAGGCAATAGCTCATGAAAATGGTCGTAAAACGCGAAAACAACGAGTTTCAAGTAATATCTCTCAAACATGTAAGGGTTCTTACGAGGCATGCAAATCCGCCTGGAACCCAAAAACTGTGGGTAATAACTCATGAAAATGACAATAAAACACGAAAACGATGAATTTTTGGTCATAACTCTCAAACATGTATCGTGTGTTAAGGTTGCTGTAAATCGCCCTAGAACCATAACACTGTGGGAAATAGCTCATGAAAATGGCCGTAAACACGAAAACGACGAGTTTTTTGTCGTATCTCTCAAACATGTATCGGTTTCTTACGAGGCATGAAAATCCGCCTGGAACCCAAAAACTGTGGGCAATAACTCATGAAAATGACCATAAAACACGAAAACGACGAATTTTTGGTCATAACTCTCAAACATGTATCATGTCTTAATTGACTGTAAATCGCCCTAGAACCACAAAACTATAGGCAATAGCTCATGAAAACAGCCATAAAACACGAAAACTACGAGTTTTGGGTCATATCATTCCAACGTGTATCAAGTCTTAAGGTCATTGTAATTCACCCTGGAACCCCTAAACAGTGGGCAATAGCTCATGAAAATGGCCATAAAACACGAAAACTACGACTTTTTAGGCATATATCTCAAACATGTAACGGGTCTTACAGGCCTTGCAAATCCAACTGGAACCCCAAAACTATGGGCAATAACTCATAAAAATGGCCGTAAACACGAAAACGACCAGTTTTTGGTCGTATCTCTCAAACATGTATAGGGTCTTAAGGTCATTGTAAATCTCCGTGGAACCCCAAAACTGTGGGCAATAGCTCCTGAAAACGACCATAAAACGCGAGAACGACGAGTTTCTAGTCATATCTTTCAAACATGTAAGGTCTCTTACGAGGCATGCAAATCCCCCTGGAACCCAAAAACTGTGGGTAATAACTCATGAAAATGACAATAAAACACGAAAACGACGAGTTTTTGGTCGTATCTCTCAAAAATGTATCGTGTGTTAAGGTTGCTGTAAATCGCCCTAGAACCATAACACTGTGGGATATAGCTCATTAAAATGGCCGTAAACACGAAAACGACGCGTTTTTGGTCGTATCTCTCAAACATGTATCGGTTTCTTACGAGGCATGCAAATCCGCCTGGAACCCAAAAACTGTGGGCAAAAACTCATGAAAATGACCATAAAACACGAAAACGACGAATTTTTGGTCATAACTCTCAAACATGTATCGTGTGTTAAGGTCGCTGTAAATCTCCCTAGGACCACAAAACTATAGGCAATAGCTCATGAAAACAGCCATAAAACACGAAAACTACGACTTTTTAGTCATATATCTCAAACATGTAACGGGTCTTACAGGCCTTGCAAATCCAACTAGAACCCAAAAACTGTGGGCAATAACTCATGAAAATGACCATAAACACGAAAGCTTCGAGTTTTTGGTCATAACTCTCAAACATGTACCAGGTCTTAAGATTGTTGTAAATCGCCCTGGAACCCCAAAACTATAGGCAATAGCTCATGAAAATGGTCGTAAAACGCGAAAACAACGAGTTTCAAGTAATATCTCTCAAACATGTAAGGGTTCTTACGAGGCATGCAAATCCGCCTGGAACCCAAAAACTGTGGGTAATAACTCATGAAAATGACAATAAAACACGAAAACGACGAATTTTTGGTCATAACTCTCAAACATGTATCGTGTGTTAAGGTTGTTGTAAATCGCCCTAGAACCATAACACTGTGGGAAATAGCTCATGAAAATGGCCATAAACACGAAAACGACGAGTTTTTTGTCGTGTCTCTCAAACATGTATCGGTTTACGAGGCATGAAAATCCGCCTGAACCCAAAAACTGTGGGCAATAACTCATGAAAATGACCATAAAACACGAAACGATTTAATTTTGGTCATAACTCTCAAACATGTATCATGTCTTAATTGATCAGAATCGCCCTAGAACCACAAAACTATAGGCAATAGCTCATGAAAACAGCCATAAAACACGAAAACTACGAGTTTTGGGTCATATCATTCCAACGTGTATCAAGTCTTAAGGTCATTGTAATTCACCCTGGAACCCCTAAACAGTGGGCAATAGCTCATGAAAATGGCCATAAAACACGAAAACTACGACTTTTTAGGCATATATCTCAAACATGTAACGGGTCTTACAGGCCTTGCAAATCCAACTGGAACCCCAAAACTATGGGCAATAACTCATAAAATTGTCCGTAAACCACGAAAACGACCAGTTTTTGGTCGTATCTCTCAAACATGTATAGGGTCTTAAGGTCATTGTAAATCTCCGTGGAACCCCAAAACTGTGGGAAATAGCTCCTGAAAACGACCATAAAACGCGAGAACGACGAGTTTCTAGTCATATCTTTCAAACATGTAAGGTCTCTTACGAGGCATGCAAATCCCCCTGGAACCCAAAAACTGTGGGTAATAACTCATGAAAATGACAATAAAACACGAAAACGACGAATTTTTTGTCATAACTCTCAAAAATGTATCGTGTGTTAAGGTTGTCAAATCGCCCTAGAACCATAACACTGTGGGATATAGCTCATTAAAATGGCCAGAACACGAAAACGACGCGTTTTTGGTCGTATCTCTCAAACATGTATCGGTTTCTTACGAGGCATGCAAATCACTGGAACCCAAAACTGTGGGCAATAACTCATGAAAATGACCATAAAACACGAAAACGACGAATTTTTGGTCATAACTCTAAAACATGTATCATGTCTTAATTGACTGTAAATCGCCCTAGAACCACAAAACTATAGGCAATAGCTCTTGAAAACAACCATAAAACACGAAAACTATGACTTTTTAGTCCTATATTTCAAACATGTAACGGGTCTTACAGGCCTTGCAAATCCAACTGGAACCCCAAAACTATGGGCAATAACTCATGAAAATGACCATAAACACGAAAGCTTCGAGTTTTTGGTCATAACTCTCAAACATGTACCAGGTCTTAAGATTGTTGTAAATCGCCCTGGAACCCCAAAACTATAGGCAATAGCTCATGAAAATGGTCGTAAAACGCGAAAACAACGAGTTTCAAGTAATATCTCTCAAACATGTAAGGGTTCTTACGAGGCATGCAAATAGCTCATGAAAACTGTGGGTAATAACTCATGAAAATGACAATAAAACACGAAAACGACGAATTTTTTGTCATAACTCTCAAACATGTATCGTGTGTTAAGGTTGCTGTAAATCGCCCTAGAACCATAACACTGTGGGAAATAGCTCATGAAAATGGCCGTAAACACGAAAACGACGAGTTTTTTGTCGTATCTCTCAAACATGTATCGGTTTCTTACGAGGCATGAAAATCCGCCTGGAACCCAAAAACTGTGGGCAATAACTCATGAAAATGACCATAAAACACGAAAACGACGAATTTTTGGTCATAACTCTCAAACATGTATCATGTCTTAATTGACTGTAAATCGCCCTAGAACCACAAAACTATAGGCAATAGCTCATGAAAACAGCCATAAAACACGAAAACTACGAGTTTTGGGTCATATCATTCCAACGTGTATCAAGTCTTAAGGTCATTGTAATTCACCCTGGAACCCCTAAACAGTGGGCAATAGCTCATGAAAATGGCCATAAAACACGAAAACTACGACTTTTTAGGCATATATCTCAAACATGTAACGGGTCTTACAGGCCTTGCAAATCCAACTGGAACCCCAAAACTATGGGCAATAACTCATAAAAATGGCCGTAAACACGAAAACGACCAGTTTTTGGTCGTATCTCTCAAACATGTATAGGGTCTTAAGGTCATTGTAAATCTCCGTGGAACCCCAAAACTGTGGGAAATAGCTCCTGAAAACGACCATAAAACGCGAGAACGACGAGTTTCTAGTCATATCTTTCAAACATGTAAGGTCTCTTACGAGGCATGCAAATCCCCCTGGAACCCAAAAACTGTGGGTAATAACTCATGAAAATGACAATAAAACACGAAAACGATTTAATTTTTGTCATAACTCTCAAAAATGTATCGTGTGTTAAGGTTGCTGTAAATCGCCCTAGAACCATAACACTGTGGGATATAGCTCATTAAAATGGCCGTAAACACGAAAACGACGCGTTTTCGTCGTATCTCTCAAACATGTATCGGTTTCTTACGAGGCATGCAAATCCGCCCGGAACCCAAAAACTGTGTGCGAAAACTCATGAAAATGACCATAAAACACGAAACGACGAATTTTTGGTCATAACTCTCAAACATGTATCATGTCTTAAGGTTACTGTAAATCGCCCTAGAACCACAAAACTATAGGCAATAGCTCATGAAAACAGCCATAAAACACGAAAACTACGACTTTTTAGTCATATATCTCAAACATGTAACGGGTCTTACAGGCCTTGCAAATCCAACTAGAACCCAAAAACTGTGGGCAATAACTCATGAAAATGACCATAAACACGAAAGCTTCGAGTTTTTGGTCATAACTCTCAAACATGTACCAGGTCTTAAGATTGTTGTAAATCGCCCTGGAACCCCAAAACTATAGGCAATAGCTCATGAAAATGGTCGTAAAACGCGAAAACAACGAGTTTCAAGTAATATCTCTCAAACATGTAAGGGTTCTTACGAGGCATGCAAATCCGCCTGGAACCCAAAAACTGTGGGTAATAACTCATGAAAATGACAATAAAACACGAAAACGACGAATTTTTGGTCATAACTCTCAAACATGTATCGTGTGTTAAGGTTGCTGTAAATCGCCCTAGAACCATAACACTGTGGGAAATAGCTCATGAAAATGGCCGTAAACACGAAAACGACGAGTTTTTTGTCGTATCTCTCAAACATGTATCGGTTTCTTACGAGGCATGAAAATCCGCCTGGAACCCAAAAACTGTGGGCAATAACTCATGAAAATGACCATAAAACACGAAAACGACGAATGTTTGGTCATAACTCTCAAACATGTATCGTGTCTTAAGGTTGCTGTAAATCGCCCTAGAACCACAAAACTATAGGTAATAGCTCATGAAAACAACCATAAAACACAAAAACTACGAGTTTTGGGTCATATCATTCCAACGTGTATCAAGTCTTAAGGTCATTGTAATTCACGCTGGAACCCCTAAACAGTGGGCAATAGCTCATGAAAATGGCCATAAAACACGAAAACTACGACTTTTTAGGAATATATCTCAAACATGTAACGGGTCTTACAGGCCTTGCAAATCCACCTGGAACCCCAAAACTATGGGCAATAACTCATAAAATGGTCAGAACACGAAAACGACCAGTTTTTGGTCGTATCTCTCAAACATGTATAGGGTCTTAAGGTCATTGTAAATCTCCGTGGAACCCCAAAACTGTGGGCAATAGCTCTGAAAATGACCATAAACGCGAGAACGACGAAGTTTCTAGTCATATCTTTCAAACATGTAAGGTCTCTTACGAGGCATGCAAAAAAACTGTGGGTAATAACTCATGAAAATGACAATAAAACACGAAAACGACGAATTTTTTGTCATAACTCTCAAAAATGTATCGTGTGTTAAGGTTGCTGTAAATCGCCCTAGAACCATAACACTGTGGGATATAGCTCATTAAAATGGCCGTAAACACGAAAACGACGCGTTTTTGGTCGTATCTCTCAAACATGTATCGGTTTCTTACGAGGCATGCAAATCCGCCTGGAACCCAAAAACTGTGGGCAAAAACTCATGAAAATGACCATAAAACACGAAAACGACGAATTTTTGGTCATAACTCTCAAACATGTATCATGTCTTAAGGTTACTGTAAATCGCCCTAGAACCACAAAACTATAGGCAATAGCTCATGAAAACAGCCATAAAACACGAAAACTACGACTTTTTAGTCATATATCTCAAACATGTAACGGGTCTTACAGGCCTTGCAAATCCAACTAGAACCCAAAAACTGTGGGCAATAACTCATGAAAATGACCATAAACACGAAAGCTTCGAGTTTTTGGTCATAACTCTCAAACATGTACCAGGTCTTAAGATTGTTGTAAATCGCCCTGGAACCCCAAAACTATAGGCAATAGCTCATGAAAATGGTCGTAAAACGCGAAAACAACGAGTTTCAAGTAATATCTCTCAAACATGTAAGGGTTCTTACGAGGCATGCAAATCCGCCTGGAACCCAAAAACTGTGGGTAATAACTCATGAAAATGACAATAAAACACGAAAACGATGAATTTTTGGTCATAACTCTCAAACATGTATCGTGTGTTAAGGTTGCTGTAAATCGCCCTAGAACCATAACACTGTGGGAAATAGCTCATGAAAATGGCCGTAAACACGAAAACGACGAGTTTTTTGTCGTATCTCTCAAACATGTATCGGTTTCTTACGAGGCATGAAAATCCGCCTGGAACCCAAAAACTGTGGGCAATAACTCATGAAAATGACCATAAAACACGAAAACGACGAATTTTTGGTCATAACTCTCAAACATGTATCATGTCTTAATTGACTGTAAATCGCCCTAGAACCACAAAACTATAGGCAATAGCTCATGAAAACAGCCATAAAACACGAAAACTATGAGTTTTGGGTCATATCATTCCAACGTGTATCAAGTCTTAAGGTCATTGTAATTCACCCTGGAACCCCTAAATAGTGGGCAATAGCTCATGAAAATGGCCATAAAACACGAAAACTACGACTTTTTAGGCATATATCTCAAACATGTAACGGGTCTTACAGGCCTTGCAAATCCAACTGGAACCCCAAAACTATGGGCAATAACTCATAAAAATGGCCGTAAACACGAAAACGACCAGTTTTTGGTCGTATCTCTCAAACATGTATAGGGTCTTAAGGTCATTGTAAATCTCCGTGGAACCCCAAAACTGTGGGAAATAGCTCCTGAAATGACCATAAAAACGAGAACGACGAAGTTTCTAGTCATATCTTTCAAACATGTAAGGTCTCTTACGAGGCATGCAAATCCCCTGGAACCCAAAAACTGTGGGTAATAACTCATGAAAATGACCATAAAACACGAAAACGAATTTTTTGTCATAACTCTCAAAATGTATCGTGTGTTAAGGTTGCTTTAAATCGCCCTAGAACCATAACAACATGGGATATAGCTCATTAAAATGGCCGTAAACACGAAAACGACGCGTTTTTGGTCGTATCTCTCAAACATGTATCGGTTTCTTACGAGGCATGCAAATCCGCTGGAACCCAAAAACTGTGGGCAAAAACTCATGAAAATGACCATAAAACACGAAACGACGAATTTTTGGTCATAACTCTCAAACATGTATCATGTCTTAAGGTTATCAGAATCGCCCTAGAACCACAAAACTATAGGCAATAGCTCATGAAAACAGCCATAAAACACGAAAACGACTTTTTAGTCATATATCTCAAACATGTAACGGGTCTTACAGGCCTTGCAAATCCAACTAGAACCCAAAACTGTGGGCAATAACTCATGAAAATGACCATAAACACGAAAGCTTGAAGTTTTGGTCATAACTCTCAAACATGTACCAGGTCTTAAGATTGTTGTAAATCGCCTCGAACCCCAAAACTATAGGCAATAGCTCATGAAAATGGTCGTAAACGCGAAAACAACGAAGTTTCAAGTAATATCTCTCAAACATGTAAGGGTTCTTACGAGGCATGCAAATCCACTGGAACCCAAAACTGTGGGTAATAACTCATGAAAATGACAATAAAACACGAAAATGACGAATTTTTGGTCATAACTCTCAAACATGTATCGTGTGTTAAGGTGCTGTAAATCGCCCTAGAACCATAACACCGTGGAAAATTACTCATGAAAATGGCCGTAAACAAGAAAACGGCGAGTTTTCGGTCGTATCTCTCAAACATGTATCGGTTTCTTACGAGGCATGCAAATCCGCCCGGAACCCAAAAACTGTGGGCAAAAACTCATGAAAATGACCATAAAACACGAAACGACGAATTTTTGGTCATAACTCTCAAACATGTATCATGTCTTAAGGTTACCGTAAATCGCCCTAGAACCACAAAACTATAGGCAATAGCTCATGAAAACAGCCATAAAACACGAAAACTACGAGTTTTGGGTCATATAATTCCAACGTGTATCAAGTCTTAAGGTCATTGTAATTCACCCTGGAACCCCTAAACAGTGAGCAATAGCTGATGAAAATGGCCATAAATCACGAAAACTACGACTTTTTAGGCATATATCTCAAACATGTAACGGGTCTTACAGGCCTTGCAAATCCAACTGGAACCCCAAAACTATGGGCAATAACTCATAAAATGGTCAGTAAACACGAAAGCGACCAGTTTTTGGTCGTATCTCTCAAACATGTATAGGGTCTTAAGGTCATTGTAAATCTCGTGGAACCCCAAAACTGTGGGCAATAGCTCTGAAAATGACCATAAAACGCGAGAACGACGAGTTTCTAGTCATATCTTTCAAACATGTAAGGTCTCTACGAGGCATGCAAATCCCCTGGAACCCAAAAAACTGGGTAATAACTCATGAAAATGACAATAAAACACGAAACGACGAATTTTTTGTCATAACTCTCAAAAATGTATCGTGTGTTAAGGTTGCTGTAAATCGCCCTAGAACCATAACACTGTGGGATATAGCTCATTAAAATGGCCGTAAACACGAAAACGACGCGTTTTTGGTCGTATCTCTCAAACATGTATCGGTTTCTTACGAGGCATGCAAATCCGCCCGGAACCCAAAAACTGTGGGCAAAAACTCATGAAAATGACCATAAAACACGAAACGACGAATTTTTGGTCATAACTCTCAAACATGTATCATGTCTTAAGGTTACTGTAAATCGCCCTAGAACCACAAAACTATAGGCAATAGCTCATGAAAACAGCCATAAAACACGAAAACTACGACTTTTTAGTCATATATCTCAAACATGTAACGGGTCTTACAGGCCTTGCAAATCCAACTAGAACCCAAAAACTGTGGGCAATAACTCATGAAAATGACCATAAACACGAAAGCTTCGAGTTTTTGGTCATAACTCTCAAACATGTACCAGGTCTTAAGATTGTTGTAAATCGCCCTGGAACCCCAAAACTATAGGCAATAGCTCATGAAAATGGTCGTAAAACGCGAAAACAACGAGTTTCAAGTAATATCTCTCAAACATGTAAGGGTTCTTACGAGGCATGCAAATAGCTCATGAAAACTGTGGGTAATAACTCATGAAAATGACAATAAAACACGAAAACGACGAATTTTTGGTCATCACTCTCAAACATGTATCGTGTGTTAAGGTTGCTGTAAATCGCCCTAGAACCATAACACTGTGGGAAATAGCTCATGAAAATGGCCATAAACACGAAAACGACGAGTTTTTTGTCGTGTCTCTCAAACATGTATCGGTTTCTTACGAGGCATGAAAATCCGCCTGGAACCCAAAAACTGTGGGCAATAACTCATGAAAATGACCATAAAACACGAAAACGACGAATTTTTGGTCATAACTCTCAAACATGTATCATGTCTTAATTGACTGTAAATCGCCCTAGAACCACAAAACTATAGGCAATAGCTCATGAAAACAGCCATAAAACACGAAAACTACGAGTTTTGGGTCATATCATTCCAACGTGTATCAAGTCTTAAGGTCATTGTAATTCACCCTGGAACCCCTAAACAGTGGGCAATAGCTCATGAAAATGGCCATAAAACACGAAAACTACGACTTTTATTCATATATCTCAAACATGTAACGGGTCTTACAGGCCTTGCAAATCCAACTGGAACCCCAAAACTATGGGCAATAACTCATAAAAATGGTCGTAAACACGAAAACGACCAGTTTTTGGTCGTATCTCTCAAACATGTATAGGGTCTTAAGGTCATTGTAAATCTCCGTGGAACCCCAAAACTGTGGGCAATAGCTCCTGAAAATGACCATAAAACGCGAAAACAACGAGTTTCAAGTAATATCTCTCAAACATGTAAGGGTTCTTACGAGGCATGCAAATCCCCTGGAACCCAAAAACTGTGGGTAATAACTCATGAAAATGACAATAAAACACGAAAACGACGAGTTTTTGGTCATAACTCTCAAACATGTATCGTGTGTTAAGGTTGTAAATCGCCCTAGAACCATAACACTGTGGGATATAGCTCATTAAAATGGCCGTAAACACGAAAAAACGACTTTTTGGTCGTATCTCTCAAACATGTATCGGTTTCTTACGAGGCATGCAAATCACTGGAACCCAAAAAACTGTGGGCAAAAACTCATGAAAATGACCATAAAACACGAAAACGATTTTTGGTCATAACTCTCAAACATGTATCATGTCTTAAGGTTCTTGTAAATCGCCCTAGAACCACAAAACTATAGGCAATAGCTCATGAAAACAGCCATAAAACATAAAACACGAAAACTACGACTTTTTAGTCATATATCTCAAACATGTAACGGGTCTTACAGGCCTTGCAAATCCAACTAGAACCCAAAACTGTGGGCAATAACTCATGAAAATGACCATAACACGAAAGCTTGAGTTTTTGGTCATAACTCTCAAACATGTACCAGGTCTTAAGATTGTTGTAAATCGCCTGGAACCCCAAAACTATAGGCAATAGCTCATGAAAATGGTCAAAAACGCGAAAACAACGAAGTTTCAAGTAATATCTCTCAAACATGTAAGGGTTCTTACGAGGCATGCAAATCCGCTGGAACCCAAAACTGTGGTAATAACTCATGAAAATGACCATAAAACACGAAAACGACGAATTTTTGGTCATAACTCTCAAACATGTATCGTGTGTTAAGGTTGCTGTAAATCTCCCTAGAACCATAACACTGTGGGAAATAGCTCACGAAACTGGCCATAGACACGAAAACGACGAGTTTTTGGTCGTATCTCTCAAACATGTAAGGGTTCTTACGAGGCATGCAAATCCGCCTGGAACCCAAAAACTGTGGGTAATAACTCATGAAAATGACAATAAAACACGAAAACGACGAATTTTTGGTCATCACTCTCAAACATGTATCATGTCTTAATTGATTGTAAATCGCCCTAGAACCACAAAACTATAGGCAATAGCTCATGAAAACAGCCATAAAACACGAAAACTACGAGTTTTGGGTCATATCATTCCAACGTGTATCAAGTCTTAAGGTCATTGTAATTCACCCTGGAACCCCTAAACAGTGGGCAATAGCTCATGAAAATGGCCATAAAACACGAAAACTACGACTTTTTAGGCATATATCTCAAACATGTAACGGGTCTTACAGGCCTTGCAAATCCAACTGGAACCCCAAAACTATGGGCAATAACTCATAAAAATGGCCGTAAACACGAAAATGACCAGTTTTTGGTCGTATCTCTCAAACATGTATAGGGTCTTAAGGTCATTGTAAATCTCCGTGGAACCCCAAAATTGTGGGCAATAACTCATGAAAATGACCATAAACGCGAGAACGACGAAGTTTCTAGTCATATCTTTCAAACATATAAGGTCTCTTACGAGGCATGCAAATCCGCCTGGAACCCAAAAACTGTGGGTAATAACTCATGAAAATGACAATAAAACACGAAAACGACGAATTTTTTGTCATAACTCTCAAACATGTATCGTGTGTTAAGGTTGTTATAAATCGCCCTGGAACCATAACACATGGGATATAGCTCATTAAAATGGCCGTAAACACGAAAAACGACGCTTTTTGGTCGTATCTCTCAAACATGTATCGGTTTCTTACGAGGCATGCAAATCCCCCGGAACCCAAAAACTGTGGGCAAAAACTCATGAAAATGACCATAAAACACGAAAACAACGAATTTTTGGTCATAACTCTCAAACATGTATCATGTCTTAAGGTTACTGTAAATCGCCCTAGAACCACAAAACTATAGGCAATAGCTCATGAAAACAGCCATAAAACACGAAAACTACGACTTTTTAGTCATATATCTCAAACATGTAACGGGTCTTACAGGCCTTGCAAATCCAACTAGAACCCAAAAACTGTGGGCAATAACTCATGAAAATGACCATAAACACGAAAGCTTCGAGTTTTTGGTCATAACTCTCAAACATGTACCAGGTCTTAAGATTGTTGTAAATCGCCCTGGAACCCCAAAACTATAGGCAATAGCTCATGAAAATGGTCGTAAAACGCGAAAACAACGAGTTTCAAGTAATATCTCTCAAACATGTAAGGGTTCTTACGAGGCATGCAAATCCGCCTGGAACCCAAAAACTGTGGGTAATAACTCATGAAAATGACAATAAAACACGAAAACGATGAATTTTTGGTCATAACTCTCAAACATGTATCGTGTGTTAAGGTTGCTGTAAATCGCCCTAGAACCATAACAACACTGTGGGAAATAGCTCATGAAAATGGCCGTAAACACGAAAACGCCGAGTTATTTGTCGTATCTCTCAAACCTGCATCGGTTCCTTACGAGGCATGAAAATCCGCCCGGAACCCAAAAACTGTGGGCAATAACTCATGAAAATGACCATAAACACGAAAGCTTCGAGTTTTTGGTCATAACTCTCAAACATGTACCAGGTCTTAAGATTGTTGTAAATCGCCCTGGAACCCCAAAACTATAGGCAATAGCTCATGAAAACAGCCATAAAATACGAAAACTACGAGTTTTGGGTCATATCATTCCAACGTGTATCAAGTCTTAAGGTTATTGTAATTCGCCCTAGAACCCCTAAACAGTGGGCAATAGCTCATGAAAATGGCCATAAAACACGAAAACTACGACTTTTGAGGCACATATCTCAAACATGTAACGGGTCTTACAGGCCTTGCAAATCCAACTGGAACCACAAAACTATGGGCAATAACTCATAAAATTGGCCGTAAACCACGAAAACGACCAGTTTTTGGTCGTATCTCTCAAACATGTATAGGGTCTTAAGGTCATTGTAAATCTCCGTGGAACCCCAAAACTGTGGGAAATAGCTCCTGAAAACGACCATAAAACGCGAGAACGACGAGTTTCTAGTCATATCTTTCAAACATGTAAGGTCTCTTACGAGGCATGCAAATCCCCCTGGAACCCAAAAACTGTGGGTAATAACTCATGAAAATGACAATAAAACACGAAAACGACGAATTTTTTGTCATAACTCTCAAAAATGTATCGTGTGTTAAGGTTGCTGTAAATCGCCCTAGAACCATAACACTGTGGGATATAGCTCATTAAAATGGCCGTAAACACGAAAACGACGCGTTTTTGGTCGTATCTCTCAAACATGTATCGGTTTCTTACGAGGCATGCAAATCCGCCTGGAACCCAAAAACTGTGGGCAAAAACTCATGAAAATGACCATAAAACACGAAACGACGAATTTTTGGTCATAACTCTCAAACATGTATCATGTCTTAAGGTTACTGTAAATCGCCCTAGAACCACAAAACTATAGGCAATAGCTCATGAAAACAGCCATAAAACACGAAAACTACGACTTTTTAGTCATATATCTCAAACATGTAACGGGTCTTATAGGCCTTGCAAATCCAACTAGAACCCAAAAACTGTGGGCAATAACTCATGAAAATGACCATAAAAACGAAAGCTTCGAGTTTTGGTCATAACTCTCAAACATGTACCAGGTCTTAAGATTGTTGTAAATCGCCCTGGAACCCCAAAACTATAGGCAATAGCTCATGAAAATGGTCGTAAAAAGCGAAAACAACGAGTTTCAAGTAATATCTGTCAAACATGTAAGAGTTCTTACGAGGTATGCAAATCCGCCTGGAACCCAAAAACTGTGGGTAATAACTCATGAAAATGACAATAAAACACGAAAACGACGAATTTTTGGTCATAACTCTCAAACATGTATCGTGTGTTCAGGTTGTTGTAAATCGCCCTAGAACCATAACACTGTGGGAAATAGCTCATGAAAATGGCCATAAACACGAAAACGACGAGTTTTTTGTCGTATCTCTCAAACATGTATCGGTTTCTTACGAGGCATGAAAATCCGCCTGGAACCCAAAAAATGTGGGCAATAACTCGTGAAAATGACCATAAAACACGAAAACGACGAATTTTTGGTCATAGATCTCAAACATGTATCATGTCTTAATTGACTGTAAATCGCCCTAGAACCACAAAACTATAGGCAATAGCTCATGAAAACAGCCATAAAACACGAAAACTATGAGTTTTGGGTCATATCATTCCAACGTGTATCAAGTCTTAAGGTCATTGTAATTCACCCTGGAACCCCTAAACAGTGGGCAATAGCTCATGAAAATGGCCATAAAACACGAAAACTACGACTTTTTAGGCATATATCTCAAACATGTAACGGGTCTTACAGGCCTTGCAAATCCAACTGGAACCCCAAAACTATGGGCAATAACTCATAAAAATGGCCGTAAACACGAAAACGACCAGTTTTTGGTCGTATCTCTCAAACATGTATAGGGTCTTAAGGTCATTGTAAATCTCCGTGGAACCCCAAAACTGTGGGCAATAGCTCCTGAAAATGACCATAAAACGCGAGAACGACGAGTTTCTAGTCATATCTTTCAAACATATAAGGTCTCTTACGAGGCATGCAAATCCCCCTGGAACCCAAAAACTATGGGTAATAACTCATGAAAATGACAATAAAACACGAAAACGATGAATTTTTTTTCATAACTCTCAAAAATGTATCGTGTGTTAAGGTTGCTGTAAATCGCCCTAGAACCATAACACTGTGGGATATAGCTCATTAAAATGGCCGTAAACACGAAAACGACGCGTTTTTGGTCGTATCTCTCAAACATGTATCGGTTTCTTACGAGGCATGCAAATCCGCCTGGAACCCAAAAACTGTGGGCAAAAACTCATGAAAATGACCATAAAACACGAAACGACGAATTTTTGGTCATAACTCTCAAACATGTATCATGTCTTAAGTTATCAGAATCGCCCTAGAACCACAAAACTATAGGCAATAGCTCATGAAAACAGCCATAAAACACGAAAACTACGACTTTTTAGTCATATATCTCAAACATGTAACGGGTCTTACAGGCCTTGCAAATCCAACTAGAACCCAAAAACTGTGGGCAATAACTCATGAAAATGACCATAAACACGAAAGCTTCGAGTTTTTGTCATAATTCTCAAACATGTACCAGGTCTTAAGATTGTTGTAAATCGCCCTGGAACCCCAAAACTATAGGCAATAGCTCATGAAAATGGTCGTAAAACGCGAAAACAACGAGTTTCAAGTAATATCTCTCAAACATGTAAGGGTTCTTACGAGGCATGCAAATCCGCCTGGAACCCAAAAACTGTGGGTAATAACTCATGAAAATGACAATAAAACACGAAAACGACGAATTTTTGGTCATCACTCTCAAACATGTATCGTGTGTTAAGGTTGTTGTAAATCGCCCTAGAACCATAACACTGTGGGAAATAGCTCATGAAAATGGCCGTAAACACGAAAACGACGAGTTTTTTGTCGTATCTCTCAAACATGTATCGGTTTCTTACGAGGCATGAAAATCCGCCTGGAACCCAAAAACTGTGGGCAATAACTCATGAAAATGACCATAAAACACGAAAACGACGAATTTTTGGTCATAACTCTCAAACATGTATCATGTCTTAATTGACTGTAAATCGCCCTAGAACCACAAAACTATAGGCAATAGCTCATGAAAACAGCCATAAAACACGAAAGCTACGATTTTTGGGTCATATCATTCCAACGTGTATCAAGTCTTAAGGTCATTGTAATTCACCCTGGAACCCCTAAACAGTGGGCAATAGCTCATGAAAATGGCCATAAAACATGAAAACTACGACTTTTTAGGCATATATCTCAAACATGTAACGGGTCTTACAGGCCTTGCAAATCCAACTGGAACCCCAAAACTATGGGCAATAACTCATAAAAATGGCCGTAAACACGAAAACGACCAGTTTTTGGTCGTATCTCTCAAACATGTATAGGGTCTTAAGGTCATTGTAAATCTCCGTGGAACCCCAAAACTGTGGGCAATAGCTCCTGAAAACGACCATAAAACGCGAGAACGACGAGTTTCTAGTCATATCTTTCAAACATGTAAGGTCTCTTACGAGGCATGCAAATCCCCCTGGAACCCAAAAACTGTGGGTAATAACTCATGAAAATGACAATAAAACACGAAAACGACGAATTTTTTGTCATAACTCTCAAAAATGTATCGTGTGTTAAGGTTGCTGTAAATCGCCCTAGAACCATAACACTGTGGGATATAGCTCATTAAAATGGCCGTAAACACGAAAACGACGCGTTTTTGGTCGTATCTCTCAAACATGTATCGGTTTCTTACGAGGCATGCAAATCCGCCTGGAACCCAAAAACTGTGGGCAAAAACTCATGAAAATGACCATAAAACACGAAAACGACGAATTTTTGGTCATAACTCTCAAACATGTATCATGTCTTAAGGTTACTGTAAATCGCCCTAGAACCACAAAACTATAGGCAATAGCTCATGAAAACAGCCATAAAACACGAAAACTACGACTTTTTAGTCATATATCTCAAACATGTAACGGGTCTTACAGGCCTTGCAAATCCAACTAGAACCCAAAAACTGTGGGCAATAACTCATGAAAATGACCATAAACACGAAAGCTTCGAGTTTTTGGTCATAACTCTCAAACATGTACCAGGTCTTAAGATTGTTGTAAATCGCCCTGGAACCCCAAAACTATAGGCAATAGCTCATGAAAATGGTCGTAAAACGCGAAAACAACGAGTTTCAAGTAATATCTCTCAAACATGTAAGGGTTCTTACGAGGCATGCAAATCCGCCTGGAACCCAAAAACTGTGGGTAATAACTCATGAAAATGACAATAAAACACGAAAACGACGAATTTTTGGTCATAACTCTCAAACATGTATCGTGTGTTAAGGTTGCTGTAAATCGCCCTAGAACCATAACACTGTGGGAAATAGCTCATGAAAATGGCCGTAAACACGAAAACGACGAGTTTTTTGTCGTATCTCTCAAACATGTATCGGTTTCTTACGAGGCATGAAAATCCGCCTGGAACCCAAAAACTGTGGGCAATAACTCATGAAAATGACCATAAAACACGAAAACGACGAATTTTTGGTCATAACTCTCAAACATGTATCATGTCTTAATTGACTGTAAATCGCCCTAGAACCACAAAACTATAGGCAATAGCTCATGAAAACAGCCATAAAACACGAAAACTACGAGTTTTGGGTCATATCATTCCAACGTGTATCAAGTCTTAAGGTCATTGTAATTCACCCTGGAACCCCTAAACAGTGGGCAATAGCTCATGAAAATGGCCATAAAACACGAAAACTACGACTTTTTAGGCATATATCTCAAACATGTAACGGGTCTTACAGGCCTTGCAAATCCAACTGGAACCCCAAAACTATGGGCAATAACTCATAAAAATGGCCGTAAACACGAAAACGACCAGTTTTTGGTCGTATCTCTCAAACATGTATAGGGTCTTAAGGTCATTGTAAATCTCCGTGGAACCCCAAAACTGTGGGCAATAGCTCCTGAAAACGACCATAAAACGCGAGAACGACGAGTTTCTAGTCATATCTTTCAAACATGTAAGGTCTCTTACGAGGCATGCAAATCCCCCTGGAACCCAAAAACTGTGGGTAATAACTCATGAAAATGACAATAAAACACGAAAACGACGAATTTTTTGTCATAACTCTCAAAAATGTATCGTGTGTTAAGGTTGCTGTAAATCGCCCTAGAACCATAACACTGTGGGATATAGCTCATGAAAATGACAATAAAAGACGAAAACGACGAATTTTTGGTCATAACTCTCAAACATGTATCGGTTTCTTACGAGGCATGCAAATCCGCCCGGAACCCAAAAACTGTGGGCAAAAACTCATGAAAATGACCATAAACACGAAACGACGAATTTTTGGTCATAACTCTCAAACATGTATCATGTCTTAAGGTTACTGTAAATCGCCCTAGAACCACAAAACTATAGGCAATAGCTCATGAAAACGGCCATAAAACGCGAAAACGACTTTTTAGTCATATATCTCAAACATGTAACAGGTCTTATAGGCCTTGGAAATCCAACTAGAACCCAAAAACTGTGGGCAATAACTCATGAAAATGACCATAAACACGAAAGCTTCGAGTTTTGGTCATAACTCTCAAACATGTACCAGGTCTTAAGATTGTTGTAAATCGCCCTGGAACCCCAAAACTATAGGCAATAGCTCATGAAAATGGTCGTAAAACGCGAAAACAACGAGTTTCAAGTAATATCTCTCAAACATGTAAGGGTTCTTACGAGGCATGCAAATCCGCCTGGAACCCAAAAACTGTGGGTAATAACTCATGAAAATGACAATAAAACACGAAAACGACGAATTTTTGGTCATAACTCTCAAACATGTATCGTGTGTTAAGGTTGCTGTAAATCGCCCTAGAACCATAACACTGTGGGAAATAGCTCATGAAAATGGCCGTAAACACGAAAACGACGAGTTTTTTGTCGTATCTCTCAAACATGTATCGGTTTCTTACGAGGCATGAAAATCCGCCTGGAACCCAAAAACTGTGGGCAATAACTCTTGAAAATGACCATAAAACACGAAAACGACGAATTTTTTGTCATAACTCTCAAACATGTATCATGTCTTAATTGACTGTAAATCGCCCTAGAACCACAAAACTATAGGCAATAGCTCATGAAAACAGCAATAAAACACGAAAATACGAGTTTTGGGTCATATCATTCCAACGTGTATCAAGTCTTAAGGTCATTGTAATTCACCCTGGAACCCCTAAACAGTGGGCAATAGCTCATGAAAATGGCCATAAAACACGAAAACTACGACTTTTTAGGCATATATCTCAAACATGTAACGGGTCTTACAGGCCTTGCAAATCCAACTGGAACCCCAAAACTATGGGCAATAACTCATAAAAATGGCCGTAAACACGAAAACGACCAGTTTTTGGTCGTATCTCTCAAACATGTATAGGGTCTTAAGGTCATTGTAAATCTCCGTGGAACCCCAAAACTGTGGGCAATAGCTCCTGAAAACGACCATAAAACGCGAGAACGATGAGTTTCTAGTCATATCTTTCAAACATGTAAGGTCTCTTACGAGGCATGCAAATCCCCCTGGAACCCAAAAACTGTGGGTAATAACTCATGAAAATGACAATAAAACACGAAAACGACGAATTTTTTGTCATAACTCTCAAAAATGTATCGTGTGTTAAGGTTGCTGTAAATCGCCCTAGAACCATAACACTGTGGGATATAGCTCATTAAAATGGCCGTAAACACGAAAACGACGCGTTTTTGGTCGTATCTCTCAAACATGTATCGGTTTCTTACGAGGCATGCAAATCCGCCTGGAACCCAAAAACTGTGGGCAAAAACTCATGAAAATGACCATAAAACACGAAACGACGAATTTTTGGTCATAACTCTCAAACATGTATCATGTCTTAAGGTTACTGTAAATCGCCCTAGAACCACAAAACTATAGGCAATAGCTCATGAAAACAGCCATAAAACACGAAAATTACGACTTTTTAGTCATATATCTCAAACATGTAACGGGTCTTACAGGCCTTGCAAATCCAACTAGAACCCAAAAACTGTGGGCAATAACTCATGAAAATGACCATAAACACGAAAGCGACGAGTTTCTGGTCATATCTCTCAAACATGTACCGGGTCTTAAGGTTGTTATAAATCGCCCTGGAACCCAACAACTATAGGCAATAGCTCATGAAAATGGTCGTAAAACGCGAAAACAACGAGTTTCAAGTCATATCTCTCAAACATGTAAGGGTTCTTACGAGGCATGCAAATCCGCCTTGAACCCAAAAACTGTGGGTAATAACTCAAGAAAATGACAATAAAACACGAAAACGATGAATTTTTGGTCATAACTCTCAAACATGTATCGTGTGTCAAGGTTGCTGTAAATCGCCCTAGAACCATAACAATGTGGGAAATAGCTCATGAAAATGGCCGTAAACACGAAAACGACGAGTTTTTTGTCGAATCTCTCAAACATGTATCGGTTTCTTACGAGGCATGAAAATCCGCCTGGAACCCAAAAACTGTGGGCAATAACTCTTGAAAATGACCATAAAACACGAAAACGACGAATTTTTTGTCATAACTCTCAAACATGTATCATGTCTTAATTGACTGTAAATCGCCCTAGAACCACAAAACTATAGGCAATAGCTCATGAAAACAGCCATAAAACACGAAAACTACGAGTTTTGGGTCATATCATTCCAACGTGTATCAAGTCTTAAGGTCATTGTAATTCACCCTGGAACCCCTAAACAGTGGGCAATAGCTCATGAAAATGGCCATAAAACACGAAAACTACGACTTTTTAGGCATATATCTCAAACATGTAATGGGTCTTACAGGCCTTGCAAATCCAACTGGAACCCCAAAACTATGGGCAATAAGTCATAAAAATGGCCGTAAACACGAAAACGACCAGTTTTTGGTCGTATCTCTCAAACATGTATAGGGTCTTAAGGTCATTGTAAATCTCCGTGGAACCCCAAAACTGTGGGAAATAGCTCCTGAGAACGACCATAAAACGCGAGAACGACGAGTTTCTAGTCATATCTTTCAAACATGTAAGGTCTCTTACGAGGCATGCAAATCCCCCTGGAACCCAAAAACTGTGGGTAATAACTCATGAAAATGACAATAAAACACGAAAACGACGAGTTTTTGGTCGTATCTCTCAAAAATGTATCGTGTGTTAAGGTTGCTGTAAATCGCCCTAGAACCATAACACTGTGGGATATAGCTCATTAAAATGGCCGTAAACACGAAAACAACGCGTTTTTGGTCGTATCTCTCAAACATGTATCGGTTTCTTACGAGGCATGCAAATCCGCCTGGAACCCAAAAACTGTGGGCAAAAACTCATGAAAATGACCATAAAACACGAAAACGACGAATTTTTGGTCATAACTCTCAAACATGTATCATGTCTTAAGGTTACTGTAAATCGCCCTAGAACCACAAAACTATAGGCAATAGCTCATGAAAACAGCCATAAAACACGAAAACTACGACTTTTTAGTCATATATCTCAAACATGTAACGGGTCTTACAGGCCTTGCAAATCCAACTAGAACCCAAAAACTGTGGGCAATAACTCATGAAAATGACCATAAAACACGAAAACGACGAATTTTTGGTCATAACTCTCAAACATGTACCAGGTCTTAAGATTGTTGTAAATCGCCCTGGAACCCCAAAACTATAGGCAATAGCTCATGAAAATGGTCATAAACGAAAACCTCAAACATGTCAAACATGTATCGTCTTAAGGTTGTAAATCGCCTAGAACCCCAAAACTATAGGCAATAGCTCATGAAAATGGTCAAAACACGAAAACAACGAGTTTCAAGTAATATCTCTCAAACATGTAAGGGTTCTTACGAGGCATGCAAATCCCTGGAACCCAAAACTGTGGTAATAACTCACGAAAATGACAATAAAACACGAAAACGACGAATTTTTGGTCATAACTCTCAAACATGTATTGTGTGTTAAGGTTGCTGTAAATCGCCCTAGAACCATAACACCGTGGAAAATTGCTCATGAAAATGGCCGTAAACACGAAAACGGCGAGTTTTCGGTCGTATCTCTCAAACATGTATCGGTTTCTTACGAGGCATGCAAATCCGCCTGCAACCCAAAAACTGTGGGCAATAACTCATGAAAATGACCATAAAACACGAAAACGATGATTTTTTGGTCATAACTCTCAAACATGTATCGTGTCTTAAGGTTGCTGTAAATCGCCCTAGAACCACAAAACTATAGGCAATAGCTCATGAAAACAGCCATAAAACACGAAAACTACGAGTTTTGGGTCATATCATTCCAACGTGTATCAAGTCTTAAGGTCATTGTAATTCGCCCTAGAACCCCTAAACAGTGGGCAATAGCTCATGAAAATGGCCATAAAACACGAAAACTACGACTTTTGAGGCATATATCTCAAACATGTAACGGGTCTTACAGGCCTTGCAAATCCAACTGGAACCCCAAAACTATGGGCAATAACTCATAAAAATGGCCGTAAACACGAAAACGACCAGTTTTTGGTCATATCTCTCAAACATGTATAGGGTCTTAAGGTCATTGTAAATCTCCGTGGAACCCCAAAACTGTGGGCAATAGCTCCTGAAAACGACCATAAAACGCGAGAACGACGAGTTTCTAGTCATATCTTTCAAACATGTAAGGTCTCTTACGAGGCATGCAAATCCCCCTGGAACCCAAAAACTGTGGGTAATAACTCATGAAAATGACAATAAAACACGAAAACGACGAATTTTTTGTCATAACTCTCAAAAATGTATCGTGTGTTAAGGTTGCTGTAAATCGCCCTAGAACCATAACACTGTGGGATATAGCTCATTAAAATGGCCGTAAACACGAAAACGACGCGTTTTTGGTCGTATCTCTCAAACATGTATCGGTTTCTTACGAGGCATGCAAATCCGCCTGGAACCCAAAAACTGTGGGCAAAAACTCATGAAAATGACCATAAAACACGAAAACAACGAATTTTTGGTCATAACTCTCAAACATGTATCATGTCTTAAGGTTACTGTAAATCGCCCTAGAACCACAAAACTATAGGCAATAGCTCATGAAAACAGCCATAAAACACGAAAACTACGACTTTTTAGTCATATATCTCAAACATGTAACGGGTCTTACAGGCCTTGCAAATCCAACTAGAACCCAAAAACTGTGGGCAATAACTCATGAAAATGACCATAAACACGAAAGCTTCGAGTTTTTGGTCATAACTCTCAAACATGTACCAGGTCTTAAGATTGTTGTAAATCGCCCTGGAACCCCAAAACTATAGGCAATAGCTCATGAAAATGGTCGTAAAACGCGAAAACAACGAGTTTCAAGTAATATCTCTCAAACATGTAAGGGTTCTTACGAGGCATGCAAATCCGCCTGGAACCCAAAAACTGTGGGTAATAACTCATGAAAATGACAATAAAACACGAAAACAACGAATTTTTGGTCATAACTCTCAAACATGTATCGTGTGTTAAGGTTGCTGTAAATCGCCCTAGAACCATAACACTGTGGGAAATAGCTCATGAAAATGGCCATAAACACGAAAACGACGAGTTTTTTGTCGTGTCTCTCAAACATGTATCGGTTTCTTACGAGGCATGAAAATCCGCCTGGAACCCAAAAACTGTGGGCAATAACTCATGAAAATGACCATAAAACACGAAAACGACGAATTTTTGGTCATAGATCTCAAACATGTATCATGTCTTAATTGACTGTAAATCGCCCTAGAACCACAAAACTATAGGCAATAGCTCATGAAAACAGCCATAAAACACGAAAACTATGAGTTTTGGGTCATATCATTCCAACGTGTATCCAGTCTTAAGGTCATTGTAATTCACGCTGGAACCCCTAAACAGTGGGCAATAGCTCATGAAAATGGCCATAAAACACGAAAACTACGACTTTTTAGGCATATATCTCAAACATGTAACGGGTCTTACAGGCCTTGCAAATCCAACTGGAACCCCAAAACTATGGGCAATAACTCGTGAAAATGACCATAAAACACGAAAACGACGAATTTTTGGTCATACCTCTCAAACATGTATCGGTCTTAAAGTCGTTGTAAATCTCCTGGAACCCCAAAACTGTGGGCAATAGCTCATGAAAATGACCATAAACGCGAACAACGAGTTTCTAGTCATATCTTTCAAACATGTAAGGTCTCTTACGAGGCATGCAAATCCCTGGAACCCCTAAACAGTGGGCAATAACTCATGAAAATGACAATAAAACACGAAAACGACGAATTTTTTGTCATAACTCTCAAAAATGTATCGTGTGTTAAGGTTGCTGTAAATCGCCCTAGAACCATAACACTGTGGGATATAGCTCATTAAAATGGCCGTAAACACGAAAACGACGCGTTTTTGGTCGTATCTCTCAAACATGTATCGGTTTCTTACGAGGCATGCAAATCCGCCCGGAACCCAAAAACTGTGTGCAAAAACTCATGAAAATGACCATAAAACACGAAACGACGAATTTTTGGTCATAACTCTCAAACATGTATCATGTCTTAAGGTTACTGTAAATCGCCCTAGAACCACAAAACTATAGGCAATAGCTCATGAAAACAGCCATAAAACACGAAAATTACGACTTTTTAGTCATATATCTCAAACATGTAACGGGTCTTACAGGCCTTGCAAATCCAACTAGAACCCAAAAACTGTGGGCAATAACTCATGAAAATGACCATAAACACGAAAGCTTCGAATTTTTGGTCATAACTCTCAAACATGTACCAGGTCTTAAGATTGTTGTAAATCGCCCTGGAACCCCAAAAGTATAGGCAATATCTCATGAAAATGGTCGTAAAACGCGAAAACAACGAGTTTCAAGTAATATCTCTCAAACATGTAAGGGTTCTTACGAGGTCCGCAAATCCAACTAGAACCCAAAAACTGTGGGCAATAACTCATGAAAATGACCATAAAACACGAAAACGACGAATTTTTGGTCATAACTCTCAAACATGTATCGTGTGTTAAGGTTGCTGTAAATCTCCCTAGAACCATAACACTGTGGGAAATAGCTCATGAAAATGGCCATAGACACGAAAACGACGAGTTTTTGGTCGTATCTCTCAAACATGTATCGGTTTCTTACGAGGCATGCAAATCCGCCTGGAACCCAAGAACTGTGGGCAATAACTCATGAAAATGACCATAAAACACGAAAACGACGAATTTTTGGTCATAACTCTCAAACATGTATCATGTCTTAAGGTTACTGTAAATCGCCCTAGAACCACAAAACTATAGGCAATAGCTCATGAAAACAGCCATAAAACACGAAAACTACGAGTTTTGGGTCATATCATTCCAACGTGTATCAAGTCTTAAGGTCATTGTAATTCACCCTGGAACCCCTAAACAGTGGGCAATAGCTCATGAAAATGGCCATAAAACACGAAAACTACGACTTTTTAGGCATATATCTCAAACATGTAACGGGTCTTACAGGCCTTGCAAATCCAACTGGAACCCAAAAACAATGGGCAATAACTAGTAAAAATGGCTATAAACACGAAAACGACGATTTTTTGGTCGTATCTCTCGAACATGTATCGGGTCTTAAGGTCGTTGTAAATCTCCCTGGAACCCCAAAACTTTGGGCAATACCTCCTGAAATACGACCATAAAACGCGAGAACGACGAGTTTCTACTCATATCTTTCAAACATGTAAGGTCTCTTACGAGGCATGCAAATCCCCCTGGAACCCAAAAACTGTGGGTAATAACTCATGAAAATGACAATAAAACACGAAAACGACGAATTTTTTGTCATAACTCTCAAAAATGTATCGTGTGTTAAGGTTGTTGTAAATCGCCCTAGAACCATAACACTGTCGGATATAGCTCATTAAAATGGCCATAAACACGAAAACGAAGCGTTTTTGGTCGTATCTCTCAAACATGTATCGGTTTCTTACGAGGCATGCAAATCCGCCTGGAACCCAAAAACTGTGGGCAAAAACTCATGAAAATGACCATAAAACACGAAAACGACGAATTTTTGGTCATAACTCTCAAACATGTATCATGTCTTAAGGTTATTGTAAATCGCCCTAGAACCACAAAACTATAGGCAATAGCTCATGAAAACAGCCATAAAACACGAAAACTACGACTTTTTAGTCATATATCTCAAACATGTAACGGGTCTTACAGGCCTTGCAAATCCAACTAGAACCCAAAAACTGTGGGCAATAACTCATGAAAATGACCATAAACACGAAAGCTTCGAGTTTTGGTCATAACTCTCAAACATGTACCAGGTCTTAAGATTGTTGTAAATCGCCCTGGAACCCCAAAACTATAGGCAATAGCTCATGAAAATGGTCGTAAAACGCGAAAACAACGAGTTTCAAGTAATATCTCTCAAACATGTAAGGGTTCTTACGAGGCATGCAAATCCGCCTGGAACCCAAAAACTGTGGGTAATAACTCATGAAAATGACAATAAAACACGAAAACGACGAATTTTTGGTCATAACTCTCAAACATGTATCGTGTGTTAAGGTTGCTGTAAATCGCCCTAGAACCATAACACTGTGGGAAATAGCTCATGAAAATGGCCGTAAACACGAAAACGACGAGTTTTTTGTCGTATCTCTCAAACATGTATCGGTTTCTTACGAGGCATGAAAATCCGCCTGGAACCCAAAAACTGTGGGCAATAACTCATGAAAATGACCATAAAACACGAAAACGACGAATTTTTGGTCATAACTCTCAAACATGTATCATGTCTTAATCAACTGTAAATCGCCCTAGAACCACAAAACTATAGGCAATAGCTCATGAAAACAGCCATAAAACACGAAAACTACGAGTTTTGGGTCATATCATTCCAACGTGTATCAAGTCTTAAGGTCATTGTAATTCACCCTGGAACCCCTAAACAGTGGGCAATAGCTCATGAAAATGGCCATAAAACACGAAAACTACGACTTTTAGGCATATATCTCAAACATGTAACGGGTCTTACAGGCCTTGCAAATCCAACTGGAACCCCAAAACTATGGGCAATAACTCATAAAAATGGCCGTAAACACGAAAACGACCAGTTTTTGGTCGTATCTCTCAAACATGTATAGGGTCTTAAGGTCATTGTAAATCTCCGTGGAACCCCAAAACTGTGGGCAATAGCTCCTGAAAATAACCATAAAACGCGAGAACGACGAGTTTCTAGTCATATCTTTCAAACATGTAAGGTCTCTTACGAGGCATGCAAATCCCCCTGGAACCCAAAAACTGTGGGTAATAACTCATGAAAATGACAATAAAACACGAAAACGACGAATTTTTTGTCATAACTCTCAAAAATGTATCGTGTGTTAAGGTTGCTGTAAATCGCCCTAGAACCATAACACTGTGGGAAATAGCTCATGAAAATGGCCGTAAACACGAAAACGACGAGTTTTTTGTCGTATCTCTCAAACATGTATCGGTTTCTTACGAGGCATGCAAATCCGCCTGGAACCCAAAAACTGTGGGCAAGAACTCATGAAAATGACCATAAAACACGAATTTTTGGTCATAACTCTCAAACATGTATCATGTCTTAAGGTTACTGTAAATCGCCCTAGAACCACAAAACTATAGGCAATAGCTCATGAAAACAGCCATAAAACACGAAAACTACGACTTTTTAGTCATATATCTCAAACATGTAACGGGTCTTACAGGCCTTGCAAATCCAACTAGAACCCAAAAACTGCGGGCAATAACTCATGAAAATGACCATAAAAACAAAAGCTTCGAGTTTTGGTCATAACTCTCAAACATGTACCAGGTCTTAAGATTGTTGTAAATCGCCCTGGAACCCCAAAACTATAGGCAATAGCTCATGAAAATGGTCGTAAAACGCGAAAACAACGAGTTTCAAGTAATATCTCTCAAACATGTAAGGGTTCTTACGAGGCATGCAAATAGCTCATGAAAACTGTGGGTAATAACTCATGAAAATGACAATAAAACACGAAAACGACGAATTTTTTGTCATAACTCTCAAACATGTATCGTGTGTTAAGGTTGCTGTAAATCGCCCTAGAACCATAACACTGTGGGAAATAGCTCATGAAAATGGCCGTAAACACGAAAGCGACGAAGTTTTTGTCGTATCTCTCAAACATGTATCGGTTTCTTACGAGGCATGAAAATCCGCTGGAACCCAAAAAAGTGGGCAATAACTCATGAAAATGACCATAAAACACGAAAAACGAATTTTTGGTCATAACTCTCAAACATGTATCATGTCTTAATTGATCAAATCGCCCTAGAACCACAAAACTATAGGCAATAGCTCATGAAAACAGCCATAAAACACGAAAACTACGAGTTTTGGGTCATATCATTCCAACGTGTATCAAGTCTTAAGGTCATTGTAATTCACCCTGGAACCCCTAAACAGTGGGCAATAGCTCATGAAAATGGCCATAAAACACGAAAACTACGACTTTTTAGGCATATATCTCAAACATGTAACGGGTCTTACAGGCCTTGCAAATCCAACTGGAACCCCAAAACTATGGGCAATAACTCATAAAAATGGCCGTAAACACGAAAACGACCAGTTTTTGGTCGTATCTCTCAAACATGTATAGGGTCTTAAGGTCATTGTAAATCTCCGTGGAACCCCAAAACTGTGGGCAATAGCTCCTGAAAATGACCATAAAACGCGAGAACGACGAGTTTCTAGTCATATCTTTCAAACATATAAGGTCTCTTACGAGGCATGCAAATCCCCCTGGAACCCAAAAACTATGGGTAATAACTCATGAAAATGACAATAAAACACGAAAACGACGAATTTTTTGTCATAACTCTCAAAAATGTATCGTGTGTTAAGGTTGCTGTAAATCGCCCTAGAACCATAACACTGTGGGATATAGCTCATTAAAATGGCCGTAAACACGAAAACGACGCGTTTTTGGTCGTATCTCTCAAACATGTATCGGTTTCTTACGAGGCATGCAAATCCGCCCGGAACCCAAAAACTGTGGGCAAAAACTCATGAAAATGACCATAAAACACGAAACGACGAATTTTTGGTCATAACTCTCAAACATGTATCATGTCTTAAGGTTACTGTAAATCGCCCTAGAACCACAAAACTATAGGCAATAGCTCATGAAAACAGCCATAAAACACGAAAACTACGACTTTTTAGTCATATATCTCAAACATGTAACGGGTCTTACAGGCCTTGCAAATCCAACTAGAACCCAAAAACTGTGGGCAATAACTCATGAAAATGACCATAAACACGAAAGCTTCGAGTTTTTGGTCATAACTCTCAAACATGTACCAGGTCTTAAGATTGTTGTAAATCGCCCTGGAACCCCAAAACTATAGGCAATAGCTCATGAAAATGGTCGTAAAACACGAAAACGAGTTTCAAGTAATATCTCTCAAACATGTAAGGGTTCTTACGAGGCATGCAAATCCGCCTGGAACCCAAAAACTGTGGGTAATAACTCATGAAAATGACAATAAAACACGAAAACGACGAATTTTTTGTCATAACTCTCAAACATGTATCGTGTGTTAAGGTTGCTGTAAATCGCCCTAGAACCATAACACTGTGGGAAATAGCTCATGAAAATGGCCGTAAACACGAAAACGACGAGTTTTTTTGTCGTATCTCTCAAACATGTATCGGTTTCTTACGAGGCATGAAAATCCGCCTGGAACCCAAAAACTGTGGGCAATAACTCATGAAAATGACAATAAAACACGAAAACGACGAATTTTTTGTCATAACTCTCAAAAATGTATCGTGTGTTAAGGTTGCTGTAAATCGCCCTAGAACCACAAAACTATAGGCAATAGCTCATGAAAACAGCCATAAAACACGAAAACTACGAGTTTTGGGTCATATCATTCCAACGTGTATCAAGTCTTAAGGTCATTGTAATTCACCCTGGAACCCCTAAACAGTGGGCAATAGCTCATGAAAATGGCCATAAAACACGAAAACTACGACTTTTTAGGCATATATCTCAAACATGTAACGGGTCTTACAGGCCTTGCAAATCCAACTGGAACCCCAAAACTATGGGCAATAACTCATAAAAATGGCCGTAAACACGAAAACGACCAGTTTTTGGTCGTATCTCTCAAACATGTATAGGGTCTTAAGGTCATTGTAAATCTCAGTGGAACCCCAAAACTGTGGGCAATAGCTCCTGAAAATGACCATAAAACGCGAGAACAACGAGTTTCTAGTCATATCTTTCAAACATATAAGGTCTCTTACGAGGCATGCAAATCCCCCTGGAACCCAAAAACTATGGGTAATAACTCATGAAAATGACAATAAAACACGAAAACGACGAATTTTTTGTCATAACTCTCAAAAATGTATCGTGTGTTAAGGTTGCTGTAAATCGCCCTAGAACCATAACACTGTGGGATATAGCTCATTAAAATGGCCGTAAACACGAAAACGACGCGTTTTCGTCGTATCTCTCAAACATGTATCGGTTTCTTACGAGGCATGCAAATCCGCCCGGAACCCAAAAACGGTGGGCAAAAACTCATGAAAATGACCATAAAACACGAAAACGATGAATTTTTGGTCATAACTCTCAAACATGTATCATGTCTTAAGGTTATCAGAATCGCCTAGAACCACAAAACTATAGGCAATAGCTCATGAAAACAGCCATAAAACACGAAAACTACGACTTTTTAGTCATATATCTCAAACATGTAACGGGTCTTACAGGCCTTGAAAATCCAACTAGAACCCAAAACTGTGGGCAATAACTCATGAAAATGACCATAAACACGAAAGCTTTGAGTTTTTGGTCATAACTCTCAAACATGTACCAGGTCTTAAGATTGTTGTAAATCGCCCTGGAACCCCAAAACTATAGGCAATAGCTCATGAAAATGGTCGTAAAACGCGAAAACAACGAGTTTCAAGTAATATCTCTCAAACATGTAAGGGTTCTTACGAGGCATGCAAATCCGCCTGGAACCCAAAAACTGTGGGTAATAACTCATGAAAATGACAATAAAACACGAAAACGACGAATTTTTGGTCATAACTCTCAAACATGTATCGTGTGTTAAGGTTGCTGTAAATCGCCCTAGAACCATAACACTGTGGGAAATAGCTCATGAAAATGGCCGTAAACACGAAAACGACGAGTTTTTTGTCGTATCTCTCAAACATGTATCGGTTTCTTACGAGGCATGAAAATCCGCCTGGAACCCAAAAACTGTGGGCAATAACTCATGAAAATGACCATAAAACACGAAAACGACGAATTTTTGGTCATAACTCTCAAACATGTATCATGTCTTAATTGACTGTAAATCGCCCTAGAACCACAAAACTATAGGCAATAGCTCATGAAAACAGCCATAAAACACGAAAACTACGAGTTTTGGGTCATATCATTCCAACGTGTATCAAGTCTTAAGGTCATTGTAATTCACCCTGGAACCCCTAAACAGTGGGCAATAGCTCATGAAAATGGCCATAAAACACGAAAACTACGACTTTTTAGGCATATATCTCAAACATGTAACGGGTCTTACAGGCCTTGCAAATCCAATTGGAACCCCAAAACCGTGGGCAATAACTCATAAAAATGGCCGTAAACACGAAAACGACCAGTTTTTGGTCGTATCTCTCAAACATGTATAGGGTCTTAAGGTCATTGTAAATCTCCGTGGAACCCCAAAACTGTGGGAAATAGCTCCTGAAAACGACCATAAAACGCGAGAACGACGAGTTTCTAGTCATATCTTTCAAACATGTAAGGTCTCTTACGAGGCATGCAAATCCCCCTGGAACCCAAAAACTGTGGGTAATAACTCATGAAAATGACAATAAAACACGAAAACGACGAATTTTTTGTCATAACTCTCAAAAATGTATCGTGTGTTAAGGTTGCTGTAAATCGCCCTAGAACCATAACACTGTGGGATATAGCTCATTAAAATGGCCGTAAACACGAAAACGACGCGTTTTCGTCGTATCTCTCAAACATGTATCGGTTTCTTACGAGGCATGCAAATCCGCCCGGAACCCAAAAACTGTGTGCGAAAACTCATGAAAATGACCATAAAACACGAAACGACGAATTTTTGGTCATAACTCTCAAACATGTATCATGTCTTAAGGTTGCTGTAAATCGCCCTAGAACCATAAAACTACAGACAATAGCTCATGAAAACAACTATAAAACACGAAAACTACGAGTTTGGGTCATATATCTCAAATATGTATCAGGTCTTACAGGCCTTGCAAATCCAACTAGAACCCAAAAAATGTGGGCAATAACTCATGAAAATGACCATAAATCACGAAAACGACGAGTTTCTGGTCATATCTCTCAAACATGTACCAGGTCTTAAGGTTGCTGTAAATTGCCCTGGAACCCCAAAACTGTAGGCAATAGCTCATGAAAATGGTCATAAAACGCGAAAACAACGAGTTTTAAGTCATATCTCTCAAACATCTAAGGGTTCTTATGAGGCATGCAAA
The DNA here is from genome assembly GCA_030063025.1 of Avena longiglumis. Taxonomy (NCBI): domain Eukaryota; kingdom Viridiplantae; phylum Streptophyta; class Magnoliopsida; order Poales; family Poaceae; genus Avena; species Avena longiglumis. The sequence goes on from CP125974.1 coordinate 84,628,142, forward strand.
TCCGCTTGGAACCCAAAAACTGTGGCTAATAACTCATGAAAATGACAATAAAACACGAAAATGACGATTTTTTGGTCATAACTCTCAAACATGTATCGTGTGTTAAGGTTGTAAATCGCCTAGAACCATAACACTGTGGGAAATAGCTCATGAAAATGGCCGTAAACA